>CM038792.1:231104068-231836231 GCA_021764765.1 Vicia sativa
TGCTTATATAGATGCAAAACAGTGTGACCTGTCATAGCAGGTAGCAATTGGATAAGACTGACACCTGTCAGTTCACTAAAGAAGGTAAAATACAATCTATTCTATGCTATACTCTAATAAATTGCAATAATAAAATTTAGTGGATTGCATAGTGGATGATCAATAAACCAGAGAAACGTATAATGATATACATTGTATATTTAATTATTAACCTTTAGATTTACTAGAGTTCCATTGAGTCTTAAATCTATTGTCTAATATTTTACAAAAATAGAAATCTTTAGGTTAACGTTCAGTTATACATGTATGTTTATACAATCTTAAGGAAAAATAGTTTTGAGAGGTTTTAGAGAATAATATTAGAGAGAGAGAATGAAGCAGCGTTATCAATGGCTGCTTATGACACCAGACGAAACTCCGCCATATAAACAGCTGTGGCCTATGGTGTCTGACACAATCTGTAATGGCGGTAATTTGGCAACACTGAAGAGAAGCATTCAGTAAAAGAGAAAAAAAACAATTTTAACAATATAATTGTAAGTGGATGGGTTGTATTTGTATTAAGAATTATGCTCATAACACACTTTTTTATTGTTTGAAATTCATATCAGTCCCAGTAAATTTTTGTAGGACCCACACACTTGTGCGGGACCTATATGAAATTCAACCAATAAAAGAGACCGTGTTGAAAAGAGTGTATTCCGTTCGTCCCTTAAGATTTGCTTACAAAATTCCTAAGTATTTGTAGCATTAATTTTTTAAGAAGTGTTAATTTTCCATAATTATCCGCATAATTATTGATTGCTGGCACTCATTTTTTACTAAATGGGACTTTATGGATTGGATTTTTTTAGTACTTTTTAACTGATCTTAGATGCATTAGTGGCTTAATTTTTATCCCTTCTTCGAGGTCCATCCTACCTCTGTACCTTTCTGTTTCAGTATAATTAGTATAATAAGTACATGCCGATTTTTTTGGTAATTGTTACTCACCACAATTTCTATATCATGATCAAGGTGACTCAAATTAGAATAGCCAGTAAAGAAGTCCTGCTCAAAGTGATTGACCTTGCTGTTGGTGCAGAACTTGTTCTTCCAACAACATTTTTCGATACTCTAGGTATCAGTGTTCCCTTAATAGTGAATCACAGTAGGAAATTCAGACTGAAAGTACTCATCTTTTATTGCATCTTTTGGTTAAACAGGAAATCCTTTCTATGAAGCATGCAATGCAATGCGTTTCTATGCTGAAACTAACTACCCTGATATTCTCGCCCTAAACAAAACTGCTGATGGAAAAGGGAATATCGGCATCAAGGTTTGTTTATTTTTTTTATTAGAAATCATTTTCTTGCTTCTCTATGTTCTTTGGATTTCGAAAAAAACCAGACTCTCAACACCCCCTCTCACGCCTAGGAATTAGGGCTGGAGCGTGGAACTAAATGGAGCGTGGAATTAGGGCTGATACCATCTTACAATGTGTGGGTTGGGCCTAACTCGACCCTACAAAACCGGCTTGTAAGGTGAAGATTACTCCCACTTATAAACACATGTTCAGGCCATATATTATCTAATGTGGGACTCTTAACATGAACCTTCAGCTTGCACATTTGCAGACTTTTGGAACTAACTAGGTAGATATAAACCTTTCACGTGTTTTCACCAAAAAATTTATCACATGACTTTAGTTTCAGTTGGAGTTGTTGGGTTTGGGATTAGATTATTAAGAAGGGGAGAGAAATAACAAGACTTTCCATTGTGATTATGACTTGACACAGAAGGCTGTGTGCTAATTAATTCTTAGTTTTACTAAAAGATGATCTAAGGCATCCTAAATTACTCTAAGACTTTAAGATATTTTTTTCATTAACTCCAGCAGTTTCTAATAAAGTGAAGCCTGCATAGTCTTTTTAAAATCAGGCTTAGTTCACTTTATTTGTACTTGTGGTTCAACTTAAAGAGACCCTATCTCTTGTGTGTAACATCAGAGAAAACTTCATTTCTTTTAGGACTAGCCAGATTTTTCCATGTCTAGTACTTAAGTTTGCTTTATGTGGAACTGCTTTGCTCAGCTAAGTTAATGTAGAAAAACATATGGGTGATAATTGTCTATTTTATTATGAAGGAAAAGGACTCTTTTTATAGGAGAGAAAATACAAAGTAACTCTTTTATTTTAGGAGTGATATAATGACTCTTAAATAAGAAAATAAATAATACTAAATAAGAAATATTTCAACAGTTAATTAATGGAATTCTTTTTTGACCAACTCATTATTGAAGGCAATTCGGCACGGGAAAGCTCTTGTTCGTGTAGCATTTAGTGAAGCCCAGCAAAAGTCAGACTACGTACTAGTAAGTGTTAGTTTTTTACTTTGCACATAAGAACAGTAAATTACAGTTCTACATGCATATCTTGATCATATGCCCTATGCCACATGTTTTGAACCTATATATCAATGACAATATGGAAATTGCTTCTTGCGATGCACCTACACATGATTGTAAACTGGGCAGGCTTCAGACTGAATTTATGCGCCATAATTTCAATGACTGTAAACATTGTCTCAGAATCACACTGTAGCTGGAGTTAATACCTTGCATTTGCCTTATAATTCCAATTTTTTGTCTTTCATCAATACCTGAGTAATATCCTTTATACACGTAATACTTGTTATGTTAACTATTTTTTTCCTGGATATGGCGCCTGTTCTTCCTCTGTCCTATTGGATTCTCTAAATCTTTTTTTTTTTTACAGATCAGAGTTGGTGCCCATGTATATCCTCGAAATCCAGTTCTTCATATTGGAAGTCCTCTTAACTTAAGCATAAAAGGTGTGGCTGGTTTAAATGGTTACTGTTACTTTATTCTTCTGTCAATGATTTCAATCTCAAGAATAGTTTTATTTTTTAAAGAAAAATCTATTTATTAGAAGTTCAAGAAACCATTTGCTTACCTTTACAGAGAAACTTAAGATTTTGGTAGAGTTAGTTCATGACTGGTAGTATTATAGGATCTCTTGCGGAACTCTAGCTTGTGAATATGGATGTATATGTATTAAGAGTCTATACATATAAGTTATAACTATATCAGGCCATCTGGCCATGTAAACTTATTGCACACCTAATTTATTAAAATATATTTACTTATTATTTCTTTATGATATCCTTGATTTTTGAGCATGTGCATCATCCCATGCTTATGCCATGTTCTACCAATATCATGCATACATCTAATGTGCTTGCTTTCTAAACTAGCAATAGTGGCGGACTGTTCTTTTTTCAGATTGTTCTAATGAGTTGTATTTTTTTTGCCTAAAATCTTTGACCTTTTCACTATTTCTTCAGGAAGGATAATGCCATTCTATCTTCATGTTTCAGGATTGAATGATAAAGTCTCTGGAAAATGGTTTACGACTAATGAAAGTGTAATATCAGTGGATGTGTTATCTGGAGTGGCCAAAGCTGTTGGAGAAGGTTCAGCCCAAGGTGCTAAATAACAATATTTAAGTACTTGAAATGAACTTTATGATTGTCAACTAGAGTTTTTGCTTAATAAACAGTTATACCAATCGCTATTGAAATGTGTTATTATGAACAGTATATTTCCATTATGCAAGATCGAAGCTGCAAACAACAATTACAGTGTTGAAAGGCCACAGTATTTCTGTGGATGCTCCAAAAGGGTTGTTGACTAATGTGCCATACCCTACAAAAGGATACAACTTCTCTGTGAAGTTCAGGTTTGTAAATTATGACTCTAGACATGAACTTGGTTTTAATGACATCATCTTTACCTACTTTTGTGACTAATTCAATTGCAATAGTACCTCCTATGGTGAAAACCTTGATGCACCAGGACGAAACAAGATAATTTCATTCAACTGTAGAATAGATCCTCCTTATGTCGGGTACTCTATCTTTACTCACATTCATCTGAAATGACCCTTTAAGTAATTGATTCATTCTTATACATTTTTTACATGCATTAACTGAAGGTACGTCAAACCGTGGTTGGATTTGGACACGGGCAACTCATATTGCCTATTTTTCCCTTACTCTCCGGAGCATTTAGTGCACTCAGTACCCAAGTCAGAAGGCATTGTTAGACCAGACGTATCTGTCTCCATATACGCTTCTCTCAGAGAACATGAACATGTTTTGGGATCTGCGTCAGCTCTTTTCATTGGAGGTTTTTCTATAGTGGAAATGGGCAAGGTATGACATACTAACATGGAAAAATTGGATCGTGATAATTGTCCCCTTGACATTGCATGAAAACACACACATGTAGGGGGCGAACCCTGCCTATTGTCAAAGTGTGCAACTGAACCCCCTCAAATTTCTAAATTTACACCCAATTATTATTATTACTTTTAAATAAATAAAGCAGACCCCTCAAATTTAGACCTAAATAAAGCAGACCCCTCAAATTTAGGGTCTGTGTGTTTTAGTTTTAAATAGATTTTTTTTTGTATTTTAAAAAATGAGTTTTCTAGAAACGTGTTTCAAGATGTTATAAATTTTTTTGAATTTATTTTTTTGAAATTGAAAGATTAATTTTGACATTCCATAACATAAACATACATTATTGAAGATCAAAACATAGTCGAAATTGATTTTTTTGTAAAAAAAGTTGTATCTCAAAAATGATTTTTATGAAAAGTTATTTGGAATAGCTTCAAAACTAAGTGATTTTTTGAAATTTTAGTATCCAAATTTTTTTTCAATAAAATGGTGAAATACATAAAATAACATTTTAAAAATAACTATTCAAATCAAATTTTCATTTGAGCTTTTATGAAAAGTTTTTTTCTAAATTTTTTTAAAGCAAAAATATGTAACACTATAAAATCATTTTAAAAATAAAGTTGAAACAAACGGGCCCTTAACAGACCCCTTAAATTCTCATTCTTAAACAAACTATAGAGATTTAATTTGTGCTGTTCAAGATTCGTTATTTTCCTCCCTCAGGATCCAATGCAGCTGACTCTGACTTCAAGCTCCAACAAAACTTACATAACCATTGTGGGAAATACCGGTAAGATCACATATAATAGTAATTTTTTGTCAGAAATAAATTAAGATACTAAGTAAATATAGTAAATAAGAAAATTTTGACCTTTTGATTTATTGTGTTCTATTAATAGACTCAATCTTAAATAAATAGGGAAATCAGGAAATAAATCATATTAGTAATGAATAATATCTAAACTATTCCTAAGATATTCTAAAGATTAATAAACTGTGTAATGAAGTCCTACATTATATAACTATCTTTATGTTGAGCCATATTCCCTGAGGCAACAACTGGTTTCTTTACTTGCTGAGGGCATAATCATTGTCTTCTATCATATGTAATACTTCTTCCGTTTCAAGATAAATGTCCTTTATGGTTTTTGAACACAAATTAAAAATTGTAATAAGTTAGAAAAAGACATGACACCTTTAACAAACTAACCATACTAGTGTTTGGTAGATGTTTTTTTCATTATAAATGAAAAGTGAAATGTAATATTTGGAAGTAGTGTATTAAGGAATAATTTAGAAGACATAATTGAAAAAAAAAATTAATTCTACACTAAAAATTGATAGACATTCATTTTGATTTTTGATTATGACTAAAATGATATTCATTTTGAAAAGAAGGGAGTACTAATTAGTTGGGTGTCTTATCACAGATGTTGACATTCACTGGAATCACCGAAATTTGATTATGATTCTTCCCATCAGTAAAGATGATTTTGGCATTCAAGGGTTTGCACGCTATGAGGTGAGTGGTCCAAACTTCCAAGGCTAAAAAGTTTGCAACTAACCAGTGAATCTAATTAAATTTCTGATAATGGATTAAAAATCTACACTTAATTTATTTTTCTTGTTTGTGTTTCCAGGTCAAATTGTTGAAAGAGGAGAGATTCAAAGACAAAATCATCATCACACTCCCAGCTAATGGTACGTATTTGAGGAGCTTATGACTTGATTTCCACTTCATAAATTTACATTACAAAGGGAAAGGTCACAAGTTTAATCTATCTTTTACTTGTTTTGTAGGCCAGAGAATGGAAATAGACATCACCCATGAACCTGAATCTGAGGAAAAAGCACTATCCAATGTAACCACAAACAAAATCCTCTGGGCAAGCCTCTTGGGTTGTCTCGTGCTGCTGATTCCCTCGATTGTTGCCTTCATATATTTCATGGACAGACCAGATAGATCCCAGCAAACAAGTACTCCGGTCACTGCAACCATTGCAGCACCAGCATCTCCTTACAGAAGCAGTCCCAGTCTCAGTCCCACTGTTACAAATGAAATGTCTCCTCGAACACCACAACCATTTGTAGACTACGTAAGAAGAACGATCGATGAAACTCCTTACTACAAGAGAGAAGGAAGGAGAAGAACTAATCCGCAGAATACGTTTTAGACTTGTGGCCTATCAGTGATACTTTTATACCCAGCGCTACTCCCACATCAGAGGCTGTCACATAGATTCACTCACTATGTTGTATTATTTTCAAACTCACAATTTTGGTCACTACGCAGTGTTGTATAAATTTAGGAATATTTATCGTCAGTTTGTGATGGTTATTGTAATGATCATGTTTACATTCAACGTGTATTTGTAAGTGCATATTATATTACTTCTCCAATTACCATATCTCTCGTTTCTTAAAAAATATTGATGTATTTGTTAGTGTTCCTAATTTATCCAATAGATTTAGGGGTTGCTTTTCCCTCAGTGATTGAAGAGTCATCCAATTAAAATCCAAAAAATGCCCTATAATTTCGGAAGTACATTTTTAAATGCAACTATTTAAGTGACTAATTTGGAATTGCAGTTTCAGATTTGTCTAAGTGAGAAATTTAATAAAACATCATTGTGCATGTATGCTTCATTTGTGGTCTTACAACCTGATCAAACTGAATTGTCGAAGATCTACAAACTGGAACTAAATGTCGGTTGGAAGTGAACCTGGGGGAGTGTACTTGACCCTTCAGTGAAAGAAGGTATTTATAGCCCTCAATGCTGAGACAAGACTTTCATCATGGGCTGAAGATTCAGGCCCATAACGAATGGCTCCTAGGATTCACGGGTGTGATGTGGAGCAGCGCTATCTTGGTTCTAAGTCGATTTTGTAAGGATGAGTTAAACTAAACTCTAATTATTACAAATATTACACATCTTTAAGTTAACTAAACATATCTAATTTTGGATCAAAGAATTTTCTTAAAGTCAGGGACTTGATTGGAAAACGTGATTAACAATATTGTTTTTTTTTAGCGTAATTGATTGTCATATTCATGTGTTTATTGAACATCTCTAAGTTAATTGCACATATTTAATTCTAGATTGAATAATGTACTTGAAGTCATGGACTGGGTTCGAAAATATGATTTACAACATTTTGATTTTCTGAGTGTAATTGGCTATCCTGATTTTTATTGAAATCAAACAGGGCTGCCTGATACTTTTGTGTACAATGTTGTTGTGTTGATAATGATATGTTATTGTATGATATTTATATTGATAATATTCATAAATATTACATTTAGTCAAAATGTATTTTCATGAACAATATGTATGCAATTTATGTAATTGGAGTGAATGAGTTAACTATTACATAATCATTACATATGCATGTCGGTTGTTATTTTGAAGCATAAGAGCTCTCACGTCCATTACATCTATTTGAATTCTTTAAATGAGGCATATTAAATATTTTATCTTGTTTTATACTTTTTAATTACTTAAATAACTTATCTATATTTCATAAATATTTATACAATCTATCAAAAAAAAATTAAAATGGATCTAACTAGACCCCACAATATATCTCATAAAGTTGACAATTTTTGAATAAAAATAAATTAAAAAAATTAAATCAAGGATAAAGAGTGTGTTTTAGTTAGAGCACCTCATTTAGTTGAAGAACGATGATAAAATAAGACAACTATCTATATAACTCTGATACAATATTTTTGAAATTTGTGTAGATACTCAAGTTTTAGTGCTATGTTATTTTTAATAAATTGAACACATAAAATTTCAGTAATGAAAATTATATACATGATTCATAGTGATTTATTTACGGTTATACAATAACAATAACATCTTAAAGTCACCTCATAATATTGTGAACCGCCATATCTAATGTGATATAGCATACCTTTTACAAAATAATGGCTAAATTCAAAATAACATTTATTTGTGATATATTTAGCAGTTGGACCAATGTGGTTTCCAACATGCTATCACAATTGCTATAATTGAAGTTACCATTACTATCCTTCTTTTTCATCGATAATGTTCCTAAATCTTATGCTTAGCCAAAATATATTTTCTTGAATAATTTGTATGCATGTTATGTCAATTGCACTCAATAAATTAACTGAATTTCTTAACCATGGATGAAATTAAATCCTATGCATTTTTTAAAATGTCCTTTTAAAATTTGAAGTATATTTTTGGTACGTATTATTTTTTGAAATATTTATTTAAAAATCAAAAGTATATCTCTAGTTCTAAATTTATTGCTTGCAAAATTAATTTTATTTCTTTTAATAATTTATTTTCCAATTAAAGATCAATAACTAAAGAAATTCTTTTTCAAATATATATTGTTATCTCTTTTAAAATTGATATTCTACGGAATGTGAGTTGGATCGAATAATTTTGTTTATTTTTTTCTAAAATCTTATCATAATTAAATATCATAAATATTATTTAATTATGATAAGATTTAGAAAAAAAAATTAAACATAAAGTTATTAGATCAAACTCACATTCCGTAAAAAATCAATTTTAAAAGAGATAATAGTATATATTTAAAAAAGAATTTCTTTAATTATTAATCTTTAATTAAAAAACTATTAAAAGAAATAAAATTAATTTTGCAAACAATAAATTTGAAATCAAAAATATACTTCTGATTTACACTAAATATTTTTCAATGTGATTTATATGATATAAAGTGTGAACTAAAAATATATTTTCGATTTCAAAGAACATTATTAAAAATTGATTAAAAATTGATGTTATGCATCAGAAGAGTAGGAAGTGAGATAAAAAGTTCACATGAATTAACCACCCCATAATCATTACACATACAAGTTCATTGCTATTTTAAAACTAAAAGATCGTAATAGAGTACTTATTAGTAAAATATAAGTACTTACGAGTTGCAATTAACATTAGAAATACACTCAACTATTTAATTACATTGATACTTTTTTTTGGTAATTTTCCTACTGTAAAATCTAAAAATTTTGAATATGCCAATTTTCAACTTAATAGTAATGACTAAAAAATAATAATGACTTGTGATATAATCTTAATGATTTAGAATTGAAATAGCATATACTTAATTATACTTAATGAAGTTTTGATGATGTTCATATTTATTGGTATTTATATATCAATGAAGAGACGTTTTGTGATGTTTATATCGAATCATTAATTTATTTTAAATATTTAATTGAAATATATTGATAGTATTAATCATTTATATATATAAAATAATAATTATAAATAATTGTGTAAAATAATTTATATTGATGATGTAGTGTATAGTAATTAATTTTCTATTTTAATATTTGATAATCTTTTTGTTCGATTAAAAATATATTTAACATTATATGTTTTAACTAAAGTTGTTAAAATGGACTATTTGACGTTAAACAGTTCGGTTCTAACGGGCTTAAGCTTTTTTAAGACTGAGTCAAAAATTATCTATTGTAATATAGGTTTTAAAATTAGAGAACTTTTTCTGCCACCTCCGTTTTTAAACCTGTCACCCCATATTTACATATTCCTAAAATACTCCTGACGTTATTTACTCAAAAAAATTACTTTACTATTGATTAAATTAACCAAAAACTAAATTTTCGGTAGGTCTCTAAAAATTTTCGGTACCGTTTATTGGCGAATACCGAAAATTCTTTGTTATTTACAAATTTCCAGTATCAATATACTAGATATTTACAAATTACTGATACGATTTACCAGAATTTTCAAATTTTCCGGTGCGATTTACCGCAAAAAATCAGTTATATTTGTATGAAGAAACTGTATAAGTGTCAATTAACCATTGGTTGAAATAATCTGAACTATGTACAAAAGATAATAATCTAATATCCCCCCTTAAGTTGGACTGTGTATGTTACAAAGTCCCAACTTGTCAAGCATAGCAGAAAGAGCAGGAAGATGGAGTGGCTTGGTAAACATATCTGCCAATTGAGCAGATGTAGAGATAGGCAAGAGATGGAGCAACTTGGACTGGATTTTCTCTCGAATGACATGGCAATCAAGTTCGATGTGCTTGCTTCGTTCATGAAATGTTGGATTGTGAGCCAAGTATATGGTAGATTTGTTGTCACAGAAAACTACAACTGGTTGAGAAAGAGTAACCTGAAAATCATGTAAAACATATTAAAGCCACTACAGTTCACACGATAAAGAAGCCAAGGCTCTGTATTCTGCCTCAGTGGAAGATCTAGAAACTGTGTTTTGCTTTTTAGATTTCCAGCATAAAAGAGAGGAACCTAATAGGATACGAACACATATGAGTTTGCGATGTCGGACATCGCGCCAATCGTAATCGAAAGCGAGATCTTGAGAACTTGTGGCAGAGTAGAAGATTCCTTTAGCAGGCACAGACTTGAGATATCTAAGAACACGGATGGCAGCATGATAATGAGGCATAAGAGGTCTAGAGACATATTGACTCAAGTGCTGAACAGTAAAAGACATGTTTGGTTTGGAGTTGGTAAGATATATCAATCTTTCAATTAATCTTCTAGAAATGGAAGGATCTTCCAAGGGATGACCTTCATGAACAGAGAGTTTGGAAGAAGGATCAAAAGGAACTGAAGATGGCTTAGAAGCCAGTAAACCACTATCCTCTAATAATTCCAAAGTGTATTTTCTTTGATTGAGAAGAATGCCAGCAGTTGTTCTAGCAATCTCAAAACCAAGAAAATACCTCAACTGGCCAAGATCCTTTATCTTGAAGGCATTATGTAGCAGCTTCTTAACATGTCTGGTTTCTTTTAAAGAAGTACCTGCCAAGACAATGTCATATACATAAACTAACAAAGCAGTAAAGTCATTGCTTGATGTTTTTGCATATAGAGAATGATCAGCCTGGGATTACCTATATCCAGTGGAGATGAGAAAGGAGGGAAGTTTGGAGTACCACTGTCTACTTGCCTATTTGAGGCCATACAAAGATTTTCAAAGTCTACAGACTTGAGAAGAATGAGAAAATTGCAGACCAGGAGGAAGAGACATATAGACTTCTTCATGAAGATCCCCATGAAGGAAGGCATTATTCACATCTAACTATTATAAATGCCAACCTTTAATAGCTGCAATGGATACTAAAATACTGACAGTGGTAAGTTTGGCAATATGAGAGAAAGTGTCAAAGAAGTCAACCCCTTCTAACTGTGTATAACCTTTAGCCACCAGTCTGGCCTTATATCTCTCTATAGTGTCATCTGCCTTATATTTCACTTTGTAAACCCACATGCAACCAATAGGATGCTTGCCAGAAAGATCAACCACATCCCATGTATGATTCTCTGAGAGCTTGTAACTCAATATCCATGGCATGCTTCCAACAATCAAACTTTATGGCTTGGTTATAAGATTTTGGTTCAATATTGGAAGAAATGGAGCAACATAAATGCCTATATGATGAAGAACATTTATGATATGAAATAACATCAGATAATGGATGCACAATTTTGCTACTATGACATGAAGATGCAGATGCATTATTAGAAATATTAGATGTGAGATAGCAATGGTAATCTGCTAAATGGCTTGGAGGGTGTGATATTTTGGTTGAATGTCTTAGTGAAGCATAATGGGTATTTGTGACAAGCTGTGTGGAGGGATCAGGGTTATTAATGACAGGTGAAGATAAAGTTCCGGCGGATAAAGGAGTATTTGTAGGGGATGTACTATTGGGACCTGCAGTAGAGGGAGTAGAGGTAGGTGAAGATAAAGTTCCATTAGTTAAGGGAGAATTATGGTTTTCCAGGCTGCTACTACTATGGTTATTTGATAAAGGGGAAGCAAGGTCAGAATTTGAGGACTGATTAGATGGGAGAGTACTGAGATCAGAAGTACTAGCAGAGGTGTGTGGAAAAGAAGAAAGGTTTGTGGTACTTGTGGCAGACTGGTTTAAAGAAAGGTCATCATAGGTAGTTATGTTGACAGGCTGTGCAATTTTATGATTAAGTGTATTCGAATGAGTATTTTTAAAGGGGAAATGATTTTCATAGAAAATCACATTTCTTGAAACAAATATATTATGACTAAGCAAATCATACAAAATATAACCTTTGGTGCCATCTTTAAAACCTAGAAAAACAGTTTTTCTAGCTCTAGGAGCAAATTTTGTCCTATGAGCCTGTAAAGTTGTAGCATAGCTGAGACAGCCAAAAACTTTTAGGTGTATAATTGAAGGTGGTTCAGAATATAGTAGTTCATAGGGACATTTAAATTGTAACAGGGGAGATGGTAATATGTTTATCAAATGTATAGCATGCTGAACAGAAAAATTCCACATAGTTATTGGGATGCTAGATTGAAAATACAAGGATCTGGCCACATTTAAAATATGTTGGTGTTTTCTTTCAACTACTCCATTTTGTTGGGGTGTTTCAACACAAGTGGTTTGGTGTACTATCCCTTTAGACAACAAGAAATTAGACAAGCTTAGGAACTCACTGCCATTATCGGATCTTAGGCATTTTAAAGATGTTTTAAACTGATTTTCAATATAAGCTATAAATTGAATTAAACTGTTTTTAGCTTGATCTTTGCTTTTAAGGAAAATCACCCATGTGAATCTACTATAATCATCAACCAGAGTAAGGAAATATTTGTGGCTAAGCATGGATATGGTAGAATAAGGACCCCAAATATCAACATGTATAATGGCAAAGGGGGAAACAGATTCAGATTTTCTAATAGGAAAAGGTAATTTCTTTTGTTTACTAAATTGATAAGAATCACAAGGTACATTATTTAGTTTACAAGGTATAAAAGGAAATTTTTGACATATAGATTTCATGCCTAAAGCAGAAACACGACCTAGTCTTAAATGCCATAAGGTACAAGAATCAGAAACAGTGGAGTTGCAAGCAGATGGATGACTGGTTATATCCATGACATATAAGCCTCTTTGGAGCTTAGTTGTACCAATCATTGCCTGGGAATGGTTCTGCACGATTTTGCATAAATCATCATCAAAGTGGACAGAGCAATTATTTGCACGAGTAATTTTGGCAATGGATATGAGATTAACATGGAAACTAGGAATGTAAAGCACATTGTATATGATTAAGGTAGAAGAAATACGAACGCTACCACTCATAGAAGCAGTGAGGTTAGAACCATCAGGCATATTAACATGAACAAGAATGATATGCTTGCAATTGAAAAAGGCATGAATGTCATGGGAGATATGATATGTTGCTCCAGTATCAAGGATCCAAAGATTAGAAGACTTACCAACATCATTAGATGAATGTGAGTTCAAGGCCAGGGGTGAGGTTGAAATAGAGTTGGCTTATGGATTAAGCTTTGATTGTTGGAGCAAGTCAAGAATACTTCGATACTGCTCTTGAATGAAGCTACAGGGTGATGTGGTTGAGTCCTGCTGAGAAGCATCAGATACAACATTGTTGGTGGCATTAGACTGATTGTTGCTCTGAGATGATTGACCTTTGCCTTTGTTCTTGAAACCAGGTGGATAACCATGTTTGAGAAAACGGGTTTCCACAATATGATTTGTCCTGCCACATTGAGAGCATATAAGATTCTGGCCTCTACTGTAGCCTTGATTCTTGCCCTTTGGTACATTATTTCCAGATCTTTCATTGGAATTACCATAGAATGCTTGAGCTTGACAAACATTGGTTAATTCTTCAGGATTACTGGAGGCTTGCACTTGGAAAGAAGTTGAGCTATTTAACTCTCGTTCTTGCTGAATAATGGGAGAAAAAGCTCTATCTAAATCGGGCAGAGGGCTCATCATCATAATCTGAGACTTAGAATGAGTAAACTTTTCATTCAAACCTTTAAGGAATCGAATGACCTGATCTTGTGCTCTATACTGCTTGGAAGAAGCAACAACACCACATGAGCATGGAATAACACAAGAACACGCAATGATGGGTCTATAGTTATCTAATTCATCCCATAACACTTTCAATTATGTGAAATAATTGGAAACATCAAGATTACCTTGGCGCAGCTTGTGCATATCTTCTTGTAAATCAGAGATGCGAAAGATATCATTATGAGAAAATTTGAGTTGAAGATTTTTCCAAACCCCAGCAGCACTTTTAATCTAAAGAACAGATTTGGCAATTAATTCAGAGATGGATCTGTGAATCCATGCAAGAACCATTGTATTACATCGAATCTATGGAGCATAAAGAGGATCTGAAACAGGGGGTTTGTTGAGAGAGCCATCAATAAACTTCTCCTTGTTCTTGGATATCAGTGCAATGTGCATTGACCTAGCCCAACTATGATAGTTCTTATCATCGAGAAGGGGAGAAACAAGAACCAAAGCAGGATTTTCATTTGGATGAAGATAAAACGGGTTTGTAGAATTTATGGAGAAATCAGCAAATTGCTGGTATGCCATTGTTGACCGAAAAGGAGGAAGAAGAAACAATGTTCAAGAAGATAAGAACAGAGAGAAAGCACTAAAAGAGAAGATGCAGAAGAAGAAAAATTAAATAAGGAACAATGGCTACCAGAGCTAGATGAGCTCTGATACCATATGAAGATTGTAGAAAGCAAGCTTTCCTTCCTTTGAAGGAGCCAAGAAGAAGGCGAAAGAATAGTGCAACAAAGAAACAGTTGCAGGGAGAAAACAGAATGTAACAGTAAACTTTGAAACTATTTTTATTGAATGAATGAAATGAGAGGGCTACAATCAATATATACAGGATAACAAGCTAGTCTACAAAAACTGTAGAAGTGTCAATTAACCATTGGTTGAAATAATCTGAACTATGTACAAAAGATAATAATCTAATAATTTGTTTGTTATTTCACGTACCGGCAATTTCAAAATTTTCGGTACATAAACAATACCGGAAATTCCAAAATTTCGGTATGGCAGATGAAGTGTTATATATTTGTGGTCCTAAATCGGCAATTTCAGCTTCTTCTATGGATTCATGTACAGACCTTGCGCAGTACTTCACCGCTGATACGGTATGCTTACTTGACTTTATACACATTTTTATTTTTTTCTTCATTGATGAAGTTAGCTAATTATACATTTATGTGATTGCCAGATTTTTGAATCACGAGAGAAAGTTCTAGAATGGGTACGGTCAATTGGAAAAACTCACGGTATTGTTGTTGTTACAATTCGATCTGACGCTGCTAATGGTATGCGAGGGAGGAAGGATAAATTGATTATGGCTTGCGACAGAGGAGGTGATTATCAACATATGCGGGTCGGATCAGACATTGGACAATACTGTCTGGGGAGTGATTGTATTTTATTTGTAATGCATTTATGTATAACATTAATTATATTTGTTGACATTAATCATATTTGTAATGCCTCTATGACATTAATTATATTTATGTATTCTATTTAAGTAAACGTGTGAAAAAAAATTAAAAAATTTTAAGTCCTAGTATTACCGGAAATTTGAAATTTCCAGTACTGTTTCTATACCAGAAATTTCAAATTTCTAGTATTAATGTAAACTGAAATACATACCGAAAATTTGAAATTTCTGGTACAAAAACAATACCGGAAATTTCAAGTTTCCAATACCATTATAAAAAGAAGGGTTAAATACACTTTTCCCCCCTGTAATGTTAGCGAGTTTAGGATTACCCCCTGTAAAAATATTTTTTGTAAACCCCCCCTTATGTTATGTAGATTCCTTCATAGAACCCCCTAATATCCAGGTGGCATGGAATCTAATAAGAGGTCCTACACCTGGCATATTTTTAATTTTGTTAAAGTGATTATGTGTCATTTTACACTTTTTAATTTCAAATACCCCCTTAGAAAATTAGGGTTCTGAACATAGCAGGGAAGACGAAGACGAAATTTGGGAAGACGAAGACGAAGAAGAAGAATGCAGGAACGAAGCAAACGAGAAAGACGACCGCGGTGAAGACGAAGAAGAAGACAACCTCAGAATACGAAGAAGCGATCCAGAAGACGAGCTCGTGAAGTGTCCAAAGTCCGAGGTTAGTAAAATTTGAAGTTCATCAATGTCGTAGGGTAAAATTTTGAAATCAACAATCTTTGACATGTGGGTATAATATATTGAGGATTCACAACACTTTAGTGTTACACTCCACCATGGGGTGAATTTTCTGGTTTTGAAGACGAAATTATATACGAGGGGTACGGATACGGTTAATGGGATACATGTTTCAAATTGGAACATGGATAACATTGAGAAGTTGTTGAGTAGGTTAGGGTATAAGGTCGATTGTGTTAGGGTATGGACAAAAGTTTTAGAAATTGAAGATGGTTTTTCGATTAGGAAAGATGATGATCTGTTGATTTTGCTCTATACTTTAGTGTAATGAATGTGAAAGGAGATTTGTATGTTGAACATAGTCTCGGGAACATGGACCTACCGATAGGGAACCTAAATGTGTGAATGATGATGACCACCCCGATAATGGAATTGATGGGTTAGATGAGGAGAAGGTAGGGGTTAGATGACGGTGAAGATGAAAGAGCTACCGCTACTTTGATGGTTTTGAAGGAATAGATGTTACTAAGCCTATTAATGTATGGAGGAGCCCAATAACATGGAGGAGCCCAATAACGGTATGGAGGAGCCCAATAAGTATGGATTCGGATGATGTATACTATAGTGATGAGTTGAATAGTTCGACCCGGATGATTCTTGTGATGAAGAAAGGCCCAAGTATGCTAGGTTTAGGAAAGAGCATCTAAACAAAGACTTTATATTCAAGTGGGGTATGGAATTTAACACACTTGATGACTTTAGGGCCTATCCGTGAGTGGTCATGCTTAATGGGAGGGAAATTTCTTTTGTGAAAATGAGGAGATAGGGTAAGGGTGGTGTGTAAGCATAAATGTGGGTTTTAGTCTTATGCTCTAAGGTGGGCCACAAGGAGACTTTTGCTATAAAAACACTTGTACATAAGCACACATGTGCTAGGGTTTTGAACAACAAGTCGCTAGCTCAAAATGGGTGCCAAGCATGTGGTAAAGAGGATGCAAACTTCGATACATCAGATAAGAGACATCATCCAAGATATGAGGCAAACATATTCGTGGGTATTCATTGCAAAAGCATGGAGGGCTAAGCTAATTGCCAAGAAGATAATTGAAGGTGATGTCGACAATCAAGATGCTTCCATATGGAGGTATCGAAGAACTAAGAAGGGTAAACCATGGCAACACGTGAAGATAAATGTAGAAAGACCTAGTCCATCCATACAACCAAGGTTTGGGTCATTTTATTTTTTTGATGCTGTAAGAAAGGCTTTATTCATGGATGCACCATTTGTGGGGGTTGATGGATGTCACTTAAAGACCAAGTATGGTGGATGTTACTTATTCTTGTGGCGGGGATGCTAATGATCAATACTTCCCTTTGGCATTTGGTGTGGTTGAAAATGAAACAAAGGAGAGTTGGAGATGGTTTATACAACTACTAATGGAGGACATTGGTCGATAGAAGATATGTATTTATCTCGATCAATGAAGGTATGTATTTAACTCTATCTTTCGTTGCAAATTATTCTATTCTCTAAATGTTGAAAAAATTTCTATTTTGTATCGTGGACTTGTGGTGTATTTGAAGAATTGTCGATACTATTGAGCATAGATTATGTCTTAGGCACTTGTATGCTAATTTCAAGAAAAGGTTTGGTGGAGGAGCCCTTATTAGAGATTTAATGATGGGAGTGCTAAAGCCACATACTATCGTGCATGGGTCCAAAAGATGAATGAATTGAAGAATGCGATCCCAATGCTTGGACTTGGTTGATGGTTGTTCCTACCAAAAGCGGTGTAAGCATGCCTTTTCTTTTTACCCTAAATGTGATACATTGATGAATAATATCTCGAGTCTTTTAATGCTACCATTCTAGCGCTAGGACAAACCTATACTCACAATGTGTGAGTGGATAAGAAAATATCTCGATGAATAGGTTATCCACTCTGCAAGTAAATTAGAAAATTGGCCACATAAGGTGATGCCAATACCTAGGAGAAGGTTAGATAATGAGGTGTTCAATAGTGGTCATTGGTTGCCAACATGGTCAATTCTTGAGACTTTTCAGTTACACATAGTTACAACACACATGAATTTATTGTTGACATTGCTAAAAGGTCATGTAGTTGTAATTTTGGGAATTAGTAGGAATTCCATGTAGGCATCTGTAGTGCTCGAGTTATAGAAAGCAAAACCCTGATGAATTTGTTGATGCTTGTTACACAAGAGAAAAGTTTGCACTATGTTATGGATTTTCAGTAAGTCCAATCAATGGTCAAGATATGTGGCCAGAAGTTGAGATGGAACCACCTCTACCACCGCATATAAAATGGTCTGGTAGACCTAAGAAGATTAGGATAAGAGAAAGTGGAGAGGATGGTGCAAGGAAGAGAAGATCTGGTGTTTCATATAAGTGCACCAAATGTGATAATTTTGGTCACAATGCTATGACTTGTAAGGCTACCACTCAGGATCCCAATGCACTTAAAAGAAAGGTAATTCATTGTGATATACATTTTGTCTTACATTCTACATTTTGTCTTACATTCTTCATTGTGATATGCATTGTGATGACAACCATACATTGTGTCTTACATTGTAGAAAACCTAAAAAGGACATGTAACCGATATGGCTGCCCTAATCAATCGATATGCCAACGCAAATGATATGCCAATCATCGATATGCCCTATGCAATCGATATGACTGTTCCAACAAATGTGCCTGTTCCAACTGATCCACAACCTCCAACTGATATGCCTGTTCCAACTATTATGAGTCAAACAGGATCTAGTGTGGCTGCCTCAATCACAAAACAATCCAGAAAAAGGGTTGAAAAAAAACCTATCATCAAAAGAAGGCAAAGTGAGAGGATCAAGTTGAGTTGGTTTAAAAGACCCATAACAGGTGAAGGAATATCTAGTGACAAACCAATTACCCTACCAGAAAATGAAGACATACCCACTTCAAAATGAGGGACTGATTATTATGTTTCTGCTATGTATTTTGTAATCCTTTTGGAAAACTCTTTTGTAATGCCAACTGATCTTTGAAGACATGTATTTTGTAATCCTTTTGTATCAATTATGGTATTAGAGTATCAATTAGCTGTTAGTTAGGTTAATTAGTTGTTTCTTAAATTAGTTAAGCTGTTCAATTAAGTTAGTTGAGAGAGATCAAGTATATCCCTTGATCATTTGTTTGTAAACAGTTTTAATTAATTGAATAGACACAGGAGTTATTCAATATTATACTTAATTCTTGTTCATAATGCATGTACTTAATATTCCTAGTCAACTCTTCTAACATGGTATAGATTTTATCTTTATGGGGATGCTGCTGATCTCTAGCATAAAATTTATGAACCTCACCTCTCACAGAAATCCAACTATACCCTGGTTCCTTTCTAATGCCTCGTGCTTTCATGGCATCTCTCAAACTAACTCCATCTTCAAGTAACCCGATTCCATGTAAGTGTTGGACAAAAGAACATAGGTGGAAGAATGTTCGGTTGAGTTGATAGAATCTTTGAGCAGCCTCCCTAGCTCAAGATATCCATGAATCCTACATGCTCCTAACAAAGTCGCGGATCATCTCATCCGCTCCGGCATTCGTCGATAAATTCCACCGCTTCATCTAAGCGACCAACGCGACCTAAGAGATCAACAACACAAGCATAATGTTCCATTTACGGTACAACACCATAGGTGTCCTCCATTAGAGCCACAACATGTGTCTCCTTTAATGGTCCTAAACACTTTAAAGCAAAGAATTGAGTTGACCACGAGGTAAAACCGATATCATTGCATTCCAAGAAACTTCATTAACCTCCGCATGTTGTTAAACACCTTAATGTAACACTCACACTTTCCTAACTTTGCATACAAGTTGAGAAGAGTTGTCCCAACAAAGGCATGAATTGGAAAACCCCGACAACAATTTGTGCATGAACCATCTTACCCAACTCAAAGGAACCTAATCCAACACAAGACGCAACAGAGAATGCAAACCCATCAAGCAACAAATCCAACATCATGCAAAAAGTTCCAACGCAGTCAGTAGTAGCCATGTTCATTCGATGCAACAATCATGACCAAGAAAACACATTTCTCTTAGGCATACCATCGGTATGCGACAAGCTATATCGAAATGAAGTGCTTACCGCAATCATGCCACTTCTAGCTGAAGACATGGAAACATCGATGAGGAAGAAATATAATGGGGGCATAGGAGGCCGCACCATATACTCAGTAGGGGCAACAAATTCTACAGTACCCTTTGTAAGCTCGGGTCGTTCATTCAAATCAACTCTTTGGCCAGTGGCATCTAATTGTGCATAATATTCACTAGGAACTACAAATATGGCACAATAGTTTAACATCTTAAGAGAAACAATTCAACTAATTACAATATGCATAATATATCTGACACAGAAAATGTAGGTTTCAAATGTGCGAAAAACTTGAAACTTGATTTCAACCATTATTTTTCCTTAATGACTTTTCAGTTAATAAGACAAAAGACACGGATGTGGGAGTAAAAAGTACCATCATTAAGATTGATGAACAGACTACATTTCATTGATGAACACATTACAAGTTCAACATTACATTGCTGAAAAACACTAATGACATAACAATTACATGACAGACTCATTAGACTAACTTAACCATAGCTGCTATCAACATCCATGACAGACCAATTACAAACATTAACCATAAATTTTTCCTCTTTTCCATTGCAATCTTTTTCTTCAGTTTTTCTAACTTGTTAAGCTTTCCGACTCTGCAATCTATCTCCTCAACAATCTCTTTAGCAAATTCAATCAAATAAGCCTTGTTGACTTCACATTGGCGGCATCCGGACGGATTGGTTTCTTTCACTGCAAACTCACTGACCAAATCATCCCACAAAAATAAACCGCACCCATTCTGCAATTTGAGACAAACACCACCAACAATTAATTTCGAAATCAAACTCAAAATAATAAAATGCTTCAAAATTGCTCACCATATAATTCTGCATTTCCAAAATTTGCGACCGGGTTTTCAATTGACTTGGAGACCCACAACTTCATGGTTTCATTGCATCCACATCTTGGTAAGCGTTTCCAACTTCACTCGTGGAAGATGCCGCCACCATAACCCGGATGAAGGGACACGAACGAAGATGGAGAGAGGGATGGATTTGGGGTAGGGATGGATTTCACGAGAGAGAGGGATGGATTTGGGATAGGGATGGATTTCACGAAGAGAGAGGGATGGATTTGGAACCCTAATTTCTAGTTTATGCCATCTTGGAGACCTAATGAAGATTCACATGTGAAAATAAAAATTAAAAGCCACGTCGAAATAAAAACCAAGATTCCATGCCACCGGATATTAGGGGGTTCTATGAAGGAATCTACATAACATAAGGGGGGTATTGAAACAATAACTTTACCAGGGGGGTAACCCTAAACTCGCTAACATTACAGGGGGGTAAAGTGTATTTAACCCTAAAAAGAAACACATACCGGAAATTTCAAATTTTCGTTAGGAGTGTAAACTAAAATACATACTATAAATTTGAAATTTCCAGTACAAAAGAAGTACCAGAAATTTCAAATTTACGATCACGGACATTTGAATTTTACGGTATAAAGAAAAGTAAAATGGTAACTTTTTCAAAATTTCTGGTACGGGCCAAAAATTTTGAGTTCTCTGATATTTTGCAGGGATATTTTGGTAAAATGACTCTATTTGGGGGGGGGTGTCAGGTTCAACTGGGGGTAGCAGGAAAAGTTCTCTCAAAATTAGTACATGCATCTGGTCCCAGATGGGCTTCCGCTTCGGGCTACTCACGGACTTTTCCAATACAAAAATTAAAATCTATAATATTTATTATAAATAAAATAAAAAAATTATATTATTTTAAACAAAATACATTTTAATTACTATATTATCTCTTATAAATACTACTGTTCTAGACTACCCGAATGCTAGCCGGACAGCCTCATCTCTTCGAGCCTCCGATCGAGATCCTCAGCCTTGCTGGACGCGTCAAATGACAGGATCGCCTGCCACACAAAGTCCTTTGCCCGACACCTATCAGGTGAAATCAATGCATAATGAATTTGGAGCTATGTCTGTTATGTCTCTCTTGCTCGACATAATAGCTAGTTGCAGGCATAGTCGCTCGGTTTTGACTTAGTCATCTCGAACGACTATATTTGCGAATCCGCATATCTCAGCCCAAATATAGCAACCAATGAGAATCCTCCTATGTTCATTATATAAACCATCATATCTTTGAGGGCAAGGTATCACGTTCTTACTCTAAAAACCCTAATATTCTCTTATCCTCATCTTGATCATTGGCTTAATTTAACATCGGAGTGCCTTGCAGGTACACCACCTCCTCCTCAACGTCAACTTGCTCGAAGGATCTTCAACCGTTTCGGCCGTCTCTAGTTTTGATCACTTGTTCAGATCAACTATAATATGTTTATAAATACGATACATGTCTAAATTATAGAAAATAATACTCAAATATTTAACATAAGAGAAACTAATAGAATATAAGGAAAAAATGTTGATTATATTAATGTATAATATTTAAAAGAGAAAGATTGAATAAAATAGAGACATAATTTAGTGAGGTTAGAAAAATCAATGTATTATTTTAGAGTAACTCAATACAATAATTTATATATATATAATTTATGACTATGCGAGGCTAATGGGTTACCCACAGTCCATACAGACTAGCCCTAATGGATAACAAATTTTTAGGATTGGGCTAAAAAAGCCCTTAAAATTATGAGGATTTCTTTTTCCACCATATGCTTTTCTCGTGCACCATGCGAAATTTTAGAAATACCCCTTGAAATTGGAAATATATTTTCGGGATCCACCAAATTTTGATCAAATGTTAGCGAAAACCAGAGTTTAATTTCCAGTTTGTAACCGGACTTACATTTCCAGTTAGCTGATGAACATAGAACATAAAAACAACTTTGAATAATACCAATTTCACAAATTCAAAATACAACTTATATCATAAAATAATTAATAGATTAAGGATTGAAACATACATCAAACATTACACTTCAATGTTCAGGTGGACGTTGCAACATCTTGATAATATCATCTACCGATCTCGAAACAGTCGCATTTATCTTGATCAAAACTTTCACTTCAAAATGGGAAAAGTATGCCACATAGCCCCTATATCAGCGTTGTTCCTCAACTCACAAATGATGAATGCAAGCTTCCTATCTTTGTCAATGGATGGGGAGTGGTACTCGATCTTCACAACTTTGCGATTGTTGCCATAAGGTATCAGGTACTGCAATATGTCTTACAGATCTTCAAGAGGAGTGTACTCAGTGAACTTAAATTCTCGTGATGGTGTAGTGTCGGTAAAGTTGACCTTTCCAACATGCCATTTGATGTTAATTCTGTTTTTGGTGTTTTGAAATGAAACAACATGTCAATTGAGGTTATTTATAATAGTTGATATCAAACATGGACCTTACAAATCCTATCATAGTGATAAAGGGTAAACCATAAATGCATTTCTGATTCCACCCTAACATAAATCAGAAATATATTTCTGGTAAGTCCCATGGGACTGAAAACCAAAATAGAAACAGAAATGAAACCATAATACATGTATTGAAAGATGATATTTTTGGTCAAACTACAGAATGATTATATTCAACAACACAATAGAATACAAAATACCATATACAATAAAATGATACTTAACTACTTAAATGATCTGTAATAAGTGTCGTCGAACAAATCCATAATTGATACCCCTTTTGATTTTTCCCTATTTGTTCTATTTCAATTTTGTCCAACTTGTCATAGTCTTGCATCCTTTTAATAATTTGGTTCGGCCAGGTCTCGGAAGGGATTGTGTAATGATTCACCCACTGTGGTGATGTAAGTGGTATCGGACATCCTAGTTTGAACGAAATGTCGCAAATTTGAAACCCACTTACATAGATGATACAATCATTGGGATTTGGCGGTGGAGCAATGGAAGTGGGAAAAAAGTTTATGAGAAACCGTATCTTGTAAGATTAATAAACACCCTCTTATACTCACTTCCTATGAGATAACTCATTTTAGGGAAGCGCATCCATTTATACTTCGGGGCATGTCCACTGACGCAAGGAACTAGCGCGTCATAAATCTTTTCAACTTTTTTATTAGTCTCGAGTACCCGTGTATATTATTCTCTATTGCTCCTCAACTCTCTGATAATAGTATCACGAACAAGTTGGTATTTGTCTTCCCCTTTATCCAGCAATTTGGAAACAACCTGAAAACCACAATTACTCCCACCAGCCATATTGACGATCAGTTCAATGTACTTGTACGTAAAAACTAACGTCTCCTTGCTGAATGATATTTTTGGTGGAGTCGGTTTAGGAAGTGGTTTGCTAATACAAACTCATTCGAAAACACTTTTCTGAGATTTTGGAGTAGGTGGATCGGGAAAAACTTTGTCAACGTGTTCAAAATATGAATGACTTATCTTTGTTGAATTGTCACCCGATGTTGGTTTCACGTTATTAAGTGCCCCTTTAGTTTTTACCAGTTGAGTGGGTAGTTTAAAGTCAGTGGTCTCTAGGAATGCAATATTCCTGAGTTGCTCTTTAATGTGGAGTTTGATGGATGCATCGACTTTCAAAAATCTTTCTTACATCGATTCTCATTCAATTAAGACTGAGATACTAGATTTATCATCTATCATTTTACCGGCATATTCAAAACCGAGTTTGTTCCAATTATTAGAGACCTCTTCTAAACGTATCGGGCAATCAACTTTCATCTTCTTAGATATGACACAAGCACATGGGAGTCCATATGTTTTCACAATTGTGCAACCACACTTTGAGCTTTCCAAACCTATTTTAGAAGCTGGTTTGACTTTGTGAAAAATGTAATTGAGAATTGACCGAGAGATGTTACCGACTAATTTAGAATATAGGGTGTTGCCTTTGAACCTGTATTCCAACACCGTGATACCTTGACCAAATGTTGTTTGTATCTCATTATGCTGGTTTAATATCATATGGTTTACATAATCCCATTCCGTAATCAAATCACCCTTGCTATTTCTTAACTAATTCTCCAGACACGCATGGGCTTACTCAACTCAATTTGTTGTTGTATTTTTAAGGTGCATAATCTGATCAGTCTAGGCACAAATAATTTTCTCCTTTACCTGATCCAATATTGTGCTTTCAACATATATGAGTAGATCGAGATAACTCACACAAACCTTCTTGAAATGTAAAATAACATCAGCATATAACTCTTTTGTAAATGCATTTATTATAACATTATATGCATCCATAATTTTATCCACAATAACGCACGCCTTGACTAGTTTTTCCATTTTTATCTACAATTTGTTTTACACCTACCGCAGGTTTAACCCGATTTCTCACATTTTTAGTAATGTGGTACCTACAAAGTAGCGCATAAGAAATTACAAAATATTATTGCAACCAAATTCATTAATGATGTATCTCGGTCGGTAATAATGACTTTTGGCATGTCTTCTTGGTCCTTCAACATTGACCGACAAACCTCTAAAACCCATGCAAATTGTCCTTTTTTTCGTACTCTAAAATTGCAAAACCAACCGAATTCATCTTTTCAATCGACGTAACACCAACAATCTTTACCAAATGTAAAGCAAATTAATGTGAAAAATGAGGACTGAAATAAATAACCTTTACTTTTAAATTTCACTTTCGTAAGCTCTTTTTGATATGATGAACCACAAAAAATGAATTTATAATGGAAATGGTTTTTGAAAGGGTTTATGGAGGGATGAAGAAATGAAGATGATCATCTTGAACATTTAGAAAATACGTAGGATTTTATTTTTATAATAGAGTGGAAAGAGAAAGTCTCGAAAATATAAGCTATAATTTAAGGCCCAAAGTTATAATTTTTCTCACAGAACGAACTGAAAGTCCATAATTATTACTGAAGTCAAGAGCAAACTATATTATAAGAGACTACCGAAAATAATTATTGTAATATAAGCACCAACTAGATTACAAACAAATCATAATAAACATAAATAATAGGCGTAATTACACTTTTGGTCCCCCTATTTTCCCTGTTTTTAACTTTTGGTCCCCTCATTTTAAAATCCTGAGTTTTAGTCCCTTTTTTAGTTTTGTTCTTTACTTTTGGTCCCCTTACCAATTTGACTCCTATTTTTTATGACATGGCAGGTTGACTGATGACATGGCAGGTCCATGTTGGCAATTTAATTTCCACGTCATTTCCATGGCAGCTTGTTTGATTAAACAATTGAAAGTAATTTCTCATTGAACAATTTCTCACGGCAGCTTCAGAAATCCACAATGTCTCTTCCGAAAACAAGTGACGTCGTCTTCTTTATCTCAAATCAACAAGCTCCCTTCTGAAAACAACTGACGCTTGGTGCTTTGTCGTCGTGTTCGTGTCCTTCACTTTCTCGTCTTTGTCACGCTGTCATGCTTGGTGCCCGTTTTCATCTTCTTCAACGCAATCGTACAACACAGCCTGAAATGTCTAAACCTTCTTTTGTTTGCAGGTATTTGCTAGGTTTTAATTTCGGTTTAGTTGAAAAACACCAATTCATGTTTTTTTATAAGAGTTGAAAAACCCCATTGTTAGCACTGTTTAGGGTTTGGAATTGATTATGTTTGTTTTGTTTGTATAGGCCAGCTGAGGATCAATTGGTTAGACTTAGAGTACACCATAGGGTCCGTTTGGTTTATCATCCAGAGAAATCGTATGTTGGGGGGACTACTTCAGAAATGAATTGGGATTGGGATGTGGACCTAATGTTCTACATGGATATTGAAGGTTTGATTAAAGGTGAGGGGTATTGCAATATACAGTGTTTATGGTATCGGGACCCTAAGTTCTCATTTTCTCTTGGACTTCGGCCTTTAAATAATGATCAAGATGTGTTAAAGTTCGTGCAAGATGTTAGAGGGTTTAAAGTTGTTGACGTTTATGTTGAACACAAAGTTGAAGAAGTCAATATTGAAGATGTTATTTCTGAGGATGTTGATGTTGAAGAAGTAAATGTTGAGGATTCTGATGTTGAAGAAGTAAATGTTGAAGAAGTCAATGATGAAGATGCTAATTGTGAAGATGTAAATGTTGAGAATGTTTATGTTGAAGAAGTAAATGATGAAGAAGTCAATGATGAAGAAAAGAATTGTGAAGATTTAAATGTTGAGGATGTTTATGTTGAAGAAGTAAATGATGAAGAAGTCAATGATGAAGAGAAGAATTGTGAAGATGTAAATGTTGAGGATGTTTATGTTGAAGAAGTAAATGATGAAGAAGTCAATGATGAAGCGAAGAATTGTGAAGATGTAAATGTTGAGGATGTTTATGTTGAAGAAGTAAATGATGAAGAAGTCAATGATGAAGCGAAGAATTGTGAAGATGTAAATGTTGAGGATGTTGATGTTGAAGAAGTAAATGATGAAGATGCTATTTGCAAAGATGTTACTTTTGAGGATGTTGACGTTGAAAATTGTGATGATGCAGATGATTACGAGGAAAGTGATGATAGTGATGAGTGGAACTTAGGTCCTGATGTTGGTGTTGACTGGACAACTGTTCTTCCAAACGCTTCAACAGATAAAATTTCAAGAAAGAATAATATTTTTGATGTTGAAAGTTGTGATTCGGACGAACTTTATACACCACCTGCTAGTGATGACGAAGGTGATGTGGTAAGGTTTCCAAAATTTAAAGAAACTGCCAAATTTGAAATAGGGATGATGTTAAAGGATAGGATGCAGATCAGAGATGCCGTAAAAGAATATGCACTGGAGAATAAGAAAAATCTCGTATTCAAGAAAAATGACAAGAAGAGAATGGTTGCTAAGTGTATGGATGGATGTCCATTTCATTTAAGGTTTAGCATGAGAAAAGCAAATCAGTCTTGGTAACTTGTTAGTTTCACTAATCAACATAATTATCATAGGACAATCATGAATAAACATGTGCTCGTAGGAAGTGGGATCTAACGGGAATACCGTGTTGTCATGCTATCGCTTGCATATGGTTTAACAAAAAAGACCCGGAAGAGTATGTTTCATCATACTATAGGTAAATCTATTATCCAGGAAATCTACTTTGTTGTGTTGGCAAATCATTGTATATGAATTACATTAAACCAATACAACTTGTATGTGTGTGCAGGAAAACTACTGTGTTGGCAACTTATAGCCCTATAATCATGCCTACCAAGGGTCCAGATCTATGGCCAATTGATGTTAATCAGCCAATCAACCCTCCAGTCATGAGGAGATCAATTGGTCGTCCGAAGAAAAATCGTAACAAATCAAGTGATGAGCCGAGATACCAAAATACATTGCCCATGAATCTTCAAACTGTTACATGCAAGAAATGTGGGATCATGGGACACAACGTGCGCACATGTAAAGGGAAGTGAGCTGCTGAGAGAATAATTCCAAAAGGTGGCAGTAAGAAGACAGCAAAACAGGCTGTAGAAGTGGTTATAGACGGAGGGTCGCAAGCGCCACAACAAACTCAAGACTAGATGCTTAGTTTCTTAAGTTTATGCTATATTTTGTACTGTTGTTTTGATATTGGGCACTGCTTATGTAATGCACTGGTTTATAATGCTATAATGCACTAGGCACTACTTATATAATGCACTGGTTTATATTACTTGTAATGGTAATCTGGTTTATAATGGTGTGATACGGTGAACTGACTTTGTGGATTTTTGTATCGCAAATGTGCGGATAGCAAGAGTCGGCACCGACTTTTATTTTTATCCAATTAAGGGAAGGTAAAAGTACAGAAAAAGACCTTCGTTAGATTCTGAGTAAGGGAGAAGGTTATGAAAAGGGAAGGTATTAGCACCCCTTTCCATCCGTAGTTATCTACGGGCTCTTAGTTGCTCTTAGATCACTTTAAAATTGTGCTTTCTGTGTGTTTGACAAAAAATGTTTTGAAAAGGCATTTCGCTTTGACTTTGTAATGATTCATGTAGGAATGTATACAAAGTGTTTGGAAATGTTTCGTTTTTGAAAAGAGTTTGAACTTTGACAAAAGTGTGAGGTGTGAAAAGCATTTTGATAGAGCAAGCAACTAAAAGTCTTATTACCTACTCAGAATTGGTCGTTTTTGTATTGTTACGTTCCTTTAGAATAGCGTCATCCATACCATTAGTTGGTAGGTAACTCCATTCATTGGATGTAAGCGGGACATTCGAAGGGACATCGGATGGTCATAGAAAGCAACTTGTAGGAGGTATCCTAGCACATTCGAAGGGACTATCATCATTTTTCGTAGGCGACAATCGAGGGTCAAGATCATGTATTCGGAGGCGACATCGTGGGTCTTATGATCTTTGTATCGAAGGGACTATGATGATTTGTTTTGAAGGCAACGGTGCTAGAATACCTCTACGTTCGAGGGACATGACCATGTGAATTCGTAAGGCATCGAGAGAGAATTACCCTAAGGGGTGCATGTGTGAAAAGAGTGTGTTGATTCAGATATTTTATCTTGAAAATTAGTGAGCTATGTTGATTTTAGTCTTGCCATACACGCCTAATTACTAGCAGTTTATAGGGTGTGGAAATTAAAATGCGGAATGTAAAGATGCGGAAAGATAAATGTCCTACGCTATTACATGGCTTTGGGGCAGATACATAATTTAAACTTGCGGAAAATAAAAACCTAATTTAAACTATTACATCCCATGAGCAATTACATTATTGGAAAAATAAAACGATAAAAGAAAACGTCTGAAACGGAACAACCTGTAAAAGAATGAGAAATCGAAAAATACGAGATGAATTGAATAAGAGAAAAAATGCTAGAAAAATGCAAATTTTTGAATGAGAAAAATATGACATGCTGGAAATAATATAAATATGCTAAAATAATTTTTTGGGATTTTTTAGATGCAATTTAATAATTTAAAACTAATTAAAATTGATTTAAATGCTAAATTATAAATAAAAATAAATATGTATGCAAAATTATATTTTTTAATTTTATAAATTAAATAAAGGTTTTCTGGAAATAATGTAAAAAGAAAAATAATTTTTGGTGTTTTTTAATGCATGATAAAAAATATTGAAAAGAAATTAAAATTGTATGCAAAATATTAATTAAAATAAAATAGAAAAATAATATGAAAATAGTTGAAGTTGGAAAAAAGGAAAAGAGAATGGTCCTTGGCTGATTCGAACTGGAGAACTGGAGGAGTATCTGTGAATAGGAAGCGCTTTAACCACTAGGCCATGTGACATCTGGTGTTTGGAACTTGAAAACAGTTGCTTTTAAATGTACGCGTGTCATAGATATAAAACAAAGCACAGTCAACATGCGTGGGCCCGAATAGTAAATGAATGGGCGAATGAGGATGCACCATCGTACACGCAGATGACGCGAGTCAAGTCACCGCCGAGCCCTAGCTCCGGTCGTCTTCTCCGGTGACTATGATCCTTAAACCTGCAAAAATACAAAGTTTAAACAGAAAAGGAGGACCCTACCCCCCTAAATCGATGGCTGCGAGTTCAATGGTGGGGTTCTCTTGCCCTAAAAATGCTTGTACAAGCCGGCTCGATTGAAACAGCTTGAAATGCCCTAACAATGGCAATCAATGATCTCTACGTGTAACCTTACATGTAATGCGTTAAATGCACCCTAATACACATCCCGAACTCAAATAAACACATGAGAATGATTAGCAATGCATGGAATATCAAAATCGAAATTGTAAAGAATAGCAAACCGGTGAGAGTTAGAGAGCGCGATCTGGGCAGCCTGGGCTTGATGTAAGGACTGGTATTGCTTGCTGGAGTCCTCAGGAGGAGGATTGGATGGTTAGATCGGCCTGAAACTTGCTGGAACTTAGAATTCGAATTTCAAAAGTTTGTGAAATTTTTTGGCAAAATAAGGGTTCTTCTTTGGGCTAGGGTTTCGTGTGGCTTGTGATACAGCTTGCTTGGTATTTATAGAAGAGTTTGAGAGAGGAAAAAGAGTGAAAAAAGATTTGATTTGGAGCATTCAATATTTTTCAAATAAAAATCAAGTTTTTGAAAGAAATTTGATTTCCTCTTCAATGCATGATCATGCACGAAATTGGCAAGTGTTTTGGGCTTCCTTGGACCTCAAGTTTGGTATAAAATCAGCCCTTTTGGAAAAATATATTATTTTCATATTTTATATAATTTAATTTTGAATTAAATGTTCTAAAATTCAAAAATAAATTAATAAAATAGAAAATTTCCATGGCCAAGCATTTATGGGTCAAGAATAATGTCATGAACAAGTTTGGTTCAAAAGATTTTAGGCCCGTTTGGAAAATTTTGCATTTTGACCAAAATGTCCTTTTGTGCAATTGTCCAAAATTGCCCAACTTTTGAATAGTGTATCTTGCTCAATTTTCCACATTTTTGAGTGCTCTTGGACTTTTTGGAAAGCTCTAAGAGTCCTCTAACCAACCTTTTTGGTCTCATCTCAATTGGAGTTTCCATGCTCAATATATCTTCAAAACAAAATGTTGACTTTTTGTTGACTTTGAAAAGGACCTGTAATGTTTTGATCCATACCTTCCAAATGAAGCATTTTTTGAACATTCTTGTGAGACATGAAGTTGTAGAGAATTGAATTTCCTTCAAAACAAGAGGTGGTGGAAAAATTTCTGAGAAATTATGAAGAAGTTATGATCAGTCAAAGTTCAGTTGACTTTTCATCTAGAAACCCTAATTTAGAAAGTTTGTCTTTTGAGCAAATCTTGAGTTTTCTTGATGAATCATGATCAACCCTTGATCAAATGATGAATGTTACTTCAAAATGAGGATGTTGACCAAAAATCATGAAGTTTGACTGTATGTTGACCACAGTTGACTTTTTGTCCAATACAACTGATTTTCAACCATCTGAGCAATTGTCTGAGCAAACTTGGCTTGTAAGGCTTGAAAATTGACATGGAGAATCTTTGAAGCATAGGAGGAGGCATGAAGACCATTGGAGATGTTGAAAGTCCATCTGGAGCTGAGAATTGCCAAACCCTAGTTTGGGTTGATTGTCTATGAGAGAGTTTGTTTGATCAACTCTTGAGGAATCCTTGAGGATGTATGAAATATCTTGAGAAGATGGAGGGACAATTTTGGGGTATGATAAATGGTAATTTGGTTTATAATGGTAATCTGGTTTATATTGCTGGTAATCTGGTTTATAATGGTAATCTGGTTTATATTGCTTAGTAATAGTAATCTGGTTTATAATGGTAATGGTAATGGTAATCTAGTTGTATGCAAAATTAAAAAGAGAGCCTTTGAGAAAGGAATTACCAGTCATTTTGGCCAACATTGTAAATTACCATTTGGAGTTGGTAATGGTAATGGTTTATAATGTTATTCTGTGTGAAATTCATGTAATTGGCTAGCATTGTAAATTACCATCTGGAGTTGGTCTTATGTGTCTTCTGTGTAAATTACCATTGTAAATTATATGATAAAGCTCTTCACAAGGACATCAGAGTTTGGTCCTCAGCATAACAATGAGTCAATGAGTCATATGATGGATTAAGCCAAAAGTGAAAAAACTGGCAGGTTCTGATAAATTGAAAGTAATTTTTTAGTCATGACATGGCAGGTTCTGTGAAACCTTGTATCAGTTTTAATAATAATACTTGAGTTTGCACCCAACGTTGCCATATACATAGCTATGTCCTTGATACTGGTTATGCAAATTACATTACTGATATGCAAATTACAGAAATCCATTACTGGTATGCAAAAGTTATACAGAAATCCATTACTGGTATGCAAATTACATTAATTGATAATGTAATACTGGTATGCAAAAGTAATACTAGTTATGCAAAAGTTATACAGAAATCCATTACATTAATCTCAAACAAAATCCATTACAATAAAATTCATTACATTCATGGGACAATACAGACAAATCCATTACAACTACAACAAAATTACTTAATGCTAAGGGACTACAACACAATTACTTCAACACATGTGCTAAAACTAGTGCAGATATCACTAACAGTAAAAACACAATTGTTAAACTCAAAACAAAACTCAGATATTTGTTGTTCTTCTTCACCGTTTCTTCGAATTTTTTATTTTCGCTCATCGCCTCCATAAGCTCATCATTCCGGTTTTTCAACGATCTAATAACCTCTTTTGCGCGAAAACTCATCTCTTCGTCAAACCATTCAAAGTGGTTACATCCTTTCTTTCTCATGACCTTAAAACCTCCACACCCATAAAACCTTCTTCCAGGATTCTCATAGGTCCATGATGTCATCAATGGAGATTCTATGTCACACCAACATGTATTTCCTCTTTTTCTTAAATTCGTATGGTTTGATGAGGCAAAAGAAAACCTTTAGGAATCCATGGTTTGAAGGAGAAGAAGAGAGATTAATTACAAACGAAATGGAAAGAGAAGGAGAACGACCGCGGTAAGCGTGAAAGAGAAGAACAAGACACTGATCGTGAGAGAAGAAGAAGAACAAACTGGTCGTGAGAGAAGAACAACCTGATCTAGGGTTCATATCCTAGTTTTGTTCTTCAATATTTTTAATATTTTAAATTTAATCCTAAAATTAAGGCTTATTAAAAAATGACATGGAAATTAAATTGCCAACATGGACCTGCCATGTCATTAGTCAACCTGCCATGTCATAAAAAATGAGAGTCAAATTGGTAAGGGGACCAAAAGTAAAGAACAAAACTAAAAAATAGACTAAAACTCAGGATTTTAAAATGAGGGGACCAAAAATTAAAAACAGAAAAAATAGGGGGACCAAAAGTGTAATTAAGCCTAAATAATATAATTCCAAAATTATATATATGTTTTTTCAAATAATTTAGATATAATATAAAAGATATTTCTTATAAAAGCGAGGCCCATAGAAGAAGCCCAAGTTTGTGTTACATATAACATTGGAATCAAAATAAAAAATGAGAATAAAGAAGAAAATAAAAAGGGTTTTAGAAACACACAAAGTTCTCTATCTCTAATCTAGGGTTTCACTTTCTCTCTTCTCTTCTCTCCTTCCCAATCCAATCCCCCAAACTCGATTTCAGAATCCATGGAATCACCCGGAAAAGACCATTTGGTTGGAGGAGCCGAATCCAACGACGTCGGTAGAGCCTTCACTCACAGAGATGAACAAGAACATGAACACGAACAACAACACCATAACTCTCAACCCCTTACCGGCGATGGTGCCAGTCCTGGGTAATTTTTGAAGAATTTCACCTATTATGTTTGTTTTTGAACAAAATTGAAAAGTTTTTTCGTTTTATGTGAAAATCAGTTTAAAAAGTTCAATTTTTTAGGGTTTTCAGGAAAAGTTTTTCTTTTTGGTTAGATGATTTGTTAGTTTAGATGCTAATATTCTTAGATTTGGTTTATAATTTGCAGAAAGATATTTATAGGCGGTTTAGCGAGAGAAACTACCATTGGTTAGTTCATGATTTGATGTTAATTATTATTTGGGTTTGTTAGTTTCATGTCTGAATTTTTGGAGATTTGTATTTGTATTGATTTTGTGTTTTGTGTTTTGCAGCTCAATTTATCAAGCACTTTGGTAAATACGGTGAGATTACGGATTCCGTTATCATGAAGGATAGGAAAACTGGCCAGCCTCGTGGATTTGGGTTTATCACTTATGCTGACCCGGTGGTTGTTGATAAAGTCATTGAAGATTCTCATGTCATCAACGGAAAACAAGTATGAGTTGTTTTTTTGTTATAATGTTTTGTATAGGTGATTTATTGTTTCGATTTTAGTGTTGATTTTAGTGTATAGTTAATGGATATCTAGTTGGTTCTTATGTGGTTTTGGGATTATATATAGGTTGAGATTAAGCGGACTATACCAAGGGGCGCGGTTGGCTCTAAGGATTTTAGGACAAAGAAAATTTTTGTAGGTGGTATTCCTTCAAATGTGACTGAAGGTAGGCTATCTCTTTAGGAAGCAGCTAAGCAGCTAATTTGTTGGGTGCATAATTCCGATGTATCACATAGGTGGACTCATAGCAACGTCGTCGAGAGAGACCGAACTACAAAATATGAGGACCTTATATACGCTGATAATTATTTAAGTTTCAGATTCTATAATTTAATATTGTTTCTTAAACGTGAGATTAATGTCTAGGATATGTTAGAGGTTTTCTCTGATATTGTTCTCAGTCAGCTCATTATTTTTAGTTAGCTTTATTCACGTAGAAAGCCTTCTTATGAATCACTTAGTCATACATAATGTTTGCACGGTGGTGTGTAAGTATATTGACTATTTTTCATTATGACCTCACCTATCTCTTCAAAGCTTGGTTAATATCAGCTTCAGCTGCTGTTTTAATTCCAGACTTAAGTTGTAGATTCAGAAAATAGCTGCAGGGAAGGGAACTATGCTTTGGTTGATATTGTTCTAACTTAGAGATGTTCTTTTGCAGATGAATTTAGAGACTTTTTCACACGTTATGGAGAAGTCAAAGATCACCAAATAATGCGAGACCACTCTACCAATCGTTCTCGTGGCTTTGGGTTTGTCACCTTTGACACAGAGGAAGCTGTTGATGATCTTCTATCTATGGGGAACAAGATTGAGTTTGCTGGCACTCAGGTGAGGAATCTTTTATTCAAAATAATGAATTACATTCCATTATTATAATTTGCACATAGTATGTGTAATAGGTCATTATATATACAAATTAGTAAATGGCCATGATCTCAGAATCTGGAGGGATTGTTTCAATTTTGAGACTGTGTTGCCCAAAAGGTCATTTTAAAATATCATTTGGAATAGAAAACACTCAGAAGCTAGCTTCCTTGTTTTTTCAGATGCTGCCCAGTTGAATTTTTTGCACGCGTAAAACCAACTCCTCCATAAGTTTAAGCTTTTAAGTACTTAAGTAGTTTTGCTGTTCATGAAAATCATGTCAGAAGAATATTGGTTTGTGAGTCATCCTTAACAATAGTTAATTTCAGTAACCTAGAATCTAATCCCATAATTTGTGACCTTTCCATTCATGTAAAAATGTACTGCTTGCATTGTACTTCAAACACAATGCAAGTCCCATAGATAGGTAATATCATGTGCATCCTTATGGTAGTATCAACTGCTGCTTCTGGCACCTTAGTTTTTGGTCGAGTATCAACTATTTTTCTTAAAACCATGCTTTTCCTTTTATATTGAATAGTATAATATGCTAAAGCTACTGTATGGGGCTAGTGCATGGGAATAAAGTTCAATCATATTTCTTCATTGGAATTAGAAATTCACCTTGTGTTTTTTCGGTGTGAGTTTGGTGGCTTTCTTTATTTTGTTCGCATTGTTTGCTTGATCGCCGTTGGCGAAAGTTTTCTGCCTTGATTAGTACATTATTCTGATATCAACCTTATAGAGGTTTTTCTTAAATTTATCTGTTTATCATGTGTAATTTCTTTCTATCATTCTTCAGATATATTTTTTTTCAATTTTTATATTTGTTTAATTTCATTATTAGGTACTATTGTCATCAATATATTAACTGTTATCTTCTTTCCTTTGAAGGTGGAAATCAAGAAGGCTGAACCGAAGAAGTCTAACCCACCGCCTCCATCATCCAAGCGATACAATGACTCAAGGTCTTCGTACAGCAGTGGTGGTGGGTATGGAGATGCTTATGATGGATTTGGTGGCGGCTTTGGTGTTGGGAGTGGTTACAGCAGGTCAGGCAGTGTATATGGTGGTAGGGGAGGTGCATATGGTGGATATGGAAGTGAATTTGCTGGATATGGTGGATACGCCGGAGCAATGGGAGGACCCTACAGAGGCGATCCTTCCTTAGGCTATGCAGGTCGTTATGGTGGAAGCTTTAGCAGAGGCTATGATCTTACTGGGTACGGTGGACCTGGTGAAAGTTATGGGGCTTATGGTGGTGCCAGTGCAGGATCTGCTGCTAGTGGAGGTGGTTCTTCTGGTGCTGCTGCCTATCAAAGTGGCTATGATGCCAGCCTTGGGGGTGGCCTTGGGGGTGGATATGGAGGAGCGGCTAGTGGAGGCTCCTTCTATGGAAGCAGGGGAGGATATGGTGCTGGTCGATATCATCCATATGGAAGATAGAAACACATAAACAAGCATTTTTAATCTAGGAATGCATCAAATCGAATTAGTAGTTTGTGGTTGGTTCCTCAATTAGACTACATTTAATTAAAGATGTTAAGGAAGCTTCCATTTATCAACATGTTTCTTGTCAGGTCTAGAAGTCCAAACAAATTTTCTTTAGACCCTTTTGGAGTTTGTTCTCTGATTGATGTAAAATCTGCAAATATGCAGATGATTGTATTTAAATTTTGATTCGTTTTTACTTATGAGTTATGACATTACTTCTACTGAATGCTTATTTTATGTGATTTGTCCTATTAAATTTATTTGCCTACTCAATTTTTTAAAATCACTTGACAATACTTAAATACTGTCAAATGACTTAATTGCCGAGTTCCAAGGAATTATATTATCCTAGATTAGTTTTTGACATGTCATTGTCAAGCAGGAATCATTGTCAAGCAGGAAAACAATCTTGACATTTAAAGCATGGGTTTTTATTTGCAAATATTTAATGAATAACTTTTAATAAAAAATTATATTACCAAAATATAAACTCAACATGGCTTGCTAGAGAATATTTATAAAAGATTTTTTTATTTATATAAAGTAATTTTGGACAATTTAAGAGGGTTAGATAAATAAATTGTAATTAAGGATGTTGTGTTTCAAAGTGTAAATTTCTTTTTATATTCAATTTTATATATTGAAGTGAGGTTTTCAATGATTTTGTCTTGTACTGCTTTACTGTCCAAGTTTTTCCAAGTCTTGGTAATGTACTCTAGTTTGAAAGAAAATCCAAGTTTGAAAGTACTAGCTTAGAAAAGTGACTTAATCATGAGATCCATTAAACACAAGGATATTATTTTTAAAGTATCTATAATCGAGCTTTATTGTAAAGCGGGATAACATTAAAGCATTGAGGTTATTATGAAGATAGACTGATGACATCTCATGGGTCATGGATAAAGAGTTATCAAGTCTTGACATAGGTATACATATTAGGAGTAATATTTATATTGGATTGGCCTGCTATGAGAATACTACATAGAATGTTATGCAAAGTGTCATAAGTTATTCTCATGGTGATAAGTGGTGCATACCACCCTTCGACCTGAAACCACTATGGACCCCTAGATGTAGAGTCAAGTGCCTTATTGCTGATCAAACGTTATCCGTAACTGGATGACCATAAAGACAGTTGATGGATACTTCACAAAATATGCTGAGGGACATGAGTGACCTAGATGGAATTTGTCCATCCTGCATAACGGGATAAATGTCTGAGGGTCCAATATTGAACTGGACAAGAATGACACGGTTTATGCCTTATGTTCAATATAGACATAAGGGCAAAAGGATAATTATACACACAAGTATTATCACGGAAAGATTTTGTCAGATCACATGACATTTTCGTGACTTGGGTAGCAGTGATGTGTTGCTAGATACCACTCACTGTTTATTATGTTAAATGTGATTTAATATAATTGCCAACATCGCGGAAACCTACAGGGTCACACACATAAGGACAGAATAATGAGAGATAGTGTAAATAAGGAACATCGTAGGGTACGGTGTACTTAAGTGGAATAAGGAATGTGGTAAGGTACCACATGCTTAAGTGATATACGATACATCATAATGTATGATATTCGTGTGCTTTATTGGGCTTTTAGTTTATTAGCCCACACTTGTGGTCTTATAAATAGAACCTTTGTGATGAAGCTTTTCACTTGATGCAAATTCGGTCTTGAATCCCTGCTGTGATTTCACTCTCTCTCACTCAAAGCTTCCGTTCGTGAACATCTAGCACTGTGATCGGAAGCAGTCTGTTCGTGTGGACTGAGTAGAGACGTTGTTCTTCATCAACGTTCGTGATCACAGTATCAGAAATTCAAATCGCCACAAGAGGTAAAAATATTCTATCATTGACCATGATCATTCGTAAGAATCACAAAGGAAAATTGTTTTCTGCTGCAATTTTATGTCGAAATTTTCCTTCAACAAATTTGCATGGGCAAGAGAATTGGGAGAAGGTAAAAATAAAACAGAAACATGGGAAGTTTATAAAAACAGTACAAGACAACAAAGAACATAGTTTGCAAATTGCTTAGCTATGTGCTAGAAATGTATAATTGGAGACAGTGCACATACTTGAGCTAAAGAATACATAAAAAGAAATGTATATCAATTAATTTCTTACCCATAAGAACTTAGCATAACTTTGTTTTCTAAGTGTCATAAAAATGGTTGCTACATTCTTTCCCTGGACAAAGATTATTTGAGCCCCAAAAATCTTCAAATTAAAACTACATAGCCTTTCAGTAGATGCTGCTACAAAATTCCGGTTATTGTAACAAATCCAAACACACATGCATGAAACAAAGTCATGGTAAAAATATGCTCAAAAGAAGGAAAATAAACAGCATATGACAAATCTGCATCAAAGCCATGTCTTCATCCAAAGTCAAATAAAGCTTTCTTCAACCATCACAGCAAAAATAACTAGATACGTCGACTCTTTGGCAATCTGCAGCCATTATGGGGACGACGAGTTGTATCTTCAATGTAAACAATCGGATTCTTATCTCCTCTAGAATCAGTAAATCCTTCCCTCCAGCTCAATATCGCCTGCCTTTTCCTCCGAAAATGAGTAAATCCGTTCACTTTCATGACAACAGATTTCAACCCTAAACCCCTAGCTCTTCTACCAACCACTTCTGCTGTTGCTTCAGCAGCATACCTAGAAAGCTTTTGCCCTGATTTCATGTCTTTCAAAGAACCGGCAGAGCCACTGAGCTTTACATTTCCTTTCGCATCGGTCACTGTAACGAAAGTATTGTTGCGCAACATCTTTATATGAACGAAATCAGCATCATGCTCATAATGATATTGGTTGTATAGATAACCTCCCATAATACCCTTCTCATCTTCATCAATGGCTCCTCTCACAAAGTCCATACGCCTGGAATTCCCACCAATCTCGGCATTATTCTCACTTTTGGGGATAGTATTCTCCAAATCACGCAGAAAATCCGGACGAGCACTTGCATTTACATTTTCACTTTGATTCCGCCCACTTAAACCCCAACTTGCGCTCGAAAATCCTCTAACATATCCTGCAGTTTGAAGAGCGTTAAAAAGAATCCCCAGAACACTATGTACATGACATGAAATAAATAAAAAATGATAGGCTGTTTGATTATACAGCAGCATAAACTGGTTTTCAATAAACTCATTCTGTATATTAATTTTAGTTACATAAAAAAATAATTTAATTTTAGTTAAAAGTGATTGAATTTAAAACAATTTATGTTTAAATATATTAATGTGAAAGTGAGTTGAACAGTAGATTTAAGATTAAAAACCACAATTGGGGACAAAAGTTCCAAATCAATTTAGAATCCGCTCGAGATAAAACCAATTTTACTTGTAAACACCCAACATGTCAAAGGATAAGTATGGTTTGGCTTTCAAACTTCATCTACTATTTCTCACGCTTCAAAGCAAATCCACTGTAAAAATTAAGAAGCCATGTATTGTTGCTTCAAGTTGAAAGTTTGAAAGCAGATTCAGGAAATTTTACCGCAAAAACATACACAAGCAAAATCATTTTCTTATCTAGAATCACTTCCACCTTTCAAAAAAGTGAATTCAAACACACAAAGTTGTTTAAGGTATCTACTATCTAGTTGATTTCTATTTACCAGAATTAAATTAATTCAACCCAAAAAACTAACCCCTCAAATTCAAAAAGACCCCTCATGATATCGTTGATAAAATCTGGAGAAAAAAAAACTAAAACTTAATATAGTGATTTAAGGTTATCCTATTAACTATTATCTATCTATCGCTAAAGTAACTATCACACTTTTTTCAATTTGCTTGATTCATCCTTTTCTTTGCAACAGCAAAACAAGCTAATGAACTTAATAGCCACATTCAAACATAAAAAGTGCAAGAATGAGAACAAAAGTACAAGCACAAGATAGGCAATAAAAACACAACAACAACAACAACCAATCGTTATCTCAATAAGCGGGGTCGGCTACATGGATCAACTTTCGCCATAATATGGTCTTCAAGAATCAAGCTCCTATCCAAATCATTAATCTCGAGATCTTTCTTAATAACTTCCAATATAAAACAGCTACCCAAGTAAATAATACAAGAAAAAGATCTCCAACACAAGTCTTAAAAGACCCTAAAAATCAACCTTCAAAACAATGACGTCAATTGCAGATAGCGGAAAATAGCATCACTATAACTTGTATTTGATAACATTTTGAACTAAGTAGCGAATCGCGGAACAATAGCCGTTTATCCAAAGAACTAACCTAAAATGGTCTCCCTCACTCTCTGCACTGCCATGGGATACAACCAAGCTCCAAATTCCAATCCCAAATAAATACACAACACAACTAACCAATCACTCTATCTATAATAACTTAGAAAACATGACCAATGCTTAAAGTTTAACACAAAAAGAAGAACCCTAAAATTGATGAAACCTATCATCGAAAGGATCTAATGAAAACTAAATATAATAAACATTAAAAAAAAAGGTTTTTAGCGAAGAAATAGGAGAAGGGTTACCTTGGAAGAAGCTAGAATGAGAAGGAAGTGTGGGGTTGGATGCAGCGAGAAGAGATCGTCGGCCGTGAACAATGGAAGAAGACAAATAGCGAAACATTGTTGTTGCAGAGTATTAGGGTTTCAGGATTTTAGTGTTGAAGATGAAGATAAATGAATACGATAAAAATATTTTGTGAAAATATTATTTATAAATGAATATTTTTTATAATTTATATTTCTCTAAAGAATTAAAAAAATATCGGTTATTAAGATATTATATTTTTTAGAGAGATATATATATTGGTCAGTAAAAATTTATAATATAATGTGGTTTGATTCGGTCGGTAAAATATAAATCACAAACTAAATCAAATTGTGTGGTTCCGTTAGAAAATGACTAAAACATATTTGAATCAAATGTAATTTTTTGCAGTTAAAATTTGGTTCGTTTCGATTTTGCGATTTTCTGTTGGGCCGATTTAGTTTAAACACCCTTAGACACTAGACGGCTATAGTCTAATTTTCATACATAAATTAAGGGTAAAATTAGTAAAGATCAATTAATATTGCATTAGAAAAGTAAAATGAGTTATTTTGAGACAATTTTTTAGCTTAAAAAGACACTTATTTTGAGACAAGAAAAAGTGTTTTTTTTGTTTTGTTTTGTTTTGTATAAGTGGTATCCAACCAATCATATCGACTAATCCACATGGAGAGCTTTCGCCCCCGCATAGTCCTTAAAGGTTGTTTTTTTGTGATAACGCATATTCGAACTCGTGACCTAAGGGGAGCAAACCTTTAGGACCCGAACTCCCTTTCGTTGGGTCAATATTCTCTGAAGTGTTATCGAGTATTAAATTGTTTTATTTGCAATGATTAAATGTATTTTTGTCCATATCATATATATGAATTGTGATTTACCTAATACATATTTACTTTCCGACCCTTGTAACATTTGACTATACAAAATTTTGATATATTTTTATTTATTTTCTTATCTATTAGGGCATAATAGAGATTTTCTTCTCTATTAGGGCATCATAGAGAATTTTTAAGGTTTCGTTTATGCAAATGGTTTCAGACACAAACTGCTAGATGATAAACATTATAAGATATCTTTTTATAATAAAGTGATGAGCCAAAATACAACCAATCTCTTCGAGCTCAAGGAATCAAAGTATTATAGTTTTGTCATCATGTGAACCTGAGTACGTGGCTGCATCACATGCAATATGGATAGAGATGTTGCTCGAAAAGTTCAAAATTATGGAACCTATAGATGGAATATCATTTTCTTAAGGATCAAGTGAGTAAAGGAAATCTTAAACTTGAGTATTGCAAGACATAATGCAACTAACTGATATATTCACCAAACCCTTGAAAAAAGTTAAGTTCGACGAATTGAAGAAAATCACTTGGATAAAAAATCTCAAGAACATGAATTAGGAGGCGAGTTAGAAGTTGTAATTCGATGTTTTGTCAAAATAAAATATTCAATTGTATCAAAGTAGCCAATCAAAATAGTAGAAATCAACTGTATTCAAGAGAGTCGAATACAACATATAGTTGCTATATCAAAATGTAATTTGTAGCTTTGTATTTTACACTTTATTCCCCTCTTTTTTTATCTCACCTTTCCTTTTATTCAATAGCCTTATTCAATTTTTTTTTTACAAATTATATGTTTGGACTTGGATCGTTTTGTAGAGTTTTAAACATGAGCTTAAGTTTCCTATATAATAAAGAGCACACTGATGTAAATAACAACTCACTCAATAAAAATTCTGTTTTACACAAATTCAAGTTATAGTATTCACTCTTTTGTCCCAACAAATAAGTTGAGAAATCAACATACAATGAAGGATTGTAAAGACTGCGCAGAGCAACCCCATCAAGGTGAAAGGTGAAGCAAGAATCTCAACGACCACATATGCGGCAAATAAATCTCTTTGTAAATATTTTTTTATAAATAAATGCTCCAAGTAATTATACTTGTATTTTTTACCATACAAATCCATATATTATCATAAAACCACTCTTCCGGTAAAAAAAAAAACTGGATAACTCTTTTTCTATTTTAAAAACCATTTAAATTCTAAAATGGAAATTGATTAATAGTTTTAGAAAATGTTTGTCTCTTAAATTTTTTTAGGATTATTCTTTTAAATTGGACTCAAAAAACAAATTATTCTTGTACAAGAATATTGTTTATTTACTCAATCGTAATTTACAGAAGTTTTATATGCCATTGTATCTCATTTAAATTTTATTTAAAAAATTGTCTAATCATATTATAACGAAAAAAAAATAATATATTAGCAGTTTAAAATATTTATGTACTGTCAACTAATGGCGATTATATAAAATATAAAGTTACAGTGTAAATTTTAAAATAATTTATAATCGTAAATATTTGAAAATCACAAAATTCCAAAATTTTAAAAACAATGAAATTATATAAGTTTAGATATTTTTTACTAGAAAATGTTTAGCCAAAATTTAACTATGGAATATAGATAGAAGAAGGAGATAAAAATGCATAATATATAGACCTAAATGCAGCTGCCGAAAAACCTAAACATAAAAAAACGGCTCCCTCATTATTTAATTGATTTTAAACTTTATTATAATTTATTTACGGTTGTTACTTTTTTTTCAAATTTTAAAATCCAAAAATTCAGATTTCTTTTAATTGAAAGAAATTAAAAGGGCAAAATCGACATTAAAAAAACAGGAACATTAACTAGGGTTTTTGTTGATACCACAAGAATCTTCATCACCTCACGTTGTAACCGAGTTCTTGAAAAGTACCGTTTTTCACTCCGCCGATATTCCCTTCCTGCAAATCAACAATGGCAGGTGGTAAGATGAAGAAGGAAAAGGGAAAATCCTCACAAAACACACCATACCAAGGTGGAATCTCCTTCCACAAATCCAAAGGTCAACACATTCTCAAAAACCCACTTCTTGTTGACTCCATAGTTCAGAAATCCGGAATCAAAACCACTGATGTTGTCCTTGAAATCGGTCCCGGTACTGGTAATTTGACCAAGAAGCTTTTGGATGCTGGCAAGAAGGTTATTGCTGTTGAGATTGATTCTCGTATGGTTATTGAGCTTCACAAACGCTTCCAAGGCGTTCCTTCCAGTCGCCTCACGGTATACACTTTTTCCATCTAGTTTTGATTATTCATTAGGGTTCAATGTAATTGAATATGGTCATAGCCAAACTATGTTAATTTGCACGAAATGCCTGAGTGTATGTATGTTTCTTTTTGCCTCTCTAACTTCCCCAAAGCAATATATAGTTTTCCTTATTATTTGCTATTCAAACTTAATCATCTTGATTTAATTTATCATGATTATTACAGGTTATTCAAGGTGATGTGTTGAAAACTGAGCTTCCTTATTTCGACATATGTGTGGCGAATATTCCATATCAAATATCTTCTCCTCTTACATTCAAGTTACTCAAGCACCAACCTGCATTTAGGTGCGCCATCATAATGTACCAGAGAGAATTCGCTATGAGATTGGTTGCTCTGCCAGGTGACAAACTCTATTGCCGTCTTACAGTAAACACGCAACTCCACGCTCGAATCTCCCATCTTCTTAAAGTTGGAAGAAACAATTTCAGACCTCCGCCAAAGGTTGATTCCTCCGTGGTACGGATTGAGCCCAGAAAGCCTCGTATTGAAGTTAACCAAAAGGAATGGGATGGATTCTTGAGAATCTGTTTTAACAGAAAGAACAAAACACTCGGTGCCATATTCAGGCAAAAGAACGTGATATCTATGCTTGAAAAGAATTACAAGACCGTGCAGGCGTTGAAAATCTCTCAAGAAGGCTCGTCGATGGAAGCAGATAATAAAGCCGACTTCTCCAATTTTGCTGATTTTATTGACGATCAAGAGATGGAGGTGGATGATGAGGGAGTAGACGATGATGAGGATGAAATGGAGGTTGAAGATGGTGGTGCAAACGGGGTTCAATCTGAATTCAAAACCAAGGTTTTAGGTGTTCTGAAAGAAGGAGATTTCGAAGAGAAGAGGTCATCCAAACTCTCATTGCAAGAGTTTCTATACCTGCTTTCTCTATTTAACAAAGCTGGCATTCACTTTACCTGATTTTATATTTACCATTATCCAATTTTGTTTACATTTTTTTCAATTGATGCTAAGTTAGTGTTTATTTTTTTCTTTAAAAAAAAAGAGTGTCAGATTAAATGGTCTTTGTGCAACTTCTGCAATGTGTACCTATATAGTTGAGACAGATTGAATGTTACTCTTGTATTGCTTTTATGAGGAGGATCTATGTTTTATCAAAAAATGTTGAATGATGTTTCTATCTTCACTCACATTGATGCATCTGTATATTGCTAGTTATTCTTTTGAGAAATTAGTAAGATGCAGTTTTTTTATTTTTAATCTAAAGATTTGAGATAGACTGATAGACTGTCGGTCGCCAGTGGTCTGGTTCCACTGTTGCTAATTTTCGTCTTAAATATTTTTAAGCATATCTCTCAACATGCCTCATGCTAGAAATGTTGGTGGACTGACAATATTTTTAAGCATTTCAACTTTACAAACCTCATGATTAAGAGAAACTATAGTGAGAGACCATTATGATGGAGTCCTAGGAGGTTTCTCAGTCAATCTAGGGGCTGATTAGGGGAGATGAATGTCTTGAGAGCCAAGATTATTTATATCTTGATATAGACATTGATAAAGGGTTGGTGTAATCGTATGGATAATGCCCGACTCGAAAACCACCATTCTATACCTCCACAAAGAGGATCTTGTCCAATAGGATCTTAGAAATGGAATGGGATAAACTTCCATATTTCATTAGAAAAGAATTATTCTAGAATCGTTTGATATGTCGAACCTCAAATTCGCTTGATTTTCTCATGAGCCTAGCCTTTGGGGTTTTCTTGGTGACTGGGTTGTTTTGGTTATGTTTTTTGTTTTGATTTATTTATTTATTTATTCATATTTTGGTCTTATTTTTGTCTCTTTCTTAGGTTTATCCGAAAAGATCTACCCCTGAAGTTAAAGTTAGGGGAAGTTAGAGAATCCAAAGTTAGAGGATCTCCTTCTATTTACATGGAGGGGATCCTCAGACTTTAGGCCGGGAACTGCGCTCTGCCTTTCTCTATCTTACTCTAAAAATGCCGTCTTTCTTGTTGTTTCCCTCCTTATTTTCATCTTTTTTGCCTTACTTTCTCATGAAAATTACTTGAAGTTAGAGAATACAAAGTTAGAGGATCTCCTTCCTAGCTTAATAGAAGGAAACAAGTGCGCAAACATATTAATTAGTCATGAAAACATTATATTGGACTTTTTATGATAGGATACACTCTCATATTTCCTTAGGGAAAATAGCTCCATATATTATTGTTTAGTCCTTCAAATTGTAATCTAAATTGAGTCAATTCTTAAAAAAAAAAGAAGGTAAATTTCAATCGACATCAGCTAAATATGCCAAAATTATTTTTATAACTTTGGAATCACTTTTTTCTTCTTAAATTGGAGGGTAAGATGCTAACAGAACCCTGACTAGGCAGAGTAGTTAGCAATCCACGTAATGCACATGCTTCATTCTTCTTATCCATTGGCGCATTAGCTTCAGATTCTTTGTTGTTCATGAAGATAATGTCTACAACTTAATCTACTAAAGTCACTTATGAAATCACTTTTATGTTTTGTTGGTTAATACTATTATTATTATTATCTCACACTAATTTGTATCTTTATATTACAAGAATAATAATGATGGCTCTAGTACAATTGGTCAAAAGGGTATTGGCATTATTGAAGAAAAGAATAATAAACGTTATCAATGTGATAAACAAGAGTGATTAGATTAGATACTAATGAAAACATTATTTTCAAGCTTATACCATCACCCAATTATTAAAGTAGAAAAAACACAAAATCACTAGAAAATTTAGACAAACCTACCAAAAGCTGAAATTGTTTGCTTCAATACAAAGAAAGTTAAAGATTCACTGTTCGGAATCAATATTAATTAAATATCAACACACACCAAAGAGTTAAAAAAGATGATCAAAAAGAATTGTATGTTGCTTCTAGTTGAAACAATGGATTGGGAATACCCTCAATTCCTCAAAAGCTTAAAGTTACCTCTTCAAGCAACCAATCTGAATGCTACAATTACTATTCCCTAACAAACTAGGAACATAGAGAGAGCTTCAATGGAGAAAGTGATTGTGGAAAACCTTTGGAATGGTGATAGTGAAGCTCAAGTTCAAGCAGCAATGAAAGTTAGTAGATTGTGTAGTAAGCAAAAGCACAATTTGGCAGAAAGTGGAGTTATGGTCCCTTTGGTTTCTATGCTTCATTCTGAAAACTTTGAAGCTGTAGAAGCTTCTCTTTGTGCTCTTCTAAACCTTTCCTTTGGCAGTGAAAGGTTAGTGCATTCACTTTCATCTTTAATATTCAACATTCTGTGGAAACTTTCTTCATTTCTTCTAGTTCAAAAACCAGTCTTTTCAATTATGATCACGAAAAATATTAGTTGTTTTTATTTTATTTTATTTTAATTATACTATGTTGAAGTGCTACAGATTTAATATAGTTGTTTTTCAAAAAACTCGGCATCCGGTCCAAGGACCGAGAACACCTTGTTGAAGACGGAACAATATATGAACTAGCTCAATTTATGAATTGTTGGCATCTTAGAGATTTGAACCTGAACCTGAGATCTTTGATAGGAACAACCTCTCAAGTCTCTTTGATAGGAACAACCTCTCAAGTCTTCCCCGCCAGACCAACTCATAGAATTCAAAACTGATATAGTTATTATTTGATAAACCTCTATTATTGGGAGTACATGACAAAATAATAGAGGAATTGAGTTTAAAGTATACTCAACCTAACACTATTGGAGTAATTAAAAAGTTTGAACTTTTTACCACCTCATGATGATTTTTTGCTAGTGGGTCTAAAGGAATATGTTTTATGTAATAAATATTTGTCATTGGTTAGCATTTGATTCTAAATCTAATATCATGATTCTTTACTAAAAAGTAATTTATAAAACACAAAGGGAGAATACAAATTTCTTCAATTGTAAGAATATCAATTTCAATGGTTTTCTTAGGAGTTGATGAAATCTTACAGACACTTCTTCACAAATTTTGTAGAAACAAGATTCGGATCGTCAGGTACGGAGTTTTGCCAATTTTGCTGAACCTTCTCCAATGCGAAAGCCAGACAGTGATACAATTGTCATTAGCAGCCATGTTAACACTTTCTTCATGCAAGAGAAATAAGATAGCAATAGCTTCATCTGGCGCAGTTCAAGTTTTGGTTGAATTTATCAACAGTAGTAACACTAACACTCAGTCTCAACTAGATGCTATAGCTACTCTCCATAACCTCACAACCTGTCAAGAGATTATTCCATTGATTGAATCTTCTGGTGTTATACTCTCCTTGCTTGAACTGATCCACGGGTCGGTAAAATCGTCTTCATCGGTTGAGAAAGCAATAGAGTTGCTAGAAAAGATTGTTTCTTCATCAGAGAGTGCACTTTGTGCGACTGCTAGTACCGGAGGAGCGATTCGGATACTGGTTGAGACTATTGAAGATGGATCGTCACTAGGAAAAGAGCATGCAGTTGGTATACTTCTCCTTATATGTCAAAGTAGCAGAGAAAAATATAGAGTACTGATTTTGACAGACGGAGTCATGCCAGGATTGCTTCAGTTAAGTGCCGCTGGCACGTGCAGAGCCAAATCCATGGCTAGAGAATTGCTCTTGCTTCTGAGAGACTGCTCGAGTTGTAGCTCGAGACATAGACAAATTAATCATGAGCTTATAGAACAGATAATGGACGAGATTGATGCTGAAGGAGAGAAATTGGGACATACTACTTTGAGATTGGTAGAAGAGATGATTGCAAAGCTCAATACATAATCTTTCAAGTAAATCATATTTTCGAAATAGATTCGGCTCATTATGTATTCATGCATCTCTTGGTTCTTTCTAATTTTTTTGGTATTATGTTTGCAATGATGATAACTTCTAGTTTAGGACCTAACTTCAGGGAAGGAATATTTAAGTGAGACAATGTAGAATTGTTCACATTTCTATGTATATATGATTGGTTCTGGATCTTCTGGTTTGATTCATGAACTATGAATGATGCAAGTATGAGCTTGAAAATTTGGATTTTACTTTAGGCATGTGAGCAAAAACGTAACAAAAGAGCACATCTAAAATTTAATTATCATAGTAATTTTTAACTCACTAGAAAATTGGAAACATAAGAGCAAAGAGGAAACAAACATATTTGAAGTTCAATTATCACACTAAATTTTGAATTTACTACATAAGCAGTATCGTAGAGTAACAAATACACCAAATCATAATTGTATTGAAAGTTTTTAAGATGAAATATATGTATAAAAATTTCATCATTACATCTCTAGTCAGGTTTCACTACCTCTTCAATTCCAATAAATAGAAGCTTATACATAAGACGTATAATGGTCCCATGATTATTTCTTAATGAAAAGAGTGAGAACCATAAAAACGTACCCTCAAGCTCTCAGCTTGACCTTCTATAAAATCTGTAGCCAACAGCAACAATTGCTAAAGCTCCAAGTATACCGGTAGCTGTAAGAATATCACGCTGCTGTAATACAGGCCAACTCCAACATACTTGGCATCCCTGTTGTTTATTTGCTTCGGAGGTTTTATCAACCACTTTATTTTGCTCAAAACTTGCACTTTGGCAACAAGAAACCCCATTAACACCCTGACAACAACCAACCACATTTTCATTGTTGCTCAGATTGTTACTTTGTAGTTCTACATTCTTCTTGATCTTGTGAGTATCATCTCCATTAGCAAGCTTCTGGTCATTTGCTCCCTTCAGTTCATCGAGAGGTGGCCCCATTTGTCCTCTGAAACAATTTCATACAGCAAAATTTAATCGTCCTCTCTTATAGCAAAATTTAATTAATAAAGGAGAGTATGAAAGAATTACAAAAACTAATTTGCACCCAACAAACAAAATGGAGACTCAGTTTTAGAATAAAGTTAGTACTAAGATATAAAATATAATGATCCCATACTAGAAGGATGATGTTTGTCTACAACTATTCAAATTCCAAACACTCACTAAATCAGCTAATGAATAATATCCATGTGGAAATCTAATATATCATGGAAATACAAACAAAAAAGAGTAGTTTAAGAATCTATTCTAAAGCACACATTCTAATTGATTAATTTATGTTGTCAATTTTAGAACAATGCATTCTTAAAATAATTTTGTAAGAATGAGTTGGATATAGATTCAATAGTGGACAGAGTGAAAGTAAGTGTGTAGAGGTGGCTAAGTGAAAAGATCAAAGGTTTTGGAGTGATGTGGAAATCCATGGAAGACTTGAATATTGATTTGGTTCGGCAATGTCAAATTATGGAGTCTTTAAGGCTGCATTATGCATTAATCATATTCTTTCAAATGGTGTTGTGTAAGGAAAGAAGTTCGTGTGAAAAAGAAAACAAGGAGAGGGATGTTGGACAAGTAATGCATTACTAATGGAGTGGAAAAACAACAACACTCAAGGAAATTGATACACGAACTGGTCATGAATGGTGTCAAACAATATAGAACTAACAGATGGAATACGTCTGACAGAAAAAAAAAAGGAATGTGTGTGGTGTTGGTATCATGAGGAGCAATTGATATGCTGCTAGTGCAACAAATGGACCACACATTAGCAGGAAGTTACAAGAATTAATGCCATCTAGTTAGTCAAAGGTGTTCATTTCTTGTGCTTTTGGTGTATATTGGTGTTGCGCCAATTTTTGTTGGTGATTTACTGGTTGCATGGGTGTTTCATGTGCAGTGTAGAGACTGTAATATACGTCTAGACCTTGGCCTAGAGTCTTTTGTTTTTATATATAATTTCTGCTTAAAAAGAAAACGCTTGACTATAGTATAGAAAATGCAGAATAAAAAGTAAGTGGTAACCACTAACCTCCACAATTTTTGTATGACCTCTCCCTTGGCGATGTGTTGATCTAGCAAGGCAGGCACATCATTAGGAGTAACATAGCCATACCTGTAATTAAATATTAGGTTCTATAGGTAAACAAGTAATACTGAAATCCTTGAAGAAGAAAAAGGATCTATGATACAACAAGTGTGAGAGCTGACCAGTGACCCATAATTTTTCCATCTGGTCCAGGACTAAATGTGATTAAATTGCCAGCGTACTTATGGCCACCAACATGAGAACACGCCATAACAGATATCTGATCTTTCAATCCCCGGAGATGAATTTCTTCACCGAGCTTGTCAATGAGAACAGGCCCACAAACACCACACCTCACGTCGCGACTTCCATGAGCACACACAAAGATATATGAACCCGCAATCGCATCCTGCACTCCACCACCCCATGATTTACAACCCACCATAACATCGTCGAAAAAGCTATCAACATTTGATTCCTTCAAACCCCTTTCAATATGAAGACAGTTTGTGGTCAGCCAAAGTAAATAAAAACTGAAATCTTAAATCAAAATGAGAAATAACAATATTTTTTATAGTTCAGACGCGACATCAACACGGACACGGACACCTCTGACACCAATAATAATTTGAAAAAATAAATAAGCTGAACATAATCACAAGTGTTTATATGCTATAAAGAACAAGTGAAGTGTAATAGAAAGAGAAGCATAGCGATGATTAATACTTGTATTTGATCATTTCAGGGAAAATCAAGACATCACCATCGGAGAAGCCATCCTCCTCACGCGCCTCACAAACCGTAATTTTCGTCTGCAAAGAAATCAACAAACAAAATCAACAAATAGCAAACTCCAAAAGCAAACGAAATCAAGAAACTGAAGTAATCAATCGGTAATCACCTTAACGACGATGTCGTTTTTCCTCGCTTTAAACGCGGAAGCAACGCGTTTCACAAGCGGATCATCATCGGAGGCTTCAACACGCGGCGGCCAAACGCGGTGATTCTTGTAGCAGAGAAACACGTGGCGATCGTAGGGCTCAACGGTTCCGGCGAGATTCTGCTTGTACATCTCGGGACGGGAGAAACCGTGTTTGGCGTCGTCGGCGGCGGTGATGGAAGACATGGTGGCGGTTGAAAGGAGAAGAAAATTGGATTTGGAATTGAAATGAGAGAATGATGCAATGAATTTAGTTAATGGCATTATTTATTTGTGGAATAATTAGTTGATAGTAACTTGTGTAGTAATTTGGTTTAATTTTAATAAGTAGAATCAGTCACGTTTGTGTAATGAACAAGATAACGACTCGTTTATGGTAACAACAACGCGCCTCTTTTCTATAGCTAACCGCCATTAATTTCCAATTTTTTAGGAATATTATTTTAATTCAAATATTTCTAAATAAATTGAGTTGTTAAATGAGTTTTGTTAGAATAAATTATTTTTAAAAGTAATTAAATAAGGGTAAAATCATAATTAAAATTAACTTGTAAAAATAAAATAAACTTTACTTGAAAACAACTAAACATATCAATATCAATTTTAAATACTCAAATTATGTAATCAAAGATATACTAATTAGATCTATATTATACTTATATAAATACAATATTTTCTATTAATGGTGTTTATATAATACAAGCAAAGCCAGAGAATTGCCAATAGCTAAACTCCGATGAAGTTGAGATATTTTAGATTCAATTATATTTTATTTGGCGAAAAAGAGAATTTTATTTATTTTAGATTCAATTTGTTGTTAAAGATTTAACTATTTTTTTATCGTATATTAACCTATCAACTAATATATCATATAAAATGTCTCTCACATGCATCAACACGTTGAATTAATAAAATAGTACTAAAGATTCTCCAACTTATTTACAAAAATGGAACGGAACTCCGAACCGACAAAAGAAAGGAAAATTAACAACCAATTACACAATGCTAAGAGAGATGAAGCAAATGATTTTTGCTAAGCTCATAAAACCTCAAATTGAAATTGGTAATTTTTCCTATTCTTAACCATCTCCAAACCAATATCTTTATACACCATACCGTATTATCTACATTCCACCTCTTATTCCGAAAATAAATGTCATTTCTTAATAACCAAATGGACCAAGTGGTGGCAATCCAAATGACACTTCTTTTACCCTCATTCACCTTTTTCTTTTTGTAAAAATCATACAAATCTATGAAATTACCAAAACAATCCTCTATTTCTCCCGATGATTTCTCCACCCAAAGAGATATTTCCTTCCAAATAATCTTTACAACATGACAATGAAAAAAAAATGATCCCTACATTCGGCCATGTTACCACAAAATACACATTTACTAGCTCGTAAAGAAAAATTAATACCTCTATTCTTCAAAAAGATCTTTTGTTGGAAGCCTATTAACAAGGAACCTCAAACCAAAAGCCTTGATATTAAAAGGGACCTCCATAACCCAAATTAAGCACAACACTTCTTCATTCCTAACACAAGGACCATAAGGAATCCGGAACTTAGCGTACCACCTATAACAAGAAGAAACTGAGAAAATGCCATTATCTTCCAACTTCCACTCAATCTTGTCTCCCTCCAAATTATTTACATAGATCCCATCAAGAATCGAAAAGAGAGATGCAGTATGATTACTAGAAATCGAAGAAAATAACGAAACATCAATACCCAACACATCCCGTCTCCAACCCCCATCCACCCAACCCCCATCCCGGCCACCGCCACCTTTTTCAAAACTGAAGCCATAAATAAATCCGGAAAGAAATCTTTTAAGCAAAAAGATGTATTAAACCCTTTCCCCAAATAAAACCTACATAATAGAAGAAGACGAAGATGCCGCATTTTCGATTCTATTATTTTCGCCAAAAACCTTCAACGCAATGTCTCCATAACGTGCTTTTAATAACATAAACCAAAGATTATCCGCTCCTTGCAAAATTCTCCATCTTCATTTATTTAAGAGCCCCATATTAAAATCTGACAAGTATTTTAGGCATAACCCCCCATTTTCCCACCGGTCGACACACCCTATACCAACTCACCCAATGAATCCTCCTCCCCTATCCTCCACACCTCCCCACAAAAACTTTTCTTGAATACTAGTAAATTCGTTTTCCACCTTGGCAGGCATTTTAAAGAAAGACATATGAAATATAGTGAGATAATTAAGAACCGATTTCAAAAGGGTGATCCGTCCACCAAGATTAAGATAACGATGTTTCCAATCCACTAACCAGTTCTTCATTTTGTTCAAAAGCGGTAGCCAAGATGAGAATTTTCTTGGGTTGGAACCAATAGGAATCCCAAGAAAAGTAAACTTGCAAGGTTCAACCTTACAAGAGAGGACAAAAGATGCGACCTCCATAAAGTTTCTAGTAACATTCAAGCCAATCAACTTACTTCTATGATAATTAATTCCAAGCCCCGAAATAAGCTCAGAAGCTCTCAAGACCGCCTTAATGGCCCACACTTGCCTCCAAGAGCCTTCTCTCACTAACAAAGTATCATCCGCAAATTGAAAAATATCCACCGAGCATCTCCCATTCACATGAAAAACCTGATACTCCCTCAAATCTAAGGATTTCCGAACCAACCCTGAAAGTCCTTCTGCAACCAACACAAAGAGAAAATGAGAAAGTGGATCTCCTTGTCTTAAACCTCTCTTCACCCCAAACTCCTTTGTAGGGCTACCATTAACTAAGGTCGACATCTTACTTTGAAAAATTAAAAACTCCATCCACCTTCTCCAGACTGAACCAAAGCCCATCTTTTCCAACATACATCTAAGGAAATTCCAACTAACTTTATCATATGCCTTTTCAAAATCTACCTTAAACATAAGACAATCCATTCCTTCCTTCTTTGCATAATCTACCACCTCATTCGCCACAAGGACTCCATCGAGAAGTTGTCTTCTCGGCACGAACGCACTTTGACAAGGGGATATAATTAAATACAAAACCCTCTTCAATCTTCCCGCCAAGAGTTTAGAAAGAGCCTTGTAAATACATCCTACCAAGAAAATCGGGAGATAATCATCCAACAAGGCCAGATTAGGCTTCTTCGGAATCAAAGATAAAAAATAAGAAGTGATCGATTTTGACAACAAAATACCGGAATGAAAGCTATTGAGAAATCGAATGAAATCCTCTTTAAGAAAAAACCAACATTTTTTTAGAAAAAGAAAAGTATACCCATCCGGACCCGGACTCTTTGATCCCCCACAACTCCATATGGCTTCCTTGATCTCATCCTCAAGAAACGGTTTTTCAAGATCCAATCTCTCCTCCATACAAATACTTTGGAAAGGTAAATCTTCCACACTCCAATTCCCCACCCCCTCCTCAAACTTATTCGAAAAATGTCTCCACACCTCTTCCTTCACATCCTCAACCGATTCCACCATCTCTCCCGCTACGTTTAGAGGTCCTAAGTGATTAACCCTCCTTCTATTCTTTAAGACCTTATGAAAAACCCACTATTACAATGGCCTTCACGAAGCCATTTGACTTTCGACTTTTGAGCTAGCATATTTTCTTTAATCCTCAACTTTAACCAAAAGCTACTAGTTGCTTCCTTTTGGTTTAAAAGAACTTCGGAAAACAAACTATCATCGTCTCCTTCCAAGTAATCATCTCCCAAATTAATATCTTCCACATGCTTCTCCATCTCCAAATCAATCTCCCCGAAAACCATTTTATTCCACCATTTAAGCCTCTCTTTCAACAAATGCAATTTTTCTTTCAAAACAAAATTCCCTCGACCTTCAATCTCCAATTCACTCCATTCATTTTCGACAAAAGGAATAAAAGAATCAAAGGAAAACCATTCATTGCTGAACTTGAATGGTTTCGAACCCCAATTATGCATATCCATCTCCAACCAAACTGGGCAATGATCCAAAATATCTCTATAGTTGATATGTTGGCCTACAACATTCCACCTGTTCACGATAATATTAGACATAAGAAAACGGTCAATATGGCTCATCGCTTTGCCATCACCACTATACCAAGAGTATCTCTTCCCCTTGCACGAGACATCCACTAAATTACTCTCAAAAATAAAATTCGCAAAGAGATTGATATCCAACCTATTGTCCATTTCAGTTTTACCTTTCCTTTCTCTATAAAATCCGTCTTCCACAACACCTTAATCCCCCAAACCCCCCTTAAAACTGTGAACCACCTCCATCACATCCGCCTCCCGTAAAGTGATAATTCCCCCCAAAGCACCTTCCGAATTTGAAAATGAATACCCAATATCATTAGCTTTCCACATACTTTTGGCCCACGAATCTTGCATACTAGAAATTTTGGTCTCCTGAATCAAGAACAAATCCGCTCCACCCTTCTTAATCAAGTCACTAATTCTCTTTCTCTTTAAAGCACTACATCCTCCCATAATGTTTAAAGTGCATATAATGCACTATGATAAATCTCCTTTAGACCACCCCTCCTTTCTCTATCCATCCTTTTCAGCTCCTTATTTTTTTTGGCTACGTTTGATTCCCCGTCCTCACCAAATGATCCCATAATGTTTAAAGTTCATATAACCAAAGCTTGTCACAATTAACTCCATCCAAATGATCCCACAACCTTGAATTATTCCTAATAAGATTGGAATTATTTAAGCTTTCCAATACTGTTTCCCCGAGTTGAGAGAGAATGCCATTAGCAAGCTTAGATTTACCCAAGTCCGGAACCGAAGCTGCATTGCTTCCATCTTTACCACCCTTGGTCCTCCATACCTTTTCTCTCCTTTTTAACCTCCTCAAATGTTTCACCGCCCCACTAGACATTCCTCCTCCCAGATATTTCAAATAACCAAAACGGAGCTTCCTCGCCAGCCCCTTAGTCAAATTCGCTAAGGAACATTCGACCACTGAAACATCTTCTTAAGAAACCCCCTCCGTAGACCCAGAAGGCTGCACGCCAATCGGAAACGACACCTGCTCTTTGGAAGCCAAGACATCTCTGTCAAAAGAGCCACGAGGTCCTGATTGAGCAATAATCGGTACTGAATTCGGCCCGCGAGATCCATTAGAAATAGAAGCAGATTTAAGCAAGACAACCGTCAAAAGAGCCACGATGCCATGGCTGCGCAATAACCGGGACAGGATCCAGGCCGCGAGATACAGCGGAAACAGAAGCGGCATTAAGCAAGACATGTGTTGGAGAATGCACCGGAACGAGATTATCTATCGCCTTCTTGAACACACTGTTAACTGAAACCTCCTCAATATTGTCCTCCGACTCATTAATATTCAACTCCTCTACACTAATGCTATCACTCAACCAAGCTTCATCCGAATCAAGCGATTCCGATGAAGTAGAACCAGTAATTTGTGATGAGAGAATACTTGAAAGATCGTTTTGAAGAAATTCAGACTCCTCCCTAAACAAGATAGAGAAATCCAAGCCATCGATCTTAACGACTATGGAATCTGAAAGCACAAATCCCAGCTTCACCTTAGCCATGATTCTGGAAACGTCGAACCACGACTTTTCTGCCGTCTCTGCCATTAGACAAATGAAGGTCCCAAAATAGTTGCCTAGCATCTCAAAAAAATCAGCGTACCAGGCCGAGCAGGGTAAACCCAAAATTCTGATATTTAATTTTTAAACATTTATTTAAAAAAAAGGTGTTTAACATAAAATTTGATGTTTTATAAAAAAATTCATAATTTCATAAGAATAAACATTTCCACCTTTTCATTTGAGTAAACCCTAAAATATCAAAGTAGTTGAAAGTTATTTCATTCTTAAATTTTTTTATAACTAAGAATACGTTTTTTAATTTAGTAACAAAAATGGTACTTGTTAACAATTTGTTTTCAATATTAAATTATAGGTTGAAATTAACCAAATTACTATAAAAGTTATAACATGACGTGAACTTGTTGTATTGAAACTAAATAATCAATCAATTATTATTTAAAGGAAAGACGTGTTTATATTTGGGGACGCGCCGGGATGAATAAAGTGCATGTGGGGGTGATGTCCACAATTGAAGATACAGGCGCGAACCAACGAACTTTCAAGGTCTTACGTTGAACTTGTCGGTCAACATTATTATTTTATTATTCTCATTTTTATAATATATAGTATTTCTGTTTATTTATTGGTTCAATATAAATTTACGAAGTAATTTAATAAAATGTAACTCACTAGAATTTTTTTGACGTAGGCATCTAGAAAATTATTATCATGACAATTCTTCAATTCTAAATGTTTGACTATTTAAAAAAATTATATTTGACTTTGCAAAGATTTGTTTTTTTCATCATAGATAAAATGATAGTAATAATTACTAAAAATTCACAGCATCAGTGAAGTCTAAGATTCAAATTCTAATAGTGAATGCGTCCAACCTAACAATTTTGGTATTATTCATGACTATTGAGAAATTTGGAAATTCTTACACCAGTAGTTGAAGAAAAACATTGCATTCTTTTATGCAACAAATGAAAGAATCATGATCAAAAGAAATCAACATCTAAATAATTACCAGAAGGGTTCAAACCAACTTCATTTTCAGTTGAACTTGGTTTCATCATCATGGTGTCTCGTGGTACCTCGGGCGGATTTGTGCAACGGATCAGCGCCCAGTTCACATTATGAAAAAACGGATGCTGTTTGATTTCGGTTGCTCCGCGTCTATAGGCAAGACGGTGTTGAGGCTCTTTCACAAGCAAGCCTCTGATCAAATCCCTTGCTGCGAAGCTGACAGTAGGAGATTCTGGAAACCTTAAAGGCTGCCCGACTACATTGTACAGCGTCGCTCGGTTTGCAGACCCTTTGAATGGTGTTCGACCAAACAAGAGTTCGTATAAGAATATACCAAACGTCCACCAATCCACAGCACTTCCGTGTCCATCGCCTTTGATAATTTCAGGCGCTAAGTACTCGTGTGTGCCTACAAAGGACATTGATCGTGCACTTGTTGGTTCAGCCATTAGCTCAGGGAGAGGTGTCACCTGGTGATGCATGTCATTCTTTGGCCTGAATTTTCTCTCTTTCCTGGATAGAAACCGCGGCGAAAAGCATGCAGGTTGGATGCAATCTGGCTGCATTGCACATCTTGGCTGAATGCAGTATCCTGATCTTTTCGTTTCGATGATCGGGTTTGACGACTTCACGAGAGTTGGACTGACAGTACACCTTAAAGAGAGATCGAAATCGGAAAGCATTATATGACCATCTTCTCTAACCAACACATTCTCAGGTTTAAGGTCTCTATAGATGATTCCAAGCATGTGTAAGTACTCCAAAGCAAGGAGAACTTCTGCTACATAAAATCTACAAACACGAAATAAGCTTTAATTAAGTGCTTATATTATTGCATAAGTGATTAAAATATAAGTTCTTTTGTATGTAATAAACCAGAAAGGGAAGGAAATACTAACCTGACAGCATGCTCCGAGAAATACTTCCCAGGCTGTCTTTGCCTGATTGAATAAAGGTCGCCACCGGGACAATACTCCATTACCAAGCAAGACATTGTCTCAGTCTCGAAATGCGTATATAATGTAGGTAAAAAAGGGTGATCTAAAGACTGCAATATCTCTCTCTCCGTCTGAGCTCTTACAAGCTTCTTCCGACTTGCAAGCTCGGTTTTATTCATGAGTTTCATAGCAAAACAAGTCCTTGTGCCACTCAGTTCAGCTAGATATACTTTTCCTATATCTCCACATCCCAATTTCTTCATCAACCTAAAATGCCTCATTTCCAACACCCCAGCGCGTGCTCGCACAGCTTGAATCGCTTCCCATCTTATATCATTCGCCTTGTGAGGTTTATACATAGCACTACTCAAACTACTCGTGCTGCTTTCGTCGCTAACATCACTTACTGTACTCGCTCTATAGATGCTGGTTTTCGTACTTTCAATAAAATCACACGAATCTGAAACTTCTCCGCTTTCACACGACTCATCATCATCAACACTAACACACTCACTGACTTCAGTATTGGTGAAGCTTTGTTTCGCTTCCGAATAGACAGTGGTCGAATGTAAACTATTCTGAGGACTATGACAGAAACTAATCTCTGACTGACAATGGCAATTCTTCGGTTGATTACCAACAGCTCGTTTCGATGTAACTAAGATACAATTGTCGGATTCTAATACTACAGAACACGACTCACGATCCTTGGAACCATCGTCAAACAGATGCTTGCTGCATAATGTTCTATCTTGATATGAATGCTTTCGATTAACTGCATACCTGTTCGGATGGTGAATATTCTTCCTTCCATAATTATTACGACAATGCCGTTGTTCCAAAAAGGACGCGGAAGAAGAAGAAGCTCCGTGATTATTTCTATACAAGGGAGGCCGCGAAGGACGCGGAATCCCTGATGTTAAAGGAAGACTGTGGCGTATCGGTACAGCAGACACTCTCGAAACCGAATTCTGAACCTCTGATACAGAATCAACAGCGTTGATACGTGAATCCATGAAGGATATACCTAAACATTCAACTCAACATAGTCAATTACCAATATCTAACAATCATTCAACAAGTTCTAAAATCACATAATCTCAATCTCTTGAAACACACCTAAAAATGCAAATCAACACAGTAAATAAACAATATGTAACAATCATTCGAAAAGCTATGAAACAACAGAATCAGAATCTGAATCTCCTATTGCACTATAAAATGTACTGTAAAAAACATGAGAAATCAATCATATTCAAGAGAACAACTTCAGACACAATCAACAATTGATACATTTAGAAAACCCTAAATAGAAAAAACTCCCAATTCAGAAACTTCCAATTGTACAAAAGAAAAACCAAATGTCAAGAAACTTCATTCACAAGGCTTCACCTACATTGTAAAAATTTGATCTTTACAAATTTTTCCAAGAACCCATGATCGTTTACGAAGAATAATCGAAACCCATCACCAGTTTACAAGTTTTTGATGCGAAATGCATTAAACAGAAACACCCAAATGAAAAAGTTTGAATCTTTAGAAGGAAAACAGTGATTGAAGAAAGAAGGAAAAGAAAAAGAACATACCTGATCAGAGGAGAGAAATGGCAATGCGAGTGAAGAATGAGAAATGGTGTTTCATTTGTTCATGCCTGGTTGAAGAAGAAGCATACAAAAAGGAGCGTGTATTTTGAGAAGTGAAAGAAGAAGAAGAAAACCAGAAAAGTGAAGTTAGTGTATTGTGCATCAAACAACCACTGAATGAAGGAATTGAACTCAACACTCTCTTTTGTTTGTTTAAATTTTTTTATTTAAATTATTGATTAAAAACGACTTTCAAATAATTTTTCAACAACTTGTAAATTATTAGTGCTAAGTTTACATTAAGGTCACATTGTAAAAACATTAATGAATTTCTCTTTTGATTCTTCATGTTTTTCAAAAGTATTCTTTGAAAACTCAAAAATATTATTTGAATTTTAGAATTTCTAGTATTTTGAAGCGATTAGTTTTGAGAATAATAAACAATGAATTAATTGAAATCACTCCCAATACCTACTTGTCAATGAATGTGGAAGATGACGTGTCTTATCATAACATACTAAAAGGGGGTTAAAGAGGATAATCTTCGTCTCTGTAATCTAAGGAAGAATAACTTATTTACTCTCCATGTTTCAGATGGAGGAGCAGAGATAACCACTTTCTATTCTAGACCCTAGAAGGCTCTATAAATACCTCAACCTTAAGGTTGAGGGGAGAGAGAATCATTTTGTTTTTAGGTTATAAATTCTTGCATTTTAGTGTTTTCAGTCGTTTTAGCTTGGAGCACAATAGGTGCTCCCTTTTTATCATTTACTTGTATTTTTGTGTTAGCAAAGGTTAGTAGGGTCGAGCTAAGGAAAAAATGCAGTGGTCTACTGCATGGAGCACAAGCGGAAGGAAATTGAGGAAAACTTAGTTATACTAAAAAATAGGAGTAAAACTATTCGAATTCAAAGAAGAGAGTGTGTAACACCCCCTTCTATTTACCCGCGTTTTATAGAATTAATATCAAAGTTTCAATCACAATTAAGAGGCGTCACAATTTAAATCATAAAATTTTTCCAAACATGTGTCATGCCTTCACTGAGGAATAAATCATTAATAAATCATACTTAACGTCATGTTTATCAGCGGAAATGAAAACATAACCAAAATCCTGAATACATCACTCAACAATTATTCCAGGATAATAAGTCAACATAATTCAAAGTTATTCAAAATATCCATTAAAAGATTCAAGCAACCGTTTCCCCAGTGTTACATCTACCAGAGCACGACACTGACACGCGGACTAGATTAACTAAACTCGACTCTAGAGCTATCCTCACCAACTCCAGCCTAATCACTCGGATCCGAAATTGTTAAAGTAAGGGTGAGATCTCAATTCAATATAACATGCATTATAATTTTTAGAATACAATGAATAAAAGATACATTAATCCATTAACCAAGCACAATCATAATCAATTCACAAGGCAGTTCACACAATGAACATGTATATAACCAACAAGGGAAATTGCAACACTGGAGACCATCCTAGCATGTTACAATCCCATATGCAATGCGGACTCTATGCATGTGGTACCAAAACGTGAACCAAGTCACACACACCGCTCCGTTTACATGTGGAAAGATAGTGTAAATCCATGATTCGCCCAGAACACTGAGTCAAGAATCCAATCCATGATTCGCCCATAACCACCGGGTCAAGAATCTAGCCTCACTACCTCGAACCGTAAATCTATTGGCTTCACTTCCGCACAATGGGAATGAACCAATTTAACAAATGCTCATGCATGCATCATAAAAGCATGCAACATCAATTCAACGGAATATGATAACAACATAATTCCACATAAATGCCAATACCAATCTATCACATGATAACAACATAATCATGAATTAAATTATCACGAAGCATAAACATGCCAAACGCTACTCTTCAATCAAGAAGACTATCACCAGTATATAATAACAATAACACATGATACCAATCCAATCATGAATAAACCACAAGGAAAAGAAATCATCACATGAACGTCAATCTCCATTCAACTTGTCAAACAATCTAAACCAAATTCACAGATCATGATATCAATATAAATCACATCATGTCAATTCACCAATGCATCTCATTTAATCAAAATGAATATAAAAAATACAGCATTGTAATCATTAGTATCTCATCCGGTGACTCAGACCATTCGTAATAGTTCCCCGTTATCCTTAACTACTCACTCTTTTCAAAATCGGAGCTCAACCATTTTAAAATAATTTTAGCAAAATAATATTTTTCTCTTTTCAAAATGTAGTATTTGAAATTTAAGAAATAATTCCGAAAACGACACTCGAATCGGAGTTACGGTTTAGAAAATATGAATTTTTGAAGTTTTAGAAAATTTGGAAAAATACACATGGAACCCGGTTCCTACCTATACAGAACGGTTCCTGAAAGTTAAAATCCTCGCTCCTGGTTTTGTATGGGAACCGGTTCCTACCCATACAGAACCGGTTCCCGAGTGTAAAATCCCGCCAATTTTAACACTGAACTCGGTTCCTCCCACGGGAACCGGTTCCCACGTCTGATTTTCGCAACTTTTGACAAGATTTTGTATTCTTTATCATTTCCAAACTTACTAATACGAATTGGGACATTAGGAACACCATTTCATAATCATTTCACACCATTATAACATCACACAACATGGTTTATTCATCCCTATCAATTATTTGACATACTAATGATCCTAATTCCAAACACCGACACAAAATAGGGTTTATTCCTATAACTTATAATCATCAAAATTCAAACTTCCTAACATACCCAATTATCCCTATGATTCCCAAAACCCATAAAACATATTAACCGAACGAAATCACCCTTACCTCGCGATGATTCTTGATTTCTCGCCGGCTTTTTCTCTTCTCTTCTTTCTCCAATTCTACGTAAAATGACTTTTCTCCCAAAAAACTATTTTTCCTTTTTATATTCCTTCTAATGTTCCTTTATTAATTCCAATAAAATAAAATAATAATAATTAGTAAAGTAGAGTAATTTACTCCTCATACTCACTAATTACTCTGCACACCTCCAATCCTTCTTTATTAAATGATCCAATTAATCCAAATAAAATTAATACTTAAGACTTTAATTAATTAAATAATTAAATTCTCACTTATTTAATATTTGAATTAAATCGGGGTGTCACAACTCTCCCCCACTAAAAGAGTTTTCGTCCTCGAAAACATACCTTAGACGAAAAGTTCGGGATACGAGTCCTTCATCTGACTCTCCAGTTCCCAAAGTGACATTCCTTCAACTGGTCCTCCCCCAAGCTACTCGTACCAGTGCTATCTCTTTACCTCGCAGTTGCTTCACTTTCCGATCCTCAATTCGCGCAGGCACTACTTCAACAGCCAAATTATCTCGTACCTGTACATCATCTACTTGAATCTCATGAGATGGATCCACAATGTACCTCCTCAACTGAGATACATGGAAAACATCACGCAAATTCGCAAGTGACGGCGGTAAAGCAATCCGATAAGCAACTTTCCCAACTCTCTTGGTAATCTGAAACGGACCAATAAAGCGCGGAGTCAACCTCTTTGACTTCAAAGCTCGCCCAATACCAGTCATCGGAGTAACTCGCATGAATACATGATCTCCTTCACTAAACTCAAGATCTTTCCTCCTCCTATCATGATAACTTTTCTGACGACCCTGAGAAGCCTTTATCTTCTCCTGAATCATCTTGATCTTTTCTGAAGTTTGTTGAACAATCTCTGGTCTAATCACAACATTTTTCCAGATTCGTACCATAACAGCGGCGTACGACACCTCCTACCATACAATGCCTCAAACGGATCCATACCAATACTCGAATGGAGACTGTTATTGTAGGTAAACTCTATCAACGATAGGTAGCTATCCCAAGCTCCACCCTTCTCTAACACACAAGCTCTTAACAAATCTTCCAACGACTGAATCGTCCTCTCCGTCTGACCATCTGTCTGTGGATGATATGCGGAACTCAATCGTAACTTAGTACCCAGAGCTTCCTGCAATCCTGTCCGGAACTTAGAAGTAAACCTCGGATCTCTACCCGACACAATGCTAGACGGAATACCATGCAAACTTACAATCCTCTCAACATACAATTCTGCCAACCTCTCCATCGGATAATCCATTCTTATCGGAATAAAGTGAGCAGACTTTGTCAATCGGTCGACAATAACCCAAATAGAATCACAGTTCTTCGTTGTCCTCGGAAAACCAGACACGAAATCCATAGAAATGCCATCCCATTTCCATTCCGGAACGAAGAACGGTTCCATCAATCCCGACGGTTTCTGATGTTCAATCTTTGATTTCTGACAAACCAAACACGCATACACAACTCGACAAATTTCCTTTTTCATTCCAGGCCACCAAAATAATTTCTTCAAATCATGATACATCTTAGTAGCACCAGGATGAATACTCAATCCACTTCGATGTCCTTCTTCCAAGATACTCTTTCTGATCTCAGCAACATCCGGATCACACACTCTATCACCAAGTCTCATAACGCCATTCTCGTCAATTCGGAACTCGCCTCCTTGACCTTGGTTAATCAATGTCAGCTTATCCACCAAACCAACATCAGATTTCTGTCCATTTCGAATCTCTTCCAAGATACCACTAGTCAGCTTCAACATGCCCAATTTCACATTATTCTGAGTAGTTCCACATATCAAACTTAAGTCTCTGAATTGTCCCACTAAATCCAATTCACGAACCATTAACATCAACATATGCAAGGACTTCCTGCTTAACGCATCTGCCATAACGTTTGCTTTACCAGGATGGTAATTCAAACCGAAATCATAATCTTTGAGGAATTCTAACCACCTTCTCTGCCTCATATTCAACTCGTTCTGATCAAACGATACTTCAGGCTCTTGTGATCACTGAACACTTCAAACCGTGAACCATACAGATAATGCCTCCATAATTACACAATAGCTGCCAACTCTAAATCATGAGTCGGATAATTCCCTTCATGAATCTTCAACTGTCTTGGAGCATAAGGCACAACCTGCCTATCTTGCATCAGAACACCACCTAATTCCATCAGTGACGCTTCACAATACACCACGAAAGATTCTGCCGGATTCGGCAAAATTAGAATCGGAGCACTAGTCAACCTCCTCTTCAACTCTTGGAATCCTTTCTCACAATCAGAATCCCCAAAACAATACACTTGGTTTTACAAATCTATTTCTCTAAGCACTTCCAATAGCTTCTTCAATTTCCTATCTCTAAGGTTGACGTCTTGATCGGTGTCATAGAAATAAGTTTTGTACCCAGAACGACATTAACAACAACTCCGACTCTCCTCAAACATCACTACACGATAAATAAATTACTTACAGGTGCTGGAACCATTTTTAAAACAAAGTTCATCACATTATCTTTCCAACACTTCAAACGAAACTCAAATCGACATCCAAAACTCAAATTATGGATTTTACAAGTTTTCAAAAATCTTGGTCAGAAATCAATTTGTGATAGGTAATCGATTTTTCACCCGTGAGAGTGAAAATCCCAAAACATCGAGAATACAAAATTTGAGGTCCTAACTTCAACATACCGTACACACATCATTCACCATGATTAATTGCGCAAGTTACAATTCCAATAACCAATCCACATCATTGCATACTTTATATCACCCATTGAAACTGACACAATTAATCTTTTCAAGAACACAAAGAGGTAACTCACACTGACAACTTCACGATCAACCGGAAGTGTTGCAACATTCCAACCACACCAGCTTCATCTTCTAAGAGTCATCCTTCTTAATTACCAAATATCTTCTAGGCCAAGAATATGCACCGACTCATCAAAATGATTCATAATCACTTGGTTTAACTTCAAACATTCAACCCAAGAATAGCCTCAAGCTAATCCAACATCTTGCTCAAACGATGAGTCGATATTATTCCTAGGGGACATTAGAACTCACACCTAACTGGGACACCATTATCCATACCCCCGTCCTAAATGCAGTCTTCTGAATATCCTCCGCCTTAACACGAATCTGATGATATCCAGACCTCAGATCAATTTTACTAAATACACAAGCTCCAACTAACTGATCCATCAAATCATCAATCCTCGACAATGGATACCGATTCTTGGTCGTCACTTTATTCAATTTCCTGTAGTCAACACACCTGGAAATTCATCCACCACTGGCAATCCGACTTACTCGGAGCAATCTCAAAACAATTCTTCACTACCGGTAATTCATCGCTCTTATATTTTCCTTTCACTTCCGTCGAAGAATACGACATAAACACCACACCATCATTAACAACTACGTAACTCTAATCATCCATCTTAATTCATTATCCTTATTAGAGTCTTCGTTTACTCATATGGTTCACAAGCTTCTACCACACTTCATTCCTATTCTTCACTTTATGCCCCATTTAGATAGTAAGACAATTGTATACCATCCAATACGATTCCGTCTACTATCAACAAGAGATTAAGGGTGATCAAGTCCTCAATTTGTCAATAGACATCCGATAATCATACTGAAGTATAAACCATCATTACCAACACTTTCTGTTCTCAGAATCGTACTCACCTTTTTGCACTTCCAACTATGACTCATGGTCCAACGGTTCCAACAGCTCTAACCACTCGTACCAATGACTTACAATCGGGAACATATCCGGGAAGCATCTCTTCTCCCCCACTTAGTTCCACACTACTCCTGCAATAATCAATCAGAAAAGTAACAAGTACCGACAGTTGTACACACTTGTCGCGTACAAAGGGATAATGACATTAAGACACTGGTCACAACGACCGACTGTGCTCTGATACCACTATTGTAACACCCCCTTCTATTTACCCGCGTTTTATAGAATTAATATCAGAGTTTCAATCACAATTAAGAGGCGTCACAATTTAAATCATAAAAATTTTCCAAACACGTGTCATGCCTTCACTGAGGAATAAATCATTAATAAATCATACTCAACGTCATGTTTATCAGCGGAAATGAAAACATAACCAAAATCCTGAATACATCACTCAACAATTATTCCAGGATAATAAGTCAACATAATTCAAAGTTATTCAAAATATCCATTAAAGGATTCAAGCAACCGTTTCCCCGGTGTTACATCTACCAGAGCACGACACTGAAACGCGGACTAGATTAACTAAACTTGACTCTAGAGCTATCCTCACCAACTCCAAGCAGCTAATCACTTCAGATCTGAAATTGTTAAAGTAAGGGTGAGATTTCAATTCAATATAACATGCATTATACGTTTTTAGAATACAACAGAATAAACAGATACATTAATCCATTAACCAAGCACAATCATAATCAATTCACAAGGCAGTTCACACAATGAACATGTATATAACCAACAAGGGAAATTGCAACACTGGAAACCATCCTAGCATGTTACAATCCCATATGCAATGCGGACTCTATGCATGTGGTACCAAAACGTGAACCAAGTCACACACATTGCTCCGTTTACATGTGGAAAGACAGTGTAAATCCATGATTCGCCCAGAACACTGAGTCAAGAATCCAATCCATGATTCGCCCATAACCACCGGGTCAAGAATCTAGCCTCACTACCTCTGAACCAGGTAAATCTATTGGATCTTCCAGTTCACTTCCGCACAATGGGAATGAACCAATTTAACAAATGCTCATGCATGCATCATAAAAGCATGCAACATCAATTCAACGGAATATGATAACAACATAATTCCACATAAATGCCAATACCAATCTATCACATGATAACAACATAATCATGAATTAAATTATCACGAAGCATAAACATGCCAAACGCTTACTCTTCAATCAGTAAGACTATCACCAGTATATAATAACAATAACACATGATACCAATCCAATCATGAATAAACCACAAGGAAAAGAAATCATCACATGAACGTCAATCTCCATTCAACTTGTCAAACAATCTAAACCAAATTCACAGATCATGATATCAATATAAATCACATCATGTCAATTCACCAATGCATCTCATTTAATCAAAATGAATATCAAAAATACAGCATTATAATCATTAGTATCTCATCCGGTGACTCAGACCATTCGTAATAGTTCCCCGTTATCCTTAACTACTCACTCTTTTCAAAAATCGGGAGCTCAACCATTTTTAAAATAATTTTAGCAAAATAATATTTTTCTCTTTTCAAAAGGTAGTATTTGAAATTTAAGAAATAATGCCGAAAACGGCACTCGAATCGGAGTTACGGTTTAGAAAATATGAATTTTTGAAGTTTTAGAAAATTTGGAAAAATACACATGGAACCCGGTTCCTACCTATACAGGAACCGGTTCCTGAAAGTTAAAAATCCTCGCTCCCTGGTTTTTGTATGGGAACCCGGTTCCTACCCATACAGGAACCGGTTCCTGAGTGTAAAAATCCCAGTTTTGCCAATTTTAACACTGGGAACTCGGTTCCTCCCCACAGGGAACCGGTTCACGTCCTGTATCAGTATTTTCTGCAACTTTTGACAGCATTTTGTATTCTTTATCATTTCCAAACTTACTAATACGAATTGGGACATTAGGAACACCATTTCGTAATCATTTCACACTATTATAACATCACACAACATGGTTTATTCATCCCTATCAATTATTTGACATATTAATGATCCTAATTCCAAACACCGACACAAAATAGGGTTTATTCCTATAACTTATAATCATCAAAATTCAAACTTCCTAACATACCCAATTATCCCTATGATTCCCAAAACCCATAAAACATATTAACCGAACGAAATCACCCCTTACCTCGCGATGATTCTTGATTTCCTCTCGGCGTCGACTTTTCCTCTCTTCTCTTCTTTCTCCAATTCTACGTAAAATGACTTTTCTCCAAAAAAACTATTTTTCCTTTCCTTTCCTTTTTATATTCCTTCTAATGTTCCTTTATTTATTCCAATAAAATAAAATAATAATAATTAGTAAAGTAGAGTAATTTACTCCTCATACTCACTAATTACTCTGCACACCTCCAATCCTTCTTTATTAAATGATCCAATTAATCCAAATAAAATTAATACTTAAGACTTTAATTAATTAAATAATTAAATTCTCACTTATTTAATATTTGAATTAAATCGGGGTGTCACAGAGTGCATACGTTAGAAGACAAAAAAAGCTGGTACAATAGTACACTGCAAATGGCAAAGCGTGCCGCCTGCACCTACTGTGACAGTCTGTCACACTACACCTTGTCTCCCATCATTTCCTTCCTACAAGCAGATTCCTTGCTTCATGTACTGCTGAAGGGTATATTGGTGTTAATTTTATGTGGCCTCTATGTGATTTTTTGAACAAAAGCCCATGATCTAATGCAACATAAAAACCCTAATCCTTGGTCTATAAATAAAGTTTTGTTAAAGATCAAAAGAGATTTTTGAGAGTTCCAAGATAAAAATCATAAGAGTTAAGTGAGTGGACAATGTAAGTGTTAGAGAGAGCCTTCTTTCCTCATCCAATAATGTATCAACTGATGAGCAGTGGCATGACTGGAGTCATCTCCTGACGATTAGTCATCTCAAGTCTTACTCCAAGTCCCTCTTAGGTTTACATCTTTTGTTCATTTATTGTCTTAAGATGTTTCCTTTGAGAATCATGTTTGTAGCTTGTACTCAGCTTACTATGAGCTAAACCTCTGGTAATTGAGCTATGTTTATTTAATATTGAGTTGTTTTTGTGTTATATATTGTGTGGGTAATGTTTGCTTTATCATAGTTTTGTTAAAACTTGTTTCTTTGAATGATCAACTTAGAAATAGGTAACAACTTGTTGTTGTGAAAGATTCAACAACAAGTGTACTTCATGAGTAAAAATAGTTGAAAGAGTAGGATAAAGATATTCACTTGATGACCTATTTACTTAGAGATAAGGAACTGCAACTATTAAGGAATTCAGAATAATTAAAAGACATATATTAGGGTTAAGAGTGATGCTTATAGATTTGTTCCCTTGCCCTCTTATGCACGTTCTGTATATTGTAGAAATACACCAAAAGATCACTTTGACCTTGCATGTCATGACACCACACAACACTAGCACTTAACTACACTAAAGACATTAATGGATCAAAGCTCAACTCAATCACTCTTAGCATATTTACACCATTTTCACCTTACTTTTGACATCTGTTTTAAGTGAACTTGAACTTATAATCACCAATCATTATTTCTCTTTGCTCATGCTTAAATCAAAAGAATATTTTTCATACAAAAATCAAATCTAAGTAACAACACTCCTTGTGGGGTACTATAATCTTGTATTTATTACTTGATGCAATTAAAACATGTATACTTACACGTGACACTTAAAAGGATAACAATACCGAACACGCGATGATGAAGGAACCATTAGAGATATATTTTGGACTCTTACTAATTCCATAAAGTTGTTCAACATGTTTTCCACTATGCTCATCATTAAAGACCAAAAAGTACATGCTTCTATTATTGGAAATTATTGGTCTTACCTCTACTGAGAAAACTTATTCTGCTGGGTTTGCATTTCTAGAGAGCGAAAAGACGAAAGTTTTACTTGGGCTTTAGAGGTGTGTCGGACAATGCTAAAGAATCAAGAAGAAATGCCAAAATAAATTGTTACCGACCGTGATACCGATTTGATGAGTTCAATTGCAATTTTTTCCTACTTATGCATTATTTTGTAAGTATCACATAACAAAGAATGTGAGAAGTCATGTTAAACCCTCAGTAGGATCAATGAGTACATCCTTGTTGAAGACCTAAAAGACACACTACAAAAACTCTTAACATACAACTAAATCAAAAAATTATGAAGAACAAGTACCTTCATCATTCGTTGACAAAGAAGGAAGATTGAGTTCAACAACTATGAGCTGAAAATGACTGGTGATTTAAGGTCTATATGGAATACTTTTTCTGTTTAGAATAAAAAATTTTGATTGAGGTGGATGTGACTATTTCGAAATCGATCGATGATATTATCAAAATATTGCAACGTCCACCTGTATATTGAAATGTAATATTTGATCTATGTTAAAATCCCTTATGTATTGTTGATTTTATGATATCAATAAAAAAATTCATTTTGCAGCATGCTATTTTTTGCGACTGTTTTTCTGCTTCTGCTTTAGTATGATCGAAAAATAAATCTTTGTAAATTTTACAAAGATGCATCTCCAAAATAAAAGTTGGCACAAATTTAAGGCTTGACTCGGAAACAAATTAATCAGTATGCATTTGGTGCGTCCGGAGATGTGTCTCTGAAATATAGAGATATAATCATATTTTCACGCGTTGTGCCAGAGATATCTAGGATGTATTAAGAAATTTGCGTAGACTATGGTGCAAAATAGGCTATTATAAAACTACATTTACAAATGATCGACCCAATTGTGTTTGATTAACCACAACATCATAATTATTATACACAAATCATTTTTGAAGTCAAGCTTTTCTCTTGGTAAGAAATCTTTGGCAATTTCTCACCCCACATCCTTGTTATATGGGGAGCACATCTGAAAATCTAAAAGTTACCTTAGGTGAATTCAGAAATGCATCTCCTAACGAACCAAATACCATTATTTGGAAAAATTTAGTTCGTAGATGTATCTTCGAAATCACGCCTAGGGTAAATTTAGAGATGCATGTTTGATCACCTTTGCTACACTTTATTTTTTTTTTATCACTCAGTGATATTTTTGGAGTTGTGTTTCGAAAAATGTCCAGTGAGAATTTGAGTATATGACCAACTTGAATGATCATCTTCCTCACTTTTCAAAAACTACCAAACACCTCCATAGCCAAAAAAACCCTTGAAAATAATCTCATCAGCAATCAACTTTTAAATTCAAAATCAGATTTTATGCATTCTAACACATCAAAGGGAGCATCATAAGCTTCAATTTAAGGTAAGGTTACCATAATGCACCCCTCATTGATTTGCATTGATCTTTAGTTTGGCCAGAAAACATGTTCGCCTAGTTCAGAAATGCATCACCTACCTATATTATTTCATATATAAATTTCCAAATTAAACTGTTACTGGTTTTTAAACTTTTTTTTTATTTTGCTTCTTACTAGATATAGTTCACCTGAATATGTTTCCCAAAGTATCTGTATATGACGATGTAAAACAAGATGTAGAGAAGTATAATGTTAAACCAATTGAAGTTAAGTGTCGCACCCCAAAATTTATCCTATCTTTATTCACATCTCTTTTTCTTTGAACCATTTTTGTACTCAAGGGTCTACTGTTTGATTTTTGATTGTGGTTCTAAGTTAGTCCATGGATCAATCTATTTAGATGATTGGGTTTTTTTTTTCCTGTTATACAAGGTGTAATACCCGGTTTGTCTAGATGGCCTTTGTTTTGTGTGGTGAACAAATAATGGGTTTTTTACATTAATGGACGAACCAAATTGTCAATGCTTGGAAATTCATTTGAAGAAAAGAAATAACTTTATTAAATAAGTTTTCATCCGAATCTCATTTAAGATGAGTTTGTAATTCACACTTTGATGAGATGGAATAAGAATTACTTTTTTGGCAAATATTTGGCTTCTTGAAAGATTCTGTAACACGGTGGGAGAACTGACTTGTTTGTTTTGCGTTTAATTGCAAATGTTGCGGATAGCAAGAGTCACCTCCAACTTTTCTTTTATCCAATAAAGGGAAGGTGAAAATAACAGGAAAAGAGTTTCGTTAGATTCTGAGTAAGGGAGGCAGTTGTGAAAAAGGAAGGTATTAACACCCTTTCCATCCGTAGTTATCTACGGGCTCTTAGTTGCTTAGCTCACTTTGAAAAATTTACTTTCTGTGTTTGTGTAGTTTGAAAAGTATTTTGAAAAGGCATTTAATTTTGACTTCGTAATGATTCTTGTTGGAATGTATAGGAAGTGTTTGGAAATGTTTGTTTGGAAAATGTTTAACTTTGTAATGATTCTCGCTGGAATGTATACAAAGTGTTTTTGAAAAGTTTAAGTGTGAGGTGTGAAGAGTATTTTGATTGAGGAAGCAACTAGGAGTCTATTACCCACTCAGAATGGTCGTTTCCATGTTATTTTCCTTCTCCTTTAGAATAAGGCTATCCATACCATTAGTTGGTAGGTAAATTTATTCGTTTGGATGTGAAGGGACAATCGAAGGGTCAACGTTTGGTCATAGAAGGCAACATGTAAAGATACCTTAGCAAGTTCCTAGGGACGATCATCACTTTTCGTAGGCAACAATCGAGGGACGAGATCATATATTCGTAGGCAACATCGAGGGTCATCGAGGGACTATGATCTTTGTATCGAAGGGACTATGATGATGTTATTCGTAAGCGTCTTTGCTAATGGTACCCCTACGTTCGAGGGGCATGACCATTGTTAATTCGTAAAGGCAACAAGAGAGGATACCCTAAGGAGGTGCAAGTGTGATGAGTGTGTTCGATTCCAATATTTATCTTGAGATTAGAAGTGATCTAGAGTTGTTTTTAGTCTTAGCATGCAAACCCTAATTACTAGCAATTCAATATATGTACAGGAAAATAAAGTGCGAAAACGTAAATCCTGCGCTATTACATGGCTTTGGGGCAGATACATAATAGGAGTGTGGAAAGTAAAGACAGAAAATGTAAATCTATGCTATTACAAAATAAAACTTTGCGACCTATACGTCTTTTCTAGAATTGTAAATGCGGAATAATGTAAATAGCCAGAATAATAAGAAAATGTTAGTGAAAATGTTTTAGAAATTAGTAGGAAAATGCTTTTTTGGTTAGTAACCCTAATTACTTAAGAGAAATTATTTTTGGAGTTTTTGTAATGAGTAAACCCTAATTCTACTTAATTAATGTTTAATTAGAAAAATGATTTAAATATGAAGAAAAAGAAAATGTTTTTGTGTCAAAAATTAAATAAAGGTTTTTGAAACCTAAATAAAAAATTAAAACAGTTTTTAGGATTTTAGAAAACAATTAAATTAATTCTTGAAAGGAAATTAAAATAAGTTTGAAAATTGTAAAGAAATAAGAAAAATGCAAAGGAAATAAGTGTTAAAAAAAAGAATGGCCTTGCTGAGGTTTGAACTCGTGACCTTGTGGTCATGGGTTCAAAACTTTACGACTGGACCACACTACATGTGGTGTTATCATGCTTGCCCTTGAAATATATATGTGTTACTTGCAAAAAATCAAAGTTTATGAAAAAGAATAGCAAAAGGTGGGGTTCGAACCTGCGACCTGAGGGACAAAGTGACATATCGCGCGCATGGTAGACCACTGGGGCGGTGATACATCCATTCATTATGTTACATGGATTAATATATGTGTGATGTTTTTCCCTGAAAATCAAAGAAAACCAAACGCGCGTAAGTGGGGCCAGAGGATTTAAATGGGTCAATCAGAAGGCAGGATCTGCCATGCAAGGGTTAGAGTTTCCTTCTGAAACCCTTGACCACCGTGGACGGTGGTTTCCACTTCCTTCTCGGTAGGCTGAAAACCCATAGGGTAGTCTAGGAAAAAATTAGAGACATAAACAGAATAAATCTCCTGGTAGGATGAAAACCTGCAAGGGAAGTCTAGGCAAAAGTTAGGGACTTATATGGCAAGTAACTACATCAGACAAGATTTGATCACAGAAGCAACAATCTGCATAGATTATCTTCATACCTCAATTGAAGACTACAATACAGGAGTTCAAAGTTGTTAGGGAGAATAATGTTCATTGTCCTTCGATGTACCTTTCCCATGTATTTACCATTTTTCAAAACTTTGTAATCATCTATGGAGTCATGTTATTGGCAAACTACCAATTCCTTTGCAATCTTATTTTTATTCAGTTTATAAAAATATTCTTTTATTATTGAAAATGCATTTCAAAACAAACAGATTTGTTAGAACATACTTGCGAAAATTTTGCAATTTAAGTGTGTTTACTTCGGATGTGAAGCAAAGGGGTAAGATGACACTCTCTTAATGACAAACAAGATTGATAATGTTGAAGTTGGGTCCATCAGGACCTCTATAACATTCTTCATCCGAATATGAGGTGTAAATGCAAAGCGGATTATTCCCACCGAATGCCTCATTTTTTCCCAAAAGAGTTGGTAAGAATAGCGTTCTGATGAGACACCCTGACACCCCATGGGATGCTTCCATCAAAAGGAACCTGAGAATTTTTGCGATATGCCTGCAACTTCTTTTGAAATTTGACGTGATAAAGAGCCACCCTTCGGTTGATGGTTTGTGAAGACTTCATTTTGCCCGAGTGTTGTCCATTCTTTAGTCAACCTTCCATGTTGATCCTCAATAAAATGTCCATGTACATTGCACGTACATTCATCCACTCATACATTGCTAAACTTCAATTCATTTCTCATTCGCATATGTTGATAATCAGAGTATGTATCCTCTCTCCAATAGAGTGTCAACTTTAAGCAAGAAAAGTTCAACTTTCCACTCTCTCCACTGAATTATTCCTCGTGGAAGAGTAGGGTCTCGACCCTCTTTGTAAGCCTCTATGATTGTTCAAATCACCCTTCCCCAGCTTGATCATGGTTCGAACTTTGGTCTCCAAGCAACATTATTACCTTGTTCTTCTTAGACTATGAGTTCTAATTGGAAATCACAATTATATCAAAAAGATCTCGTTTCTCCAACAATATTGTTACAATCTTTTCCTAACAGCAGGTGATAGTATCTTCCCGCAAGCGGTTGATTTTCCCCAGCAAGCCTGTTAATGCCAATCTAGCCTTCTTTCGGCAACCCAATGAGGAATCTCTCGCTATGGATTGACCGTATCTCTCCAGCAACTTGGAGACTTGTTATGGAAATCTCCGATGGGTGATTTACAAGCTCGTCATTTGGAAGTTCCTTTGGGTGAATTATAAGCTCACTGTTGAACATTTTATTTTTGGTATTCCTTTGGGTGATTTACAAGCTCATCGTTGAATAGCTGTTTATCCCCGATGGATGATTTACAAGCTCTTCGTTTGGAAGTTCCTTTGGGTGATTTACAAGCTCATTGTTGAACATCTCTTTGGATGATTTACAAGCTCAATAATGAATGTTTCTTTACGGTATTCTGATGGGTGAATTACAAGCTCATTATTAAATAGACATTTACCTCCGATGGGTGATTTACAAGCTCTTTGTTTGGAAGTTCCTTTGGGTGATTTACAAGCTCACTGTTGAACGTTTCTTTTTGGTATTCCTTTGGGTGATTTACAAGCTCATCGCTGAATAGCTGTTTACCTCCGATGAGTGATTTACAAGCTCATTGTTGGAATATCCGATGGGTGATTTACAAGCTCGTCGTTTGGAAGTTCCTTTGGGTGATTTACAAGCTCATTGTTGAACGTTTCTTTTCGGTATTCCTTTGGGTGATTTACAAGTTCATCGCTGAATAGCCGTTTGCCTTCAATGAGTGATTTACAAGCTCATTGTTGGAAGCTGCGATGGGTGATTTACAAGCTCACTGTTGGAAGTTCCTTTGGGTGATTTATAAACTCACTGTTGAATGTTTCTTTACGGTACTCCTTTGGGTGATTTACAAGCTCATTGTTGATTAGCCGTTTATTTTTGATGGGTGATTTACAAAGCTCATTGATGAATGTTTCTTTTCGGTATTCCTTTGGGTGATATACAAGCTCATTGTTGAATAACCATTTGTCTCCGATGGATGATTTACAAACTCGTCGTTTAGAAGTTCCTTTGGGTGATTTACAAGCTCATCATTTGGATGTCTCTTTGGGTGATTTACAAACTCACTGATGATTAATTCTGATAGCTGTTTGCAACAAGACCTATTAATCTGATGAATGGAAGCCTCATCGTTATGGGAGGTATTTTGTTGAAGATCTGTTATTCCAATGAATGGTAGCCTCGTCATTATGGGAGGTAGTTTATCGAAGATCTATTTTTCCGATGAATGGTAGCCTCGTCGTTATAGGAGGTAGTTTGTCGAAGAGCTGTTATTCCGATGAATGGTAGCATTGTCAATATGGAAGTCAGTTTGTCAAAAGATTTGTTATTATGATGGATGGAAATCTTGTCTTTCTGGGAGATAGTTTGTCGTTGATTGTTGAATACTCCAATGGGCGGAATTTTAGGTCACTGATTGTATGATTTTAGCTCACTGATTGTATGATTGCTTTGTTACCTTTTTCAGATGAAGTATCCTGGTTAAAGAAAGACTTCTAGCCTGTCTTTATTGAAGCGCCAGAGCTCTTTAGAGACTTAGTCTATTGTTGATGTTGTCTTCTTACCACCTTTTGGTCAGAAACAATTCTTGGTGTTGTTAGGGGTTGATGGTTTACTATCTTTAGAAAGTTGGTGTCACTCTTTTGTTTTTGCTAACTCCTCTATGAGGAGATAGTTCGTCGTCTATCTAGAGATTATTTCTATTATTACCATTCCCTAGTGGATTCATGTTTTTTCTCCCTCCCATAATATTGAGCTTCTTTCCTCAGTAGTTCGTCTTCTTGGATGAGTTGTCTTTCTTAACGTGTCTTCATTATCTTTGCTTCCCCAACGACGTTCTGTTGCCCCTGTGAAGATCATCCTATTGCATTGCATAACCATTAAGAATTGCATGACATCTTAGGGACAAAAATAGGGCTAGTGTTATATTTAAGTATCTTCTATCCCGTCGAGGCGAAGGTTCCCTTCTTATCTCCGAATAGAAGACACTTAAATAAGGGCAGCTATTGTACCCCAATTTTTACCCCTAAGCTTGTAACACCCCAAATTCTACCCAGAGAATATAAAGAAAATCAGAGTATTTTTAATTTTTCATACAATACATGGAATGTCACATTTCAACTTTAACAACACAAACATATCAGATACATAACACCGTTATTATCAGGGGATCACAAAACTCTTGCTTCAGCTTTTAAAACAAAACAACCTTTAACTTAAACATATTTATTCAACAGCATGACTTAATTTTTAACAACATAATAAGAACAACAAGAGTCAATAATGTAAACAACATAAACTAAACATCCCCCAAGTGCTACATATCAGAGCTGTTAGTGTTTTTAAGTTGGCATTATGTTTGGTAAAACTAGGCTTTAGCAATGTCATGATGGATGTCATGACATTCAGAGATTGAAGATAAATCCTACCTGCTAAGGATGTTAAAAGACATGAATCGAAGCTAAAGTCATGGAAATTTGAAAATGCATCGATGTTATAACAGATGTTATGACATTCGGTGACATTCGCTCGCAGAATTTGTTTGTTCTAGATTTTCGTGAAGTTTGTTGAGCTGCTAAATATTGTTTTTCTGTTATTGGAAAGCATGCTCACGTGGCTGCTAGGTTAATCTTAATTAAACCTAAATTGGTTGTTGAAAAGACCATGTTTTTAGGATTAAATTAAGTGAACCCTAGCTATCTTTATGGAAGCCCAAAACCAAGTTTCAGGATCGCTTCTATAAAAGGAAAAGAACCTTACAACTGTCTGCGCCTTTGAATGTATTGAAGAAATAGCAGCTTGTGTTTGTGTACTGTTAGGATTTGTAACAGTTGGTATTGTGTAATTCTAGTTTCTCTTGTGAGCCAAGCAACTATCAATTGGTAAGTGCATTGGACTAGGATTTGCTGTAAGGGTAGTTTATCACTCAAAGCTTTAAAGCACGAGTGTTTGTCTCTTGATTGAAGCTTTGAAGCAAGATCAAGATATTTTATTGAAGTGTGTCTTCACAATTCAATTAGTCAATAGGTTGATATCACTGCTGTGATTGAGGGGGAGTGAGTAGGAACTCATATCTAAGTAGGACTTAGGTAAAAGGATCATTGGGTAGTGATTAAGTGAGAAGGCTGTCAACAGGTGTGTTGGCTGTAGGGTCTTCGAATTGATACTGCTAATAGTGAACTTTCTCCCTGGCTTGGTAGCCCCCAGATGTAGGTTTGTTGAACCGAACTGGGTGAACAACTTATTGTGTTCTTTATCGCTTCTCAGATGCATTGTGAATCGTTAACATAGTGTCGAGATCGTGTCATAACATTCTCTCGTGACATCACGTATCCGCTGCCAGAATTTCAATTGGCATCGAGCGTGCACCCCGCTTGTTATTTCGGGTGAGATCTAGGATAATAGTTTCGCGAATGGATAAAGAAGGAGGATTTGGAGGAAGACCACCTATTCGGATGGGTCTAGTTATGATTATGGAAGCCTCGATGGTTGCCTTCTTAAGATCAAGGACATTAAAGCTTGGAGAGCCGATAAAGGATGGAAACATCCCACCAAGCTTGAGAAAGATGACACTACTGTCTTGAAACCCGAGGAGGAATGGAGCAAAGAGGAAGAAGAGCTAGCTCTAGGGAACTCTAAAGCATTGAATGCTCTATTCAATGGTATTGACAGAATATCTTCGATGGTTCATCAATGTGAGCTGGCCAAGGATGTTTGGGACACTCGTAACTACTCATGAGGAACATCCAAGGTGAAGATGTCAAGACTTCAGATGCTCACTACCAAATTTGAGAATTTGAAGATGAAGGAAGATGAGAATATTCATGAATTTCACATGAATATTTTGAAATTGCCAATGCCTCGTGAGCACTTGGTGAAAAGATGTCAAGAGAAGTCGGTGAGAAAGATTCTCGATCCTTGCCTAAGAGATTTGCAATGAAAGTCACCGCAATAGAGGAGGCTCAAGACATCAGCACTTGAAGGTTGAAGAACTTATTGGATCCCTTATGACTTTTGAGATGGGAATCGGTGAAACTGACAAGAAAAACAAGAGCATAGCACTTGTATCCAACATTGAAGAAGGATGCAAGGTGGAAGATGAAGAGAAGATATCCAAGCTATTGCCATGCTTGGAAGATAGTTCAACAAACCGATCGGGAGGATTGATCCAAAGTCAAGGTCAAATGTCAAGGACATTCCATCGACATTAGCGATCTTATGACTCAGCAGAAGATCCAAGTCGAGGAAAAAGGAAGTCAAGGCAAGAAAGTCCAATGTCATGAATGTGAAGGATTTGGACATATTAGAGTGAATGTCCCACCTTTCTAAAGAAACAAAAGAAAGGAATGGTCGTCACTTGTCCGATGGTGATTCAGAAGTGAATCGAGGAAGAAGGTGCCAAACTTGTCAACGCTTCTCTCGGAGTGTACAACTCGATATGGATTCTAGTGATGAGGAAGTGACATTTGAAGAGCTTTTGAAAACTACGAAGTCGTGTATAAAAATGGAGAAGCATGTCAGAAATGAAGAAGAAAAAGTGATTGAGAAGTCGAAGTCGAATGTGAAGTTGAAGGGGCTGAGAAAGAGGAAAACACAACCACTATAAATCACCTCAATAGTGATATTGTTATGCTGAATTCCAAACTTGATCAGATGTCTAAATCTGTCAAAATGTTGACATCTGGTACTGATAAGTTGGAAGAAATTCTTCAGCTTGGACAAAATGCAGGAAATAAGCATGGTCTAGGATATGTGGCTGAAAAGCAACCTGTTGGTGACATTAAGAAGAAGAGACATAGGAAAACAATGTCAAAGCAGGTGTCACAACCCAAAACAGGAAATGTGTCTGGCTCAGGCTATGTGACTGCAAAGAGATTTGCAAATAACCAGGAATGGAACAAACCTGGGAAGTCAATGACAAAGAAGATGTCATACCACAAGCCAGTGAATAGGTCTGCCTCAGGGTATATGAAGACTAAGAAGTTTGTCTATAACAAAAGGAAGAACAGACCTAATAGACCAATGTCAAGGCAGATGTCACAACATTGGGTGCAACATCAAAATCATAGAAACATGAACAAACAGTTTCAAAGATGGAGATGTCACTATTGTGGAAGGTTTGGTCACATAAAATCTTTCTGCTACAAACTTCATGGATATCCTAATCAAGGGTCTTATATGAAGCCTAAAACCAACAGGGTATCATACTCTCAACAGTGGAAGAAGAAGACTGTTGCTCTGGTAGCTAACACTTCTCTTAGTATGTCTACCAAGAAAGAGTGGTACTTTGATAGTGGGTGTTCCAAGCACATGACTGGAGACAGGAATCTTCTCAATGATGTTAAGCATCACCCTACCAGCTTTGTTACTTTTGGAGATGGAGCCAAAGGAGAAATCAAAGGTATTGGAAACTCAAACTGGTCTGGAGTTCCAAGCCTAAATGGAGTATTGCTTGTAAAAGGTTTGACTGCAAATCTCATTAGCATAAGTCAGCTATGTGATATGGGATTCACAGTCAGCTTCACTAAGTCTGAGTGTCTTGTAATCAATGGTGATCAAGTAGTGATTATGAGAGGAGTCAGATCAAAGGACAACTGCTACAAGTGGGAATCTGAAAGCACCACTCTGTCCTCTATGAGTCCCACAGACAAAGATGAAGAGGAAGTAAAGTTGTGGCAGCAAGTATCTGGTCATCCACACCTCAGAAGCATGAAAAGGATCAGTTTCATAGGGGAAGTCAGAAGGATACCAAGATTGTTCATAAACAAAAGGAAAATTTGTGGTAAGTATAAGGCTGAACCGGAAGTCAGAATGCCACTCTCAATGTCTAGACATCTGACCACTTGTAAGGTACTGAAGCAAAGTACTAGGATCTGGCATGAAAGGATAACCAAGTGTCTTATTGTCAAAAGATACATGAGAGGAGTCCCGAATGAAACCCTTTCATGAGGAAAAAGATCATGGTGGCATCCATCTATGTTAATAACATAGTATCCGGAGGAATGTCGACACATTGATGAAAGACTCAACAATTCCTTCACAAAGCAAATATGCAAGGAATTATGTCAAGAAGCTTGGATTGAATCATGGCAGCTACACTAGGACTCTCACCCTTCCACACTTGAAGTTGTCCAAGAAAATTAGTGGAGAAAGTGTTGATAAATGCTTGTGTGAAAACCTTTGAAGGATGGTTCATCTTGAGAAACCATCCTGCTTTGGTCGCAAGAAGCAAAACCGTATTCTCACACATGTTGAGACTGATCACATAGCAGCTGGTAGCAATTGTTCTCAGATGATCTGGATGAAGCAGATGCTGACTGAATACAATGTCATACAGGATGTCATGACATTGTACTGTGACACTTTTACTAAAGTGGTTGAGACTAGCCATTTGAAATGTTAAGGGCAAGTGGGTAATTGTCTAAATGAGGAATTGTAGCAATTAACCTTGCATACAACAAGGAATGGAAAAGATCTTTTCTTCAAGTATTTATAAGTAGGTTATTTAAGTATTTTCCTCTTATTTTTAAAAGGTCCAAGAATAGGAAGAGACTCCTTCATATAATAGTTTCTTCTTTGAAAGTATCATATTTCCTTCATCTAAAAGAAACTTTCAAAACCTCTCGCCATTCTCGCCTCATTTCCTCAAAATCTTCCAAAGAAAATATGTCTTCATCATCTTCATCTTCTCAAAATCGGTTCATCATCTCCCGCCATGGATGAAGTTAGGGCAACATCGATGACATGCATGTTGAAGCTCGAGAATCACTCCTCTCACAAGAATGGCCATGCTGCACTAAAAGGTCAAGAAATTGCGTACAAGGAATGCAAGAAGGACGCAAGCATCACCTTCTGGTAAGACTTCTGTTCCATCATCTTCTGTACCCTCAGAAATAGCAAACAGAGAGGGGTCTAGGTCTGTGCATGTAGCAATTGCTAGGATAGTGATGAGTATCCTAAATGAGAATCGATCTGTACCTGGGGTTTCAGTCCTTCTAAATGAAAAGTCTGCTAGTCCTAGCTTAGCAGTTGATCCAGATGTTACAGAGGATGTCAAGACATCTGGTGATCATGTTGATTCTCCTGTCAAGAATGCTGTTGATCCTTCAGTTAAAGATTCTAAAGTGAGTGTTGATGATGTTTTTAATGAAACCCCCGCTGTTAATGAAGATGTGATTTCTGATGGTGTACTTGAGGAATCCCCTGCAAAGAGTGCTTCAGATAAAACTCCTGCAGATTCCATTTCTGATAGTATCTTAGAAGAGACTCCAGAAAAACCAAGTGAAGATAATCTTGAAAAGTCTCCAGTTCAAGACTCTGAAAATTTAGTTGATCCCCCTGTCATTGATTTAGATGAAGAATTCTCAGACAATGACCTCATAGCCAATGTTAACCCTAGCATTGCAAAAAGGATGATGAGAAGGAAGGGAAAACAGGCTGCCTCACAAAGTCCTGTTAAAGAAAAGGTTGATGAAAATGTTTCTAAGGTCGAGAAATGCATCAAGCGAGCCCCTACAAAGAAATGTAGAGTAAAAGCTGGTGGTGGCTCCGCATCCAAGAGGACACCAATTGTGAAGAAAAGGAAAATGCTCGAACCTTCGTGAGTCGATCAAGAGTCCGAGTTTGATGTTGAAATGAATGTCACCGACATTCATCCAAGGAAGAAGGCAACTCTTGGGAAACGGCCCATGGTGCCTGAAGTGGCCATTGACAACATCTCATTCCATCATCCTGAAGAGGATTGCTTTGGAGAGGGAGCTGAATAAGAGTGCTCTGGAGTGTAAAGAGATTGTCAATCTGATTACGGATGCTGGATTAATGAAGACAGTTGTGAGGTTCTCAAACTGTTATGATGTATTGGTAAAGGAATTCATAGTAAATTTGTCCAATGGTTGTGGTGATAGGAGGTCTGCAGACTACAAGACAGTCTATGTAAGAGGGAGAAAAATAAAGTTCTCTCCAAGTGTGGTCAACAAATTTCTGGGGAGATCAGAAGATGCTCAGCCAGAACTTGAAGAAACTGACAATCAAATTTGTCAAACCATCACTGCCAAACAAGTGAAAGTCTGGCCTCTGAAGGAAAAACTTTCAGCAAGCAAGCTGAGTGTTAAATTTGCCATCCTACATAAGATAGGAGTTGCTAACTGGGTCCCAACCAATCACAAGTCAACTATCTCCATTGGACTGGGCAGATTTATATATGCAGTAGGTACTCAGGCTGCATTTGACTATGGATCCTACATCTTTGATCAGACACTCAAGCATGCTGACAGCTATGCTATCAAAGGTCCAATAGCCTTTCCCTCCTTACTGTGTGGAATAATAACTGATCAATACCCTGACATTCTGGGAAATAGAGATACAGTCTGCAAGAGAGCTTCTGCCCTTGGCTTCCACTACAAACTGTTCCAAGGGAAGCATGTCCCAGACATTGTCATGACATCTGCTGAGGCTTCAGTTGTCAAAGAAAATTCTCAGAAGACAAATGTCATTGCTGTGCTAAGAGCAACTTGCAAGGAGCTTGAAGCAAGAAAGCAAAGTCTGGAAGAGCTAATTTCTCAACTAGAGCAGGACACAGAGGTTGAGGATGAAGAGAAAGCTGATAATGATGCTGTTGGTGATGCTGAAGATGATGATATTTAGATGGCTGGTGCTGAAGAAGGTTATGAAGATGCTTCCTTCCACAGTGCTTCTTCTGGAGAAGAAAGCACTTGAGATGTTGCTCCTTGCCCCTGTTGCTGCTGTTTTGTCAATTCTCTTGTTATTTTTTTTTCTTGTTCTTGTGCTGTTTCCTTTTCCCAATTTTGTTTGGATGATTGTAACTTATTGTTGACAACATTGTTCTCTTGACAATTGTTGGTACCTCCTTTAATTATTTGCTTGAATGTTTGGGGCAATTGTATGGTTTCCTTTGGCCCTTTATGGCTAAAAAGGGGGAGAAGAACTACTGTATGACAGTAGTATGGGACTTGGGACTTTGGGGACTTTGGACTTTGGGGAAATTGTATGCCTGTTTAAAATTTTGTATATGGGGCAATTGTGGGAATTGTGGGATTTTTGTATGGGTAGAATTTATCTTCTCTAAGTTCTAGTTACTTGAAGCTTAGGAAAGCTTAGGAAAACTTAGAACTAGTTTATTGTCTTCTGCTGCATAGGTACTCTGATGTGTTAAGTAGTTTTAGCCAAAAATGTGCCAAAGGGGGAGTTTGTTAGTGTTTTTAAGTTGGCATTATGTTTGGTAAAACTAGGTTTTAGCAATGTCATGATGGATGTCATGACATTCGAGATGAAGATAAATCCTACCGCTAAGGATGTTAAAAGACACCGAACCGAAGCTAAAGTTGAAATTTTGCAGAAATGATCGATGTTATAATGTATGTTATGACATTCAGTGACATTCGCTCAGAACTGCTTGTTCCCGAGATTTTTCGTGAAGTTTGTTGAGTGCTAAATATTGTTTTTCTATTATTAGAAAGCATGCTCACGTGGCTGCTAGGTTAATCTTAATTAAACCTAAATTGGTTGTTGAAAAGACCATGTTTTTAGGATTAAATTAAGTGAACCCTAGCTATCTTTATGGAAGCCCAAAACCAAGTTTCGGATCGCTTCTATAAAAGGAAAAGAACCCTTACAACCGTGTCGGCTTTGAATGTATTGAAGAGATAGCAATTGTGTTTGTGTAATGTTAGGATTTGTAATGTTGGTATTGTGTAATTCTAGTTTCTCTTGTGAGCCAAGCAACTATCAATTGGTAAGTGCATTGACTAGGATTTGCTGTAAGGGTAGTTTATCACTCAAAGCATTAAAGCACGAGTGTTTGTCTCTTGATTGAAGCTTTGAAGCAAGATCAAGATATTTTATTGAAGTGTGTCTTCACAATTCAATTAGTCAATAGGTTGATATCACTGCTGTGATTGAGGGGGAGTGAGTAGGAACTCATATCTAAGTAGGACTTAGGTAAAAGGATCATTGGGTAGTGATTAATGAGAAGGTCGCCAATGTGTGTGTCGTAGGGTTGATGTATGTACATGCCGCTGCCCGGAAAAACTGTCGCTTCTTGTATGCTTTCGGAATTGAAATTGTCGCTGTTGTATGCTTTCGGAATTGAAATTGTCGCTTCTTATTGTTTGCTGCCCGGAAACTGAATTTGTCGCTTCGTATTGCAGCCCGTCGCGCTTGTTTGTGAACCGGGTTAGCCCGTGATTTGCAAACAAGCATTCGCCGATGATTAATCTTCGAGATTCTGAGGCTTAAACGATAAAACCTGATTCCCGCCTAAATGCCTAATGATGATGTTTTGACCAAAAGAAACAATCTTTGACAATTTCTTGCTTTTTGGAATTCAATTATGTTTTGTAACTTCTAACCCGTGTTTCTCTTTGTTTCATGTGGCAAACCGGTATGCTTGGACGACACGATACGTAGATGAAGAGGAATGATCATACGCGAAGAAAACTTCGGAGGACGACAAAAGTTTGAAACAACTTCAGGGATCGTAGCATTAGGGAACTTTTAGAAGCTTGTAGGACTTAGAATTGTAGGTTTTAGAATTGTTTTCTTTTTTTTGTAACAAAACGCAATTTGAAAGTAAACTTGTAGCAATTCCCTTTGTAACTTGCAAATTGTAAATTGAATACACTTTTCCCGAATGAATCTATTATTTCAAAGGGATCCGCAATTGTAGAAACTTGAAGTTGTATTGTTGTAGAAATTTAATCCGACAATTTACTTGTACTTCAAACATTGAATGCAATTTGGCCTCAAGCAACTTAAACTTGAGAGAGAAATGATGTATTGTATTGTAACACATTGAAACCTCTTGTATAAGTTGAAATTTAATTTATATACTTTTGAATGGTGATGAAAAATGTTAAGATAACTTTGAATGATTCTTGAATTGAATAACGAATGAGTCGCTTGAATCTTTGAATGAAATATGAACGATCATGGATAAGGCTTTGAAAGAGTTATACACATAGATGTGAATAATGAGTGGTGAAATAAATATTAACTTCAAAAGAATAATGCCATGCTACGAACTTGTGATGGTTTTGGTAACTTTTTGTATTCTCACAAATGAATATATTCAAGTGACACGTTCACAATATCTTCCTCACTATTTTCTCCACTACTATAGAAAACTTGAACAAACATGGAAAAGGCTTAAGATGGATTTGACGAAATGAAGTAACCAAGACATAATCTTGACTTCTTATATCACAAGAAATTGAAACAAACAAAACACTTGTGTAACAATCAATCCATGAATCAAGAGTTTTGATTTAACTTGCGTCAACCAATCCCCAATTTCTCGCCTTGATGGAAAACCTCTTGGTTAATGACAAAAGAACCATAATTCTCTTCAAATGCCTTCTTCAAATTCGACCTCTAATACATTTAAGAAAACACTTTAAACCCAACCAGCATCACACTTTTCGCATGGCAAACTTAAATATTCATCCTTTTTTAAGAATCCATGGCCCAATAGATAGCTCCAAATTTGCTTAATCATGGAAAAACTTGATGATGCCTCAAGAATTACATCCATAAAGATGTCAGATACCTCAATGATCTGAAATCCGTGCACAAGAGCTCTTGGATAAGAAAATGAGAATTATATTGAAACACTTGCAATTGTAGCTCACCAGACGAAACAAAGAATCAATTAACGTGTCTCGAATCAGAAGAAGCCTTGGTGACTGAATAAACAGAAGAGTAGGAGAATATGAGAGCCATCTTATACTAATTGTCAACATAACTAAATTCCATATTTTGAAAAGTTTGACAACTGAAATGAACCACACAAATTTATAAAAATAAACGGAGGGTAAATTTTGGGGTGCGACAGTTGCCCCTATTCAATCATCTTAAACCTGATAAGTGAGAAAGATTGACAACTTTCGAATGTTTAAGGTGGAAGAGGATTGAATACTAGAGAACCCCGAAAATTTGCCCGACGCGGGAAACCGATGCCACAAAATAAAACAGATAACAAATCTTGGTTACGGAGCCAAGAAAAACACTTGAAGAGAAAACTTGCTAAGCAATAACTGAATGCTTTAACACAATTACTAGGAGATTTTAACAACATTGGGGATAACCGTGTAACCGAAATGACTTTGACAACAATGAAAATGCTATGAGAAGGGAAACGAACTTCTCAAGCGAAAAGAAAAGCAATATATTACGAAAAATTGACATGACTGAGAACTTAACAAAGAGTTCTCTGAACTAAGGACTACCTGGAGACCTTAAACAGAATTGAAAAATGACACGATTGAGAACTTAACAAAGAGTTCTCTGATTGACAAGACTGAGAGCTTAACAAAGAGTTCTCGAGCTAAGGACTACCCGAGACCTTAAATAATTGAATGACATGATTGGGAACTTAACAAAGAGTTCCCCGATTGACAAGATCGAGAACTTAACAAAGAGTTCTCTGAACTAAGGACTACCTGGAGACCTTAAACAGAATTGAAATGACATGATTGGGAACTTAACAAAGAGTTCCCTGATTGACAAGACTGAGAACTTAACAAAGAGTTCTCTGAACTAAGGACTACCTGGAGACCTTAAACAGAATTGAAATGACATGATTGGGAACTTAACAAAGAGTTCCCTGATTGACAAGACTGAGAACTTAACAAAGAGTTCTCTGAACTAAGGACTACCTGGAGACCTTAAACAAAATTTAAAATGACATGATTGGGAACTTAACAAAGAGTTCCCTGATTGACATGATTGAGAACTTAACAAAGAGTTCTCTGAATGTATGGCTAGAACAATATCGGAATTGTTGGTGCACGAAAGTGCGAGGAGCCATGGCATGCTGAATGTCTTTGACCGTGTAACCTCTGAGTTACCCGCAGAACAAAATCAGTAGCGCACCCGAGAGTACAATTCTCTGGGGATAAACAAAACAATATCCTGCACACCGGCGTGATATAGATGTTTATGAAGTCGGTAAAACTTGTTTCCGACATTTCTGCTGATGAGAGATCTTACTGAACATGTACGGACATGTTGAACAACTTCTGAGTTGACAAGATCTTCAATTTGTATGCAGATAGCTTTACCGTTGATAGAAGAATCGATTCATACTGGATGAAAAACTTCTAGGGTAATGAGCTTCAATTTGCTGACATTGTATGGACAATGCGTTGCAGCAAGTGGATATGTAGATCAACGTCTGAGTTGGAGAAATATCTTGAGATTTGAATAAACATCCCGCCGGGTGGATATTTATTGTTGAGTAGTCGGTAACTTACTGGGGAAATAAACGCACCAGAAGTTTGATGTAATTTTCTGAGAACGGCTCATAGGAGTATATTGTGGAAGCCACTGCCAATAGTATTCGCTGAGAAGATTCTTGTCTGAAAGAAATCTTTGAAAATACCAAGAATATGTTGTAGTAATCCTTTCAAGGAGATTCACTTGGGAGGAAATAAGCTCACTGGGAAACTTCAGAAGAAAACCATGTGGAAAATTCACGGGATTCCTGTTGAATAATTTTGTCGACATTAGAGTCCAATCGAAAGAGACAACTGCTACGGGGAAAAGTCTCAATTGAGAAAACCTCATTGTTGAGATCCATACAAGTATATCACTTGTGCTGGAGAAAAGAGGATAAATTGTCGTCTGAGAACTAATCCTTCAATTTTAATCCTTACGAGGACATTTACGCTTCATTGAAAACCCGCAAACAGATAGTCAAGCTAATGCATGAGTATGATATGCATGATATGATATGCATGATGTGATCTTTTTTTCTAATGCAAATGATGCATGATTTCCCGACTGTTGAGAGAAGGGAGGCGTCACTGGGGAATCCAATTGAACGATCTTGTTGTCATAAGAGTTCACTGGGGATGATCGATCGATTCTCTGGGAAAGAGACTTCATTGGAGAATTGACATTATTGTCGATTGTCTTTCACCCAAGCATTCTTCTTGCACTGGGGAGAAAAGCCAGATTGTCATATGAGAAAAGTCTTCTGCTTTTAATGGGGTACCTCAAAAGAAACTCTATAAAGAAGTTCCATTGATACAAGAGTTCGCTTGGGGAAACCCAATCACTCTGGAATGGATTCGATTTGAGAATCGTCATCGTTGTAGACCAATTATGGTTGAGCCTTCAAACTTGTGATCGGAAGAACTAAATTTGTCATTCAAAATAGTCTTCAAAACTGATTCTGCTGAGAAGAATCACTAGCCGATCATGGAATAACCCGAGTCCTGGCTGAGGTTTATGAATGAATGTGCTATGTAGTATATGATATGAATGCATGAATGAATGAATGCATGAATATACTGGTTAATACACTGGCTATCAAACTAAATCCTCGACATCGTTAGTCCGGAGGATAAAAGAACATGACACAACAAGATGATTGACCAAGCTCCAAATATTGAATTGCCGCTGGAAGGGCTGCAATGCTAATTCTTGTAGAAAAAGAATAGCAAACTTTGAATTGATCGATAATGATGATTAGAGGCGTGTCTATGCATGGAATGCAATGCATTAGATTTTGCACTTAAGAGATATATCGACCTCAAAATCTCAATATGCCCTGGTCTGGTAGACCTTCTAAAAATCTTTCCCGAAAAAGGAGTGTCCCGGCATCCTGTATTCTGACCCAACACTTTACTGATCGTCAGTATTTCAAGGAACTGGATATTCTGATATGGGAATATCATGCCTTGATAGGAGCTTGGAGGTGTTTCGCATCTCAAAATAACCTCCTTAGATTTATCAAATCTTAGAGTGGCAGACTTTGCGCAGATGGACGACATGCCCCAGGATGAGCATTGGAGAGACTCCAACGTCTCGAAGTAGTATCTTTAGATGAATCTTTTTAGCAAGCTTGCTTTAGAATGAGTCTTGGAAAGACTTCTACATCTCGAGTACTTTCCTCAGATCGGCTGCATCTGAATAAGGAGTTGTGCGAGCATCGGGAAGACCTGCTCCAGGACGAGCTTTAGAGAGACTCCTACGTCTCGAAGTAATTGCTTCAGGAAGATTAATTCTTGAACGAACACGTGCTCCAATTAAGAGAGCTTCGAAGTAACTACTTCAGATCAACAACAAGTGAGCGACTATCTTGGTGGAACAAGAGCTTTTGAAGGCTTCCACGCGTCGAAGTAATGATCTCAGATTGATTGGAACCGAACGATTAGTTCGAAATGTCCCAAAGTAAACATCCTTAGAGAGACTCCCATGCCTCGAGGTGATTGCTTCAAGTTGACTGAAAACATGGAATGACAGTTGTCCCAAGCTAACTGCTCTTTTGGGAAGGACTAAATCAACTGTTGATTGCTCTTTAAGGATTTGCCCCGGATTGGCAGAAATTCGAGGAGCTGAATTTCGATTTGATTGCCCCCAAATTCCTGAGAAGACAACTTGTGACATGCTCAAAGGAGTCCTTAGTCGTCCTGCCCCTTGCTACAAATAACTGCTAACTCAGCATAATAATCAAGTTTCCCTTCTTCGGACAAAGTTAAACTCTTCACTGATGTTCATTATGAGAACTTATTCAATGTCAAACAAATGTTTTACATGTAGAAGAATGTTTGTTGTGACAATTATAATGCAACATTTATGCATCTTGAAGTTTTGTATGAAAAACATTACTTTTTTCGTGAAACACTTTTGGAGTGCAACACTGAAAATTTTCTTTTTGAAAGATAAGACGAGCATATGATACCAACACAGGTACTTAACACACACTGTAGGAGTCAGGTAAACGCGATCTCTTCGTTGGATGCTTTTGAATTAACCCACGCTTCAATTAGGACTTTTGAGGGTTGTAACGTGGTCTGGTTCACGGGTTTTTTAGAAAAAAGGATTTTTAGGCTCAAAATATTTGGTGCCCGCCCATTCTCCATGATGTTCTTCAGTCCTAAGTTCAACTATCCTGATACGAGCACTCATCTCTCGAGAGGCGCTATGATGGTTGAGGAACCAATACGAGGTTTCTTGGACAAAGCAGACACCCACCTTTTGTCTTTTGGTATTTGACCACACAACTTGTTCTTTGTTGAGAATCCTTTGCATTTCGGGATCTTACCTGACTTTTGCCTAAGCGACTTATTACTAAGTTCCGACTTAGCGGGCTCTTTGTCTTTTTCTATTCATAATTTTTTTGAACAAGTCGTGGATCTGAGCACAACCTTTGATTTGTTAGAAGTAATAGTGACTGTCTGAGTCCTGAGGGATTGTATGGTCATCTGTTGACCTTCTTATGTGCGAGAGATACCCAACATGGTATCGTTCTCCTTTGATGCACATTGTTGATAGACGGAGGTCGACTACTGTGGTTTTGACCTTTTTCAACCTTTTGAAGGATAGCCATTATTGTATCCTTTGATGCTCTCTTGATGAGTTCTGAACGCCCGATCAGATTAACTGAATACTACCCGCTTGTGGTAAAATGATGAGGGTTTTTCCAATGTAAAAGAAACTCCTACTTCAAGGCTCAAGGGGTTAACGAGGGTCTATCTCCTTATAACTCCTGTTTAGGATTTGAAACAAAGCCTATACATCATCGCAAGGTTTTACCGAAAGCACACGACTAGAGACCCGCATTTTTAATCATCGCATCCTCCTCCAAATCTTTGCCTGCGAAAGGATTGGGAACATTGGTATCAAAATGCTCGCAAATCAATTAAAGAGTGATAATGAATGGATTGAATGACAACGAATGGATTACTTCAAGACAAACATATTCATTGCATTAAGATAAAAACAAACAAGTTTCTACATGCAAACAAAGTTTAAAATTAAACAAGGTACACATGAAAATGCAGAAAGAAAATACAAGATTGTCGTTGTTGAGGAGGCTTGGGCTCCTCTTGTCTTGTTGATTCAGATGACTTTCAGTAGTCTTGGCATTCACTTGAGTACGGGGCTGCCATTCACAAACAGATTTCCTCCTTGAAGAATCAAGTACTCCTGGCCGATCAACTGTTGAACTTTGGCTTTGTAGGGATTGCAATCCTCTGTTGAGTGTCCTACTGCATCAAAGATGGTATCCACATCGCGTTATGATCATAACCAAGCGGAATACCTTTATGGGTTAAGAAATTTAGGAACCACCAATGAACTTTGAACCAGATATATGTTCGATCAGAAGTCACGATTGGGTCAAGAGGAGCATTCCTTCTTTCCAAATTACTTGAGGCATAGTTTGATTTTGAGAGTTCGACCAAGTCGAGGAAGATCGACATAAGTTGTTGATGCAAAGATTCGAAAGATGGTAATGGAGGATAATGAGTTGGTGTTGCAACCGACTTCCCTTTGCTAGAACTTGAGATATCTTTGTCAAGGTTACCACCTCCTCCAAGTGAACATCCGTCTACTTCACCACTACTCTTCAAAGTCTCAACTTCCTTTTGGCAAGCAATTGTCCCAATGAGTTTTGGAAGTTCCCAAAATTGCCATGATTAGACCTTGCAAGCAAGATGTTCACGCCGATCCATTCTGCTTGAAAATGTAATCTTATCATCAATTAGCTCTTGAACTGCATTTGAAGGCCGAACACCTCCGCCGTGTCCCACGAGTTAGCATGAAAAGCACATCTAGCTTTCTCATCAAACCAAGCTTTAGCAACCCTCGTAATCGCTTCAACTCCTTGGTATCACAACACCGCCTCGAATCGTAAGGCAATAGTTGAGAATATGATATCGGATTGGTCAATATCCCGCTGAGCATATCGCGATAATGCGGATTAATACCGATTGGATCCTTCTTCTTCGATCGGGAACAAGCAATTGTTGTTGTCGAGGAATCCTCAAGGTGGAGGCCGAGGATGATACCCAAGAGAGAATTTCGAACGGAGAGTTCGCCACATGTGGGTGTCCTGACCCATGGAGACATCGATGATAGAGCAACCAAACTTATGAGATTGGTGTGGTGTTGCATTCTCTTTCAACACAACTTGCAAGAGATCCAAGACCGCACTCATCCGACTCTTCAGTGCTTAACCGCTTCAAAAGTTCCTCGACCACAAGCTCGCCTATAGCCCTCCGAGACATCCTTGAGTTCTCAACGCCGCCTGCAGCTTGATATTTCGACGTAAGAGATGAAATGAGCTTTCTGATGAAGATGAAATCCATGCATTAAAGAATGTAATGTAATGGTAATGCATGTAAGAATGCAATGTAATATAGTAGCAACGCATGTAAGAATGCGATGTAATGGTAATGCATGTAAGAATGCAACATGATGGTAATACATATCAGAATGCCATATGATGGTGATGCATGTAAGAATGCAATGATGGTAATGCATGTAAGAATGCAATGTGATATAATGGCAACGCATGTAAGAATGCGATGTAATATAGTAGCAACGCATGTAAGAATGCGATGATGGTGACGCATGTAAGAATGTGACATGGTAATGCATGTAAGAATGTGATGTGATGATAATGCATGTAAGAATGCAATATGAGGGTGATGCATGTAAGAATGCAATGTTGGTGATAATGCATGTAAGAATGCAACGATGGTAATGCAATGTGATGATGTATGTAAGAATGCAACGTGGTGATAATGCATGTAAGAATGCATTGATGGTGATGCATATAAGAATGCACCGATGGTGATGCATGTAAGAATGCACTGATGATAATGCATGTAAGAATGCACTGATGGTGATGCATGTAAGAATGCACTGATGATAATGCATGTAAGAATGCAACACGGCAGTGACGCATATAAGAATGCGATGATAGTGATGCATGTAAGAATGCAACATAATGGTGATGCATGTAAGAATGCAATGTGATGCGATACATATTGATGTTATGCGCAAAATCACATGTAAAGTTAAATAGCACAAGGGTTTAAAAGGACGGTCGGACATGGTTTCGACGTCTACCCACAATTCCCCAAACAAGGTTGGTTCTAATGTTTTTATGCTAAATGTTTCTCGGAGACTCAGATCCCCTTTTAAAAATATAATCGTCATGACGATAGTATTTTCAAAAGTATACCCAGAAACGGCTTTAAAGGGATACTCAAAAATCCTTTGAGCGGTCGGTTTCAGTTTTTGGACATCCTAATACTTAGAGTTATAGGCCCTTTGTCCAAGAATTATCACCCCGCACTATCGTACGATGCAATAACTCCCTTAAAAAGACCAACTCTAAGTTGTGGTCTTCACGTCGATCCAAGGAACACGGATGTCCAATGGACCTAAGCTACTCAACCACTCTAAACTTATGTTTCCTAGAAGCCTGGGTATTGGGCTTATCTATGAACCATAACCAAACAATGCCCCAATATCAAAATACATCACAAGATATATAAGAAATAATAGGCAATGAATAGTAAACACACAAGCGAAGAATTAAATTAGGGTTGACTCGCTTAGTCAAAAATAACTTTTAAAAAGTCATCCCCAGTGAAGTCGCCAACTGATGTATGTACATGCCCGAAAACTGCCGCTTGTATGCTTTGAATTGAAATTGTCAGTATGCTTTGAATTGAAATTGTCGCTTATTGTTTGCTGCCCGAAACCGAATTTGTCGCCAGACAGAGCCCGTCGCGCTTGTTTGTGAACCGGGTTAGCCCGTGATTTGCAAACAAGCATTCGCCGATGATTAATCTTCGAGATTCTGAGGCTTAAACGATAAAACCTGATTCCCGCCTAAATGCCTAATGATGATGTTTTGACCAAAAGAAACAATCTTTGACAATTTCTTGCTTTTTGGAATTCAATTATGTTTTGTAACTTCTAACCCGTGTTTCTCTTTGTTTCATGTGGCAAACTGGTATGCTTGGACGACACGACACAGAGATGAAGAGGAATGATCATACGCGAAGAAAACTTCGGAGGACGACAAAAGTTTGAAACAACTTCAGGGATCGTAGCATTAGGGAACTTTTAGAAGCTTGTAGGACTTAGAATTGTAGGTTTTAGAATTGTTTTCTTTTTTTTGTAACAAAACGCAATTTGAAAGTAAACTTGTAGCAATTCCCTTTGTAACTTGCAAATTGTAAATTGAATACACTTTTCCCGAATGAATCTATTATTTCAAAGGGATCCGCAATTGTAGAAACTTGAAGTTGTATTGTTGTAGAAATTTAATCCGACAATTTACTTGTACTTCAAACATTGAATGCAATTTGGCCTCAAGCAACTTAAACTTGAGAGAGAAATGATGTATTGTATTGTAACACATTGAAACCTCTTGTATAAGTTGAAATTTAATTTATATACTTTTGAATGGTGATGAAAAATGTTAAGATAACTTTGAATGATTCTTGAATTGAATAACGAATGAGTCGCTTGAATCTTTGAATGAAATATGAACGATCATGGATAAGGCTTTGAAAGAGTTATACACATAGATGTGAATAATGAGTGGTGAAATAAATATTAACTTCAAAAGAATAATGCCATGCTACGAACTTGTGATGGTTTTGGTAACTTTTGTATTCTCACAAATGAATATATTCAAGTGACACGCTCACAATATCTTCCTCACTATTTTCCACTACTTGTAGAAAACTTGAACAAACATGGAAAAGGCTTAAGATGGATTTGACGAATGAAGTAACCAAGACATAATCTTGACTTCTTATATCACAAGAAATTGAAACAAACAAAACACTTGTGTAACAATCAATCCATGAATCAAGAGTTTTGATTTAACTTCAGGCCAACCAATCCCCAATTTCGCCTTGATGGAAAGCCTCTTGGTTAATGACAAAAGAACCGAATTCTCTTCAAATGCCTTCTTCAAATTCGACCTCTAATACATTTAAGAAAACACTTTTAAACCCAACCAGCATCACACTTTTCGCATGGCAAACTTAAATATTCATCCTTTTTTAAGAATCCATGGCCCAATAGATAGCTCCAAATTTGCTTAATCATGGAAAAACTTGATGATGCCTCAAGAATTACATCCATAAAGATGTCAGATACCTCAATGATCCAAACTGCACAAGAGCTCTTGGATAAGAAAATGAGAATCATATTGAAACACTTGCAATTGTAGCTCACCAGACGAAACAAAGAATCAATTAACGTGTCTCGAATCAGAAGAAGCCTTGGTGACTGAATAAACAGAAGAGTAGGAGAATATGAGAGCCATCTTATACTAATTGTCAACATAACTAAATTCCATATTTTGAAAAGTTTGACAACTGAAATGAACCACACAAATTTATAAAAATAAACGGAGGGTAAATTTTGGGGTGCGACAAGGGTCTTCGAATTGATACTGCTAATAGTGAACTTTCTCCCTGGCTTGGTAGCCCCCAGATGTAGGTTTGTTGAACCGAACTGGGTGAACAACTTATTGTGTTCTTTATCGCTTTTGTATTTACTGTGAATCGTTAACATAGTGTCGACATCGTGTCATAACATTCTCTGTGATATCACGATCCGCCGCCAGAATTTCAATTGGCATCGAGCAGCACCGCTTGTTATTTCGGGTGAGATCTAGGATAATAGTTTCAGCGAATGGATAAAGAAGGAGGATTTGGAGGAAGACCACCTATTCGGATGGGTCTAATTATGATTACGGAAGCCTCGTATGGTTGCCTTCTTAAGATCAAGGACATTAAAGCTTGAGAGTCACGATAAAGGATGGAAACATCCCACCAAGCTTGAGAAAGATGACACCACTGCCTTGAAACCCGAGGAGGAATGGAGCAAAGAGGAAGAAGAGCTAGCTCTAGGGAACTCTAAAGCATTGAATGCTGCTCAATGGTATTGACAGAATATCTTCAGATCGGTTCATCAATGTGAGCTGGCCAAGGATGTTTGGGACACTCTCAGAACTACTCATGAGGGAACATCCAAGGTGAAGATGTCAAGACTTCAGATGCTCACTACCAAATTTGAGAATTTGAAGATGAAGGAAGATGAGAATATTCATGAATTTCACATGAATATTTTGAAATTGCCAATGCCTCGTGAGCACTTGGTGAAAAGATGTCAAGAGAAGTCGTGAGAAAGATTCTCGATCCTTGCCAAAGAGATTTGCAATGAAAGTCACCGCAATAGAGGAGGCTCAAGACATCAAGCACCTTGAAGGTTGAAGAACTTATTGGATCCCTTATGACTTTTGAGATGGGAATCAGTGAAACTGTTGACAAGAAAAACAAGAGCATAGCACTTGTATACAACACTAAAGAAGGATGCAAGGTGGAAGATGAAGAGAAGATATCTGAAGCTATTGCCATGCTTGGAAGATAGTTCAACAAACTGATCAGGAGGATTGATCCAAAGTCAAGGTCAAATGTCAAGGATATTCCATCGACATTAGCATCTTATGACTCCAAAGAAGATCCAAGTCAGAGGAAAAAGGAAGTCAAGGCAGTAAAGTCCAATGTCATGAATGTGAAGGATTTGGACATATTAGAGCTGAATGTCCCACCTTTCTAAAGAAACAAAAGAAAGGAATGGCTGTCACTTGGTCTGATGGTGATTCAGGAAGTGAATCTGAGGAAGAAGGTGCCAAACTTGTCACTGCTCTCTCTGGAGTGTACAACTCTGATATGGATTCTAGTGATGAGGAAGTGACATTTGAAGAGCTTTTGAAAACTACAGTCGTATAAAAATGGAGAAGCATGTCAAGAAATGAAGAATGAAAAAGCGATTGAGAAGTTGAAGTCGAGAATGTGAAGTTGAGGGTGAGAAAGAGGAAAACACAACCACTATAAATCACCTCAATAGTGATATTGTTATGTCAATTCCAAACTTGATCGATGTCAAATCATCAAAATGTTGACATCCGTATCGATAAGTTGGAAGAAATTCTTCACTTGGACAAAATGCAGGAAATAAGCATGGTCTAGGATATGGTGAAAAGCAACCTGTTGGTGACATTAAGAAGAAGAGACATAGGAAAACAATGTCAAAGCAGTGTCACAACCCAAAACAGAAATGTGTCGCTCAGCTATGGATCGCAAAGAGATTTGCAATAACTGTGAATGGAACAAACTGGAAGTCAATGACAAAGAAGATGTCATACCACAATGAACAGTCGCCTGTATATGAAGACTAAGAAGTTTGTCTATAACAAAAGGAAGAATGACCTAATAGACCAATGTCAAGGCAGATGTCACAACATTGGGTGCAACATCAAAATCATAGAAACATGAACAAACAGTTTCAAAGATGGAGATGTCACTATTGTGGAAGGTTTGGTCACATAAAATCTTTCTGCTACAAACTTCATGGATATCCTAATCAAGGGTCTTATATGAAGCCTAAAACCAACAGGGTATCATACTCTCAACAAGGAAGAAGAAGTTTCGTAGCTAACACTTCTCTTAGTATGTCTACCAAGAAAGAGTGGTACTTTGATAGTGGGTGTTCCAAGCACATGACTGGAGACAGGAATCTTCTCAATGATGTTAAGCATCACCCTACCAGCTTTGTTACTTTTGGAGATGGAGCCAAAGGAGAAATCAAAGGTATTGGAAACTCAAACTGGTCTGGAGTTCCAAGCCTAAATGGAGTATTGCTTGTAAAAGGTTTGACTGCAAATCTCATTAGCATAAGTCAGCTATGTGATATGGGATTCACAAATACCACTAAGTCCGAGTGTCTTGTAATCAATGGTGATCAAGTAGTGATTATGAGAGGAGTCGATCAAAGGACAACCGCTACAAGTGGAATCAAAGCACCACTCTGTCCTCTATGAGTCCCACAGACAAAGATGAAGAGGAAGTAAAGTTGTGGCAGCAAGTATCTGGTCATCCACACCTCAGAAGCATGAAAAGGATCAGTTTCATAGGGGAAGTCAGAAGGATACCAAGATTGTTCATAAACAAAAGGAAAATTTGTGGTAAGTATAAGGCTGAACCGGAAGTCAGAATGCCACTCTCAATGTCTAGACATCTGACCACTTGTAAGGTACTGAAGCAAAGTACTAGGATCTGGCATGAAAGGATAACCAAGTGTCTTATTGTCAAAAGATACATGAGAGGAGTCCTGAATGAAACCCTTTCAGTCAGAGGGAAAAAGATCATGGTGGCATCCATCTATGTTAATAACATAGTATCTGGAGGAATGTCAGACACATTGATGAAAGACTCAACAATTCCTTCACAAAGCAAATATGCAAGGAATTATGTCAAGAAGCTTGGATTGAATCATGGCAGCTACACTAGGACTCTCACCCTTCCACACTTGAAGTTGTCCAAGAAAATTAGTGGAGAAAGTGTTGATAAATGCTTGTGTGAAAACTCTTTTGAAGGATGGTTCATCTTGAGAAACCATCCTGTTTCTTGGGTCAGCAAGAAGCAAAACTGTGTATTCCTGTACAATGTTGAGACTGATCACATAGCAGCTGGTAGCAATTGTTCTCAGATGATCTGGATGAAGCAGATGCTGACTGAATACAATGTCATACAGGATGTCATGACATTGTACTGTGACACTTTTACTAAAGTGGTTGAGACTAGCCAGTTTGAAATGTTAAGGGGCAAGTTGGGTAATTGTCTAAATGAGGAATTGTAGCAATTAACCTTGCATACAACAAGGAATGGAAAAGATCTTTTTCTTCAAGTATTTATAAGTAGGTTATTTAAGTATTTTCCTCTTATTTTTAAAAGGTCCAAGAATAGGAAGAGACTCCTTCATATAATAGTTTCTTCTTTTGAAAGTATCATATTTCCTTCATCTAAAAGAAACTTTCAAAACCTCTCGCCATTCTCGCCTCATTTCCTCAAAATCTTCCAGAAAATATGTCTTCATCATCTTCATCTTCTCAAAAATCGGTTCATCATCTCCGCCATGGATGAAGTTAGGCAAATCGATGACATGCATGTTGAAGCTCGAGAATCACTCCTCTCACAAGAATGGCCATGCACCGTAAAAGGTCAAGAAATTGCGTACAAGGAATGCAAGAAGGACGCAAGCATCACCTTGTAAGACTGCTCCATCATCTTCTGCCCTCTAAATAGCAACAGAGAGGGTCTAGGTCATGCATGTAGCAATTGCTAGGATAGTGATGAGTATCCTAAATGAGAATCGATCCGCACTGGGTTTCACCCTTCTAAATGAAAAGTCTGCTAGTCCTAGCTTAGCAGTTGATCCAGATGTTACAGAGGATGTCAAGACATCTGGTGATCATGTTGATTCTCCTGTCAAGAATGCTGTTGATCCTTCAGTTAAAGATTCTAAAGTGAGTGTTGATGATGTTTTTAATGAAACCCCCGCTGTTAATGAAGATGTGATTTCTGATGGTGTACTTGAGGAATCCCCTGCAAAGAGTGCTTCAGATAAAACTCCTGCAGATTCCATTTCTGATAGTATCTTAGAAGAGACCTTAAAACCAAGTGAAGATAATCTTGAAAAGTCTCCGCTCAAGACTAAAATTTAGTTGATCCCCCTGTCATTGATTTAGATGAAGAATTCTCAGACAATGACCTCATAGCCAATGTTAACCCTAGCATTGCAAAAAGGATGATGAGAAGGAAGGGAAAACAGGCTGCCTCACAAAGTCCTGTTAAAGAAAAGGTTGATGAAAATGTTTCTAAGGTCGAGAAATGCACCAAGAGCCCTACAAAGAAATGTAGAGTAAAACTGCTGGTGGTGGCTCCGCATCCAAGAGGACACCAATTGTGAAGAAAAGGAAAATGCTCGAACCTTCGAGTCGATCAAGAGTCTGAGTTTGATGTTGAAATGAATGTCACTGACATTCATCCAAGGAAGAAGGCAACTCTTGGGAAACTGCCCATGGTGCCTGAAGTGGCTATTGACAACATCTCATTCCATCATCAAGAGGATTGCTTTGGAGAGGAGCTGAATAAGAGTGCTCGAGTGTAAAGAGATTGTCAACTGACACGGATGTGGATTAATGAAGACAGGTGAGGTTCTCAAACTGTTATGATGTATTGGTAAAGGAATTCATAGTAAATTTGTCCAATGGTTGTGGTGATAGAGGTGCAGACTACAAGATGCCTATGTAAGAGGGAGAAAATAAAGTTCTCCAAGTGTGGTCAACAAATTCGGGAGATCAAGATGCTCACGTAACTTGAAGAAACCGACAATCAAATTTGTCAAACCATCATCGCCAAACAAGTGAAAGGCCTCTCAAGGAAAAACTTTCAAGCAAGTCGAGTGTTAAATTTGCCATCCTACATAAGATAGAGTCGCTAACTGGGTCCCAACCAATCACAAGTCAACTATCTCCATTGGACTGGGCAGATTTATATATGCAGTAGGTACTCAGGCTGCATTTGACTATGGATCCTACATCTTTGATCAGACACTCAAGCATGCTGACAGCTATGCTATCAAAGGTCCAATAGCCTTTCCCTCCTTACTGTGTGGAATAATAACTGATCAATACCCTGACATTCTGGGAAATAGAGATACAGTCTGCAAGAGAGCTTCTGCCCTTGGCTTCCACTACAAACTGTTCCAAGGGAAGCATGTCCCAGACATTGTCATGACATCTCACGAGGCTTCATTGTCAAAGAAAATTCTCAGAAGACAAATGTCATTGCTGTGCTAAGAGCAACTTGCAAGGAGCTTGAAGCAAGAAAGCAAAGTCTGGAAGAGCTAATTTCTCAACTAGAGCAGGACACAGAGGTTGAGGATGAAGAGAAAGTCGATAATGATGTCGTTGGTGATGTCAAGATGATGATATTCGGATGGTCGGTCAAGAAGGTTATGAAGATGCTTCTTCCAGTGCTTCTTGGAGAAGAAAGCACTTGAGATGTTGCTCCCCTCTTCTTTGTTTTGTCAATTCTCTTGTTATTTTTTTTTCTTGTTCTTGTGCTGTTTCCTTTTCCCAATTTTGTTTGGATGATTGTAACTTATTGTTGACAATATTGTTCTCTTGACAATTGTTGGTACCTCCTTTAATTATTTGCTTGAATGTTTGGGGCAATTGTATGGTTTCCTTTGGCCCTTTATGGCTAAAAAGGGGGAGAAGAACTACTGTATGACAGTAGTATGGGACTTGGGACTTTGGGGACTTGGGACTTTGGGGAAATTGTATGCCTGTTTAAAATTTTGTATATGGGGCAATTGTGGGAATTGTGGGATTTTTGTATGGGTAGAATTTATCTTCTCTAAGTTCTAGTTACTTGAAGCTTAGGAAAGCTTAGGAAAACTTAGAACTAGTTTATTGTCTTCTGCTGCATAGGTACTCTGATGTGTTAAGTAGTTTTAGCCAAAAATGTGCCAAAGGGGGAGTTTGTTAGTGTTTTTAAGTTGGCATTATGTTTGGTAAAACTAGGCTTTAGCAATGTCATGATGGATGTCATGACATTCAGAGATTGAAGATAAATCCCACCGCTAAGGATGTTAAAAGACATTTAACTGGAAGCTAAAGTTGTGCTGAAATTTCAGAAAATGCATCGATGTTATAAGATGTTATGACATTCAGGTGACATTCTGCTCGCAGAACTGCTTGTTCCCGAGATTTTTCGAAGTTTGTTGGTGCTAAATATTGTTTTTCGTTATTAGAAAGCATGCTCACGTGGTGCTAGGTTAATCTTAATTAAACCTAAATTGGTTGTTGAAAAGACCATGTTTTTAGGATTAAATTAAGTGAACCCTAGCTATCTTTATGGAAGCCCAAACCAAGTTTCGTGGATCGCTTCTATAAAAGGAAAAGAACCCTTACAACCGTCGCGCTTTGAATGTATTGAAGAGATAGCAACAGTGTTTGTGTACCGTTAGGATTTGTAACAGCTTGGTATTGTGTAATTTAGTTTCTCTTGTGAGCCAAGCAACTATCAATTGGTAAGTGCATTGGACTAGGATTTGCTGTAAGGGTAGTTTATCACTCAAAGCATTAAAGCACGAGTGTTTGTCTCTTGATTGAAGCTTTGAAGCAAGATCAAGATATTTTATTGAAGTGTGTCTTCACAATTCAATTAGTCAATAGGTTGATATCACTGCTGTGATTGAGGGGGAGTGAGTAGGAACTCATATCTAAGTAGGACTTAGGTAAAAGGATCATTGGGTAGTGATTAAGTGAGAAGGCTGTCAACAGGTGTGTTGGCTGTAGGGTTGATGTATGTACATGCCGCTGCCCGGAAAAACTGTCGCTTCTTGTATGCTTTCGGAATTGAAATTGTCGCTGTTGTATGCTTTCGGAATTGAAATTGTCGCTTCTTATTGTTTGCTGCCCGGAAACTGAATTTGTCGCTTCGTATTGCAGCCCGTCGCGCTTGTTTGTGAACCGGGTTAGCCCGTGATTTGCAAACAAGCATTCGCCGATGATTAATCTTCGAGATTCTGAGGCTTAAACGATAAAACCTGATTCCCGCCTAAATGCCTAATGATGATGTTTTGACCAAAAGAAACAATCTTTGACAATTTCTTGCTTTTTGGAATTCAATTATGTTTTGTAACTTCTAACCCGTGTTTCTCTTTGTTTCATGTGGCAAACTGGTATGCTTGGACGACACGACACAGAGATGAAGAGGAATGATCATACGCGAAGAAAACTTCGGAGGACGACAAAAGTTTGAAACAACTTCAGGGATCGTAGCATTAGGGAACTTTTAGAAGCTTGTAGGACTTAGAATTGTAGGTTTTAGAATTGTTTTCTTTTTTTTGTAACAAAACGCAATTTGAAAGTAAACTTGTAGCAATTCCCTTTGTAACTTGCAAATTGTAAATTGAATACACTTTTCCCGAATGAATCTATTATTTCAAAGGGATCCGCAATTGTAGAAACTTGAAGTTGTATTGTTGTAGAAATTTAATCCGACAATTTACTTGTACTTCAAACATTGAATGCAATTTGGCCTCAAGCAACTTAAACTTGAGAGAGAAATGATGTATTGTATTGTAACACATTGAAACCTCTTGTATAAGTTGAAATTTAATTTATATACTTTTGAATGGTGATGAAAAATGTTAAGATAACTTTGAATGATTCTTGAATTGAATAACGAATGAGTCGCTTGAATCTTTGAATGAAATATGAACGATCATGGATAAGGCTTTGAAAGAGTTATACACATAGATGTGAATAATGAGTGGTGAAATAAATATTAACTTCAAAAGAATAATGCCATGCTACGAACTTGTGATGGTTTTGGTAACTTTTGTATTCTCACAAATGAATATATTCAAGTGACACGCTCACAATATCTTCCTCACTATTTCCACTACTTATAGAAAACTTGAACAAACATGGAAAAGGCTTAAGATGGATTTGACGAAATGAAGTAACCAAGACATAATCTTGACTTCTTATATCACAAGAAATTGAAACAAACAAAACACTTGTGTAACAATCAATCCATGAATCAAGAGTTTTGATTTAACTTCGCCAACCAATCCCCAATTTCGCCTTGATGGAAAACCTCTTGGTTAATGACAAAAGAACCGTAATTCTCTTCAAATGCCTTCTTCAAATTGACCTCTAATACATTTAAGAAAACACTTTTAAACCCAACCAAAGATCACACTTTTCGCATGGCAAACTTAAATATTCATCCTTTTAAGAATCCATGGCCCAATAGATAGCTCCAAATTTGCTTAATCATGGAAAACTTGATGATGCCTCAAGAATTACATCCATAAAGATGTCGACACCTCAATGATCCAAATCCGTGCACAAGAGCTCTTGGATAAGAAAATGAGAATTATATTGAAACACTTGCAATTGTAGCTCACCAGACGAAACAAAGAATCAATTAACGTGTCTCGAATCAGAAGAAGCCTTGGTGACTGAATAAACAGAAGAGTAGGAGAATATGAGAGCCATCTTATACTAATTGTCAACATAACTAAATTCCATATTTTGAAAAGTTTGACAACTGAAATGAACCACACAAATTTATAAAAATAAACGGAGGGTAAATTTTGGGGTGCGACAGTTGCCCCTATTCAATCATCTTAAACCTGATAAGTGAGAAAGATTGACAACTTTCGAATGTTTAAGGTGGAAGAGGATTGAATACTAGAGAACCCCGAAAATTTGCCCGACGCGGGAAACCGATGCCACAAAATAAAACAGATAACAAATCTTGGTTACGGAGCCAAGAAAAACACTTGAAGAGAAAACTTGCTAAGCAATAACGGAATGCTTTAACACAATTACTAGGAGATTTTAACAACACTGGGGATAACCGTGTAACCGAAATGACTTTGACAACAATGAAAATGCTATGAGAAGGGAAACGAACTTCTCAAGCGAAAAGAAAAGCAATATATTACGAAAAATTGACATGACTGAGAACTTAACAAAGAGTTCTCTGAACTAAGGACTACCTGGAGACCTTAAACAGAATTGAAAAATGACACGATTGAGAACTTAACAAAGAGTTCTCTGATTGACAAGACTGAGAGCTTAACAAAGAGTTCTCTGAGCTAAGGACTACCTGGAGACCTTAAACAGAATTGAAATGACATGATTGGGAACTTAACAAAGAGTTCCCTGATTGACAAGACTGAGAACTTAACAAAGAGTTCTCTGAACTAAGGACCACCCGAGACCTTAAATGTAATTGAATGACATGATTGGGAACTTAACAAAGAGTTCCCGATTGACAAGACCGAGAACTTAACAAAGAGTTCTCTCGAACTAAGGACTACCCGAGACCTTAATGTAATTGAATGACATGATTGGGAACTTAACAAAGAGTTCCTCGATTGACAAGACCGAGAACTTAACAAAGAGTTCTCGAACTAAGGACCACCGAGACCTTAAACAAAATTTAAAATGACATGATTGGGAACTTAACAAAGAGTTCCCGATTGACATGATTGAGAACTTAACAAAGAGTTCTCGAATGTATGGCTAGAACAATATCGAATTGTTGGTGCACGAAGTGCGAGGAGCCATGGCATGTGAATGTCTTTGACCGTAACCTCCGAGTTACCCGTAACAAAATCAAGAGCGCACCCGAGAGTACACTCGGGATAAACAAAACAATATCCTGCACACCGCGTGATATAGATGTTTATGAAGTCGGTAAAACTTGTTTCACATTTCGATGAGAGATCTTCGAACATGTACGAACATGTTGAACAACTCGAGTTGACAAGATCTTCAATTTGTATGCAGATAGCTTTACCGTTGATAGAAGAATCGATTCAGACGGTAAAAACTCTAGGTAATGAGCTTCAATTTGCTGACATTGTATGGACAATGCGTTGCAGCAAGTGGATATGTAGATCAACGTCTGAAGTTGGAGAAATATCTTGAGATTTGAATAAACATCCCGCCGGGTGGATATTTATTGTTGAGTAGTCGGTAACTTACTGGGGAAATAAACGCACCAGAAGTTTGATGTAATTTTCTGAGAACGGCTCATAGGAGTATATTGTGGAAGCCACTGCCAATAGTATTCGCTGAGAAGATTCTTGTCTGAAAGAAATCTTTGAAAATACCAAGAATATGTTGTAGTAATCCTTTCTGAAGGAGATTCACTTGGGGAGTGAAATAAGCTTCGCTGGGGAAACTTCGTAAGAAAACCATGTGGAAAATTCACTGGGGATTCCCGGTTGAATAATTTTGCTGACATTAGAGTCCAACTGAAAGAGACAACTGTTTCGCTGGGGAAAAAGTCTCAATTGGAGAAAACCTCAGTTGTTGAGATCCATACAAGTATATCACTTGTGCTGGAGAAAAGAGGATAAATTGTCGTCTGAGAACTAATCCTTCAATTTTAATCCTTACGAGGACATTTACAGTTTCAGTTGAAAAACCTGCAAAACAGATAGCCGAAGCTAATGCATGAGTATGATATGCATGATATGATATGCATGATGTGATCTTTTTTTCTAATGCAAATGATGCATGATTTCCCGACTGTTGAGAGAAGGGAGGCGTCACTGGGGAATCCAATTGAACGATCTTGTTGTCATAAGAGTTCACTGGGGATGATCGATCGATTCTCTGGGAAAGAGACTTCATTGGAGAATTGACATTATTGTCGATTGTCTTTCACCCAAGCATTCTTCTTGCACTGGGGAGAAAAGCCAGATTGTCATATGAGAAAAGTCTTCTGCTTTTAATGGGGTACCTCAAAAGAAACTCTATAAAGAAGTTCCATTGATACAAGAGTTCGCTTGGGGAAACCCAATCACTCTGGAATGGATTCGATTTGAGAATCGTCATCGTTGTAGACCAATTATGGTTGAGCCTTCAAACTTGTGATCGGAAGAACTAAATTTGTCATTCAAAATAGTCTTCAAAACTGATTCTGCTGAGAAGAATCACTAGCCGATCATGGAATAACCCGAGTCCTGGCTGAGGTTTATGAATGAATGTGCTATGTAGTATATGATATGAATGCATGAATGAATGAATGCATGAATATACTGGTTAATACACTGGCTATCAAACTAAATCCTCGACATCGTTAGTCCGGAGGATAAAAGAACATGACACAACAAGATGATTGACCAAGCTCCAAATATTGAATTGCCGCTGGAAGGGCTGCAATGCTAATTCTTGTAGAAAAAAGAATAGCAAACTTTTGAATTGATCAGACAATGATGATTAGAGGCGTGCCCCATGCATGGGAATGCAGCTGCATTAGATTTTGCACTTAAGAGATATATCGACCTCAAAATCTCAATATGCCCTGGTCTGGTAGACCTTCTAAAAATCTTTCCCGAAAAAGGAGTGTCCCGGCATCCTGTATTCTGACCCAACACTTTACTGATCGTCAGTATTTCAAGGAACTGGATATTCTGATATGGGAATATCATGCCTTGATAGGAGCTTTGGAGGTGTTTCCGCATCTCAAAATAACCTCCTTAGATTTATCAAATCTTAGAGTGGCAGACTTTGCGCAGATGGACGACATGCCCCAGGATGAGCATTGGAGAGACTCCAACGTCTCGAAGTAGTATCTTTAGATGAATCTTTTTAGCAAGCTTGCTTTAGAATGAGTCTTGGAAAGACTTCTACATCTCGAGTACTTTCCTCAGATCGGCTGCATCTGAATAAGGAGTTGTGCGAGCATCGGGAAGACCTGCTCCAGGACGAGCTTTAGAGAGACTCCTACGTCTCGAAGTAATTGCTTCAGGAAGATTAATTCTTGAACGAACACGTGCTCCAATTAAGAGAGCTTCGAAGTAACTACTTCAGATCAACAACAAGTGAGCGACTATCTTGGTGGAACAAGAGCTTTTGAAGGCTTCCACGCGTCGAAGTAATGATCTCAGATTGATTGGAACCGAACGATTAGTTCGAAATGTCCCAAAGTAAACATCCTTAGAGAGACTCCCATGCCTCGAGGTGATTGCTTCAAGTTGACTGAAAACATGGAATGACAGTTGTCCCAAGCTAACTGCTCTTTTGGGAAGGACTAAATCAACTGTTGATTGCTCTTTAAGGATTTGCCCCGGATTGGCAGAAATTCGAGGAGCTGAATTTCGATTTGATTGCCCCCAAATTCCTGAGAAGACAACTTGTGACATGCTCAAAGGAGTCCTTAGTCGTCCTGCCCCTTGCTACAAATAACTGCTAACTCAGCATAATAATCAAGTTTCCCTTCTTCGGACAAAGTTAAACTCTTCACTGATGTTCATTATGAGAACTTATTCAATGTCAAACAAATGTTTTACATGTAGAAGAATGTTTGTTGTGACAATTATAATGCAACATTTATGCATCTTGAAGTTTTGTATGAAAAACATTACTTTTTTCGTGAAACACTTTTGGAGTGCAACACTGAAAATTTTCTTTTTGAAAGATAAGACGAGCATATGATACCAACACAGGTACTTAACACACACTGTAGGAGTCAGGTAAACGCGATCTCTTCGTTGGATGCTTTTGAATTAACCCACGCTTCAATTAGGACTTTTGAGGGTTGTAACGTGGTCTGGTTCACGGGTTTTTTAGAAAAAAGGATTCAATAAATTCAACGACATGCTACTTTGATCGATTCAATAAATTTCCATACTAGTAATAATCATAATTCTGCTACTTAAAGATTCTGCAACCTACACGGAGCCTACTACCAATTCATTCTCAAAAATTATTTTGAAGCAAAACAAACAGTACGCACCACGAGGCATTGTTTGCACCGCGAATTTGACAGAAAAGGGGTTCGCGCCGCATCCTTCTATTGGCGCCGCGAACTGTGCGGGACAGAACTCTAAAATTCCGTTTTCAATACGTTTTCCTGCAACTTTCATCTCCACCAACCTTTCACCAACCCAATACAGTACCACAACGATATAGAAATCGTACCCAAGCAACATAGATCAATTGACCACAACTAATTCATCGTTAACAACCAATTTCAACATCAATTACAACAATCATTCACAACAAAACATCACATGATAACAATAATTACAGTAACCCAATCCCCACATACAATTCATCATGTATCCCGTTATAGAGTTAGAACCCCACCCTTACCTCTTTGATGGCAGCTCCAAACCTTGGCTCTAGCTCTTTTCCTTGTTCTTGCCTTATTTCCAAAACCCTAGCCTCTTTCTCTTCTCCTCTCTATTTCTCTTTCTTGTCTTTCTTTCTCTTCTCTTTTATAAACCTCACTAATAATAATAATAATAATAATAATAATAATATTTTATTTATATATCTTACTAACTAATCATAATGGGCCGAGCAAATAACACCTCCTTATTACTCTGCAATACCACAATTAAAGCCTAACTCAATTTAGTAAATTAGTTCATTATTAATAATAATAATATTTTTAATATTATTTCTTCAACATAAAACTTAATTAATTTTCCAACTAACCGAATAAAATTCGACTTCAACTTAATAATCCAAATACGTTTCCCAAAATAAAATCGACAAATCCAATTGATTCTCGAACTTCAAGTAAATCCAATAATCAAATCCTTAAATAATTTAATTAACCAATTAATTAAATTCAGGTGTTACAAAGAACCCCCATCATCTCATCATCACAATGCATTGAGATCACAAACAAGGTTGGGCTCTAATGGTTGTCCTATTCCTAAGTTTGCTCTTAAGGAATCATCAAGCACCCTGAATGTGTTCTGCACGCATGATTGATCTGCATTTATTTCATATGCTAACCTTTGATTAAAATACCAAAAATATTTGCTTTTGTCTTTGTATATTTGTGTTTTGTAGGTATCAAGCCAAGACATCAGGCGAGTGTAAGTTTTTCCGATGTTTTTTTCCAAACTTGATTTAAAACCAATTTTTTTTAAAAAAAACAGGGTGCAATCAGTTTGCACATTTGAGCAATCGATTGCTCACTGGCTATTTTCAACAAATTTTCAAAATATGACTTAGTGCAATCGATTGCACTGTGCAAAATGCTGAAAAATTGATTAATTTTCAGTTTGTGGGCTTGGGCTCCAATTTCATTTTTTATTTTCTTTTAATTTTGAAATTAATTAGTAATTGATTCAATTTTGGCTCCAAAATCAATTTCCAAGCCTAATTCTAATTTCCAAACCAAACTCCAAACCACCACTCATTCCCAAACCAAAACCTTATAAATAGAGGCCTCCTCTCATTCAAATCTTAAGCTTTTGATAACCAAATACACCTTGTCAAAATTTCTCCTCATTCTCTCATTTTCCCCAATTCACCCATTTCACTCAAAACTCTTTCTTCTTCATAAAGATTAGTGAATTCTTCATTGAAGTTCTTTAATTCTTTGAGCTAAACCTTCATCCACTCTCTTTTTCTTCTTCAATTCTTTAGATATAGGTTTCTAATTCTGATTTTTGAAGTTGAAGTGAAGCAATTTGATGTGTTACTCTTGCAATTTTTTCTCAAGATCTACAAGTGGTGAGTGTTGATCTTCATCTTTCATTATGCGATCTCTTGATAATTGTTGTTGTTTAATTCATTGAGAAAACTAATTTTTAGTTCCATTGATGTTAAATTCTCAGAAATTAGTTGGAATTTTTGTGCTCAATTGAATCAAGGAACACAAGGTGTTTGTGAAAAGTTTTGAGCAAGAATTTGGCCTTTAGAAATGTGATTTTCTGGTTTTTACAGTGTGCAGTCGATTTGCATCCTGATGCAACCGATTGCACCGGCCACATTTTAATTTTTTTTTTGAAAAAATAACAGTGTGCAATCGATTTGCATCTTGATGCAATCGATTGCACAGAGGCAAAATTGTGATTTTCACTTATTTTTGATATTTACTCCTCTTCTACTCCATTCTTTTGATGATTGCCTTGGATTGTAATCTTGAACACCTAATTCCTCTTTAATCTCAATGGACTTTGGGTGTTGATGAAGTTGGAGAAATGTATTGGTGATTCAAATTTACCAAAGGATTAATTATACAATTAATTCTTGGTGCTTTGAGTCAACAATATATTTTGTGCCTTAATCCACCAAGATGAGTGGTTGAACTTAAAGATGGAGGAAATTTGATAAGATAATCCAAGTTGATCTATCATTTCCCATCCCTCTTCATATTATCCCTTTATTTTTTTATTTTTACATGTGTTGACAAACACTAAAAGGTGATCTACATATCATTCTTCTCGTTTGCTTTTTCAACACATACATCACCATTGACCGGCCTCGTTGTAGGGTGACTTCTACATAAGTAACTTGGTGATTGCTTAATATAGCACTACATTGCTTATTCTTCATCTTATTTTCTTTTGTCCCGAATCGAAAAGTGATCAATTGGTGGCATGAACTTCAATGTTCTAACATAAGCCCTAAAATATGACTTGAACTTTGATTTTGGTTCAACACTTGTGGCGCTTGTCGTGTGGTCGCGTTGATTTCTAATCAAGCTTCTAGCAATTTTCCACTAACCTTGTACATTTTAAATTCTCAATCATCTTTGATCAAGTGATGTGATAATTCCAAAACCGGTGATATACTTGACAAAAAATAATTGAAACTTGTCGTGTGGTCGTGTTGATTCTATCAAGCTTTTGGCAAGTCTTCATGCGTAAGTTTCAAGATGATCACCTTGCTAATGACTAATTACTAACAATTCGATGATATGCTTGACAAGTTTCAAGATGGTCATCTTGCTAACCATTATTAATTGTCTTTTATTTTCCGATCTTTACTTTCCGCTTTTATTTTTATGCTCTTTACTTTTATGCCTTTATTTTTAGCATTTACATTTCATGCCATTTTTTCTTTGCTCAATTGAGCATTTTATTTTATTTTCATTTTTCCTTTGCTCACTTGAGCATTTTATTTTCTTGTTATTTTGAATTTGCTCACTTGAGCTTTATTTTTCTTTTCAAAACACTTAATAATTCAACCTTAAACATAAATAACTTTTAATTGGTCTTGGTTACTATACTTGTGCTTGTGTTGTACCCCAAAATTTATCCTCTTCATTTTTTTTTATAAATAATTGGCTAACACTTAATTAATAGGTGCATCGCATACATATCATTCATGCATTGATCATGGGTTCGAGATTTTCCAATCGTATGAATCTGTACAATTCTGAAGAAGAGGTTTGTTTCTCAAAAGTTGAATATTTGAGGTTTTGTCAATTCGAGAGTCATTTCAATACGCAAGCGTGTCCAGAAGCTTCTGATTATTATCTCGCAAGTTTTGGTATTCTGATCGTCTATCAGGTGGATGCTGATTACAATTTCAAGCTACAGTGTGTTGTGGTCGGATATTTGAACCCGAACTGATTCTATGGCCTTCCGTGAGTTGTGAAGCATTGGTATTTGGCTTATCGATATACACGATTTATCAGAAAATCAAGAACGAACAGATAAAATGCTATTTGAGCCATGTCTCAAAAAGTCAACAAAAGTCAAAGTTTGACCGGGCGGAATTTCGGGTCAAAATTACGGTCAAAAGTCGACATATGAGAAAATGCGATCATTTGCTGAGAAAAATCGGAAGAATCGGGTGAAAACGAGGTTTCTTGCATTTTAAGTAATCTTGGACTTAGAAAATTTTTCTAAGTTTTAAGGTACTTTGTGTTCATGGAGCCATGTTGCCGCATCCGTATCTTACCCGTCTGTGGTCAGAAATTTGTGAATTGATAGTCGTTGGAAAGAGCGTATTTCATACTCCAACTTTGTCCTGGTAAAGATTTTCTCAGAAATGCCCGGATTTCGAGTTATAAAGCCCCGAAATTTGAAGTTCATAACTTTTGAAGTTTTACACTTAGTAAAATTTTGAGTGTTTTTAACATGTTCAAGCGCTTGACTTCGGAGGCAATTTACATGTGTTTCGAGGCGTCGATTCGAATTAAGTTCAACATCAAAGTTGTTCATTTAACGGCAATCTACAACTTTGCTGAAGAAATCGAGTCCATTCGGGAAACGTATAAAAAATTACAGAGCTCGGAAGTTACGGTTTATCATTCCTCAAATCTCAACACTTAGAAATATTTTGAAGTGTTTGTTTCTATGCTTTTCTTGTGACCGGGTCGATTTTATCATAGTTCATGGCTCCGAATCGAGAAATGCTCAACTGCAAAGTTGTTCATTTCACGGCAATCTAAAACTTTTCTGAAGAAGTCAAATCCATTCGGGACTCGGATCGGAAGTTATAAAGCTCAGAAAATAAGAACTCATTATGTTTGTTAAATTCGAGTATTTTTGTGCACATGTTCAGGGCTATTTTCGTCAATGATTCGTCGCCGCACGAAGAAATTCCGAACACGAAAGTTTGAGTTCGTAATTCCATCTACAAGTTCCGTTTAGAAACTTTTCCGTTTCGGACGTCAGAGCTGGAAGATACGGAGCGTCGTAAGTGACAGCATGAAGTTGCTAAATTGCAAGACAGCATGCACATTTTTGCCATGGTTGTGGACGCATTTCTTCGAACAGTTGGTGTGTGTATGTTCAGAGCTATTTTTCTCGTCGATCTGATCGCCGCACGGAAAAACTCCGAACACGAAAGACGAAGTTCACCGTGTCCTCTACAAGTTCGGTTTAGAAACTTTTTCGTTTCGGACGTCGGAGCTGGGAGATACGAAGCGCCGTAAGTAAAGGCTTGAAGTATGATAATTGCTACATGTTATGTGCAATACTTGCCCAGCCAGCCAAGCATTTCATCGAACACTCGCGGGACAAATTTCAAACACTTCTTATTCGGTGATAAAGGCTTTGTTCGGATTTTCGTCGAACTACAAAGTTGTTCTGCCACATGTCATCTTTCCAACGGCACCGAGTTTGTGTTATTTGGTCGAGTATCGGAAAAGTTATAGATCCGTAAAGTGATGTGTGTGTATTAATTTAAGAAGCTGACACTTAGAAAAAAATCCTGGAATGTTCAAGTCAGTTTGTGTCGGTGTGACTTCGAAGCTGAATACGGCGAGCTTACGATCATTTTTTCGTCGGGCATTCAACATCAATGTTGTTCTACCAAATACGCTCTTCGAGTCGACGTTCTCGTTGTATCGGTCGGACTATTATACACTGAGATAGAAGCGTCAAAAGGAGAGGACACGGTTTATTTCCTTCGGCATTTCTTTCTCACCACCCGAACCAACAGCATTTGTTTTCACTTATTAACAGAACTATAACAAAAACTTTTCTTTCTTTGCGCCATTTTCTTTTTCCTCACGATTCATTAAGAAATATAACCAATTTTCTTTTGTTGCACACACCAGCCTGTAACTAACTTATCTCTCAAAAAACCACCAACTTATTCTCTCACCCACAGTTCCCTCTCTTGAACTCATTCAACCGAAAAACAAACAGAAAAACTCTTCCACCACTTTTTTCTCTCTTAACTGAAAACACCATACATTCACCATTCAACAACACTTTCTCCGCTAACAGAACGTTAACAACCATCACCACCCTCTCACCATTTTAATCCATAACAAACCTGTAACTAACCTTTTTTCCTTCTTGCTTTCACAAAACTCTCCACTGCCATTTTCTTGCATCTTTCTTCTCCAACAACAGCTCACACTCATCTTCTTCCATCCTCACCACATTAACAGAACGCATTATGCTCTTCCATTCTTGAACCAGTCATCACTACCTTTCTCCATCCATCCGAGCAGAAACTGAACTCTCTCTTCATTCTTCCTTCTCCATAACCATCGCTACCTTCCATTCAGCAAGACAGAGGAACTGAAGACGTTTTCATCTGCATTTATTTTGCATGAAAACATAGCAACATCGTCGTCGTTATCGGGATTATGGCGAGATTCACGTTGAAGCTTCATTCATAGTCACGTTCTAAGGATTTACGGCGAGTGTCGTTACACGATCTTCTAATCGGAATTCTGAACAAGATTGAAGACTTGCCGTCACGTTCATCATCTGGAATCGAAGCTTGGAGCAGTGAAGTATTCCGAAGATTACTCCGTAACCGCGAGCTGCGAACAAGTAAGCCTTGAGATCTCTCCTTCATATGTTTAAATTTACCATTCCGAATCACATGAACACGACGTTAAGACTGCGCATAGCCTCGAATGGTGGAATCCACGTTTTAGATCTAGTTTTGTCTGTGTAATTTCTCGATGTTTAAGTTGGTTTCTGTGAGTTTAGGATTCGAATTCGGAATCGGCGTAGATTTTTGAGTAGAACGTTTGCTTTCGTTTTCATTTTCCGATCACTGTAACTGTCACCGGCGGTGGGAAGCTCGCCGGAAAGGGTGACGGAATGTATGTCTCCGGCGGATCTTTCTCTTCTCTGTATCCAAAACCTATGCGTGTCACGATATCACTCGTTCATGCGTTTTCCCATATCCACTATCCAGATCTTGACACATGGCATTTTTTTTAATTCAAAAAAAATAAAATCCGAAATATATAACTTAAGTTAACATGGACCAGTTGATAAATGTGTATGCTACATGATAAAACGTGACATTACATTTAATAAAATCTGGATAATAAAAAATAATAATTCTGATATTGTTTGAAAAAATAGAGAAACTGGACTCAAACAAAAAAACGAGATTGGACTTAATGAACAAAAACGGACTGGACCCATGTGCATGTTGCTATCTCACACCCCCCTGTTAATAGGCCCAGCGTGGCAATTTAACATAGTTTAGTTCATTTAGGAATTCTGATTTGCACCCCCCTGCTTCCATGTATCATAATACTAACACCTAATCAATTTTGATTTCGATTTCGATTATTTTGATTTGTGAAAAATACATAAAAAACATATTCTGACATTTTAGGATATTAGAACATTTTTGACATTTTTTTAACATTTTTTTTAATTCATTTTTAATAACATGATTAAAAGTATGTTTCACTCATGCCACTTGAAATTTTATGGAGCATTTCTATACTTGTTTTTTTGGGTCTAACTCCCTTCTTGCAGGTGTTTTGTGTTTGTACACCCACGTGTACATCCTTTTGTTTGCTTTTTGGGTCTAACTCCCTTCTTGCAGGTGTTTTGCATTTGTACACCCACGTGTGCATTTCTATACTTGTTTTTTGGGTCTAACTCCCCTCTTGCAGGTGTTTTGTGTTTGTACACCCATGTGACACCCCAAATAAATCGATTATTAAATAATTACGATTTTTGATTATTAATTTAATTAGGAATGTAATATTTAATATTTTGGATTATTGGAAGTCAATTAAATTAAATGGAAGTGGGTTTATTGGTGGCGTGATGAATAAAGTGAGGGTGTGAGGAGTAAAAGGCTCTACTCACATTAATTATGTTATTTTTATTATGTTAGAATAATAAAAGAAATAAAAGAAGGAAAAGAGGAAAAAAGGATCTTTTTGGAGAAAACTCACTGTACGTGGAATTGAGAAGAGGAGAAAAGGAGGAAGAAGACCTAAGGTGTCGGAATTCGAAGAACCCACAAGGTAAGGGGTGATTTCGACTGATTATTGCTTATTATAGGTTTTGATGTTAATATTATAGACCATGGCATGTTAGGAATCTATGTTTAGGAAATTCTAGGTTTCCATGGATGAATACCTAATAGTGTCAGATGGTGTCAGATTGAGTCTGATTGTGTCAGAATGTGTATGGAATATGATTAGAGTGTCAGTAGATGAAAATAGATGATGGAAATATGTTGTTTGATGAGATAGATGATGAAAAATGATGTGTTTTAGTGTTTTCCATGTTGGAGTTCGTATGGGTATGTTTGAGTCTGAATTGAAATGGATGGATGCTGTCAAAAGTGCAGGAAATGGCTTGTTAACACGTGGGAACCGGTTCCTGTATATGTAGGAGCCGGGTTGCCCTTTGAAAAATTGGTAAAAATTGGAAAATTGCACTTAGGAACCGGTTCCTGTATGGGTAGGAACCGGGTTCCCATACATTTTTCCAGCAACGAGATTCTGGAACTTTTCAGGAACCGGTTCCTGTATATGTAGGAACCGGGTTCCACCTTTAATTTTTGAAAAATGTCAAACTTTGAAAATTCATAACTTTCAAACCGTAAGTCCGTTTTGAGCGCCGTTTTGGACGTTATTTTCTAAATTTAAAGCTCTATTTTATGAAATGAAAATATTTTCCAAAACTTGAAATTATTTTGAGAACGGGCCAAATTCCGAAATAGATGACTCTTGATTGACGCATATTGATGCGTATGCAGTAGAGATCCTGTGGTGATGGATATATTGATACTGAGTGAATGTAAAGCGTGTTACGCTGTTGTTATTTGTGTGCATGATGGTTGGAATATCATGTTTTTGGGTTTTGATTCGGTTTATGATAATTGGTGTAGTCATGATTGTATTGATATCATGTGTTTGTTGGTGTTGTATATGCCTGATGGCTTTTGATCTTAATTGTCGTTGTTGTGATATATACTGGTGATAGTCTTACCAATTGAAGGGTAAGTGTCTGGCATATTTATGCTTTGTGATGAATTGTTCATGATAGGTGATTATATCATGTTGTGGGTGACGAGGGTTTATGATGTCTGAGATGGTCATAACCTGTGTTGATGTATGCATGATTGGTTGATATATCATGTTGATTGGTTTGCATGTTTATGCTGATGTTAGATGTATGCATGATTAGTTGATATATCATGTTGATTGTTGAGATTCAGTTATGTTCAATGAATGTATACATAGACTGATTGATGTTGCATGCTAGTGATGTGCGTGCATATGCATTGTTTGGTGAAGTTAATTCCCATTGTGCGGAATTTGACTTGGATTGCCGATAACCGATACCCGAGTGAGGATGGGTGGTTAGGCTGGATTCGTGTCCGAGTGGTTATGGACGAATCGATGGAACTGTATCCGGTTGATGATGGATCAGTGTTGGGTGACTTGGTCACGAGTCGCGCGTGCATTGAGTCGCATTGTATTTGTATGAAGTGGTAACATGTTAGGATGTCTTCGGTGTTACTCTTCGTTGATTGTTATGAATAAGCATGATGAATATGGTTGTGTGTGAATCTGAATTTATGTTAAGTGGGTGAAATAATATGCTTGTGATATATTATTGATTGAAAGACTTATAATATGCTTTAATTATGAGAAGTCTCACCCTTACTTTACCATTTCGATTAAATTAGCGGTGAGAGTCGGTGAGGATGGCTCTAGAGCTTATCTTTTTAGTCCGTGTGTCAGTGTCATGCTCTGATTAGGTTGTAACACTGGGGAACGCTAGTTAAGAGAATCATTGTTGTTTAATAGTTTTGGATTTGAATTCCTTGAGAACTATGATGTTTTATTAAATTTTGGTTTTGGTATTTCCGCTGTGTAAGACATGGTCTTATAATGATTGAATTGTTGAATGATGATCCTCAGTGTAGCATGGCTATTGTTTGAATGAAGGTTTATTCTATTTATTAATTGTGACATCCCGTGATTACCGTGTTAAACTCTGATTAAAGATGATTTAAATGTTAATTTAATTAATATATTCGGGTATTTAGATGGGGTGTTACAATAGTGGTATCGAGCATAGTCGGTCGTTGTGACCGGTGTCTTAATGTCATTACTCATACATGTCGACATGTGTGAAACCTTGTCGCTTGTTTTTCTGGCTACAGTTGCGGAGTGGTTTAGAAGCAAGTGGGGAGAAACTTTGCTTCTACGAGATGTTCAGGTGTGAAGAGTTGGATCGATGTGCTATTGGTTACATGAGTGCAGATGTTGGATAGACTGTGTATTTTCCCGAATTCGGAGGGATTACGAATTCAAGAAATTGATATGATGATGGTCAGGTAAGGTTCTCTTAAGTGGTAACAATTAAGTACTTGTGTTGTTCGTATCACTGATAGTGTAGGACGATGTTATGGATAATGATGTTCCAGTTAGGTGTGAGTTCTAATGTTTCCCTGGGAATAATAGCAACTCGTCGTTAGAGCAAGATGTTGAATTAGCTTGAAATTATCATTCGGTTGAATGTTTGAAGTTAAACCAAGTGATTATGAAACGTTATGATGAGTCGATGCATATTCTTGGCCTAGAAGATATTTGGTAATTAAGAAGAATGACTTTGAGAAGATGAAGCTGGTGTGGTGGGAATGTTGTAACACTTCCAGTTGATTGTGGAGCTGTCTGTGTGAGTTACTTCTTTGTGTTCTTGAAAAGATTGACTGTGTCGATGGTTGATAAAAAGTATGCAGTTGTGTGAATTGGTTATTGGAATTGTAACTTGACGCAAGTGATCATGGAGAATGATGTGTGTTGCGGTATGTTGAAGTTAGGATCTCAAATTTTGTATTCTAGGATGTTTTGGGATTTCTCACTCCCACAAGGTGGAAATCGACTACCTATTGCGGGGAATTGGTTTCCTGACAGCATTCCTTCCGGAAACTTGTAAGATTCATAGCTTTAGTTTTGGATGTCTGATTTGAGTTCCGTTTGAAGCATTGGAAAGATAATGTGATGAACGTTGTTTTAAAAACAGTCCCAGCACCTGAAAGTAATTTATTTATCATGTAATGATGTTTGAGGAGAATCAGAGTCGTTGTTGATGTCGTTCTTGGTACAAAACTTATTTTTATGACACCGTGCAAGATGTCAACTTTTGAGTTAAGGGAATTGAAGAAGCTATTGGAAAATGTGCAGTGAAATGGATTTGTAAAACCAAGTTTATTGTTTGGGGAGCTCTAATTTCCTTAGTCAAGGAGGAAGAAAGTAGCGCGAATTGCGTGTGGATTTTTGATAACTGATTTAAATGGTGATTAAGACTAAATATCTATTTCAAATGGTTGGTGATTTGATGGATCAATTGGTTGGAAAGTATGCCTTCAGTAAAGTTAAGTTTAGATTAACTTACCTTCGTGGTCAGGTTAAGGATGAGGATAGTTAGAAAGAAGCTTCTAAAACTCGGTATAGGTATGTTGAATGTTGTGAGGTGAATTCCAACTTCGAAAGGGAGTAGAATTTTGTTAAGTTTTCATGGTGTAGATTACGGTATGAGGATGTGAGTTTTCTTTATCATGTTATCTCAAGTGACGTGTCGGTAGACCCATCGAGGTCGACGTAGTGTTGTAGTGGGAAAGTCCAAAATTTGCGGTATTGGAAGATTGTATGGACATAACCGATGTGATCAGCTTTATTTGAGACGAGATCAAGAATGAGATATTCTTAATGAATGAGATGTTGGTATTAGTAAGAATGCAAAGTATTGAGATGCGATTATGTCGAATAAGGATGGATAAGTGACGTTAGCTTTTGAGGAAAAGATAGGTGATGCTAGAAGAAAAATAAATTCGATAGGAAATGCAATCATATTGACGTGTGTTAGGAAAATGTTGAAAGTTTCTTTTACTGATCATATGATGAGGTGTATTACCGAGATTGTATTTGAAATAAGATTCAGATTGAGCATATATGGACCCTAGATGTTATGATATTTAAAGGGAGACTAAGAGTTGGGAATGTCGTTAAAGTTCTCCGCATGGATAAGGACTTCAAATGGAAACAAAATGAATTATGGTGTGTTTGGTATGTTAGCACCTCATGAGGGGGAAAATACTTAACATTTGTGTGGTGCTAAGTGAGGGTGAAGGAGATTATGTAAATTGTTTGATCGATGGTATCTCATCGTCGATATCAGATGAGGAATAAGTGTGGAAGAAGTCGAAAACCTTAAAGGAAGATTATTGAACCATGGTGCTTGGGTGACTTTGAGCACGAGTTCTAAAGGAACGCTATTATAGTTTGGTACGGTGGTTTATACTCCATTGTGATTGCCGGCTATCTATCGACAAATTGAGGAACTGATCACCCTTAATCTCTTGTTGATAATAGATGGGATCGTGTTGGATTTAATAGACTCATCTTGCAAGCTAGATAGTGTGTGAAGTGGTTGACGTTCTATTGAGAGGATAGTAGTTCATCAGTTCGTATGAAACTAAGAGGAAAAGGACTATGAAAAAGACTTGGAAATTATCTAGCGGGTCGGAGACTTGAGTGTGTATGCAAGTTGAAGCCGCGGAGTGGAAGGTTTAGAATGTAAGAAGGTGAACAGTGATTTTGGTAGATATTAAGGAGAAAGTCTAAAGATAAATGTGAAACTTGTAGAGCTGGTAGTTGATGAAAATCAAATGAAGATAATGACTTAAGGTAATTAATTAGAGTCGCGTAGCGAAAGCGTAACGTGATGCACTTTGTTATGCGAGTATGATTTTTTTTGGAAGTCACAAATTAAACGTTAGGAGGTGTGGAGTTTATGAAACTATTAGAAATTTCAGAATAGAATTGTTAGGTGAAGGGTTCTATGTCTTATTGATGTTACATCCATTATAATAGATGTATTAATTTGCAAGCTCTATCGTTGGAACGTAGCCTCGTGGTACTGGCATTGTGTATAAATGTTGGGGACATTGCGGTTCGGTGGAGGTTCTTATAATTGTGTTGCAGTGTAAGGAAGTGATAAATCATGTATCTTAGAGTGAAGGGGGTAAGGAGTGAGCTGAGCTGATGCATTCTTAACCCGATAGCAATGGATCGTGTGGGATTATAGTGGTTGAATAAGAGGAATATTTGTTATTGATATTGGAAATGATGTCAAACATGACGTGATAGTTGGAAGGAAGGATTTCAAGAGCTGAAGAGGAGGTTGGCTAGTGCTCCGATCTTCATTGTGCCGAATCCGACTAAGTCTTTTGTTGTGTATTGTGACGCATCATTAATGGGATTAGGTGGTGTATTGATGCAAGATAAGCAGGTTGTGGCTTATGCTTCGAGACAATTGAAAGTGCATGAAAGGAATTATCCGACTCATGATTTGGAGTTGGCAGCTGTCGTATTCGTTTTGAAGTTATGGAGACATTATTTATATGGTTCTTGATTTGAGGTATTAGTGATCATAAGAGCCTGAAATATCTCTTTGATCAGAAAGAGTTGAAACGGTTGCGAGGCAAAGAGATCGCATTGGTAAGAGTAGCTTGGGGAGGACCAGCAGATGGAAATGTTACATGGGCGGAGAGTCGGATGGAGGACTCATATCCCGCTGTTCGTCTAGGTTGTGTTTTCGAGGGAAAACTCTTTTAGTGGGGAGAGTTGTGACACCCAAATAAATCGATTATTAAATAATTACGATTTTGATTACTAATTTAATTAGGAATGTAATATTTAATATTTTGGATTTGAAGTCAATTAAATTAAATGGAAGTGGGTTTATTGGTGGCGTGATGAATAAAGTGAGGGTGTGAGGAGTAAAGGCTCTACTCACATTAATTATGTTATTTTATTATGTTAGAATAATAAAAGAAATAAAAGAAGGAAAAGAGGAAAAAGGATCTTTTTGGAGAAAACTCACGGTACGTGGAATTGAGAAGAGGAGAAAAGGAGGAAGAAGACCTAAGGTGTCGGAATTCGAAGAACCCACAAGGTAAGGGGTGATTTCGACTGATTATTGCTTATTATAGGTTTTGATGTTAATATTATAGACCATGGCATGTTAGGAATCTATGTTTAGGAAATTCTAGGTTTTCATGGATGAATACCTAATAGTGTCAGATGGTGTCAGATTGAGTCTTATTGTGTCAGAATGTGTATGGAATATGATTAGAGTGTCAGTAGATGAAAATAGATGATGGAAATATGTTGTTTGATGAGATAGATGATGAAAAATGATGTGTTTTAGTGTTTTCCATGTTGGAGTTCGTATGGGTATGTTTGAGTCTGAATTGAAATGGATGGATGCTGTCAAAAGTGCAGGAAATGGCTTGTTAACACGTGGGAACCGGTTCCTGTATATGTAGGAGCCGGGTTGCCCTTTGAAAAATTGGTAAAAATTGGAAAATTGCACTTAGGAACCGGTTCCTGTATGGGTAGGAACCGGGTTCCCATACATTTTTCCAGCAACGAGGTTTTGGAACTTTTCAGGAACCGGTTCCTGTATATGTAGGAACCGGGTTCCACCTTTAATTTTTGAAAAATGTCAAACTTTGAAAATTCATAACTTTCAAACCGTAAGTCCGTTTTGAGCGCCGTTTTGGACGTTATTTTCTAAATTTAAAGCTCTATTTTATGAAATGAAAATATTTTCCAAAACTTGAAATTATTTTGAGAACGGGCCAAATTCCGAAATAGATGACTCTTGACTGACACATATTGATGCGTATGCAGTAGAGATCCTGTGGTGATGGATATATTGATACTGAGTGAATGTAAAGCGTGTTACGCTGTTGTTATTTGTGTGCATGATGGTTGGAATATCATGTTTTTGGGTTTTGATTCGGTTTATGATAATTGGTGTAGTCATGATTGTATTGATATCATGTGCTTGTTGGTGTTGTATATGCCTGATGGCTTTTGATCTTAATTGTCGTTGTTGTGATATATACTGGTGATAGTCTTACCAATTGAAGGGTAAGTGTCTGGCATATTTATGCTTTGTGATGAATTGTTCATGATAGGTGATTATATCATGTTGTGGGTGACGAGGGTTTATGATGTCTGAGATGGTCATAACCTGTGTTGATGTATGCATGATTGGTTGATATATCATGTTGATTGGTTTGCATGTTTATGCTGATGTTAGATGTATGCATGATTAGTTGATATATCATGTTGATTGTTGAGATTCAGTTATGTTCAATGAATGTATACATAGACTGATTGATGTTGCATGCTAGTGATGTGCGTGCATATGCATTGTTTGGTGAAGTTAATTCCCATTGTGCGGAATTTGACTTGGATTGCCGATAACCGATACCCGAGTGAGGATGGGTGGTTAGGCTGGATTCGTGTCCAAGTGGTTATGGACGAATCGATGGAACTGTATCCGGTTGATGATGGATCAGTGTTGGGTGACTTGGTCACGAGTCGGTACCGCATGCATTGAGTCTGCATTGTATTTGTATGAAGTGGTAACGTGTTAGGATGTCTTCCAGTGTTACTCTTTGTTGATTGTTATGAATAAGCAATGATGAATATGGTTGTGTGTGTGAATCTGAATTTATGTTAAGTGGGTGAAATAATATGCTTGTGATATATTATTGATTGAAAGACTTATAATATGCTTTAATTATGAGAAGTCTCACCCTTACTTTACCATTTCAGATTAAATTAGCAGCTGAGGAGTCGGTGAGGATGGCTCTAGAGCTTATCTTTTTAGTCCGTGTGTCAGTGTCATGCTCTGATTAGGTTGTAACACTGGGGAACGCTAGTTAAGAGAATCATTGTTGTTTAATAGTTTTGGATTTGAATTCCTTGAGAACTATGATGTTTTATTAAATTTTGGTTTTGGTATTTCCGCTGTGTAAGACATGGTCTTATAATGATTGAATTGTTGAATGATGATCCTCAGTGTAGCATGGCTACTGTTTGAATGAAGGTTTATTCTATTTATTAATTATGACATCCCGTGATTACCGTGTTAAACTCTGATTAAAGATGATTTAAATGTTAATTTAATTAATATATTCGGGGTATTTAGATGGGGTGTTACACGTGTACATCCTTTTGTTTGCTTTTTGGGTCTAACTCCCTTCTTGCAGACATTGTTGCTTCACATGCGCACAAGCGCACATCCTTTTTGCTTCGATGCCTCGAGCTATTCTCACCGGTTTACTCTTATTGCATGGCTGCAGTACTTGAAGTTTTCCGGAGTATTTCATTAGCTTGCGTTGCTCTTCGGATTTAATATCCGTCGGGTATTTATTTTACTTCATTTATCGCATTCTCTTACAGCTTTCCTAGATATCATGAGAAGTAGGGCTTTACAACTTTCTTTTGCCATGAGAAGTAGGAATAGAGATGCATGAAGGGGGATTCCGTAGTTGGAGCATGTTCAGGAACCCCTCTGGTTTATTTAAAGACCCGTTTAGGGCAATTCTACTTGTGATCTGTGCATATTTGCTTGTTTGTTTCTTGCAGGTTCCCTTGGTTAGGTTTGGTTCTTTAGCCTAGACTTTAGGATTCACATCCTTTGCATGTCAACATAGGTAGAGATTCCCCTATATCCTAAACCATAGGTCTAACCTTTTGCTTTTCTAGTTTCATTTGCATGTTGCATATAATAAAACTAAAACTTGCTTTTCTTTTCCCTTTGAAAACAAAAACACTTAACAATGGTTTAAACTCCTTTCTGAAGGTAAAAACAATCAACCAACACCAACTCTTTTTCGCCTTTGCGCGCTCTCTTTCTTTTTGCGTTTAAAACCTTTTCACAAGTAAAAAACACAAAACCCACCAAAACAAGTGAGCCGAACTACGGCACTCTGACTTTCCCATTGCACGCGGGAATACGTAGGCATCTTGTCACGGGGCTCGACCGAGCGAACTTTGTAAATACTTCCTTCTTTTCCCCGTGTTTTCTTTATTTTCTTTTCTTTCACATGCATTTTATTTTAGCATACAGATATAGCAAATTAAGCAGTAAATAGATATAAACACACCCATTAGACAGATTGCATAATCAATTTCTGATTAAAATCATACAACTTCAAGAGATTGTTCTTCATAACAATTGAGAAAACTTTCTGAATGAGTTGACCCACACTCATCAGATTGCTTTTGATTCTAGGAACATACCAAACATCCTTGATCAGAATATTCTTCCCATTCTTCACTTCAACTTTGAAATTTCCCATACCTTCTACATTAAGGTACTTATCATCAGCACATCTGATCTTTGTCCTCCTTTTGGAGTCAAAATCTATCAGACATTGTTTGTTTCCAGTCAAGTTATTTGAACATCCAGTGTCCATATACCACCAATATGCCAAACATCTTCCATCAGACTCAGAAGCCATCAATAACACAGGTTCATTATTTGAATCTCCTCTAGCTATGTTTGCTTCTTCTGTTTTCTTCCCTTGTTTTACCAGCAGTCTCTAGCAAAATGGCCAAGTTGCTTACAACAGTAACATTGAACTTTCTTCTTGTCAGATTATTCTTTTCCCTTATGATGTTTCTTCTCATCAGAATTTTCCGACTTCTGGAATCTATCACGACGTCTATTCTTGTCCTTTGACCAAGAATGCTTATGGTCCTTCTTGACAAAAGAAGCTTTCAGAGCCTGCTTAACTTCCCTCTCAGAAGTTCTATCAGTCAGACGCAACTCATACGCTTCTAGACTACTTTGCAGCTCTTTTATTCTCATGGTTTCCAGATCTTTAGAATGTTTAATTGCTACAACAATTTAATCAAATTGAGGAGTAAGTGACCTCAATACCTTCTCTATGATTACCTGTTCATAAAGAGTTTCTCCACAAACCTTCATCTCATTAATGATCAGAATCACTCTCGAGATATGCTCTAAAACCTTCTCATTGTTCTTCATGTTGAGATTCTCATATTGCTTTCTTAAGGACTGAAGATTTACCTTCTTCACAGATGCATCATCACCGTAACATCTGACCAGTGTGTCCTACGCCTCCTTTGACGTCATCGAATCAACAATTTTCTTAAACACGTTCACATCCACACACTGATGGATGAAGAACAACGCCTTCTGGTCTTTCTTCCTCTTGTTTCTCTATGCATCTCTCTCTTCTTCCGTTGCATCTTCTGCAACCGGAATATACCCATCAGTAACAAGCTCAAGAACATCTTGAGCCCCAAATAACATGTGCATCTGAATCATCCATTTGTTCTAGTTCTTGCCATAAGAAAACTGAAAGTTTGATACTCATATTGCCGTTTCCGTTCATCTTCAATCTTGTATATTACACTCAGATCTTCACTCACAAAGTGGTTCCCAACCCTACAGAATCAGAAAATGTGATTCTGTCACAATTTTGTTCAAAGATTCAGCACGAACCCAGAAGCAAAATTAATCACACAACACAAACTCACGTTTCACTCATGTTTCCCTGTGTTTCTAACCGGAGCTCTAGCTACCAATTTGTTAGGGTACAAGAATTAAAGATGATAGGAATAATGAGAGAATGACGACTACACAAAGGAGAAAGAAATAAGGTTGTTGTTATAAATGACATCTACCACTAGTCTAATTATACAGGGAGAAAATTTCTACATAAGCCCTAATAAAGTAAACTTAGTGACCAAGATAAAAGGTACAAACATAGAAAATACTAAATTACCCTTTAATACCCACAAGCTTTAAATGTTTGGCCTAAGATGTTAATTCATGAGTTAGATATGGAATTGGTTGCCTATTTATCAGTGTTTTCAAAACCGGACTGGAAATCAAATCGGTGAATGTACTGGATCGTTGGTTTATTGGTCGAATCACTGGGTCATTGGTCGAACCGCATGACTAAGCCGGATTAAACCAGATAACTTAGTTGAATAGACCGGTCTTTATAACAAAACAATATAGGTATAAAACTTATCGAACCGGATAACTCAATCTCTACGATATATAACTAAAATTAAATTTTTTTTAAAATATTATATCATAAATAAATGAAAATTTGATAATTTAAATTTAAATTTTAAATATTTTGAAAATATCATCATAAATAAATTTATAATTTGATAACTTAAATTTAAATTTTAAATATAGGTATCATATATAATAAAATAGTACAAAATTACAAAGTCTAATTGCAATATAGTATAATTGAATAATTTATGACAAAATAATTTTATTGTCAATTATTTAGTTTCATGGAGCAAAGTGTGTTTCAATATTGAGATATCATTCTTTAATATTAAAACTATTTACAATAAAATCAATCACAGCCGCAATATTTTCTCTGTCAATAATATAATTAATTAATTTTTTAATTTTTTATTTAAATATAATATTTTAATAAAATAATCAAAATAAATAAAAAAATTAAACTACAGGTTTTTTTTAAAAATAAAATTAAAAAATTGAAAAATACAGTTGAACCATCTGTTTTTCCGATTTTCTTAATTTTCACCAGTTCTTGCCAGTTCAATGACATATCGATCTAACAATTGAATCAAATCAATTATCTGGTCGATTTTCGGTTCGATCGAATCCGACCAACAGATCCGGTCCGATTTTTAAATACTGCTATTTATTTCCTCCGTTCATTTTTAAATGTCCCATTTCAAAGTTCAAGATATATTTATTATAGTTTTGTCAAAATTATCTCTAATTATTATGATATAGAAAAAAACAAATAAATTATAAAAAATTAAAGATATTATTAAAATATAATAATAATAATAATAAATAATAATAATAAGTTATTTTGATATGAATAAGTTTTAAAAGTAACCATTAAAAAAAGAACGGAGATATAGTTATTGATTTTGAAATTATTTGCAAATCATTCAACCACTCATACAAGGAAATGCTATTGTTGATAAAGATAACGAGAAGATATCAATTCTGACAAAAAGGAATATGCATGGATAGGATAGTGTAAGGAATATGCACGGATAGGATTGTGGATGTGATTTCTAAATTATTTTTGATTATATATATATATATATATATATATATATATATATATATATATATATATATATATATATATATATATATATATATATATATATATATATATATATAGATTTTTATATTTATGAAGTTGAAATCAGTAAAAAAAAGAATAGAGAAAAGTGGAACGATAAACACAAAGAAAAATAAAAAATATAAAAGAGAATATAACAAACTGAAAATTATAAGTTCAAAAATAAGTTTAAATAATTTTTTTAAAAAATCACATAGATTTATAAAAAAACTATAAAATAAAAAACAATTATCAAACAAAGTTTTTATTGATTTAAAATGAAAAACTAAGAGCTAGCTTCTTGAACTTACACATTCAAACTCTTAATAGTTTTCTAATACACATAAATAGACAATAATGTGTCATAAGGATATCTCTATCAATTTTCTCTTTTTCTTATCCTAACCTTCAAACCATTCTTCATAAGAAGTACAATTGAAAGATTTGGTATGGGTATATGACCATTTACTACTTGGATACTATAATTACTCAAAATAGCAACTGCTACCATCTTAATTTGAATGAATGCCAAGTCTTTTCCTAAGCAAGTTCTTGGTCCAGCATTAAAACTAAAGAACTTATAAGATGGTTCATGAACAATACCTCCTCTCTCAGAAATCCATCTCTCTGGCTTGAACTCCAAGCAATCTTTTCCCCATGTCTCTTCAAATCTCCCCATCGAATACAAAGAAAATAGTATGGTTGTATTAGGATTAACAACGTGGCCACTTGGAAGTATATCATCTTTTATTGCTTCCTTTCTCTCAAAAGGTATAGGAGGAAAAAGTCTCATAGCCTCACATATAGCACCATGAAGATAAACTAGCTTTTTCACATCATCAACTCCTACTTTTTTTCCAATATTGATAATGGCCCCAAAATTTTCTTTAATCTCTTCTAGAATTTTGGCTTCTACTAAAGGATGTGTAGCAATAAGATAAAAGAGCCATGATAGTGCTGAAGTTATTGTATCTCTTCCAGCCACAAATAGATTGAAAGCAACATCTCTTAGAAACTTGTCATCATGTACTACTACTTGTGACCCTTTTTCTGCTTTCATGAAAGTTGTTAACAAGTCAACCGTTTCATTATTTTTTATACCTCTTTTTATCTCCTCTCTTTTAGACTCTATATTTGCATATATAAATTGATCAAATTCTTTATATGCTTTTGTCATTTTTTTCTCTTGACCAACTTGAAGAAGCTTTTGAAACAACCAAAAACTTTTTGGCATGGCATGCCTATAGAATATGCATTCTTCAATTTGGTCAAAAGCCTTCTCACAAGCAACATCAGGAAACTCAATAGAAAGACAATTAGGATCACATCCAAGGATTACAGAACTAATGTTATCAAACGTGAAGCGATTGAATACATCTTGTAAATCCACCACTGACTCTTGTTCTTGCACATGATCCAACAAAGGAATCAAGCTTCTTTCCACCTTGTTTTGAATGATTTTCTCTTGAAAAAGCTCAAAGCCTCTTTGTTTGAAAACTGAGTGAAAAAGAGACCTGTTATATTTCCATGTCTCTGAATCTGCGACAAATATTCCATCTCCGAAGGCTTCAAAAATATCACGAAACTCAGAACCTTTCACGTAGTTGTCAAAAGACTTGCTCATCATGTGATGCACGTTGATGGGATCACTAGTGATCAAATAGTTCATGTTGGTAAACCATGGTCCCAAGAACTCAGCAGTGCCTCTATGGTGCTTTTTCAATTCTTTGGTTATGAAATCATGAATATTCCATAAGTTCCAAAGAATTGTTGGTAACATGCCTAGAAAAGGATAGTCTCTAAAGATGTGGTTTTTGCAACATCTTCTTCTATGGTGGATTTTGAAGATGGTGAATAGGAAGAAAAAGAGTGCACAAAGTATTGTTGTAGAACCCAACATGGCTTATTGTAAATTACAAAAACACTATGAATTTATGATTTTGATGTGTATGGACTTGTCCTTTATATAAGATTGAATGAATAATATCTTAAGTTTCTTTAACAACATATTGAATATCAAATGGGCCCTTGGACTAATAAGATATACTTTTTAAATAATAATAATAATAATAATAATAATAATAATAATAATAATAATAATAATAATAATAGTTTTTTTAAAAATTAATTTAATCTATAAGATATATTTGGATTGATGCATTTAGATAGAATGAACCGGAATGAAATAGAATAAAATTAGATTCATTGTTTAAATTAATTACAAAGATGAAATATAACGGTATTTAATGGTTCATTCCATTCTATCACTTTTAATATTTTTTATACCTCTAATTTAGATGAAATGACAAAATAAATATATTTTATTATGAATTAATCAAATAATAAAATAATATTTTTATTTCAGTCCATTCTGTTGTATCCTGGTATGTTTTATTTCACTATTTTTTTTTTTTACGTATCTCCAAATATAGCCTTAATACCGATGTTAAGAATTTTAAAAAGTTCACTTATTTTTGTATCTGGAACAAACATAAGTGGACAAATTTCCTAAGCAATTATACGAAAGACACGATTTCCTAAACCCTCACATGAGTAAACACATTTCAAGCCAATTCTCCACATTATAATACTAAATATTATTTTTTCTTTGTTCATCGGTCACGCCTCACATGTGATAATGTATTTTTAAGGCGGCAATGGAAAGCTCTTGATAAATTATTTTATAAAAAAAATAAAAATAATAAAATTGTATTTTGCATATAAAATTTTAATTGTAGGATTAAATATATTTATATATTTAGTAAAAATTAAAAAATAATTTAACATAAAAAAAATTCCATTAAAAGGGAGTATAATGGTTCCGAAAATACAATTTGAAAAATCTCAACATCCTAAAACATAAAAAAGGTAAAATATTTCAAATAAAAAATTACAACAATCGACAATATTGTAAAAAAAAATACAATCAAGTCCATAGTTTATAAACAATGGCCAACAAAAGTACATTAAAGTTAAAAACAACTCATTCAAATTCTAAGCCTTTACACATCAATCAAAGATTCCACAATAGTTAATCAAATACACATATACCATCTATTATAAAAAAACACTTATACCCGTTAAAATATGTTGAAGGTGAATTAATGGTGAAAAGATTAATTAAGAAAGATGAAGTTTTAGAGAGAAGATGGAAATTGAAAGAGAGAAATAGTAATTGAGGAGAAAATTATGTTGTATTTACAATAGCATTACAAAGTTCATTACACGAGGGAGTATTTATAATGTATTGCAACACAACACAAATACAATAAATACACACACACACACACAACTATCAAGACACTAATCAGAAAAATAAAAATTCGTGTTAGAAACCAGTTTCCCAAAACTTGAAAACTAGTTTCTCCAACTAAAATACAATTTTGGAAACCAAAACACGACAGAGAAACCAGTTTCCCAAAACATGGAAACCAGTTTCTTCTTCGAAACACAAAATTTCCAGAACTGCTACATAATGACTTTTCAAATAAGCAGTTTCCAAAATCAGCTTTCAAAAGCTTCCAGTTGGCACTTGACTTATTTGTAACATCCAATACACCACCTTAAGTCAAGTGCTCAACATTTCACATGCTCAAAATCTTCACAAGCCTTTTGAACACTTCATTTGTTACTGCCTTCGTTAACAAATTCGCAAGTTGTTCTTCGCTCCGACAATAAACAAGCTCCCGTTGTCCTTCACAAACTAATTCCCTCAAGTAATATAACCTTATCTCTATATGCTTGCTCCTCCCATGTGCTATAGGATTCATTTAAAGGTTAATAGTCGATATGTTGTCAACAAAGAGTGTGACAACTTTTACATCATTGTTGTCCAACTCTTTGAGTAGATTCATAAGCCATACAACTTGACACACACATTGATGCAACGATATACTCGGCCTCACAAGAAGAGAGTGCCACCAAGAGATTAGAGCTCCGCCAAACATAAAGACATAACATGCTGTAGACTTTCGATCATCTTTATCTCTGCACCAATTAAAATCTGTACAATTGAGTAACTCGCAAATGTTTCCCGTATCAGTTGCAGCAAAGATAATTCCACAACTAAGAGTACCTTTGATGTAACAAAAGATTTCCTTGACTGCTGCCAAATGAGACACCTTTGGTCTCTCCATGAATCTACTAGCAATACCAACACTAAATGCCAAATCTGACCGCGTATTGCACAAGTAATGTAATGATCCAATCAACCTTCTATATTGAGTTGGATCCACATCAACTTCATCTTCATTCTTGGACAACTGTAACCTTGCTTTCATAGGTGTATTGGCAGCATTATAATGCTCCATATCACACCTCTTCAATATTTCATGAGCATAATTTCTTTGATTCATGAGAAGTCTCAATTTTGACTTGTGGAACTTTATGCCAAGGAAGTATGTCATGATGCCAAGGTCACTCATCTCAAATTCTTCCATAAGCTCACCTTTGAACTTGGAAATGAATTCTTCCTTGTTATTCGTAATCAAAAGTTCGTCCACATATAAGCAAAGTATAATCACACCTTTGCTTGCATCCGCTTTCACATAAACACCATGTTCAGATACACACTTCTTGAAATCAACCTCAACAAGAAAGGTATCTATGCATTTGTTCTAAGCTCTAGGTGCTTGTTTCGAACCATAGAGTGTCTTCCTTAACTTGTATACTCTTCCCTTTTGATTCTTCACCACAAAACCATGGGGATGCTTTACATAGACTTCCTCCTCAAGTGGACCATTCAAAATTGCAGATTTTACATCCATTTGATACATCCGCCAATTTTTTCTATTAGCGATACCAACAACCAGTCGTATCGTCTCTAATCTAGCCACCAGACCAAATACCTCATCATAGTCTATACCTTCTCTTTGAAAAAATCCTTTTGCCACTAATCGAGCCTTATGCTTGACAATTTCTCCTTTAGGATTTACCTTCACTTTATAGACCCATTTTACTCTGATTGCCTTCTTTCGTTCTGGTAAATTAACCAGCTCCCAAGTACTATTTTTCTTAATGGATTCCAGCTTTTCTTTTATCTCACACACCCACTTTGAGTTGCTTAATGCCTCCTCCGTGTTCACTAGTTCGGATTCGGCCATAAGCATAAAGTGTATAAGATCACCATCATTGTTGATCTCATTATCATGGAATACTTCAAAATCTTGGAGCCTTTGAGGTAGACCTATGCGTCTTGTCGGTCGTATACTGGATTCACCAAACTCAACTTCGATCAGATTCGGGACTGGTTTTTCAACTTGCTGTTTTTTTTCATTTTTTGGTGGAAATCGGTTTCCAAAATCAGGGGAAGCGGTTTCTGCTTCCAGAAATTCCATCTCAGTGCCTTCAAAATGCAAAAATCGGGCAGGAAACCAGTTTCCTTCTTTTTACAAACTGTTTTCTACTGCTGTCATCTGCATTTTTCTACTATCAAACAACCTCAGCTCGTCCAGTACCACATCTCGACTAATCACGATCTTCTTGCTACTCATATCAAATAATTTGTAGCCTCCGGTAAGATGATAACCAACAAGTAACATTACCTCTCCTTTGTCATCTAACTTCTTTCGAAGTTGACCCGGAATATGGCAAAATGCTATCGAACCAAAAACCTTTAAATGAATCAAGCTCGGTTTATGACCATACCATACCTCTTTCGGTGTCACCTTGTTCAGCTTCTTAGTAGGGCACTTATTCAACAAACAGGCTGCTGTTGAAACCGCTTCTTCCCGTAGTTCTTTCGGCAAGTTTTTCCCCTTCAACATGCTACGAACCATATTCATAATCGAGCAATTTCTTCTTTCAGATATACCATTTTGCTGAGGCATATAGGGTGGAGCAACTTCACGCACTATACCATCATCATCACAACAATTCCCAAACTCAGTTGAGGTATATTCACCCTCACCGTCTGTTTTGAGAATTTTCACCTTGTGACCAATTTGTCGCTCCTCCATGGACTTAAAACGCTTGAGTACATAAAACACAACATCCTTCCTCTTTATAAGATAAATCCATAGCTTACTACTAAAATCATCAATAAAAATGACAAAGGACCTATTTCCTCCATATGAGTCAACTTGCATTGGACCACACACGTCAGAATACAACACCTCAAGTTGTTGCTTGTTCCTAGGACCCGTATCCTTTCTAAAACTATTCTTATGTTGTTGCCCTTGCACACACTTTTCACACATTTAAGCTGGAAGATTTATCTTGGACAGTCAGGTCACCATACCATGCCTTTGCAACACGTCGAGGTCTATAAAATTAAGGTGTTCAAGATGGTAGTGCAACAACCACTCATCACGAGTTGCCGCTGAAGCAAGAAACTTGTGCTCCATTACCTTCAACTCTATCTTGAAAGTATGATTTGCAGGCATGGGTACTATAAGGATTAAGACTCTGTTTCGGTCAAAAACGCGTAAAATCTTGTTTTCCATGCGAATTGGGTAATTCTTCTCAAGAAATTGGCCAATACTTAAGAGATTACTCTTAATTTCAAGAATGTACAACACATCTTTGATCAAGGAATGACTCCCACCCCTTTTCATGATCAAAACATCACCCACACCGTCGACTGCCAAAGTGGTGTCATCCACGAATCTTACTTTATTCTTCGTGGCTTGATTGATCTTCACAAATCAATCACTTCTACCCATCATATGAGTTGAACAACTACAATCCAAGTACCGATCATAAATTCCTTGGACTCCACCTCAAACGGTTACCATTGCATTTCACTCCGAACGCGTTTGTGCAGAAAATTATGCACTGACTGTGTTGTTGTTGTCGCGGCAAAAATCTCTGAGACTAAGCGATTGATTGATGCAACTCGTAAAAATAACAATGAAGTCTCCATTGTGGTTTTAATTTATCCAAAGGACTAGGAAAAAGAGCGAATAAAATCCTAAAAGAAAATTAGATCAAGGTATGAGAGTTAGTTATGCAAAGGGAAGATATTAGGCACCCTGAGCATCTACGGTACTCCACAGTAACCTCTTTGAAAATCCGTGTATATGGCTATAAAAAGGATATGTAAAAAATAGATGGTGGAGATGAGAAAAGGAGTTTTTTTTTTTACAATTTTTGATTTGATAAAACTTCCAATGAGTTTCAGGGCTACATACCAACAATGTGCAATGTTGAAATCAAACCCTATGTAGTTCCGGTAAAAAAGACTAAAATTGGTGTGTTGGTTGATTTTAAATGAAGAGACAAGTCGCCATTTTTAAAGGAGAAGACTCGTCTAATCTCCCACAAGGTGTGATAAAGAATAAAAGACTACGCACCAACATGAGGAGGGTATGAGAATGCCTCTAGTACTCAAGTGGAGAAGTCGAGAACCATGAAGATAAAGGAAGAACACATAGATTATAAATGACTAATGTCTAATCACAAAAAGGGTTTAAAGATAGAAAGTGCACGAGGGCACAAAAAATGTTTGAATTAGGTTGCATGTTTTTTAGTCTTATTGAAAGAGTTAGAATATGGTTAGATGAATTAGCATTTGATTAAGAAAATGAAGTTTGAAAAGTCGCTCGATATAGTCGAGGTTTATTGTGAAAGCGGTTCGATTTTAGAAAACAAAGAAGGTTTTGAAATAGGGGGAAGATTTGAAAATTTAAGAATATGGGAGGAGATGAAGAGGCTAACTTATGTACAAAAAGTAAAAGGTGACGGTAAAGAAAGATCTAACCGGGTATGAAACTTAGTACTTGACATCAAGAAGCCAAACCATATTCCCATCTTTTGGATTATCGGACCATATTCCCATCTTTTGGATTATCGGACCATATTCCCATCTTTTGGATTATCGGACAAAACCATCAAATAAGTCATCAGACAAAAATACCACAACTTAGATAAATCAATGCCTCAGATGAATTCATGTCTTAAAAAAATGAGCTGAGTAACGACTGTATTTGGAGGAAATCCACTCATATACGAGTACAAACAGAATAACCTGCACACCAAAAAAATAACCCAAGCATAGACAGAATAGCACCAGGATCACAGAATCTCCGAGCTGAGGTCAAAGTCCTAATCCTAAGTCCAAAGTCAAACTCCGAGCATAGGGATAGTAACTAAGTCCCAAAAAAAAAATTAAAAGTTTGTTAATGTTCAAGTTGGATTATTAAGTATTTTTAAAAGAAAAAATAAAGCTCAAGTGAGCAAATTCAAAATAACAAGAAAATAAAATGTTCAAGCGAGCAAAGAAAAAAATGACATAAAAATAAATGCTCAAGTGAGCAAAGAAAAAATGACATGGAATGTAAATGCTAAAAATAAAGTGCATAAAAATAAAGGCATAAAAATAAAAGTCAATTGTTAGTAAATTAGTAAGGTTAGTTGGATGATCATCTTGAAGCTTGCGCATGAAGACTTGCCAGAAGCTTGATAGAATCATAGTGACCACACGATAAGTTTCAATTGCTTTTTGTCAAGTATATCATCCATTTTGGAACAATCAAGAATTACAACCCTTGATCGAATATGATTGAGAATTTAAATTGGACAAAGTTAGTGAAAACTTATCAGAAGCTTGATTAAAAAATCATAGCAACTACACGACAAGTAACACAAGTGTTGAACCAAAATCAAAGCTTAAACAATCTTTTGGGGCTTTTGCGAAACATAAATTTTATGCCATCAATTGATCATTTTCCGATTTGGGACAAAATGTAGAGCTATGTTAAGCAATCGCCAAGTAACCTATATAGAGGTCACCCTACAATGAGGCCGGTCAAGCATGATTTATGTGTTGAAAAAGCAAACAAGAGGAATGATATGTAGATCATCCTCTAATGTTTGTCAACACATGTAAAATAAAAGAAGAATGGGATAAGATGAAGAGGGAGGGGGAATGATAGATTAACTTGGATTATCTTCTCAAAAATCTTCCACCTTTAAGTTCAATCACTCATCTTGGATTAAGACACAAAATATATTATTAACTCAAAGCACCAAGAATGAATTGAATAATTCATTCTTTGATAGATTTGAATCAACAATACATTTTTCCAACCTCATCAACACCCAAAGTCCATTGAAATTAAAGAGAAATTTGGTTTTCAAGACCACAATCCAAGGCAAACATCAAAAGAAGGGAGTAGAAGAAGAGTAATTATCCAAAACAAGTAAAAAACAAGCCAATAAACATTCTGCTCGCTGTGCAAATCGATTGCACAACATCATTTTTCAAAAAAATTATGCAAAAGAGTCCGAGCAATCGATTGCACTCCAGTGCAAATTGATTTCTCACTGTTACAAACAGAAAAATCACATTTCAAAAAGGCCAAATCCTTGTTCAAACTTTTTCACAAACACCTTGTGATCTTTGATTCAATTGAGCACAAAAACTCCACTAAATTTTTGAGAAATTAACATCAATGGAACTAAAAACAAGATTGCTCAATTAATCAAATCACAAGAATTATTAAGACATCACATTATAGAAGATGAAGATCAACACTCACTGCTTGAAGATCTTGAGAAAAACTTGGCAAGAGTAACACTTCAAATTGCTTCAATCTATCTCCAAAAATTAGAATCACAAGCATAGGTCTAGAGAATTGATGAAGAAAAAGAGTGTGGATGAAGGTTTAGCTGAAAGTTTTAGCAAATTCCAATGGAGAATTTACTAAACTTTATGAAGAAGAAGAGCTTTGAGTGAAATGGGTGAATTGGGAAAATGAGAAGAGTGGAGAAATTTTTTGGCAAAGTGAGTTTGGCTATCAAAAGCTTGAAATTTGAATGAGAGGAGCCTCTATTTATAGGATTTAGGATTGCAAATTAGGGGTGGTTTGGAATTTGGTTTGGGTATGGAATTAGGCTTGGAAAATGAATTTGGAGTCAAATTTGAATTAAATGGTGTTTATATCATCAAATGAGGGTGTATGATAGAGTTTAATTATGACAAGGTAGTGAAATTTTGAATGATCAAAGAATAAATTCGAAATTAAAAAGAAAAATAAAAAATAAATTGGAGCCAAAACCCACAAACTTGAAAATTGCATAATTTTCCAGCTTTTCGCATGTGCAAATCGATTGCACTGAGTTTTTTTTGTTGAAAATTTGGCTAAAAATAGCAGTGAGCAATCGATTTCTCCAAAGTGCAAATCGATTGCACTGAAATTTTTTGAAAAACTGGTTTAAAAACAAGTTTGGGGGAAAAACACCGGAAAACTTACACTTGTCAGATGTTTTAGCTTGATACAAACAGAACACAAATATACAAAGACAAAAGCAAATATTTTTGGTATTTTAATCAGAGGTTAGAAAATTGTAAACCACAAATATATGAAATACACAATTAAGGTGCTTGGCGATCCCTTGAGAGCAAACTTAAGAATAGAAGAAGCAGGAGAACCAACCCTTGTCTGTGATCTTGATACATTGTGATGATGAAATGATGTAAAGCCCTAGGGAAAAATTTGGGGTACAACAGCTGCCCATCCCTCGACACATACTGTTGTTGCTATCTAGTAACTCTCTATTTCCATTGTTCTCCTTCGTGGTCATGACAAGAAGCGTATCATCATCTTCTACCTTTTGCCATGCAACTTTGGCCTCATCCCCTTGATTTTTCTTCGATTTCTCATTGCATTCCTTTGTGAAATGACCAAACTTGTGACAATTAAAGCACTTCACATTGCTTTTATCGTTCCTCTTCTAGTTGTTTCCTTGACCACCACTCTTTGAGCTGATTTATCCTCTTTGAGCCATGAAACCTTTTGAATTTTGTGGATCTTTTCCATCAAAATTCTGGAAATTTGCCTTGCTTTTCGAAGGCCACTTGCCTCTCGGTCTCTTGTTTTTCTCATTGAACCGTGCTCGCGATACAATTTTTGCTTTGGCTTTGTCATTTTCCCTTTCATCCATTCTTTGCTCATGTGCTTCCAATAAGCTTTGAAGCTCACCCTTTCTCATAGTGAGAAGATCTTTTGACTCTTCTATCGCCACCACTATGTTATCAAATCTTGACGTCAAAGAACGCAAAATTTTAGCCACTATATTTTGTACCGAAACGGTTTCACCGCAAGCCTTCATTTGATTCACCAAACGTGTTATGCGCGTACTGTAGTCATTGTTCGATTCCTTTTCTTCCATTTTCACCAACTCGAACTGCCTCTTGTGAATTTGTAACATCACCACCTTCGCTTTGTCGACACCTTCCTAGGCTTTCTTCAAGATCTCCCATGCTTGTTTTGCCAATGTACAATCACCAACTTTCTCAAAGTTGTCATTGTCCACACAATAATGTATCAAGAAGAGAGCTTTGTAGTCTTTCTTCTTCTCTTCCTTGAAGGTAGCTTGTTGGGATGTTGTAGCTTCTTGATACCCAAACAAAATTTTCAATTGTTTGCACCATTTGTCATAGTTCTTGGAATCAAAGATAGGGAGGCTGGTAGGGATTCGATCGGTGGTTGACATGTTTGCAGCGGATTAATGGATCAGAACCAAGACTCTTGATGCCAAATTTTGAAACATACACAAAAGGTTGAAGGTGAATTAATGGTGAAAATGTTAATTGATGAAGATGAAAGTTTTAGAGGGAAAATGAAAATTGAGAGAGAGAGAGAGAGAGAGAGTAATTGAGGAGAAAATTATGTTTTATTCACAATAGCATTACAAAGTTCATTACATAAGAGATTATTTATAGTGTGTTACAACACGACACAAATACAACAAATACACACACTAAACTGTCAAAATAGCAACCAGAAAAATAAAAAATCACGGCAGAAACCAGTTTCCCAAAACCTGAAAATCGGTTCCCCCAACTAAAACACAATTTTGAAAACCAAAACAAGACAGAGAAACCGATTTCCCAAAACATAAAAATCGATTTCTTCTTTAAAACACCGAATTTCTAGAACTGCCACATAATGACTTTTCAAATAAACTATTTCCAAAAGTATTTTTCAGAAATTTTCGGTTAAGACTTGACTTATTTGTTACATCCAATAATACTATTTACCAATATTTATTAATATGATAAATAATACTATTTATAATTTTGAGTTTTTTTATATTATTTAATTTTATTTATTTTTAAATAATGTTTGTGTAATATTGTATAAAATATTTAATTAATATAATTTATAATTTGATGAACACTGATTATTAAGTGGTCTAAAATGATAAAAAAGATAAAGTTGATTAATTGAATATAATAAATTAATTATTATAATTTATGATATCATTATTGAGATTTCTAATTTTAAAAAGTAAATTTTTACTTGATAAATTAAATTTGATTAATAATATATATTAAATTAGTTAATATGGTTCTAATCAAATTAATAAGTTTTTAAATATAACAAATTAAATAATGAATAAATATGACTAATAGAGAGTAAAGATTGATAAAACATTTTATAATTTAATATATAAAAATAGTAAATATTATTTATTCTATGGATCTAACGAAATAATAAAAATGATTAATAAATTAAAGGTAAAGTATATTAAAAATCTTGTATCGGGGACAATTTTTTTACGAACGGTAAGAAATTTATATTTTATTTGTTGATTAATAAAAGATGGGTGTAGGTGTTACGCAACCATAAGCTAAGCCACACACATAGGTGGGTAAGCTACTCTATTAAAATAAATGCAAATACAGCGATGCATTAAATTCTCAATCTTTTATGTGTCAATCAACTAAAAGACACCTCCCCCCACTTGAACAATTATATTTTGCATCACCAATCAATTCCACCATCTTCTGCACTGTGCTTCCTGGTCCAACATCTTCTACAGAATCTGATCGTTTTAACTACCAAAAGCTTCACGTGACTCAATATCATTTTACATTACACATGGTGGAATGGTGGATCTTTGTATATTGGTTTTCTGTAATGTTTAAAACAAACTTTTGATCTTACTATTTCGAGATTCATACTATCATATTTCACGACTTATCATTAAAAAATGCAATGTTTTAAAAATCGAATCGGACAAAGAACCGTTAACACATACGGATTAAGATTCAATCGATTTAACCAGTTAAATCGGGGTTCAATCATATATAAAATTTAAATTGAAAAATAAATAAATATATTATTAAACATTCTAATCTAATTAATTATAAAATAAAATTCTTTAATAAATACAATATTAATAAACAAACTTATAAAAGAAGAAGAATGCAATGTAAGACCCAAAATCGGTCTCAATTTTATAAATATTTTAATTTTTTGCGATTCAAATAATTTTATTTCAATTTTATTGACCTAACCGTTTAATGGTTCAAATCGAACCGGATTAGACAACGGTTCAAGATTGAACCGGTTCAATCGGACGGTTCAATCCGATTTTTAAAACATTGTAAAAATACTAATTTTACACTAGATTTACAACTACACCCTATATTTATGCAGTTTGTTTTCTTTTACTATACTAGTGGTTAATAATAGAGAGTTGCTATTTTAATACTAGAAAACTGACACGGTTTCCTACACACTAGCCAAAATACATCATCCAAATGCCTTTGTTTGTATCAATAAAAAAGAAAAAATAATTATCAAATATGATGAAAAAACAAATATGTACACACTATATCAAAATTGACTTTAGATAGCGCCACATAGACCGCACTTATTCCTAAAGCGCTTCTATATGCTATTAGAAAAATAGTAAATTAAAAACTTAAATAGAAGTGCTGCTAAAGTTAAACTTTAGACAACGCTTTATATAAGCGCTGCTATAGACCTTATCATAGACATCGTTTTTCTTCCCTAAACGCTGTTATAGACTTTATCATAGACAACGTTTTTCTTCCCTAAGCGCTGCTATTAGTTGAAAAAAAAAAAAAAAATTTAGAATAAGCGCTGCTAAAGGTATTATTCTAAAAGCGTTGCTAAAGACAAAAGTGCTGCTAAAGGTTATATTTTTGACAGCGCTTTCCAAAAGCGCTACTAAAGACATTATTCTAAAAGCGCTGCTAAAGACCAGAGCTATGCCAGCGCTGGCTTAGGTGATTAAAAAATTTCTAAAATTCTTAAAATCAGAAAACCCTCGCTCTCACTATTTTATTCTCTATTACGTACTGTTCTTCTTCTCCAAATAGAAACCCTCGACGGCGACGACCTCACTCTCATTACCCTCGCTCTCGCTCTTACGTACTGTTCTTCTTCTCAAACAACCCTCGCTCTCGCTCTTCTTCTCTATTATTGTTCTTCTTCTCACATCGACGGCGTAACCACAACCCTCGACGGCGTAACCACAACCCATTGTCACCACCGCCACCACCGTTGTAGGTAACTCACACCGTTGTCATACCCCAAAATTTGCCCTCCATCTACTCAAGAAATTTCATACATCTATACTCAAGGATTCCTCAAGAGTTGATCAGACAAACTCTCTCCTAGACAATCAACCCAAACTAGGGTTTGGTATCTCTCAGTTCAAGATGGACTTCCAACATATCCAATGGTCTTCATGCCTTCTCATATGCTTCAAAGATTCTCCATGTCAAGTTTCAAGCTTCACAGATCAAGTTTCCTCAGACAATTGCTCAGATGGTTGAAAATCAGTTGTATTGGACAAAAAGTCAACTATGGTCAACATACAGTCAAACTTCATAATCTTGGGTCAACATCCTCATTTTGAAGTTACATTCATCATTTGATCAAGGGTTGATCATGATTCATCAAGAAAACTCAAGATTTGCTCAAAAGTCAAACTTTCTAAATTAGGGTTTCTAGGTGAAAAGTCAATGAACTTTGGTGATCATAACTTTCTCATACTTTCTCAGAAATTTTTCCACCACCTCTTGTTTTGAAGGAAATTCAATTCTCTACAACTTCATGTCTCACAAGAATGTCCAAAAAATGCTTCATTTGAGAGGTATAGCTCAAAACATTACAGGTCATTTTCAAAGTCAACAAAAAGTCAACTTTTTGTTTTGAAGATATATTGAGCATGGAAACTACAATTGAGATGAGACTAAAAAGGTTGGTTAGAGGACTCTTAGAGCTTTCCAAAAAGTCCAAGAACACTCAAAAATGTGGAAAATTGAGCAAGATACACCATTCACAAGTTGGGCAATTTTGAAGGAATGCACAAAGAGAGATACTTCTAAAAATCAAATTTTTTGCAAATGGGCTTGCTTTTTCTTCATCCAAACTTATTCCTCATACAATTAGGAATATCCAAGCCCAATGCCATGAATTTTTATTTTATTTTTCTATTTAATTTGGAATTTATTCATTTAAATACAAATTAAATTTAAAAATAAAGTATAAAATCAAAATTAATTGCAAGATTGATTTTTATTCTTTCCTTGAGACCCAAGCAACTCACAAAGGCCAGCAAATTTCGAAATTTGATCAATATGGCAAGATTGGATTGGAAATTAATCAAGTTTTGAAAATTTGATTTTGTACAAAAATCAAATTTGATTTGCTTTGAATGTTGATTGATTCTTGCCAAAACCATCCCAAATCCATCCGGATAAATATATGATGCATACCTATCAAGAGAAGAAAAATTGCCCTAAGAACCCTATTCCAAAGCTCAAAAAACCGTGGTGCACAAGCAAGTGGCAGCCCTAGTTCCGGTCGATTTCAATCAATTTTGAGGTGTCCAACACATTCCTTGACATCTCCAGAATCGATTCAGACCTTCACTTTGCCAAAAACCATCAAGAATCGTGAAAACCGAAATTGGTTTGTTCTTGAAATTTCAAAATCGTATTCTTTCATTCATGCATTATTAATGTGATTTGTGTTTGTTTTGTGATCGATGATGTTTGCAAGCTTTCGGTGCTTTAATCAATTTCCATGGCCGGAACACGTATTGCCATTGTTAGGGTTTCTGTGCCGTTTAGGGTTTCACAAAATAGGAAAAATTGGACCTCAAGACCGGTACCATTGCATTGAATGATGTTTCCAATCGAACCATGGTCTTAGATGTTATTTATATTATGTATGTTGTGTTTTGATTTTGCGGGGAGGCGTCGAGCAATGGCCGACGCTGAGCTTTCAAATATTCAGGATGGCGCGAAGACGAGGCAGTCAGGAGGCGACGCGTGTTATAACCCACTCACTCCGGATCTCAAACAGTGAAACACACATGGCGTAGTGGTAAAGGCGTGTTGGTAGATGCTCTCACATGTCTCGATTCGATCCTGCCATGACATTTCTTTTTACAAGTTTGCAAATCTCATATTTTCATATTTTTCATTATTTAATATTTTGCATTGTTTTAATTAATTTCATATTTTTATTTATGCATTAAAAATTGTCAAAAATTATTTTCTTTTGCATTTGTTTTCGAAAATCTTTATTTAGTTTATAAAATTAAAAATATAATTTTGCATGCATATTTATTTTTATTCATATTTTTGCATTTAAATCACATTTAATTAGTTTTTAATTATTAAATTGCATCCAAAAAATCCCAAAAATTTATTTTAGTATATTTATATTATTTCCAGCATGTAATAATTTTCTCATATAAAAATTTGCATTTTTCTAACATTTTTTCTCTTGTTCGACTCATATCGTATTTTTCGATTTCTCATTCTTTTACAGGTTGATCCGATTCAGACGTTTTTTATCATTTTATTTTTTCAAATAATGTAACTGCTCATGGGATGTAATAGTTTAAATTAGGTTTTTATTTTCCGCAAGTTTAAATTATGTATCTGCCCCAAAGCCATGTAATAGCGTAGGACATTTACCTTTCCGCGTCTTTACATTCCGCATTTTAATTTCCGCACCCTATAAACTGTTAGTAACTAGGCGTGTATGGCAAGATAATAATCAACATAGCTCACTAATTTTCAAGATAAAATATCTGAATCAACACACTCTCTTTCACACATGCACCCCTTAGGGTAATTCTCTCTCGTTGCCTTACGAATTCAAAATGGTCATGTCCCTCGAACGTAGAGGTATTCTAGCACCGTTGCCTTCCAAACAAATCATCATAGTCCCTCGATAAAAGATCATAAGACCCACGATGTCGCTCCGAATACATGATCTTGACCCTCGATTGTCGCCACGAAAATGATGATAGTCCCTTCGAATGTGCTAGGATACTTCCTACAAGTTGCCTTCTATGACCATCCAATGTCCCTTCGAATGTCCCGCTTACATCCAACGAATGGAGCTACCTACTAACTAATGGTACGGCTAGCGCTATTCTAAAGGAACGAGAAACGAAACGACCAATTCGAGTGGGTAATAAGTCTTTCAGTTGCTTGCTCTAAAACCAAATGCTTTTCACACACACACTTTTTCAAAGTTCAAACTCTTTTCAAAACGAAACATTTTCGAACACTTTGTATACACTCCTACATGAGTCATTACAAAGTCAAAGCGAAATGTCTTTTTCAAAACATTTTTGTCAAACACACAGAAAGCAATTTTAAAAGGTGATCTAGAGCAACTAAGAGCCGTAGATAACTACGGATGGAAAGGGTGCTAATACCTTCCCTTTTCATAACCATTCTCCGAACTCGGAATCTAAGCGAAGGTCTTTTCTCGTACTTTTACCTTCCTTAATTGGATAAAAATAAAAGTCGGTGGCGACTCTTGCTATCCGCACATTTGCGATACAAAAATCCTACAAAGTCGGTTCACCGTGTTCTAATCGACTCTGGGAGTTACCCTAAAAGAGAGAATTGCCTTAGGATTTCTAGATAACTTTATTGCTTTTTGACTTGCTTGCTTTATCTTTAAGGGTTGCTTGGGTATTATATTTGTGGGGATCCTACACCGGATCGGGTTTCCTTTTAGGTAAGTAGCAATAAATCATCGCGACCGCTAGACGATAACTAAGCGGTCAACATGATGGCTACATTAGCGTGACACTTTGGTTGTCCGATACTCTTCATTCCCAAGTTGAAGATAGTATTTGGCTTCTCGTGGTGTCATCAAGCGCTAACTAAACTTTTAGAACCTTAATTGACCCATCTTGGCCATTAGAAGGTAGTGAGATGGCCGGCTTTGGTGTAGACTAAGGTTGGTTGATACTCGATGCTACGCTCATTGAGATCAGACTTTTGGGATATTTTCGATCGACCACTTGGCCGTCGTATTAAAATAAACGCCTACGAGAAAGATCAATGATGTGAGATTCCTAGAACCCGGTTACTATTATAGGACAGGATGAACCAACTCAAACTTTTGGTGGGGTAATCACCTATACCTCATGCAAGCCTTAAACCTAGGCTCATTGTGTGAATTGTTTGTGTGTGCTAAACATGACATCATGACATCATTCGCATTGCATATCATTTCTAACTATTTCAAGGACCTAGGGATTTATCTTTGCTCTGTTTTGTAGGGATTATGGCTTCTAGAAAGACTATCCGAATCAACTTCATGGGTATACCTTCTCAGCTCAAAGAATTGGTTTCGGAAATTCCGACCATGCTCAGTTCATCAAAAGACATGGTTATCTACTTGATTTGGTTATCTCCGGTTTTGAAGAAGATATGATGCATGTCCTATTCCAGTTCTTCGATCCGAAATACCATTGCTTTACATTCCCAGATTATCAGTTGGTTCCTACCTTGGAAGAGTTCTCTAAGCTACTTGGGATACCCATTCTTGACCAAATGCCATTCACCGGTCTAGAAAAGGTTCCTAAGTACGAAGACATTGCATCCGCTTTGCACCTTAAGCGCTCAGACATTGAAGCCAATTGGGAAACCAGAAGTGGAGTTAAGGGTTTACTTTCCAAGTTCCTAATTAAGAAAGCCCGAGAATTCCTCAAAGTTATGAGTTTCCATGCATTCGAAGACATTGTGGCCTTGCTAATCTATGGTTTGGTTCTATTCCCTAACTCGGATCAATTCATAGATGTCAATGCCATCAAGTTGTTTCTTACCCGTAATCCTGTGCCTACTTTACTTGGAGACATCCTACATTCTCTCCACACTCGTACTACTAAAAGACAAGGAACTCTCATGTGTTGTATTCCGTTACTTTCCAGGTGGTTTATTTCGCACCTTCCTCCATCAGTTTTGAAGAATGAACAAAGGTTGAGATGGTCTCAAAGGTTGATGTCACTCTCTCATTCAGATATCCGTTGGAGCCTTTTCTCTCAAAAGGACTTCACATTCATTGAGCGTTGTGGAGAATTCCCTAATGTACCACTCCTTGGTATAAGGGGAGGTATTACTTACAACCCTTCCTTAGCTCTACGTTGGTTTTGCCCAAGAGATGGTCCACATGACATGCTTCTCCAAGATATTGTGTTCGACTACAATCACGATCTCCGCATTACCGAAGGTTCATACACGCTTGGGGCATGGTAAAGAAGGCGATACCAAGACTTTGGGGCACCAAAACGCCATTCCTTGGGAACCTTACCTCAAATGGGTGCGAGCTCGAGCTCAAAACCTCATGATGCCATTCACGCTTTAATTATGGAACTGTTGCTATAGGTGACGACCTATACCGTTCTCCATCCTAACATGCCTACCGATTTGAAGACTTGAAGAGATCCGGATTCTAAAGAAGAGAGGATACCTTTGAAGCTCGCTATGCAAGTGAGAAGAAGGTACTAGAATTGACAAAGCTACTTCACGAGGAGCGAAACATCAACGCTTACATCGGCACCAGAGGAGCGCCCATGGAGACTTAGAGCTTTAGGATGTTTATGTTTTCTTTTATTGTTTTGAACTATCTCTTGTACTTAAAAAGAAAAAAGAATAATAAGAAGAGTACTAATAAATGTTTGCTCATTGTTTGTTTAACAAATTTAAATCTCTTAGGTCCTTGAAAACATTGCATTGCATTCGCATAAACATTGCATATCATAGCATAACATCGCATCACAGGTACATTGAAGATTGGTTTTCTCATTTGCTCGCTATTTATTTTAGCAGAAATGGCTCTTGAACAGTCTGTCAAAGATCTTGAGGCTCAGAATGCTCAGTTTCAGCAGATGTTTACTAGTTTGGTCCAAGGCCAGGAAGATCTGAAGAAGCTCATCAACATAAAGAAGAAGGTTGTTGGTCTCCTCAACATGGGAAGACGCTACAAAGGTGGTCCTAAGAGGGTCAGTCGGATAGAGCTCTCAGAAGGAAGTGTCAAGACTGAACAAAGTAACAAAGGTAATGGTGAAGGCAGTCAGCCTAAGCTTGAGAAGAACTATGATGATGGCCAATACTCTGATGAGGATGACAAGTACAAGCAACTTGAAGATCGTCTCAATGTGGAAAACCAAGATGTCCGGCTGAATTTTGATGATCCGAGTCTCCCAGTGTTGTGATTCCTCCCAAGTTCAAAGTTCCAACTTTTGCTAAGTATGATGGCATGTCTTGCCCTAAGTGCATTTGAAGTCCTATGTTCAAGATCAATCATGATGAAAGTTGTGGATGCACTATTTTCAAGAGAGTTTGTCCGAACTCGGTTGGAATGGTACTATCACTAGAGAACGACCGTATACGGCTTGGAGTGACTTAGCTGATGCTTTCACAGTATGAGTACAATGTTGAATTGACACCCACTCGCATGCAACTACAAAGCATGTCTATGGGTCGTGATGAGAAGTTCAAGGAGTATGCTCGAGTGGAGAGATCTAGCAGCGAGTTCACCACCCTTATCCAATAGGGAGTTGGTTGATATGTTTATGGGAACACCGACGGGCCCATTCTTTAATCATCGATTGAAACTCTTCACGGATTCACCGAAATGATTCGACAGCGTATTGAAGCGGTATCAAGAGTGGAAAGATTCGGTAGAGACATCTTCAAATGTCGAAGAGATCTTTTGGTGCTAAGAAAGAAGCTAATGTGTATGGTCGAAAACCCGAGCCAAGACCGACCGCTCAATCTGTGGGGGTTGTGATCTCCAATCCTAGATCAAGACAACCTCGGTGAGACAACGACGTAGCGTAACGTGCCTTTACAAAGATCAACATGCCATTGTCGCAAGCCTTGCAACACATGTTGAAAGCAGAGCTGATTTCCTTGAGGGATCCTCCTCAGAATGTCAACACCTCCTCTCCGAAGTACAATCCTAATGCTAAGTGTGCTTACCATTCCAATAGCCCTGGACATAGTACTGATGATTGTTGGGCTCTGAAGAACAAGGTTCAAGATATGATTGAATCTAAGCAGATTGAGTTTGATCCTCCTGTTGAGATTCCAAATGTGATCAACGCGCCTATGCCTAACCATGACAAGGGTTCCAATGCTGTTGGTGACGATACTTATGTTTTCAACATAGATGACTTGACCATTCCTCTAATGACTGTTAAGAAGAATTTGCTGCAAGCCGGTGTCAACCCAGGATGCCCAAAGAATTGTCGTTGGTGCCCATCTGCACCTGATGGTTGTGCTTGGTTTAGAAGACGTGTTCAATGTGTGACACCCCGATTTAATTTAAATATTTATTAAGTGAGGATTTAATTATTTAATTAAATGAAGTCCTAAGTATTATTTATTTGGATTAATTGGGTCATTAAATGAGGAAATATGTTGGAGGTGTGTAGAGCAAACGATGGGTGTAAGAGAGTAAATCACTCTACTAATTAATTATTAAGTTTTAATTATTTTATTGGAATAATTAAAGGAACAATTAAAGGAATATAAAAAGGAAAAAGAAAGAAAGAATAGGTTTTTGGAGAAAACTGTTTTCACGTGGAATTGGAGAGAAGAGGAAAAGAGAGGAAAGCCGACATTAAGAGAATCGAAGAATTATCGCGAGGTAAGGGGTGATTTCGATCAATTAATTTGCCTTATGGGTTTTGGGAATCATAGGGATAATTGGGTATGTTAGATAATTGGAATTGTGATGATCATAGGTTATAGATTGGAACCCTATTTTGTGTCGGTGTTTGGGATTAGGATCATCTAGTATGTCGAATGAACAATAAGGATGAATAAACCATGTTATTGGATGTTAAAATGGTGTGGAATGATGATGAAATTGTGTTCCTAATATACCAAATCGTATTAGTAAGTTTGGAAGTGATAAAGGATACATAATGCTGTCAAAAAGTGATAAAAATGCTGTCAGAGGTCGTGGGAACCGGTTCCCTGTGGGGAGGAACCGAGTTCCATTAAATGCGTAAACGGGACTTTTACACTCTGAACCGTTCCTGATATGACGGAACCGGTTCCCCATTCAAAAATCGGGCGTGTTATTTTTAACTTCCGTGAACCGGTTCCGCTCGGTAGGAACCGGTTCCATGTTCATTTTCCCATTTTCTAAAACTTCAAAAATTCATATTTTCTAAACCGTAACTCGATTCGAGTGTCGTTTCGCGTTATTTTCTAAAATTCGAATACTACCTTTTGAAAAGAGAAAATATTATTTTGCTAAATTATTTTTAAAATGGTCGCCCCGACTTTTGAAAGAATGAGTAATTAGTGATAATGTGAACTATTATGAATGGTATGAGTTACCTATGAGGTATTGATGTGTTGTTATATGATTGCTATTCATTTTGATTTGAATGAGATACACTGGTGAATTGACATGATGTGCTTTGTACTAATATCATGATATGTGAAATGATGATGGCATGCTTTTATGATGCATGCATATACATTTATTGATTTGGTTCATTCCCATTGTGCGAGCGAACCGGTTGAGCCAATATACTTACCCGGAGGTTGAGGTAGTGAGGCTGGATTCTTGACCCAATAGCTATGGGCGAATCATGAATTTGCCCGCTCATCCACATGTAAACGGAGCGTGTGTGTGAACTCGGTTCACGTTTTGGTACCACATGCATAGAGTCTGCATTGCATATGGGATTGTAACATGCTAGGATGGATTCCAGTGTTGCAATTTCCATTGTTTGAATTATGTACATGTTCATTGTGTGAGCTGTGTTATGAATTGATTATGACTGGTGCTTGATTAAATGGATTAATGCATCTTTTATTCTATTGTATTCTAAAAACGTATAATGCATGTTATATTGAATTGAGATCTCACCCTTACTCAACATTTTCAGATCCGAAGTGATTAGCTGCTTGGAGTTGGTGAGGATAGCTCTAGTATTGAGTCAGTCAGTTAGTCCGCGTGTCAGTGTCGTGCTCTGGTAGATGTAACACTGGGGAACGGTTGTTTGAATCCTTTAATGGATATTTTTGAATGACTTTGAATTATGTTGACTTATTACCCTGGATTTCTTTAATGTTTTGATTCAGGATTTCGTTTATTATTCTAGAATACTGTGAATGTTGTATTCAGAAGTTTTGGTTATGTTACATTTCCGCTGTTAAACATAACTGTTACATTAATTATTTGATAAGTCTTCTTCAGTGAAAGCATGACACAAGTTTTGGAAATCTTAATGTTTTAAAAATTGTGACGCCTTCTTGGTTATGATTAAATACTCTGATTATTATTATAAAACGCGGGTAAATAGAAGGGGGTGTTACAATAGTGGTATCGAGCATAGTCGGTCTTGTCTTAGTGTTATTATCCTTTCAAGATGCGACTAGTGTAAGTAACACCGCCGATACTTGTGTCGATGTAGGTTGTTTTGTAATGTTACGAACAATGGTGGAAGAGGTAACGGAAGGAATGATGATGCTATTCTTTGAGGCTTTGGGAATGTTAGTGGAGTACTCGGAGGAATCAGCAGGAGTGCGATCGGTGATGACAATTGGGGAATTTTCGGAGGAATAATCCTCCATTGTTCAAGGGTGCACATGATCCCAGGGTGCCCGAAATGGTTGAAGGAGATCGAGAGGATCTTTGAGTGATTGATTGTCTTGAGGGGTGAAGGTGAGATATGGTACTCACATGTTGGCCGAGGAAGTCGATGACCGTGGGTTGCTACCAGATGAATTGGAAGAAGATGGAATTGCATTGACTTGGGGTGTTCGGAGGGCTTTTCGAGAAGGTATTTTCCAAGACATTCGCAAGAAAGAGATCAATTTCTAGAGCTCAAGCAAGGCAACAAGTCCGTGAGTGAGTATGCGACCAAGTTCTTGAGTTAGCAAAGTATTATGCTAATTATCCTAATGATGCGGATGGAGAATTTTCTAAATGTATCAAGTTTGAGAATGGTTTGTGGACGAGATCAAGCAGGAATCGGTATCGTATTAGAAGGTTTCTGATTTGGTTGATGTAGTAGGATTACGGAAGAAGATCTTGCTAGTACTAAGTCAAATGCTCGAGTTATCCGATCGTAAGGGCAAGAGACATATGGATCGTGGTAAGCCTTACGATAGAAATAATCGTAACTGAGGTTGGAAGAAGCCTAGTGGGGAGACTGGTTCTTGGGTTCTTCCGTAAAGTGTTACAGTGTGGTGAATTGGGTCACCGAGCTCCCGAATGCAAGAATGATGCGAGGAAGTGCAACAACCGTGGAAGGTTTGGTCATTTAGCCGATTGTAGATCCGTAAAGATAACATGTTACAACCGTGGTGAAGAAGGACACTCGTCCAAGATGTAATAAACCAAAGAAAGAGCAAGTGGGAAGGTGTTCGCTTTGTCGGGATCGATGTTAAGCGATGATCGGTTGATTAAAGGTACTTGTTTTATTAATGGCATACCTTTAATAGCAATTATTGATCTTGGAGCGACACATTTTATTTCTTTGGTTGTGCTAAGAGATTGAATTTGGAAATTTCTAATTTGGATGGAAGTATGGTTATTGACACTCTGCGTGGGTCGTTGACTACTTAGTATGTTTGTAGAAATTGTCCTATTGTTATTTTGATAGAGGCTTGGTATGGATTTAGTGTGCCTACCATTAGAACAACTTGATATTATCCTTGAATGAACTGGTTGGTCTCAACCGTGTTCATATCAATTGTTTTGAGAAGACTTATTTCCCGAGGAAGTTAAGGTGGAAGACGAGACTATGTCGCTTAAAGGATGAATTCATGTTAGAGATGGTGCTGTGGTGTTTATGTTATATTCTTTGACGAAGTGAAAGGAAGGCTAAGAGTGGTGAACTTCCATTGTTAATGAATTTCCGGAGGTGTTTAGGAGGATGTGAATGAGTTACCACCGAGAGAGGTGGAGTTGCTATAGATTTAATTCACGGAACTAGTCCGGTGTCGATGGCGCCTTATCGCATGTCGGCATCCGAGTTGTCGAGTTGAAGAAGCATTAGAGGAGTTGCTTGAGAAGAAATTTATTCGCCTAGTGTTTCACCGTGGGTGCGCGGTATTGTTGGTTAAGAAGAAGGAAGGTACAATGAGATTGTGTGTTGACTACAGTAATCGAATAAAGTGACAATCAAGAATCGGTATCCATTGCCGAGGATTGATGATTTGATGGACCAGTTGGTCGGAGCATGTGTATTTAGCAAAATTAATCTGAGATCTGGATATCATCAGATTCGTGTTAAGGCGGGAGATATTCAGAAGACTGCATTCAGAACGAGGTATGGACATTATGAGTATTCGCTATGCCATTTGGGGTTACTAATGCACCTGGTGTGTTTATGGAGTATATGAACAGGATATTTCATCCGTATCTTGACAAGTTTGTGGTGGTGTTTATTGACGACATTCTGATCTATTCAAAGGATGATGAGGAGCATGCAAAGCATCCGAGAATTGTATTGAATTGTTGAAAGAAAAGAAACTTTTGCGAAGTTGTCTAAATGTGAGTTTGGTTGTTAAGTGAGTTTTCTTGGTCATGTGATTTCCAAGAATGGTATTGCTTGATCCTACAAAGGTAAGCCGATCTCGGTGGGAAGCGCCAAGAATGCTTGATTCGTAGCTTTCTTGGTCAGCAGTTATTACAGGAAATTCATTGAGGGATTTTCGAAGTTAGCATTACCGTTGACTAAGTTGACGAGAAAAGGTCAAGCATTTGTTTGGGATATAGATTGTGAAAAAGGATTCCAAGAATTGAAGAGGAGATTGACTAGTGCTCCGATTTTAATCTTGCCGAATCCGGAAGAATCCTTCGTGGTGTATTGTGATGCGTCTTTGATGGGTTTAGGAGGTGTTTTGATGCAAGATAAGCAGGTTGTGGCTTATGCTTCAAGACAGTTAAAGACTCATGAAAGGAATTATCCGACTCATGATTTAGAGTTGGCGGCTGTTGTGTTTGTGTTGAAATTGTGGAGGCATTATCTGTATGGTTCACGGTTTGAAGTGTTCAGTGATCATAAGAGCCTGAAGTATCTCTTTGATCAGAAAGAGTTGAATATGAGGCAGAGAAGATGGTTAGAGTTTCTCAAGGATTATGATTTTGGTTTGAATTACCATCCTGGTAAGGCAAACGTGGTAGCAGATGCATTGAGCAGGAAGTCCTTGCATATGTCGATGTTAATGGTTCGTGAATTGGAATTGGTGGCACAATTCAGAGACTTGAGTTTGGTTTGTGAAACTACTCAGAATGGTGTAAAGTTGGGCATGTTGAAGTTGACTAGTGGTATCTTGGAAGAGATTCGAGATGGACAGAAGTCTGATGTTGGTTTAGTGGACAAGCTGACATTGATTAACCAAGGTCAAGGAGGTGAATTCCGAGTTGACGAGAATGGTGTTATGAGATTTGGTGATAGAGTATGTGTTCCGGATGTTGCTGAGATCAGAAAGAGTATCTTAGAGGAAGGACATCGTAGTGGATTGAGTATTCATCCTGGTGCTACTAAGATGTATCATGATTTGAAGAAATTATTTTGGTGGCCTGGAATGAAAAAGGAAATCGCCGAGTTTGTGTATGCATGTTTAGTTTGTCAGAAATCAAAGATTGAACATCGAAACCGCGGGATCGATGGAACCGTTGTTTGTTCCGGAATGGAAATGGGATGGAATTTCAATGGATTTGTGTTTTGCCGAGGACGACGAAGAACCGTGATTCTATTTGGGTTATTGTTGACCGATTGACAAAGTCTCGCTCACTTCATTCCAATAAGAATGGATTATCCGATGGAGAGGTTGGCGTAATATGTCGAAAGGTTGTAAGTCCGCATGGTATTCCGTCTAGCATTGTGTCGGATAGAGATCCGAGGTTTACTTCTAAGTTTTGGACAGATTGCGGGAGGCTCTAGGTACTAAGTTGCGATTGAGTTCGCATATCATCCGCATGATGGTCGAGCAGAGGACGATTCATCGTTAGAAGATTTGTTGAGAGCTTGTGTGTTAGAGAAAGGTGGAGTTTGGGATAACTATTTGCCGTTGATAGAGTTTACCTACAACAATAGTTTTCATTCGAGCATCGGTATGGCTCCGTTTGAGGCATTGTATGGTAGGAGATGTCGGACACCGTTGTGTTGGTATGAATCTGGAGAAAGTGTTGTGATTGGACCGAGATTGTTCAACAAACTTGTAAAGGATTAAGATGATTCAGGAGAAGATGAGAACTTCTCAGAGTCGTCAGAAAAGTTATCATGATAAGAGGAGGAAAGACCTTGAGTTTGATGAAGGAGACCATGTGTTCATGAGAGTTACTCCGATGACGGGTATTGGTCGAGCCTTGAAGTCAAAGAAGTTGACTCCGCGCTTTATTGGTCCGTTTCAGATTACCAAGAGAGTTGGGAAAGTTGCGTACCAGATCGCTTTACCGCCGTCACTTGCTAATTTGCATGATGTCTTCCATGTATCTCAGTTGAGGAGGTACATTGCGGATCCATCTCATGAGATTCAAGTAGATGATGTTCAAAAGGGATAACTTGATCGTTGAAGCTGCTGCGAATCGAGGATCGGAAAGTGAAGCAATTGCGAGGTAAAGAGATAGCACTGGTAAGAGTAGCTTGGGGAGGACCAGCTGAAGGAAATGTGACTTGGGAATTGGAGAGTCAGATGAAGGACTCGTATCCCGAACTGTTCGTCCAAGGTATGTTTTCGAGGACGAAAACTCTTTTAGTGGGGGAGAGTTGTGACACCCCGATTTAATTTAAATATTTATTAAGTGAGGATTTAATTATTTAATTAAATGAAGTCCTAAGTATTATTTATTTGGATTAATTGGGTCATTAAATGAGGAAATATGTTGGAGGTGTGTAGAGCAAACGGTGGGTGTAAGAGAGTAAATCACTCTAATTAATTATTAAGTTTTAATTATTTTATTGGAATAATTAAAGGAACAATTAAAGGAATATAAAAAGGAAAAAGAAAGAAAGAATAGGTTTTTGGAGAAAACTGTTTTCACGTGGAATTGGAGAGAAGAGGAAAAGAGAGGAAAGCCGACATTAAGAGAATCGAAGAATTATCGCGAGGTAAGGGGTGATTTCGATCAATTAATTTGCCTTATGGGTTTTGGGAATCATAGGGATAATTGGGTATGTTAGATAATTGGAATTGTGATGATCATAGGTTATAGATTGGAACCCTATTTTGTGTCGGTGTTTGGGATTAGGATCATCTAGTATGTCGAATGAACAATAAGGATGAATAAACCATGTTATTGGATGTTAAAATGGTGTGGAATGATGATGAAATTGTGTTCCTAATATACCAAATCGTATTAGTAAGTTTGGAAGTGATAAAGGATACATAATGCTGTCAAAAAGTGATAAAAATGCTGTCAGAGGTCGTGGGAACCGGTTCCCTGTGGGGAGGAACCGAGTTCCCAGCGTTAAATTGCAGAAACTGGGACTTTTTACACTCAGGAACCGGTTCCTGTATATGACGGAACCGGTTCCCCATTCAAAAATCAGGGGCGTGTTATTTTTAACTTCCAGGAACCGGTTCCGTTCTGGGTAGGAACCGGGTTCCATGTTCATTTTTCCCATTTTTCTAAAACTTCAAAAATTCATATTTTCTAAACCGTAACTCCGATTCGAGTGTCGTTTTCGGCGTTATTTTCTAAAATTCGAATACTACCTTTTGAAAAGAGAAAAATATTATTTTGCTAAATTATTTTTAAAATGGTCGCTCCCGACTTTTGAAAGAATGAGTAATTCAGGATAATGTGAACTATTATGAATGGTATGAGTTACCTATGAGGTATTGATTGCTGACAGTGTTATATGATTGCTATTCATTTTGATTTGAATGAGATACACTGGTGAATTGACATGATGTGCTTTGTACTAATATCATGATATGTGAAATGATGATGGCATGCTTTTATGATGCATGCATATACATTTATTGATTTGGTTCATTCCCATTGTGCGGAAGCGAACTGGTTGAGCCAATATACTTACCCGGAGGTTGAGGTAGTGAGGCTGGATTCTTGACCCAATAGCTATGGGCGAATCATGAATTTGCACTGTCTATCCACATGTAAACGGAGCGGTGTGTGTGAACTCGGTTCACGTTTTGGTACCACATGCATAGAGTCTGCATTGCATATGGGATTGTAACATGCTAGGATGGATTCCAGTGTTGCAATTTCCATTGTTTGAATTATGTACATGTTCATTGTGTGAGCTGTGTTATGAATTGATTATGACTGGTGCTTGATTAAATGGATTAATGCATCTTTTATTCTATTGTATTCTAAAAACGTATAATGCATGTTATATTGAATTGAGATCTCACCCTTACTCAACATTTTCAGATCCGAAGTGATTAGCTGCTTGGAGTTGGTGAGGATAGCTCTAGTATTGAGTCAGTTAGTCCGCGTGTTGTCGTGGCTCGTAGATGTAACATCGGGAACGGTTGTTTGAATCCTTTAATGGATATTTTGAATGACTTTGAATTATGTTGACTTATTACCCTGGATTTCTTTAATGTTTTGATTCAGGATTTCGTTTATTATTCTGGAATACTGTGAATGTTGTATTCAGAAGTTTTGGTTATGTTACATTTCCGCTGTTAAACATAATCTACATTAATTATTTGATAAGTCTTCTTCAAGGAAAGCATGACACAAGTTTTGGAAATCTTAATGTTTTAAAAATTGTGACGCCTTCTTGGTTATGATTAAATACTCTGATTATTATTATAAAACGCGGGTAAATAGAAGGGGGTGTTACACAATGCATGATGGACAACCGTGAGATGCTATTTCTGAAACCACCAGTGCAGAAGCTGTGTGAAGAAATGTCTAAGTTGAAGATTGACAATGCGAATGAAACAAGACCATCTCAGTATGGGATACCTTGGGGCAGCCAAGTGGAAAGTATGATTACATGGTGAAGTACATGCCCCGAGAGTTACAAGATTCCTATTGAAGATGTTAAGGCGACGGATGGGGTGACGATTTTAAGATTATGCCGATGTTAACACTATAAGGATTTCCTCTCACGATCCGTGCCTAGAGTGGCACCTCTCATTATCACTTCTCCAAGACCGCCCATATTCCTCCGACAAAGCTATTCCTTGGAATTATGGAGTCGATGTTTACTATCATGGCGCCAAGCAAGACCCTCTCGACCATTGAAGATCTTACATTGAAGCTACCATTCCTGACATTGACAACATCACCGGATCAAGTAAGGTGACTCGAACCGAAGGGTATTCTCTCCAGATATCTCTCCTCCAAAAGACACCGCGACTCCAACCGCATTCCGCTATTCAATCCCTTCCCAAGCTAGAGGGAAAGAACCGGACTCGTCCCGACCAAGTACCAAAGGAAGTTATCAAGACACCTCCAAACAAGAAATGGAGGAAATTCAAGATAATCAAGAAAAGTGACTACAATGTTGTGGAACAATTGGGACAGACTCGCCCAAGATCTCCATGCTTGCTCGCTTCTTGTGTCTAAGGCTCATGCTAACGCCTTGGTGAAGTTTCAAGAATGCTCACGCACGCAAGACACTACCACCGACCGTTTGAAGTTTGTATTGCTAGCCTGGCTGCCAACAACGACCTAGGCTCTCTCGATGTCGATTTGACTCGAAGGAACACAACAAAGCCTTGCACATCTCTGAATGCAAGGGCGTTACATTATCTCATGTTTTGGTGGATACCGTTCGCTCAATATCCTTCCAAGACCGCTTTTGATCGACTTAATGTTGAAGGGTTGGTTCAAACCCGACATTATTGTGAGAGCTTTTGATGGTTCTAAGCAACAGATTGAGAGCTCATCACTGCCAAAGTCGGTTCCCGACTTTTGACTCCACTTTCTTTGTCATGGACATCCGTCCACTTACTCTTGCCTACTTGGACGCCCTTGGATACATGGGCAGGCCATACCTCTACCTTGCATCGGTCAAGTATCCGTGAAAGGGAAGGTTGTTATAAAGTGGTGAAGAAGAGTATATGGTCACCATCTATAGTCATTCCGATACCTCGAGATGGAAGGAGAATTCTTTGAGACCTCGTCAAGCTTTTGAAACAATACCCAGAGTCATGCCTGTTGACTCTCCTGTCACTCCTGAAGTTACGCAAGCTCCTCCTAGGATGGCCTCACTGAAAGATGCTCAAGCTGCTGTTGAAGAAGGTAGTACTATTTGGGGTCAGCTCCCCGATCTTCCTTTCAAATTTGACAAGACTGGTTTAGGCTTCACCATCAAGGGTCAAGATGATACGCCGCGAACGCCGCCAACTTCCTTTCCGCATCGCCGAGTGGAATCCATGCTATAGAAGACGACGACAACGATCGACATCGCAAGTGGATCTTCCCAACTCCGCACAAAGGGCTCAAGAATTGGAAGATCAAGACGCCATACCAATCTCCTTTAGTCGAGTAATTGCTTTTGTTTTGTTGCTTTTCGATTTCTTTATGTTTTGAACAATAAACTTTGAAAGCCTAGTGCCTTACCCGAGGCATCTGGCTCGCTTAGAGGGTTATTATCGTCGCTTATATTTTCATTCAATAAATTGGACTTTTGCATTCAATTGTTTGTTTTCTTTCTTTTACTTGATCACCCTTCAAAAGCTATGTGTTTCTTACACACACCCGTGATACATTGCGTAATCACTCGAATCTAGTTAATAACACTATGCTATTGCTAAATATGACTTCGATAATCCGATCTACCAAGCCAAGACGAAAGTGAGGAAGATTGTGAAGTGCCGGAGAACTTTCGATCACAAGAAGAGGAGCGAGTTATACAACCACACGAAGAGCAAGTCGAGGTTGTAAATTTGGGTTCGACGAAGATGTAAAAGAGATCAAGATAGAGCGGGTCTTGAGAACAATGTTAAAGAAAGTTTGGTTCGGATGCTACGAGACTACATTGAGGTTTTGCTTGGTCATACGAAGACATGCCGGGTTGGACATTGATATTGTAGTGCACGATTGCCAACAAAAGAAGGTTTTCTCCCAAGAAAGGTAAGGTCTGCGTGACGCCCCGAGATGTCGAGAAAATCAAAGCCAAGTCATGAAGCGCTTCAACGCCGGTTTCTTAGTCACACCTCTATCCTCGTGGGTTGCAAATGTGGTACCCATCTAAGAAGGATGGCAAGGTACGAATGTGTGTGGATTACGTAGATCCGAACAAAGCAAGTCCGAAAGATGATTTTCCACTTCCTCATATTGATGTTCTAGTTGACAACACCGCCAAAGATAAGGTTTTCTCCTTCATGGATGGTTTCTCCGGTTACAATCGATCAAAATGGCCTCAAGACATGGAGAAGACTACTTTTGTTACACAGGCACTTTCGCTACAAGGTTATGCCGCTCGGATCGAAGCAGCGCCACTTATCGCTATGGTGACATTATTTCATGACATGATTCATCACGAGATAGAGGTCTACGCCGACATGATAGCTCGATCACGCATCAAGAAGAACATCTAGATCATTTGCGTAAACTGCTCAATGTTGAAGAAGTACGATTGAGACGAATCCCAACAAGTGCACCTTTGAGTCGATCCGAAAACTCTTAGGGTTTGTTGTCGAATAAAGGTATTGAGGTTGACCCGCCAAGTTTAAAGCTATTCAAGAGATGCCCCGCACCGAGAAGGAAGTCGAGGTTTGGCCGATTGAACTACATTGCCGATTCATTACACATCTAATCGCTACTTGTGAGCCAATCTTCAAGTTATTAAAGAAAGATCAAGTAGTGGAATGGAATGACGATTTCCGATCGCTTTGACAAAATCAAGGAGTACCCAGTAATCCTCCTATCCCGATGCCGTCAAGGAAGACCTCTTATCATGTACTTGATGTTGTTAGAAAATTCAATGGTGTGTGTTGGGGCAACATGACGAGTCCGGTCGAAAAGAGCATGCAATATACTACCTTAGCAAAAGTTTACCGATCGTGAAACAAGATACTCACAAAGAAAACTTGCAACGCTTTTGGGCTGTCACGACTAAGAAGATATGTTGACTCACACTACTTTGTTGATTTCAAGATGGATCCGATAAAATACATATTTGAGAAACCAGCTCTCTCCGAAGAATAGCAAGATGGCAAATGATCCCGACCGAATATGACATCCAAGACACTTCTCGTAAAGCGATCAAAGGAAGTGTAGTAGCGATCATTTGGCTCATCGTCAGATGACTATCACCTATGCGTCAATTTCCGATGAAGATGTTTTACTAGTCATTGATTACGAAGAACTGTGCCCGACGAAGGACCCGAACAAGGATCTCGATGGACCATGGTCTTTGATGGAGCCTCAAAGCACTTGGCAATGGCATTGGCGCCATTATCACATCCCCTAAGCGACACACGCCTTTCACCGCCAGATTGTGTTTCATTGCACTAACAACATGGCGAATACGGCGTGCATCATGGGTATCAAAGTCGCTATTGACTTAAGAATCAAGTTCTTACAAGTGTATGGAGATTCACTTTAGTGATCACCGATAAAGGGTGGGATACGAAGCATCCGAATCTCATTCCATATCGAGCAAGTTCGAGTTTGATCCCCTACCAAGAAATTACTTTTGATCACATTCCACGAGAAGAGAATCGCGACGATTGGCTACTATGTCGCCTATGTTCAAAGTCGATGGGACAACGAGGCACCCCTGCATCATCATTGAGAAGTTTGACAAGCCAAAGATATTGTTATGAGCTTGATACGTAAGAGAAACCTTGGTACTACGATGTGAAGAGGTATCTTGAGACTCGTGAATATCCCGCAGGGCATCTGTTAATGATAAGAAGTTCATGAGAAGATTTGCATCCAAATTCTTCTCAAGAACGACATCTTATACAAGCGCAACCACGACTTGTGCTCTACTGTAGATCGAAAACAAAGAATGCGCATCATGGAAGAGTTACACGCGCATTTGGTACCCACTCCAATGGACACACCATGGCTAAGAAGATTTTGAGAACAAAGTTACTATTGGTCTACCATGGAAGTCGATTGTCATCGCTCGATCTTGTCACAAATGTCGATTTATGCCGATAAAGTACACGTACTCAAAGACTCGAACGCTTTAACTTCTCCTTGGCCTTTTGCAATGTGGGGCATTGACATGATCGGAGAAATCAAGCCCACAACTTCCAACGGACATCGTTTCATCCTTGTGGCAATCGATTACTTTACCAAGTGGGTAGAAGCCTCGTCGCATCACATTAAGAATGTTGTGGCTCGTTTCATCAAGCATAACCTTATTTGTCGGTATGGCACTCCTGAAAGGATTATCACAGATAACGACTCTAATCTCAACAACAAAATGATCACTGAACTCTGCACGCAGTTCAAGATCAAGCATCACAACTCTTCTCCTTATCGGCCTAAGATGAACGGCGCAGTGGAAGCCGCCAACAAGAACATTAAGAAGATTATACAGAAAATGACAGTGACGTACAAGGATTGTCATGAGATGTTACCATTTGCTCTTCATGGTTATCGCACTACAACACGGACATCCACAGGGGCAACTCCCTTCTCTCTAGTATACGGTATGGAAGCCGTCTTACCCATCGAGGTTCGATACCTCAACCGAGCCCTCCAGAGGCGAGTTAGGCGAAGACGATGGGTCCGCACTCGCCTTGACCGATTAACTTGATTGATGAGAAACGACTGGCCCATCCGCCATGGATGATTTATCGAACGAATGATCGAGCATTTAACAAGAAGGTCAAGCACCGAGTCTACCAAGTCGGTGATCTAGTAGTCAAGCGCATCATTCTTCCACAAGGTGATCCCAGGGCAAATGGACTCCCACCCATGAGGGACCGTTTGTAGTCAAGACAAGATTTTCCCGAGCTATGATACTTAGCACCATGGATGGTGAAGACTTCCCACACCCGTGAACGCAGACATAGTCAAAAATACTACGATAAAGAGACCCGCTAGGTCGACCGCCTAGGCAAAAATAGGGATCTGGCGAACCAAAAGGTTCGGGCAAAAGTTAAGGATATATGCAAAACATGTACACCCAAGTCGAAAACCCGAAAAGGCGGCTTGGGCAAAAAGGGTATCCCAGACCGAAACCCGAAAGGGCGGTCTAGGCAAAAGTTAGATTTAAGCGCACGACTATGTCTCTTCCGATCACCCGCCCACTACTATCGCATTCAAGATTCAAATGGCGAAGACCGCCACTCACTTACTAACGACAAGGAGATGAGATAGTCGAAATATATGAGTACTAGCATAGTTGAGACTTAACGAGATTGTTTCCGCATAGCTTTTTACTTTTCTTGTGTATAAACAACTTGGCCATACGCCACCTTTCAAATAAACGCAAGCTTCTTTCTCTTTACAATTTCTGTTGTTGTTATTTGCAATTAATCCAACGTTTGTTTTGAATGACTATACACATTTGACAATAAGAATCTGATCACAAACATACGAAAAGTGAACATACAAAAGTACTTACTACAGGCTCCAGGAATTGGGACGACGACGAAAGTCACCAAAACATTCCCCACGAGCATGATCCCCACAAAGGTGTCACTCACAACACAACTTCCCAGCAGCAAAAGGAATCCACGAGCAGCAATTCCACTCAACTAAGCAATGTTACATCGGCCTCAAGAACACCTCACCCCAAGGTATTTATCCCGGGTATTTCTCATCCTTTCCTTTTTCCACAGATCAGACCAAACTTGGTCGATAGTGCACGGAGGAAACCACATCTTCATCTCCCACTGGATTACAACGGATTCGACCTTCCAACCCGGTCTCCGGCAACTACTAATTGCTCTCCATGAGATCTCATAATCCCCAAGAGCGCCTCCCGAATTCCCTCACAGATCTACACTGTAATCCCCAACGGATCGCCTCCCGATTCTCCTCCAGAGTCTCAGATATGAGATCTCCAACAAAGAGCCTCTCAATCTCTACCTTCCTCAACAATATCTAGGCCCAAGACTTGGTCGATAGTGCATCGGAGGAATACATGATTTCTTTCTTCTCCTTCAAAAGCGGGTTCTCACCTACTCAATCCCCAAACAGAGTCGAATCTTCAAATGTAACATCCGCATCTTCTTCAAGATGGATATGTTTTGAAATACCACAACATCTATCATTCATACATTTCTCATAAAATCATAATTCATGCATATGTCATTCATATACACTGTCATGCATCATACTTTGCATAAAACTAACCAATATTCTATCAAAGTTCCTCTTGTTTTCTCCAAAATGTAATACTACCGACGCAAACAGTCAGGATTAAGCCCGAATCGACGGAAAACTATCCGAAAGACCGCCTTGAAAGTCACTCCGGCACTGGTCCAGATTAAGCCCGAATCGACGGAAAACTATCAAAGACCACCCCTTATCCTCCGATAAAGGACCAATACCGATGCACAAAGGAAGATATCCACATTTTGCCAACTACTACCTCCCCGAGTAACCGCACGAAGATTTATTCGATCCTTCTTATTATCAACAAGAACTACGTAGTCTAACGACGACTCGCTTGCCTGGATGGCATCTTAAGCCCATCTCCGACTACTTATCAACAATGCTTCACTTCGAATGCCGCATATATGGTTAAAAATCAATGCAAACCAATAACTTCATTCAAAAATGGACACGAAGTCTAACGACGACTCCCTCCGATGGCATCTTAAGCCCATCTCCATGCTCCTTCCGAACGACTACGAGCCTAGCGACGGCCACTCCCAAAGATCGATCTTTCTAGATGGCATCTTAAGCCCATCCCCATCAAATGACATTCTCGAGTCTAGCGACGATTCATCCCCGTAAGTATCCAACTTCTCCAAATGGCATCTGAAGCCCATTCCGCATCATCCACCAACAACGAGTGCAAATTTTCGTGTACTGAGTGTTCAATCATCTTCTACCTCCGTGTCACGAAAGACAAGCGTGTCAATCTAACCCTCCAGACAAGAAGATTGAACAGGGCAGTCATAACCCAAAATTTGCCCTCCATCTACTCAAGAGATTTCATACATCTATACTCAAGGATTCCTCAAGAGTTGATCGACAAACTCTCTCCTGACAATCAACCCAAATTAGGGTTTGGTATCTCTTCAAGATGGACTTCCAACATCTCCAATGGTCTTCATGCCTTCTCATATGCTTCAAAGATTCTCCATGTCAAGTTTCAAGCTTCACGATCAAGTTTCTCGATAATTGCTCGATGGTTGAAAATCACAGTATTGGACAAAAAGTCAACTATGGTCAACATACAACAAACTTCATAATCTTGGGTCAACATCCTCATTTTGAAGTTACATTCATCATTTGATCAAGGGTTGATCATGATTCATCAAGAAAACTCAAGATTTGCTCAAAAGTCAAACTTTCTAAATTAGGGTTTCTAGGTGAAAAGTCAATCAACTTTGACCGATCATAACTTTCTCATACTTTCTCGAAATTTTTCCACCACCTCTTGTTTTGAAGGAAATTCAATTTCTACAACTTCATTTCTCACAAGAATGTCCAAAAATGCTTCATTTGAGAGGTATAGCTCAAAACATTACAGTCATTTTCAAAGTCAACAAAAGTCAACTTTTGTTTTGAAGATATATTGAGCATGGAAACTACAATTGAGATGAGACCAAAAAGGTTGGTTAGAGGACTCTTAGAGCTTTCCAAAAAGTCCAAGAACACTAAAAAATGTGGAAAATTGAGCAAGGTACACCATTCACAAGTTGGGCAATTTTGAAGGAATGCACAAAGAGAGATACTTCTAAAAATCAAATTTTTTGCAAATGGGCTTGCTTTTTCTTCATCCAAACTTATTCCTCGTACAATTAGGAATATCCAAGCCCAATGCCATGAATTTTTATTTTATTTTTCTATTTAATTTGGAATTTATTCATTTAAATACAAATTAAATTTAAAAATAAAGTATAAAATCAAAATTAATTGCAAGATTGATTTTTATTCTTTCCTTGAGACCCAAGCAACTCACAAAGGCCAGCAAATTTCGAAATTTGATCAATATGGCAAGATTGGATCGAAATTAATCAGTTTTGAAAATTTGATTTTGTACAAAATCAAATTTGATTTGCTTTGAATGTTGATTGATTCTTGCCAAAACCATCCCAAATCCATCCAAGATAAATATATGATGCATACCTATCAAGAGAGAAAAAATTGCCCTAAGAACCCTATTCCAAAGCTCAAAACCGTGGTGCACAAGCAAGTGGCAGCCCTAGTTCCATCGATTTCAATCAATTTTGAGGTGTCCAACACATTCCTTGACATCTCCGTAATCGATTCGACCTTCACTTTGCCAAAACCATCAAGAATCGTGAAAACCGAAATTGGTTTGTTCTTGAAATTTCAAAATCGTATTCTTTCATTCATGCATTATTAATGTGATTTGTGTTTGTTTTGTGATCGTGATGTGTTTGCAAGCTTTCGGTGCTTTAATCAATTTCCATGGCCGGAACACGCCATTGTTAGGGTTTCCGTGCTGTTTAGGGTTTCACAAAATAGGAAAAATTGGACCTCAAGACCAAGACCATTGCATTCGAATGATGTTTCCAATCGAACCATGGTCTTAGATGTTATTTATATTATGTATGTTGTTTTTGATTTTGGTATTCAGGCCGAAAGCAATGGCCGACCGAGCTTTCAAATATTCAGATGGCCAAGACGAGGCGTCAGAGGCGACGCTGTTATAACCCACTCACCCGGATCTCAAACAAGGAAACACACATGGCGTAGTGGTAAAGGCGGTATGTTGGTAGATGCTCTCACATGTCTCCGCTCGATCCCGCCATGACATTTCTTTTTACAAGTTTGCAAATCTCATATTTTCATATTTTTCATTATTTAATATTTTGCATTGTTTTAATTAATTTCATATTTTTATTTATGCATTAAAAAATTGTCAAAAATTATTTTCTTTTTGCATTTGTTTTCTGAAAATCTTTATTTAGTTTATAAAATTAAAAAATATAATTTTGCATGCATATTTATTTTTATTCATATTTTTGCATTTAAATCACATTTAATTAGTTTTTAATTATTAAATTGCATCCAAAAAATCCCAAAAATTTATTTTAGTATATTTATATTATTTCCAGCATGTAATAATTTTCTCATATAAAAATTTGCATTTTTCTAACATTTTTTCTCTTGTTCGACTAATATCGTATTTTTCGATTTCTCATTCTTTTACAGGTTGATCCGATTCAGACGTTTTTTATCATTTTATTTTTTCAAATAATGTAACTGCTCATGGGATGTAATAGTTTAAATTAGGTTTTTATTTTCCACAAGTTTAAATTATGTATCTGCCCCAAAGCCATGTAATAGCGAGACATTTACCTTTCCGCCTTTACATTCCGCATTTTAATTTCCGCACCCTATAAATGTTAGTAACTAGGCGTGTATGGCAAGATAATAATCAACATAGCTCACTAATTTTCAAGATAAAATATCTGAATCAACACACTCTTTTCACACATGCACCCTTAGGTAATTTCTCTCGTTGCCTTACGAATTCAAAATGGTCATGTCCTCGAACGTAGAGGTATTCTAGCACCGCTGCCTTCCAAACAAATCATCATAGTCCCTCGATACAAAGATCATAAGACCCACGATGTCGCTCCGAATACATGATCTTGACCTCGATTGTCGCCACGAAAATGATGATAGTCCCTTCGAATGTGCTAGGATACTTCCTACAAGTTGCCTTCTATGACCATCCAATGTCCCTTCGAATGTCCCGCTTACATCCAACGAATGGAGCTACCTACTAACTAATGGTACGACTAGCACTATTCTAAAGGAACGTAGAAGTACGAAAACGACCAATTCTGAGTGGGTAATAAGTCTTTCAGTTGCTTGCTCTAAAACCAAATGCTTTTCACACCACACACTCTTTTTCAAAGTTCAAACTCTTTTCAAAACGAAACATTTCCGAACACTTTGTATACACTCCTACATGAGTCATTACAAAGTCAAAGCGAAATGCCTTTTTCAAAACATTTTTGTCAAACACACAGAAAGCAATTTTAAAAGGTGATCTAGAGCAACTAAGAGCCCGTAGATAACTACGGATGGAAAGGGGTGCTAATACCTTCCCTTTTCATAACCATTCTCCCGAACTCAGAATCTAAACGAAGGTCTTTTTCTGTACTTTTACTTTCCCTTAATTGGATAAAAATAAAAGTCGGTGGCGACTCTTGCTATCCGCACATTTGCGATACAAAAAATCCTACAAAGTCAGTTCACCGTGTTACAACCGTCCCTTCATCTTCTTATGTACTGTCAGTGCTTATTCACTGTACTGTCTTAAATCAGTTTCCTTCATAGTTTCAATTAGCTTAAATAAGTGATTATTCTAATAAGCTATTCACTGTACTGTCTGAAATTAATCAGTTTTCTTGATATCAATTAGCTTAAATAAGTGATTATTCTAATAAGTTATTCACTGTACTGTCTTAAATTAATCAGTTTTCTTGATAATTTCAATTAGCTTAAATAAGTGATTATTCTAATAAGCTATTCACTGTACTGTCTTAAATCAATTTTCTTGATAGTTTCAATTAGCTTAAATAAGTGATTATTCTAATAAGCTATTCTTTCTTGCTATGCCTAATTCAATTTCAATTTAATGCTAATGTTAACATTATGTTAAGAATGTTAATGTTGATTTTCATGTTGCTACTTGAATTTGTTTTTTTTTTTTTGTGTTCTAAGTGCTTTTTCTAATTGTTATTACAAAATAGTGGCATAAAAAGAAGAAAGATACCAACGAAGCGAAGGTTTATCAGGTTAGTAATTTTTTAGCATACAATGATTACCAATATTCATGTGTTTTTTTTGTAAGACATAGAGTTCATCAAAATTATTTCCTTCACAAATTTTATAGTTACTTACTGTTATGTTTGTTTCATGATACAATCACCGATTAAGAACAAAACATTGGTTCTCAAATACAACATCAATACAATTAAAAAAGTAAGATAAAGTATTATAATTGAAAAATACAGGCTTATTAATTTGATTAAGAAAGCAAGATAAAGTAAGAAACAATGTGCTGGGTGGGTTTTTATGGCTTAAGTTTTTTGCTGGCTCTCACTATTATGACTTATCCCGGATGTGGTTTTATATGTATTGCGCTCATTCACTGTGTTTCCGTGAGTTTGACCTTCTCGTTTCAACTTCTCGACATTGTTGTTCGATAAATCCGAGGTAAATTTATTCCTCAAATTACTGGTATTGTGATGAATTTGTCTGAAATTGCGTGAATAAATTTGTGTTTACTTGCTCCGGATCCATTTCGTGTATACTTTGTGTTTTGACAGAAACACATTATACCATTTTGTGCCCTAATTAGTGTTTTTGTTTAGCTTACTAAATAGTAAAACCATGGATAAAAAATGGATGTGTACCGATCGATTGTAAAAAAGTACTAGAATGGGGTATTAGAGTTCGTTAAGTTTGTTGTTGAACACGCTGAAGACCCAGATAGAATGAAATAACCTTGCTTGGGTTGTTGTTATGTGGGTCGGGTTGACGCAGATGGATTGAAATCGCATTTACTGATGCGTGGAATTGATCAAAGTTATACGTGTTGGATATTTCATGGTGAGAAAAGCAGCGAGAATGTTGAACCGGGGGTGAAAAGTAATGCAACCTATGCTTCATACGACAATGTCACAGATACATATGATTGTGATCGAGTCGAAGAGATTGCAGAAGCACTTGAAGAAGATCTTCAGGATTGTCCCAAAATGTTTGAGAGTTTGGTAAGCGATGCAGAGAAACCGTTGTATAAAGATTGCCCCTAATTCACAAGATTATCTGTGGTATTAAAATTGTACAACTTAAAGGCGTGCAATGGATGGTCGGATAAAAGTTTCACAGAGTTATTGGCCCTTTTGAGAGATATGCTTCCTGAGGATAATGTTCTTCCTAATCAAACCTACGAGGCCAAAAAAATGTTGTGCTCTATTGGCATGAGCTATGATAAGATATATGCATGTCTAAATGATTGCATTTTGTTTCAAAACGAATATGCATCGTTGGATGAGTGCCCTAAGTGCGGTTTATCTCGATATAAGAAAAAATTATCTCCAGCGAAAGTCTTATGGTATTTTCCTATTATTCCGAGATTTAGACGCATGTTTCGTAGTGAAACTGATGCTAGACACTTGACTTGGCATACAGATGAAAGAATTATCGATGGAAAGTTTCGACATCCGGAAAATGCACCACAGTGGAAGAAAATTGATAATGATTATCCTAATTTTGGAGGAGAAACAAGAAACCTTCGCTTGACATTATCTACGGATGGAATGAATCCGCATGGTCTTCAAAGTATCTCATATTCCACATGGCCTGTGATTCTTATGATTTATAACCTACCTCCATGGCTATGTATGAAGCGCAAGTACATGATGTTGTCTATGTTAATTTCTGGGCCTAAACAACCAGGGAATGACATAGATGTATACTTGAAAACTTTAATCGAAGATTTGAAGATTCTGTGGGAGAACGGTGTGGAGTTTTATGATGGATATAGGAAAGAAAGTTTCAATTTGAGGGCGATGTTGTTTGGCACAATTAACGATTTTCCAGCATATAGAAATCTATCTGGGTATAGCATTAAAGGTGAAAAAGTGTGTCCTGTCTGTGAAGATGGAACCGATACGACGCGATTGAAACTTTGTCAGAAGAACGTCTTTCTCGGTCATCATAGATTCTTAAATTCTAAACATCAATATCGTGGATGAAGAAAAGCGTTCAATGGAGATACCGAACAACGTAGAGCTCCAACTGGATTGACAGGTGATGAAATTTTTGAAAAGGTGAAAGATGTGAGTATTCAGTTTGGCAAGCCTTTTGCACATAAAGTTGTCACAGGTGGGTGGAAGAAGAGGTCATGTTTTTTTTGAATTGCCATATTGGAAATCTTTGTACGTAAGACATTTTCTTGATGTTATGCATATTGAAAAAAATGTATTTGAAAGTGTTATAGGTACGTTACCCAATATAAAAAGAAAACTCTAAGGATGGCCTTAAAGCAAGGGAGGACATGGTAGAGATGGGAATAAGAACTGAATTAGGACCCGTGAAGAAAGGAAGATGAACATATCTACCACTTGCTGCTTATACTCTATCTAGAAAGGAAAAGAAAATATTGTGTAAGTTTCTGAGTGAAGTTAAAGTTCCAGAAGGTTACTCCTCAGACATTAGAAGACTCGTGTCTATGAAAGACCTCAAGTTAAAGAGTTTGAAGACACATGATTGCCATGTCATAATGGAACATTTTCTACCAATAGGTATACATTCTATTTTGCCAAAAAAAGTAAGAAGTGCTATAACTAAGTTGTGTTTTTTCTTCAGGTCAATTTGTAGTAAGGTGATCGATCCTAAGATCTTACCAGTATTGCAAAAAGAAACAGTTATTACTTTGTGTGACCTTGAAATGTATTTTCCTCCATCATTTTTTTGACATTATGGTACATCTTGTTGTTCATCTTGTTAAAGAGACACAATTGTGTGGACCAACTTATATAAGATGGATGTACCCTGCTGAACGTTATATGAAAATATTAAAAGGGTACGTGAAAAACTGAAGTCATCCAGAGGGTTGTATCGTTGAGCGATACGTTGTTGAAGAAGTGGTTGAGTTTTGTACTGAATTTTTGTCCAATGTTTAATCCATTGGACTCCCCAAATCTCATTTTTTCAAAGAAAAAAAGAAGGTAAAAAATTAATTAGAAATGACAGTATCAAGGGATGAACGGGATCAAGTGCATTTGTATGTTCTGCATAATGACAATGAGGTTGAGCCATTTGTTGAAATGCACAAGGCTATACTCCGAGGTGAGAATCCAAGTAGAAATGAAAATTGGATAGTACGAGAGCACAATCAAAGTTTTATACAATGGTTTAAAGATCATATATATTCAAAGTTTCATTCAGATCCCGCTTCAATATCAGACAGGTTGAGATGTTTGGCATGTGGTCCAAGTTCAATTGTGTTTTCTTATAGAGGATACGCAATTAATGGATACACATTTTATACCAAAGAACAAGATGATAAAAGTACTATGCAAAATAGTCGTGTCACGGTGGTAGCTGAAGGAAGCAATGCACATTTCTAGTATGAAGGACTTAAACCCCAAATATGAAAATCTGTCATATTTTGGGGTTATCAATCACATTTGGGTGTTTGATTACGAGAAGTTTCAGATTCCTATCTTTGGTTGCAAGTGGGTACATAATAGTGGCATACGAATGGATAAGTTAGGGTTTTTGCAAGTGGATCTTAATAGGGTGGGGGTACAAAGATGAGCCTTTTATTCTAGCCTCTCAAGCTAAACAAGTGTTCTATGTCACAGACCCGAAGAGTACGAAATGGTCTGTAGTGATTTTATCTAACAAAGTGATTGATGATAAAAGTGTAGATCAAGGTGATGTTGATGTTGAGAATGAGTCGTATATTAGAAACGATCGAGATGAAAATACTACAACGGATGAATCATATATCATAAAAGATCATGATGAAGGAATTTGGATCAATCCCTCCGTCCGCGTTATTAAGAGACAAGTAATTCGCAATCTAACCAAGAAAAGAAAGAGATGTTAGTGAAAGAGGTAATATAGTAAGATGTTATATATTATATCATTTTCAATAAAATTATATATTTGTCATTTTATATACTCAATTGATTATGGAATTAGATATTTGGAATTATATATTTGGAATTAAATATTTGTCATTAGATACTAATGTTTTTCTTTATTACAGGTTAAATGGCTAGTAACGAGGATCACCCACACGATGATTCTATTAATGATGGAGACAATGGTGGAGGCAAATCCGATAAGGGAGTGGAAAAATAAATTAAACGAGGAAAAACTATTATGAAGAACATCATTCGTGATAGAGATAGAGGCATAAAATACGATGTGCATTGGAGTCCAAGTGACCAATTAATGGAGCCTAACAGTTCTAAATTGACAAGTTACATTGGTACAGTTGTAAGGAGAGAAATTCCAATAACTTGTGATGAGTGGAGAGATGATAAGTTGGATGACGCTAAAAACAAAATCTGGAGTGAGATACAGGCACTTTAAATTATGTCTTTAAATTACGATTATGTATTTAAATTACTTTTACTAACGCACTCTGTGTATGTTTTTTGTAGAGGTCTTTCAACATTGATGACACAAGAAAAGATTATTGTCTTGGATTGACCGACAAAATACTAAGAGGGTTTAGAACATATTTAAATAGAAAATATCTTAAAGATGGCAAAAAAAATTTGTTGATGCAGAGCGTCCGACAAAATATGCAAATGTGATTTCACTTAAAGAATGGGATGTTTTTAAAGCCAAACAAAAAACCCCAAAATTTCAGTGTAAGTGACGTAAATCGCCAAAGAGCATCATCTCCCGCGTATCTATACAATAAAGGGTGTTTGGGATATGCACGATTAGAACAAAAAATTGTAAGTATTTATAAATTGCAATGATATACTTGTTCATCGAGAGTTATAACGGATCTTATTTTTTGTGTTAATGTGTAGTTAAAAGAGGAGAATAGTTCTGAAACATCTCTTTCAGAACATGTTTTATGGAAGGTTGCCCGTGTGGGTAAGGATGGAGTTCTTAAAGAAGATGTACAACAAATTTTTGAAAAATGCGTAAGTATAACATTAATTCTTTAATTAAATCAAAATTTTTATTAACATATAATATTCATGTTTTTTCGATATTCATATGAATTTCAGGAGATTCTGTCTCAGTCTACATCTCCACCAGATGATTGCAAGAGCATACTTAGTCGAGCATTAGATGTTCGTGAGTATTCTGGTCGGGTGAGGGGTAAAGGACATGGGGTTACTCCAACATCCTTGAAAAAGAACAATCCAAAGACAAAAGCTGCTAGCAATAAAGAACTGCAGGAATGGTTGGATGCATTAGAAGCTGAAGTTCTTGAATTGAGGAAGGAAAAAGCAAGACACCAATCAGAAAGGGAAACTTCGGGTGTTAAAGAAACTAGTGACATAACTAGTGTCAATTGTGCAGTTCAACCGAGTATTCCCGAGGTAATTATATATATTATTATGAAATTAAATTAGTGTAATTTATTTAACTGGAATATATATACATTAACGATGTCATATTTATTATTGATTTTAGGGCATTTCACATTGTCAACTCTTTTTAGAGACACTGACTTATCGCATGGTTGGCAAGGGAAAAGTGCATAACACTCTAGGAAAAGTACTTCATCATAAACCGCTCCCTTCTAGATATTTGAAAGTATCAATTTATATTGCTTTAGAGGTGGGTGTGTTATTACCAATCCCAGACGAAGTTTCGGATGCAACATTGGTGGGAGAGGCAATATGAGCGTATGTTGCATGGCCGTCAAGACTCATTTGCATAGATGATGAGGTATACTTAAAACCATTATGAACCTTTGAGTACTCAAATTTTTTACTTTCATTTTACTTACATTTTTTTTGCATGGTAATGTTAGACTCCTACAAAACCCAAACCAAAAGATAAGGGGATTACGCGGCCAATTGAGTCAGTGGCATCAAAAAAACAGGTACAACACAATTATATGATATTTATGCTTAGATAATGTTAATTTGTCATCTTATACTTGACCAATATAATTTTATGATATTTAGATTATTCCTGCTAAAGAGATTGAAGCTGTCAATAGGGGTAAGGAGCCTATAATTAGCAACATTCCCACAGAAATAAAGAGTGTTGCTAAGAGGACCGGCGCTAGAAAGAAAACTACTTCACAGTATAGGTCGTGCCTTCAAACATATATAAGCTTCACAACTATTTCGCAAGGTGGTACTAGTCTTATACCCATGGATGCAGGGATTTATGGTTCTGAAGGCATGACAGCAATTGGTAAGGAGGATTTGGAACAAGTTTTTGGACATTTGACATTAGGCGTCGCTGTTATCAATACATACATCAGGTATACTCCAATCAAATTTTTTTAATTAATTGAAGAATTTATTTACTCATTTCAATGAATAATTAATGTTAATGATGTTTTTATTTAAGATTTCTGTATGACAAGTTGATTCGCCCGCGTGGATTGGAATCCAGATTCGCTTTCATAAATCCCAACTTTGTCCACGCAGGGTCAATCATCTCAAAACCAGATGAAGTAATAGTGTTTGTACTCCGTTTATTTATGGCCAAAAAAGATATAGAAAATTGTTCTTTTTACCATATAATACTGGCCACAAGTAAGATTTTCATTCTAAATTTCCTCTATTATAATTTTTTTCTTCGTTTTTTAACGTTGTGTAGATAGTTTCCATCTAACCGTTATTTAATATTATAGTGGACACTGGTTATTGGTTGCGATTAATCCTGTGAGAGAAATTGTATATTATCTAGATTCATTGGGTAATGATTGGACAACATACCTAGATATGAAGAAGACGATTGACACGTAAGTGAGATTGTTCTAAAATATTCCTGTGTATATTTAATTATTTATGTGCAATAGTTCTAAATATTCGTTATTATTTTATTATAGTATTCTACAAAGTTTTCGAGCACAAAGAGATATTCAAGTACCAAGGAGTAGAGTCAACAATATTTCGTGGATCAAAGTGGAGGTATATATTTTCACAATTTTGATTATATAGCGATGATACTTGATAAAACAAGTTAAGGTGTATATCTTGATGTATATCCGTATTTTTTCCATGTGTAGTGTCCTCGTCAGAGCAATTGTGTCGATTGCGGTTATTTTATGTTGAGGTTTATGAAAGAAACTCTTCTTTTGGACCGATTAGAGATTTCATCCACGGTATGAATTTCTAATTTAGGAATTATTTTAATATTTCTCATAAAATGACTTCGTGTTTTAAGTAAATCATACTATGTTATATTATTATGTAGTACTTTGATGAATTCAAGTGTGCTTATTACTCAAAAGATCAATTGGATGAACTTATGGAGGATTGGTGCCAATTTGTTATGGAGTTGAGAATTTTATTATAAGGTATAACCTTGAGTTTTGAGAATATAATATTTGTTGTTATAGTTGTGTTACAATATTATTGTTTTGTTGTTGTTATTTGATAACTTGTATGAATTTCGATTTTTTGATTTTGTTTTAGGTTATATAGGTGCAGACCGATGTAGAAGATAAAGCTATTTTGTAATTCATTGTTGATTTTGTTTCATTGTTGTATATATTAATGTTGTTGTTGTTTCAAGTTGTTTTATTTGTTGTATATATTAATGTTGTTGTTGTTTCAAGTTTATGAAATATTGTGCAAAAAAGGATTGAAGATGTATATTGATGTATATTGATGTTGTTGTTGAAATATTGTTTCATTGTTGTATATTGATGTTGTTGTTGTTTCAAATTTTATATTGAAGCTACAAATTCGTAAAATCGTGCAAAATGGTGAAATTAAATCTGATAGGCAGCATTTTGTTTTAAATGAAAAAAAAATAATATTCAAAAATTTATTAGGGAAAACGCTGCTAAAGGGGGGGGGGGGATAGACAACGCTTTTAATGAGAAGTGCTGTCTAAAGTGGATGAAAAAAGCTCTGCTATAGGGGGCAATAAAAAAACGCTGCTAAAGGAGAAATAAAAAAGCGTTGTATAAAGTAAAGCGCTGTTAAAGAGGGTATCTATAGCAGTGCTTTTACAAAGCGCTGTCTAAAGCTCCACCTAAAATTCTTTCAAAAGCGCTGTGTAAAGTGAAAGCGTTGCTAAAGAGGTAATCTATAGCAGCGCTTTTCAGGAAAAAGCGCTGCCTAAAGATTATCCATAGCAGTGCTTTTACAGTAACCTAAACGCTGTCTATACCTTTAGCAGCGGTGGTTTTAGCAGCGCTGTTAAAGGCCTAAAAAAGCACTGTCTAACCCCTTGTTTGGCGTAGTGACATTTATACGGTGTAGATGTCATTTATAGTGTAAAAGTAACATTTTTGTTAATAATAATTATTATTTATTTTTTCTAATACAAAGAAACACATGTCTTGTTGTATTTTATATGGTGTAGATACATTGTGTAAAATATTTAGTGTATGAGTATAAATTCATACACTCATTTTGCGCATTTATTTTGTGTGAATATTTAGATATAAAATATAATTTAAATTGAATAATCGAAATGTAAATTCAATTAAGTTTATTAACTTATTTAATATACACATTAATTGTATATAAATAAATATAATTTATAATTCAGTTTGTATAATTTAATTTAATTTGTTTATTATCTCTTTTTCTTCTCATTAAAAGTATTTCACGCACTAATAAATTGATATCGAAAGCTCCAGTTAGATTCTTCATCGTGTTTTTAAGAATCACACTTTAGAGATCGTGAATTGTTATTAATCAATCGTTGCAATGATGAATGGTAACATATTCCAAATTCTCTTCCAACTCTTGACAACAAGAATTGGATGAAGACAACAAATACAATCTCTATTTGACTTTCACGAAACCCTAGAAGTGGTTACTAATGGCATTCTTGCGCTTAGTGAAGATGCAACAGAGACACAGAGAACTTCCCACAAGGATGCCAAGAAAAGGACTGCAAGATGACATTTTACATCTAATCGACGATTTATGCGGTAAATTTTGATAGAATCTCTCGTGCTAAATCAATGAAGGAGGCATGGGATATTCTTGTCAAGTACTATGAAGGAGGTGATAAAGTCAAGGTTGTCAAGTTGCAATCCTTGCAATGATAATATGAATTATTGTCAATAGAAGAAGACAAAAAGATTTACAGGCTATGTGTCGAAGGTGCAAAAAATTGTCCATCTCATGAAGGGTTATGGTGAAACCCTAAGTAATAAGATGATACTCGAGAAGGTAACACATACGTTGACCTCTCACTTTGATCACATTATCGTAGCTATTCAAGAATTCAACAATCTTGAAAACCTTAAACTAGAAGATTGGTTGGTTTGTCGGAGGCGCATGGGATTAGGATTGTCGAAAGGAAATGAGTTTAAGACTCGATACAAGATCTCTAGGCTCAGTCATGGAAAAAGAATGGTGGTTCTAATAAATTCAAAAGAAAAATCGACAAGACTCAGGGCAAAAAGTCTTGCTCGAATCCTCACAAGAATAAGGTCGATGACAATGTTTATGAATCCTCAAAAAGAGGAGAAGGAAATTCCTATAAAAAAGAAAAGGAAGATAAAAAAGGTGTGTAGTACTATAACTGTGAAAAGTGAGGTCACTTAGCCAAACATTATTGGTACATGAAAGACAAGGGATCGACAAAAGGCAAGGATGAAGGAGTTAACCTTGCACTTCAAAATTTAGATGATTATGATGATATGATGATACGATGGTTATGGTTGCAGTTGCAGATAACCATGTCGAATCTAAGATCTAATTCCTCGACTCATACTTCCCAAATCATATGACTGGTCGAAAAAATGAGGTTAGCAGATTTCAACGAGTTGAATAAGAGCAAGGTAAAATTTACAGATAATAGTCCATTGTAAGCAAAAGGTACTGGAAACCTGGTTTTTTAAAGGAGTAATACGGTGAAAGCTATGATCAAGGATGTACTCTATGTACATAGAATGAAGTGCAATCTTCTAAGTGTTAGACAACTGGTCAAAAAAGGTTTCTCAGTGTTTATGAATGGTGGAGCTTTGGAACTGTTCGAAACTCAGGATAATTTAGTCTTGAAATCTTCCCTATCGAAGAATATGACATTTAAGACCATGATCAGTTCGACTGAGGTAAAATGTTTGAAAATAGTTCTTGACCACATGAATAGTTGGATGTGACATTTGAGGTTTGGCTATCTGAGATTTTGGTCACTCAATCAACTAATCACTCAAGACATGGTACATGTATACCAATTCTTGTGATATCCGACAAACTCTGTGAATGATGCTTAATAGGGAAGCAATCCAAAAATTTGTTCGTTTCAACTATGCTATAGAGATACTTCTGCATACTCGAAGTTGTACTTTCAGATGTATGTGACCCTTTTGAGGAGAATACTATTGGTGGAAACATATATTTCTCATTTTTCGATGAGTACAGTCGAAAACTCTATAAAATTCTAGCACTTGTAATACAAAGGTTAAGACTGATGCCTTAACACATAAACACGATGTCAAGACAGATGTTGAGACATCTATTTCTGATGTAAAATAATATCAAGCTGTAAAATAAATTGCAGAATGATAAATAACACAACATATTGTTAACCTATTTCGATGCAACGTCACTTACTCTGGGGGCTACCAAGCCAGGAAAGAAATTTACTATAACAGTACTAGTTCAAAGCCTAAATAATCTCAATTTACAACTTCTCTCCTAATAACTACCTTGTGAAACTTTTACCTAGAAATTACTATCCAGATATGATGCCTCCCTCTCACTTTCAATCACCACAATGATACCTACAACCACAAACCTTGTGACTAGAATAAAAACCAAATACAAGTTTACACTTCAAATAAAATATACTCAACTCTTTGCTTAAAATATCACGAGTGAGAAAAATATTTAGTATTGCTTAAAAGCTTTAACCAATAACAATAACTTGTATCAATTATGTAGAAAAGATATGTGGATGACATCCCGTAATTTTACAATTGTGAAAAGTTAAATTTTATTAGGTTAGGACTTCTCTTTAAATACACCTCAATAGTCCATGGGCTTCGAAATCTTCACCCAAGTATTTATTGATCCACAAGCCAAGAGTTGCACCAATTATGTAGAAAAAATTCCTTAAATCTTGGAACAAATCTTCAAGGTTTCTAAATTGTCTCAACATTCATTATTAGAAACTTTAATGTTTTTGAAGATTTGATTAAGTTGTTCTAGATTAAATCCTCTTAACCTGCAAAATTTATTAAGATATATCCAAAAGAAATATAACAAAATCAAATCAAATATGTCAAGATATAAAATAGCCTGTACTGTTGTTATAGTACAACATGTCACAACATCTGGCATAACATCTGTCTTCAATGTAACCTTCACATTCTGGTGTAACAGTCAAATCAAAATATTATGACATCTTTCTCAGCATCTATCATGAATGATGTTTTAGCAAAATTGTTGCCAATCCTAAAACTATGGATCTAACAATCTCTCAATTTGGAAAATTTTGGCTAAAACCCCCTTTTGCAGAATAAACATGAAGAGAGGAATAAAACCACCAAAAGAAACACAAGCTACATGTTAAAATATTTAAACTTTGTACATGAGGAAGGAGATAACCTTCTATTTCAAATTGATCCAAGAATACCCCATAAAACGAGGAATCAAATCTTGTCACAAAAAACCAATTCTCCCCCTCAAAGAGAGAATTCAAATAACCAACATAACTTTCCCTAGAGGAAGAAGAAGATTTTCCCAAAGGTTGTACATTAGAAGAACCTGTAGCAGAAGCAACACATATAACTTAGACCACAAGACACAACAACAAACATAACTCAAGACACTAGACACAACCAGACAAGATGTTAGAACATCCGGTAGAACATTCTGCATATAACCACAACAAAAGTAGCAACAGAAGAAGACCGACAAAAGATTCACATAACAGACAATCATGCTCCCTCTAAGATGTTGCATACTTCAAGTAAAAACACTAGACTAGACTTAATGACACTTTTCTCACCCTTTTTAGCTAAAAATTGACAAAAATATAGTTAAAAGAAGTTAAAATATAAATAACTAAAAAGATATAAACACTAAGGCATGACAAATTTCAACAAGATAAACTCAATGAAAGAACCAACAAAAAGAAAACAGACTTACCCAAAGAGAAAAAACTAAGACTCAAAGTGACACAAACTAAGGAAACAAAGAAAATAAAAACAAAACACAGAGAGAGAAAAGACTAAACTGGAAACAAACAAACATACTAAAAAGAAGATTTGTTTTTGTTTTTATATTTACCCTATTTTATTATAACAAGATAGCAAAAAATAGCTATCCAATTCTTCCTCCCGAGTTAATGAAATCGACCCAATCCTCATCAATATCTGAATCTGAATCATGTATTTGCAGATGGCTTTTCTTGAGGGTACTTATCATGGTTACATATGTTTTCCCTATCCTGGATGCTCTAGTAAATGTTCCAACATCTGTTACAATATTGGACTCAACTTTCTTTGAATCATAACTCATGTCATTCTTGGTTTCCAATAACTGGATCTTCTTTGTACCAACCTTATTTTAGAATATTTACTCATGTTGAAATACAACTTATGAGAATGGTGAGGTAGAAGGTATTTAAATACAAGGAAATTTACCTTGATTATAATGAACCCATTGCTGGTAACGACAGACCAGTCAATGAAAGCGTTTTTGGAAGGAGATAAATCATCCTTAATAGCAGTACACCACTCACCCCAGGAGAGAGACATTATTTTTGTTCAACTTTCTCTCTTTTCAAGCTTTGACTACTGGAAAATGTTACAACATTTAAAATGACATTCTCCATGCCATTGAAAATGCTTTTTATGAGATTGCACATATCACAAGATGAATATAGTTGGAAAACCGCAAAGAGTTGCTATTATAATTCTTCACTAGTGTAATTCCAAAAATACCCCTCATATTATCAACGTAACTTGCACCTCAAGTTTATATGAAAAATACTTCCTAGAGCTTCTCAAACATACCAAGCTTATGAGTGCCAATATTTTCCTATAACGAAACCCTTGACATAATGATGACTAGTACCAATGACTTTGTTCTTCAAGCAGACTAGAAATCTTGAAAACCTTGATTGTAACAGCTTGTCACAATGTCATGACGTCCTGTTTGACAATATACTATTTTAGTAACTAACACAATTTCAAACATGTCTCCCTTCAGCAATATATATCCTTAAAGATAAACCTAGATTAAATCATTTCTGATCTAAGAGACAAGATTGTTTCTTAAACAAAACATCCTCCATTCAAACTATCTTGAATTCAGATGCATAGTAGCAACAATTGTCGAAACATCCTAGAAATAAACTGGCTTGTAGCGGATTCTTCTTAATAGTCATCAGTGGAGTGGTAAGCTCACTCAAAACAAAAACATAGGAGTCATCATCAATGGAATTGGCACTCTTACCATGATCAGGCATTGGCGCGATGATCACATTCGGAGTTTCAACAAGAGGGTCAAATTCTATTTCCTAGGCTTCAGTCATATCCTGAATTTTGTTCTTCAGATCCCAACTGTTGTTTCTGTCATGCCCAGGGCTATTGGAATGGTATGCACATCTTGCATTTGGATTGTATTTAGAAGACGACATGTTGACATGTTGAGGCGGATCTCTCAAAGTAATCAGCTCTGCTTTAAACATATGTTGCAACATTTGAGACAATGACATGTTGATCTTCGTGAACTGTCTTCTCGGTGCATTTTTTATCTGAACAAGCGATCAGAATCAGAGATGGCCAGAACGGTTGATAATCCTTAGAGCAAGCTGATGTTGATGAGGGGGTGGTGTACCTACAAGGCACTCCAATGCTAAAGTAAACAAATGTCCAAAGGAGAAGATAGATAGTATTAGGGTTTTGAGTGTAAGAAAGTGATACCTTACTGTTGGTTGAAGATTTTGATATATGTGGTTCGAAGTGGAGTAATTAAGTTCGAAATGAAACCAGAGTAGTATTCGTTGGAATGAAGTGAATGTCACAGTTCGGAATGGAAGAGATGGTTCTTCGAATGGACATGTCAAAGCTCAGAGCTTCGAGTGACAGTTGTGAAGATATATCTAAAAGAAGCCTCGAAGTGGTAACGAGACTGTGTCTGTGAAATGAGTTCGAAGCGAAGATTGTCAAGGCATTTGAAATTCAAACGCGGGCGGGATGATTGGAATTCAAATATATATGTGCTGGAGCGTTCGAAGACGCGTGGAAGCTAGAGAAGAGCAGTGTTCTGCATGTTCTGAACGTGGCGGAATCTTATAAGTCGGACCTATGGTCAAGTAGTATAAATAGAAGTCTTAGTGTTAGGATTTCGTGTCATATCTATTGTACAAAATTCAAGAACATTCAAAATACCACATGGCTAGGAAACGAATGCTCGAACAATGTACGATGATAACACCAAACATTTATAATTCAAGAAAACTCTTTATCTTTTCCAGTCTATCTTCCATTTTCGCATTAATGTCTTTTAAATACTTTTACATTCAAAGTCATTTAACTATTTCTTGCATTTAACGTTTTCTTCTATTCGAAATCCTTTACATTTCAGAAACTCTTTTACATTTCATGCTTTTATATTCATGTTTTTACATTAAATTTTTTACATTCAAAGTCATTTAACTATTTCTTGCATTTAACGCTTTCTTCTATTCAAATCCTTTACATTTCGTAAACTCTTTACATTTCATGCTTTTATATTCATGTTTTACATTAAAATCTTTACATTCAAAGTCATTTACGATTTCGCATTTAAACATTTCTTTGCAATCGAACCTTTATTCATTTAATTTGGTTTCATGTTTCTTTACTTGATCATGTCATTTAGATCCTTTGGTATGCTAATCAAGTGAATTAAACATCTATAAAACACTCTAAATACAAGTCCTAACGATGAATACCGCTTTGTTATTAGATTTATCCCAACGACTAATACCCCATAGGATCAATCTAGTCGATCCCGCAAGTTACCGAGAGATTGAATAATGTCATTAAGATTATTTGATAGTTTGGAGGACTAGCGGTTGTTTTACCGTAAATCATCAGAACAAATTGGCACGACCTGGGACACCATTGGTCGTTACAAATTTAAAACAAAATAAAGATTGTTAAGACATAATCATTATAAAAGTTCTTTCTGAGTGTTAAGTTCGTTGTTATATGAACCTTAGAAGTGGTAGAATAACTAATAGCAACCAACCCTTACGTAAGAAAACGTAATAATAGGATGTCTAATCCAAACAATCAACAAGGGAACAAATGCCCCACATGGAACAGGCACTAACGCGTCCGTTTTGATGGGTACGTCTAGCGCGATCCCTTCGAACGCACAGTCTGTTGCCTCTTTTGCCAGTAACGTAGCCACGAATGGAACAAGTGGCATGTCAACTAACAATTCGATCCTAGGGAATACAGGAACCACTGGTATCTGGGGATTTGTCCCACCATCGTGACACAAACCCATTTCGCCACCCCACCACCAACTAGACCACCCATTGATGGTAATAGACCCGTAAATCCTCTTATGGGATGCCAACATCTTTTATGGCAGGCTTGCACACTTCGACATCGAGTACATCACCACAATTAGGGTCTGGATCTGGGGCTAATCAATTCATGACAAATAACCAAGGGTCAGTAGGTTATAGTACATTGCCTATCCTAACCACAGAAAATCAGATGGCTTTTAGGCAATTAATGGATGATAGTAACCATAATATGATAGGAGTGTTAGCACAAACTATGCAAGAAATCTTCGCCCCAATAGTTCAAAATGTAACTGTGACAAACAGAGAAAACGCGGATAATATGAGTCGAATAACAGATTTTTTCGCTCCGTAAGGCGTAGAGTAACTGTGCATTGGTTCGAGCAAACGTACCTATCATAGAACAAATTGCTGATGACCCACCCTATAGACCAGCCAGAGAGGGGGTTAATTTGGGGGCAAGGGCACAAAGGTTAGACGCCCCAGTGATTTGAGAAGAACCACAAAGGGGATTTATAGAACCAGCAGTAAGGATCGACAGGTTCGATGCCCCTGATTCGAGAGGAACCACAAAGGGAGTTATGGAACCAGGGGGGTCGAAAGGCTAGAAGTCCCAGCTTCGAGAGGAACAACCTAGAGGAGTTGTCATGGTGGGTCGAAATCAAGATGCCGATGCAATGCTCATAGAATTCAAACGACAATGTCTTGGCGTAAATTTAACCACCATGATAGAAAGGATTATGGCCCAAAACGGTCTTAATACGTGAATTAGAAGGCCAAATTATGCCTCCTATATAGTGATTATGTAATGCACATGATTTACCAAGGGATATAAGATCCCTAAGTTCACAAAGTTTGGAGATACCAATGAATCAACAATAACACATAGCTGTATCCGATCAAGGAGACATAGCAAATAATGAGAACCTTAGGATTAAATACTCCCAAGTTCCCCGCCAAGAATGCTTTTACATGGTTCACCACATCGCCTCCCGGGTCCATAGATACTGACCTCTTAGAGAGATTATTCCATGAACAGCTTTACATGGGACAATCTAAAATAAGTCTGAAGGAACTAGCTAGTGTTAAGAGGAAATTTACTGAACCAATAGATGATTACCTGAATAGGTTCAGACTCTTGAAATCTAGATGTTTCACAGTAGTCCCCGAACATGAGTTGGTCGAAATCACCGTGGCCTGGACTATTATATTCGAAAGAAATTAGACACACAATACTTGAGGGACATGGCTCAATTAGCAGATAGGGTTCGACAAGTCGAAAGACTAAAGGCCGAAAAGGCCATGGCTTTTAAAAGTAATAAGAAAGAAAGAATTTTATGTCGAACCGAGGAAGGTGAAGACTATCCTAATTCAAGAGGTCGAAATTGATCTCATGAATTAAAACAGCTCCACCTTACTCTTGTAAGCTATTAGTTCCCACGAAAGGGAAAGAAATTGTTGAAAATGAAAAAAGTGACAAATTCCCAAAGAAAGTGTATACCTTCGATGTCACAAAGTGTGACGAGATTTTTGATCTGCTTGTCAAAGATGGCCAACTAATTGTGCCATCGAATGTCAAAATACCTCCTTTTGATCAAAGAAAGAAAAGAGGATTTTGTAAATATCATAGTTTCCTAGGCCACAAAACCTCATGTTTTCTTTTCGTGGATCCGATTCAAAATGCAATTAAGGATGGCAGATTGAAATTTGCTGACAAACCAAAAATGAAAGTAGATGAAGACCCTTTGGATGTTGCAGACACCAATTACTCCAAGCCTGTATATATTGGAGAAATCAATATGGTGGAAGCAGATCAAGATGACACTCCATTAGAAAAGAAAGCACCGAGAATGTAAACCGTGTGTTAGTCGGTCAACAAGGGGTCACGAGGACGTCCACAAGCAACTAGAGGCTCCGATCGAAGCAGTACCTTTGGCTGTTTCGAAAGAGATCCAGGCTATTAAAGGCCAGGAGAACCAAAAGCAAGGATTGACACAGGCTATTGAAGGCCTGAGGCTAAAATTGGAGAAAGTCCAGATTACAAAGCCAAGTCTCCCTCAGAAAGAAATCTGGGATACCTTAGGGGAACCCAGTGGAAAGTTCGACTACCTGGTGAAGTACTCTGCTCCAGAAAGTTCGAAAATCCCAATCGAAGATGTCAAACCTACAGGATGTGGAGATGATGACACAAAGAGGGAGGATGTAGATGTTAACATTCCTCAGAAAAAAATCTGGGATACCTAGGGAACCCTGGAAAGTTCGACTATCCGTGAAGTACTGCCCGAAAGTTCGAAAATCCCAATCAAGATGTCAAACCCACAGGATGGGAGATGATGACATAAAGGGGGGAGGAGATGTTAACATGGTAGATATGGAGAGACCTCGCTCGAAATGGAGGAGATGGAAAGATATTTAGAGAAAGAGAAGTACAAGATGGAGGATGCTTATGTGGATACTAGCCTTAAAGATTACCTAATGCCGTACACAAAGGAAAAATGATACTATGTCCCAGATGCAAGATCATCCGCAACCGTGAGAATCGCAGACTTCGAGAGGAAGCAAAGGACACGAACCGAAGAATCGCGCCAGGATAATCGCTTATTCGTGTGTTACCCTAAAGCGGAGAAAGTCTATTGAGTTTTTAGTGCGTTGTCAAAGGGGCAACCAAGTGCCCGATATGCCCAAGGTGCTCGCAGTATGATCGTACATACGGGAGCAAACCATTCCTTTTGCCCCACGCCGAACCACAAAGAAGTTGGTCGATGAGCCGCTTCGAGGGTAACTACACTCAACGAAAGCGACATCCCTATCCTAAAGGTGCTCAAGGGTGACGCTCAATATCCCCATCAAGTACCAATGCATAAATGGTCGCAAGTCGAGCTAACAAGGGAAGGACAAATAGAGGAGCAATCAACAAAACGCACGCCACGCCATGACATATGAAGACAATTCAACACCGCAAAGAGGGAGGAATTGAGGTTAGAAAATTATAAAGGAAAAAACCCTATGTCCAGATCACAATGGCGAAGACAACAGAGAATTCGAAAGGCTGAAAGGGAAGCTGTGGCAGATAAAGGAGCAACTTCGATCAAAAACCAAGGAGAATCAAGCACCAACAAACCAAAATCAAATAATCAACCTGAGGACAAACCCCCAGTTAGTAGGAGACTCTTCTCTGAAACACAACAAGATGAATCGAAGGAGTACACTCCAAGTCCAGAAGAAGACGAGGATATGTTAACAGACAACTTCGAATCAGAGGGGGAGTTTTCATTGAACATTAATTGCAACGAGGTATCTGTACTACCTTCCGAATTTGGACAGGAAACTGAAATCGAAGAGCATGAGGAGGATGATACCATAGATTTGATGAAGCATAGACCAGTATGCTACTACGTGATGGATAACGGCACGGTCGAAGAGTAGAATGCGTTCTTCGAACACCCAGAGCCAGCCATGAAGAATCATCTGAAGCCATTGTTCATTCGAGCAAAGGCTGGTGCCCATGGCGTGAATAAAGCCTTGGTGGATGGAGGGGCAATCAATTTAATGCCCCACTTCATGCTGAAGAAATTAGGAATACAAGATGGTGACATCAAACCACACAACATGGTTCTATCCAACTATGAAGGGAAAGTAGGTCAAACATTGGGGGTAGTTCAACTGGATTTGACGGTAGGATCGAAGTAGTAGGCCCACCATGTTCATGGTGATCGGCCAAGGCCAACTACAACTGCCGGAAGAGAGGATCCATGGCGTATGAGCAGTTCCTTCATCAATGCATCAGAGGTTGGTTTTATGGAGAGAAGATGGGATTGTGGAGAATATCGAAGCGGACCAGAGTTATTTTATGACAGCGGTTAACTTAGTCAATAAAAGGAATTATGACAAGTACCTAGCCAGAATAGCCCATTGTACCCCAAGTGACGAAATAAACGAAACCAGGAACGCACACTATTATATGACCCTTCGCCATGATGGCATGTACTGGGATAGGAAGATAATTAAAGGAGACGAAGGAGTCGAAGGCACTTGGCAAAGACGGCCAGCAGGCTGGGAGTTCGATAACCTTGCTCGTGACTGAGTCCTCTTTCTTTGAAAGGATTTCGGCCAATATGGTTGAGAACGAATGGAAAGCGGCCTCAGAGGCTGAAATAGATAATATGTCTGAAGTAAACGAAATAGAAGGGAATGGCTCGAAAGACTCACCCTTTGAAGAACACGAAATAGATCAAAGGCTAGATGCCATCTATGATAAAGAGCCCCTAGGCTTCGAGAAGGACCCCACAAACTCAGGTGCCAAAATGTTAGCACAGGATCCACTCGAAGAGGTGAATTTGGGGGATGACAATACAAAAAGAATAACTTACATAAGCGCAAAACTCAACCCAAGCTTCAAGCAAGAGGTGATCGAAGTTCTCAAGAGAAACAAAGATTGCTTTGCATGGGACTATGACGAAATGCCTGGTTTGAAGAGAGAGTTAGTGGAGCACAAACTTCCAATTAAGGATGGAAAGAAGCCCATCAAACAAACTCCTAGAAGATTCGCGCCAGCAGTTCTCACAAAGATTAAAGCTGAGGTCGAAAGGTTGCTGCGTTGCAAATTCATCAGAACCACAAGGTATGTCGAATGGTTAGCAAATATAGTACCTGTTATTAAGATAAATGGCTCTCTGAGAATTTGCATAGATTTTAGGGATTTAAATACTGCTACCCCTAAAGATGAGTATTCCATGCCCGTGGCGTAAATGTTAATAGACTCCGCAGGATTCGAATACCTAAGTATGCTAGATGGATACCGGATATAATCGATTTTCATTGTCAAGAAGATGTTGCTAAGACAAGATTTCGCTGCTCAGAGCCTTAGGCACCTACGAATGGGTAGTGATGCCTTTTGGTTTAAAAATGTGGGCAACTTACCAAAGAGCAATGAATTCAATCTTCCATGATTTTATTGAGACATTTATGCAGTGTATATTGATGATATAGTCATCAAATCTATATCGCAGAAACCCATTTGCATCATTTGAGCCAATCATTCGAAAGAATGAGAAAACATGGCTTAAAAATGAACCCCCTTAAATGTGCATTTTTTGTGCAGGCTGGAGATTTCCTTGGCTTTGTGGTTCATAAAAAAGGAATCGAGATAAACCAATAAGACCAAAGCCATTATGAGACGAAAGCACCCACATCAAAAGGGAGCTGCAATCTTTGCTAGGGAAGATTAACTTTCTTTAAGATTCATTTCGAATCTAGTGGAAGAACCCAAGCTTTCTCCACTACTGCTTAAAGGCAAGCCTTCGAGTGGGACAAAGCACATCAGGAGGCATTTGACAAGATAAAAAGATATCTCTCTCAGCCTCCTATCTTGTCTCCACCTTCATGGGGAAAATCCATGAGATTGTACATATCCGCCTCGTTAGTATAGGTAGTATGTTAGCACAAGAAGATAGCAATGGCATCGAAAGAGCCATATACTATTTAAGTAGGTGTTGAATGATGCGTAAACTAGATATAGCAATATAGAAAAGCTATGTCTTTGTTTATACTTTTCTTGTATGAAACTTAAGTATTATATAAAGCCTGTTGATGTTTATGTTTCATCTCATTTCGATGTTATCAAACACATGCTTTCGAAACCAATAATGCATAGCGAGTTGGTAAATGGGCTTTAGCCTTAAGAATATTCTTTGACTTTCATGCCTTTAAGAGTCGTGAAAGGTCAAGTAATTTCGATTTCATTGTGGACCATTCATCGTCGAAAAGCCCGTCATGGGTTACGTTGAAATGCTGGAAATTATACTTTGATGGTTCGACCCATAAGGAGGGTAGTGGTGTTGGAGTTCTCATAATTTCTCTCAAGGAATTCCAACAAAATTCAAGTATAAGTTAGATGGTCTCTGCTCGAACAACGGTCGAAAGCGCTTATTGTTGGACTTGAAGCTTTGTTGGAATTGGGGGCAACTAGAGTCGAAATTAAAGGTGATTCGGAATTAGTGGTCAAGCAAATAACAAAGGAATACAAATGCATAAAGGGAAATCTGATGACATACCTTGTCATAGTTAACAGGCTACTCAAAAAATTCGAATACATGGATATTCAACATATACCAAGAATAGAAAATCAAGAAGCAAATGACCTAGCACAGTTGGCTTCAGGGTACAAAGTTTCTACCAAAAACTTTGAGGATTTGGTCGAAATAAGAGGTAGGGTCATGGCTACTAGACTCATACCATCAGATTTAGAAAATATTAAATTAGGGTGTGGTGATAAAGATAGATTCGAAGTACTAGCCATAGACACCTTATCAGATGCAGATTGGCGAAGCCCACTAGTGAGTTATTTAGAAAACCCAACATTGAATGTTGACAGGAAAATAAAATATAGAGCATTATCATATGTCCTTATGGGAAATGAATTGTTCAAAAAGACCCAGGAGGGTGTCTTGCTGAAATGCCTAGGAGAAAGTGAGGCATACTTAGCATTGTCAGAAGTCCACAATGGGGCATGTGGGGCACATCAAGCAGGCCATAAAATGAAATGGTTGTTGTTTCGATATGGTATGTATTGGCCCAGCATGCTCAAAGATTATATAGATTTTGCTAAAGGCTGTGAAGAATGCCAGAAACATGCAGGGATTCAACATTCTCCTGCAAGTGAGTTGCATTCGATCATTAAACCATGGCCCTTTAGAGGATGGGCATTAGACTTAATAGGAGAAATCAATCCTGCTTCGTCTAAAGGACAAAAATATATCTTGGTAGGAATAGATTATTTTACCAAGTGGATCGAAGCAATACCCTTAATAGCTGCTGATCAAGAGGCTATTATTGAGTTCATACAGAAACAGATTATGTATAGGTTCGGATTACCAGAGAGCATAACCACAGACCAAGGTTCCGTGTTTACTGGTAGGAAGATGCAAGAATTTGCCCAAGAGATGGGGTTTAGATTACTAACATCAACACCATATTATGCTCAAGCAAATGGTCAGGTCGAAGCAGCCAATAGAGTGATAATAGGGTTAGTTAAGAAACATGTTGGTAAAAAGCCAAGGAACTGGTACAAGACTTTAGACCAAATACTATGGGCCTGTAGAACATCTCCTAAAGAAGCCACTAACACCACGCCTTTCCAACTAACATTTGGTCATGATGCAGTTCTACCAGTAGAAATTCATCTACAATCAGTTCGAATTCAAAGACAAAACGAGATCTCATCTGCATTATATTGGGATATGATGATGAATGAGTTAGTTGAGTTAGACGAAGTTAGATTGCATGCATTGGAAATCCTAATGAGCCAAAAGGAAAGAGTAGCCAGGGCATATAACAAAAGGGTGAAAGGTAAAGCATTCACTCTTAATGACTTAGTCTGGAAAGTCATATTGCCCATGGACAAGAAAAATAAAACATTAGGTAAATGGTCACCTCATTGGGAAGGCCCTTTTCGAATAGTAAAAATATTTTCAAACAATGCATATGAAATCGAAAAGTTGAATGATGATAAACGAATCTTAAAGGTTAATGGGAAATATTTAAAGAAATACAAGCCACGCCTGCAGGAGATTCGAATAATAACAACGTAGTCGGAACATAATAAAGGAATGCCAAAATGGTAATATATAGTGCCAAAATGGCGTTGTCTGGATATTACAAACCAACATTCAACCAAATTCAAGATTCATTAAACAAACAAAAGATTTAAAAATAGGCATTGTTCCTCAATCTATCAAAGGTACTTCGAAAGGACTCAAGCCTTTGCTGAGTGAAGCGCCTTGCTCCTTCCAGGGTAGCTACTTCTCCCTTAAGTTGCTCAGCTGCTTCAATTTCGGAAAGTCCTTTGTTGAGAAGTTCTTCAAATTGATTGCCAGCAGTATTGGTGTCATATGCCAATTGTTGTTGTTGGGCCTCCTTAACCTTTTGTTGGAGCTCTTGAATTTGCTTTTCCCAGAGAAGAATAGACTGAGCTCGGGTTTCATAGTCAGTCTTGGCTTGCTTTATGTGCATGGCTTGATCTTCAGCTTCTTTAGAGAGCTTCGAAGCATGCTCATAAGCGGCATCCATGGCAGTTCGTTTCTCTTGGACCTTATTAGTAGCAAATTTGTACTGAAGGAGACACCCAGTCACGTTATCCAACAAAGTTTGAAGTTCGAATAATATGGTGCTGACCCAGAGCGGTAGCGAGATTAACTTGCGTAGAAGCTCCTTCATAGTATAGCAGTACTATCCCTTTTGAGCACTTCGAACAAATCCACATCAAGGATTGTTCTCCTAACTTTATTCAGGAGTACAACTCTGTCATCTGAGGGCAACGGAGCGTTGGTCGAACTAGTACCAGCCCTAGTAATAGGAGTATCCCTCTGAGCTAACTTAGCCTTCATATACCCAATTGGGTCATTTCGTCTTAAGAGGGCTAACTCCTCTTCAGTTATTTGAGATTGAGAAGACTCAGGAAGTTCCATACGCAAGGGAGTTACATCCATGTCAACCTCCATGGGCTCATTAGTCTGGTCACCATCACCATTACTTTTTTCTTGTTCATCGTCTTCTCCATCATCAACTAGATCCACCACTTCGATATCGTTATTTTCACTGCTATGAGCATCAGACTCTGTTCCATCGCTCGAACCGCCTTGAGCTTCTTCTTCTTCTTCCTCTTCTTCCTCAGATCCTTCCTCACCAGATTCTTCGCTCTCTTGAGAAGAGTTAGCTTTTTCCTCTTCAGCATGAGTGACTTTTTGGCTCTCTTGATGGGTTTCGAGAGGAGATTTTGGAAGAGAAGTTTCTGGAGGAACTTCTGCAGTATCTTGAGGCGTTGCTTCGTTTGTTTCCTTTAGAGGAGGAGAAGTGCCTTGGTCATCTGGCTGCTCTGAAGCCCCAATCGGAACCGCCATGTTGGAGGATCCTTTGTTTTGCACCAAATTACTGGAGTCCCCATGAGGAGAAGAGTTGATTGGAGCAGCAGTCTTTGATGGAGGAGTCGAAGTGGTAGGAATTGGATTCGAAGTGTCATACACAAACAAAGAAAGATTAAAAACTTGCACTAAGGTACGAATAACTATTTTGTTAAAGATTTGAATTCAATTTACCTGTGGATTATCGGAGGAGAGGTTGCTATCTATATGTTCCAACATTACGTTGGAGGTCGAAGGTGGATTTTTGGATTTAGTTGAGGGAGCAACATCTCTGGAATCAAGTCCAGAAATGCCAGTTGGTTCAGCGCCTTTGGGAACTTCTTTCTTCTGCTTCTTTTTCGAAGCTGTTGGTGAATTCCCTCCAGCCTTGGGATTTTTCCCAGTGACACTTGGTTTTCTCTTCTTTGGAGTGGTTGGTGGAAGCTTGTTAGTCTGAAAGGGTTTAAACATGGGTTAGACTTCAATCATAAATTTTAGTCCATTCGAAACATCAGGATTAATTGATTACCTTTGGAGTTGGGGCAGTTGTTGTTGTTGTTATTGCTGGTGTTGTTGTTGTTGTTGCAGTAGTAGTTGTTGGAATTGCTAGAGGCATGTTGTCATCAGTTTCGATAGTTTGTTGAGAACTACTTCCTTCCTTAGCCTTCGAAGCAACAGTCTTTATCCTGATGGCTGAAAATCGAAACAATTAAGGTAAATGTTAAAATAAAGAAAGTAAGAAATATTTTAGAATTTCCCAAGCATTCGCACCTGCGCCTTGATTAGATATAATCGACATGGCAGAAAGGTCATAGCGAAGATGTCCTAGGAAATTATGGAGCCAATGACGAGCCCATGTCACAGTCTCAGATGGCTTTAGTTTCTTTTGAGATTTGTATTTGAACATCTCTTTGCAAGTCAACCACCAAGGGTATGGAGGAAACCAAGCCAGAGCCAGTTCTGAGGTAGGTAATCTAGGAAATTTAGGTGGATGCATTTCGAGTGCCAACCTATACCTATCCTCAGGTGACAACCCTGAAGGAAGTTTGAACTTAGAAATTTTTTCTTTAAATATTTCCTTCAAGGTTTCGGACGCTCGATACACAGTGGTTTCCAAGCGCGTAGGATCATAAGTTGTTTCGAAATAATTCTGAAAAGCCCTAATCTCTTTAGCGTGAGTGAACATACCTTTCTTTGAGTGTACCTGCACATCGAACGCATCAGTTAGTTTCTTTTGAATGGTGATGGTATCGAACATATAAGATTGGTAGAACTTAATCCACCATTCCAGAAAACCCTTCGCTGTAAAGTGTGTTGGTTCAAAAGGGATTAGTTCGAACTGAGCGAAGTCTTGGTATTGTTCTTGTTGCAGCTTAGCTTCTCTTGCTTTAAAAGTTCGACCAGAAGTGATGGCACTCTGGGTTTGGAAAAGAGGTTCAGGGATTAACTGACATAAACCAAATTGTCTGGAAACAAAGTTAGGTTGATAGGCGAACAGGAAGATTTAGTTCTTGGACGGAGTGATTCGTGAGGAGATTAATCTGGGGAGTAAAAAGGATTTCCAAATGTCTTGAATCTCTTTGCTTTTAACAGCCTCTAAAAGAGACATGGTGAACCATGATGGTCCATGAGTCCTCGAAGCAAAGGGTGCCATAGTCTCTTCAAATTTATGTCTCTTCGAGAAAAGCATGATGTAATGTGAGAAGAGGACTTTGAAGTCAGCTTTATCATCATTTGGAGTGAGTTTTCTCAGCCTTGTACCTTCAATGATTCGATCCGCTATCTTTGGATCTTGTTCAACAATGGTATCAGCAGTTGATAATGAGGATTCAAACATGACATTAAGCCATAATTGGAGTAACCAGAAGGGGCCAGCTAGCAGGATGTTTTTGGGAGTGTGGGATTTCAAACTTGAAACAGCTGATCTCAAGCTTTCGTAAAGATCAACAAGTAACAGCTCACTCAAACATACTCCCCTATTTTCATGTAAATCCCTAGCTAGAGGAATAAACCTACTAGCTACCTGTAAGGACCTGCTACAAAACACGTATCTTGATAACCACAGAGTGAGAAAGGCAATATGTTCCACATCTGACACACTATCTCCTTCAGTGTGGTAATGGCTAATGAACTTAGAGAAACTGGCCAATTTGACATCGAAGTCAATGATACTAGAGTGTTCCTCGATCGTGAATGTAAGTCTCTCCACGGTGACAAACCGGATGGTCTATGTCAAAGAACGTGGGTGTTATCATTCCTCCGGGAGGTGAAAGGTGTGTAGTGCTGTCCCGTAAATATAAGGATGCAAAATAGGGGTGGCTATAGGTGAAGCCTGGTTTCGATAATTTAATCAGATTATATATTCCTAGTTCCTCCCATTGGTGTGATTTCTTAGCTTCCACTTTAGTAAGCCGATTGGTAAGCTATGTCGTGGGTAAGGTAGGATCGGAATGGTTTAAAGTTGCTTTTCACATAATCTAACACAAAAGGATCTTTTGGGGAAATGGTTGGAGTTTCTATGGTTTTCGAAGCAGAGGACTCACCTACACTATCAGTTCCTATCTTAGGGATATCCATCTTATTAAATAAGGGCTTAAAATTATAACAGACAGGGAAGATTTTTCTGGTATCTTTCAAGATTTCAAAGACTGTAAGAGGGCCCATTAGAGCAAACCTCTTTCCAGCAGCATTAGTTGGAATCAGTACCTGAGAGGCGTATAGCAGTTCCTGTTCCTTGGAGATTGATTGAGGGATAAGTACAGATTGACCTTGATGAGTACCGACCTTGCTTTCCATAATTGTTCCTGTGTTCTTGCTTTTCTTCTTGGAAGTTTTCTTCATTTGGGATGATGTTGTTGAAGACATTGTTGAAGATTGTTAAAAGTTTTAGGGTTTTTCAGCGAGAGTAGAAGAAGAAAAGTTTCAGAATGTGAGAAAAAGGTAAAAGACTAAGTTGATTAGTTTTTATAGTGAGGAAGTTGAAACACTTACCAACTGAGGCTAAGATACGTGGGGATCGTGGGTTGGATCTGGAAAGAGGTGGCGTAAAGTTAACATTGGTAATAAGCGTGATTAATGATAATCATTGTTTTGTAACCGCACCATGCTGTGATGACTGTTTTAAGACGGTTAGGAAATCAAAGAGGCGTCTTGATTGATGTGGTTGAAGTTACGTACAGTAAGTATCATGATTACTCAAAAGTCACATCAAAATCTTGTAAACATGTTTAAAATAAGTATTTCTCAAAAGAGGTTCGAAATACATATTTTAAAGGGGCATTTTGTTGGCTGAAAATTTTGATATATGTGGTTCGAAGTGGAGTAATTAAGTTCGAAATGAAACCAGAGTAGTATTCGTTGGAATGAAGTGAATGTCACAGTTCGGAATGGAAGAGATGGTTCTTCGAATGGACATGTCAAAGCTCAGAGCTTCGAGTGACAGTTGTGAAGATATATCTAAAAGAAGCCTCGAAGTGGTAACGAGACTGTGTCTGTGAAATGAGTTCGAAGCGAAGATTGTCAAGGCATTTGAAATTCAAACACGGGCGAGATGATTGGAATTCAAATATATATGCGCTGGAGCGTTCGAAGACGCGTGGAAGCTAGAAGAGCGTTACGCATGTTCTGAACGTGGCGGAATCTTATAAGTCAGACCGTTATGGTCGAAGTAGTATAAATAGAAGTCTTAGTGTTAGGATTTCGTGTGTCATATCTATTGTACAAAATTCAGTAAACATTCAAAATACCACATGGCTAGGGAAACGAATGCTCGAACAATGTACGTATGATAACACCAAACATTTATAATTCAGTAAAACTCTTTATCTTTTCCAGCCTATCTTCCATTCTCGCATTAATGTCTTTTAAATACTTTTACATTCAAAGTCATTTAACTATTTCTTGCATTTAACGTTTTCTTCTATTCGAAATCCTTTACATTTCAGAAACTCTTTTACATTTCATGCTTTTATATTCATGTTTTTACATTAAAATTTTTACATTCAAAGTCATTTAACTATTTCTTGCATTTAACGTTTTCTTCTATTCGAAATCCTTTACATTTCAGAAACTCTTTTACATTTCATGCTTTTATACTCATGTTTTTACATTAAAATCTTTACATTCAAAGTCATTTACGTATTTCTGCATTTAAACATTTCTTTGCAATCGAACCTTTATTCATTTAATTTGGTTTCATGTTTCTTTACTTGATCATGTCATTTAGATCCTTTGGTATGGTAATCGAAGTGAATTAAACATCTATAAACCACTCTAAATACAAGTCCTAACGATGAATACCAGTTTTGTTATTAGATTTATCCCAACGACCAATACCCCATAGGATCAATCTAGTCGATCCTGCAAGTTACCAGAGAGATTGAATAACAGTCATTAAGATTATTTGATAGTTTGGAGGACTAGCGGTTGTTTTACCAGAAATCACTGTAAACACTTACCATCAAAGATATGAGAGTTTATATAACAATCTTGGGAAGATCCTCATTGGCTGCTATATTTGGGCCGAGATATGCGGGTCTATAAATATAGTTGTCTGAGATGACTAGGTCAAATCAGGCGATGATGCCCGTAACTAGCCGTTATATCGGGCAGAGGAGGCATAAAGGGATTAGTTTTAAGCGAGATAAGTCGCTGATCTGCTCGACGTCCATCGAGCAGAAGGGTTCTGGCCATTTACATCACGGGCAAATGATGCCCTTTGAAGGCTTTTCGGTCTGTTCGACTCGTCACTAGACTCGAAGAGATGGCTTTCCCGACAGTCATTCAGGTTGTCCAGAACAGTAGCCTCCCAATTCATTGCTTCTAGGCACAGAAGTAACGACTTAAAGTCAGCCTATGCATTAAGGAGGAAAGTGCCTTGATGGTGCTTGTCATCTGTGATAGAGACGTTTTGTGATTTTTACGAGGACATGCTTGTACGTGATTCGTTCGTTTGTTTGCTCATAGTTTAGAGCTATTTTACAAGTTTGATTTTGCTAAGTGTTTAGGCGGGGGTTTGCTCGTTTGATGTATATCTTCACTAGTGTGGGGTGACTAGTTAAAGGGTGCCAGTTTGTTTATCGGGCTTGATCCGGAACTCAAGTCTTGATTAAAGACATGAGATCAGTGGCGTGAACGTGCCATCACGAGTTGGGTGTTCTTCCAGGCGAGGTACTTAGACCACGGGGCTCGTTCGAGTCCCCCATGTCGAGGTGAGGATCCCTTAATGTCGTGTTTGTGGCGCATTGCTGGTACCGAGGCGTGCGCTTGGTGTCGAGCTCTTGATGCTCGGACGGTATTCCGAGGCATGTCGACTGTTCATGCCTAAACCATAGTATTGTTTAAGTTTTTCCCCATGTGGGTTTTTGAGATAGTATGCCCTTTTCGTTTTTGCTCGGATGCGGGGAACGTAGATCTGCTTTACACTTGTGCTTGCGGGGAACGCATGTCTCCCAGGCAGTTGTGTTTGCGGGGAACATATGTCTTTCAGGCAGTTGTATTTGCAGCAAACATATGTCTTCCAGGAAGTTGTGTTTGCGGGGAACATATGTTTTCCAGGCAGTTGTGTTCACGGGGAACATATGTCTCCCTAACAGTTGTTTGCGGGAACGATTTATTTATGCCCGTCCGTCAAGGAGGTTGGTGAGGTCATTTATGCTACGATGTCGAGCATAATTGGCTTCCTCCTTCTCCTCGTATTGGATGTATGCCTGGGCCTTAAGGAGGAGGGCATCCAGTGTTGCCGGTGTTTCAATGCCAAGTTCTTTGGCAAAATCGCTGTGGGAGCGTAATCCTCGTTTGAGCAAGTAGTTTTCATCTCGTCGGTCGTGGAGATTTGGACGACTTCTTTGTTGAACATCTCGATGTATGTTCGGAGAGACTTGTCTTCTCCTTGTATGATCGCTTCTAGCGTGGCCTCTGTCTTAGGGTGACGGCGAGAGGATGTGAAATGCCTTGAGAACATCTTCCCCAACTTCTTCCATGAGGTGATGGACTCGTTGGGGGAGGATTTTGTACCAAGACATTGCCCATTTCCTCATAGTTGTTGGGAACAATCTACACTTGATGGCTCCCCTAACGTCTCGGTAGTCGAGCAAAACGTCAATGTTTTCGACGTGCTCGTCGGGATCAATTGTGCCATCATACTATCCGAGCTTTGGGGGTTTCTCCAACCCAAAGGAATGAGAATATCCATGATCGCTTGACAAAGAGGACCACGATGCTCGTCTTCGTCGCTTTGACTTGGAGAAAGAGAGAGGGAGAACAATTGTTCTTGATGTGCTTGAGTGGAGAAAGGTCTCGGTCGCGGGGGCGATATGGCACGCTCTTTTTCTTCTTGTACGAAGGAGGTCCCATATTTTTCTAAGGAGGGGCGTGTCCCCTCTTTTTCAGGAAAGAACGATCGAGGTGAACTTCGCTCCGTGCATGTCTTTTTGGCGAGGGAGTTGAAATCATGTACGTGTGAGACTTCACTAGGATATCATGCACCCTCACATCTCACATGTTGCATAAAATAATATTTTTCTTATAATTATAATGTAAAGTTTATTTAAGTGAAATTTTTTTCTCTAACTAATTTAATACTATATCTATTAAATAAAATAAATATATTTTAAAAATAAAAAATATAATTTTTTAATAATTTGTGTTGAATAAGATTTATATGTACTAAAATTTTCTTTTAAAAGAACAATTAAAAATTATATTCTTAAATCCTAGAATTTTCAAAATAGAATACAATTGAAGAGGGTCCAAAGAGATACATTTTATTTTATTTTTCGTTTAAATTTAATTTTTTCATATATTATTAATGATATAAAAATAAATATATTCTATATAAGAATAATTTAATTGCAACATTCTAATTTCAAATAAAAGTGAATCATATTGCATATAAGAATAATTTAATTTATTGGAATTTTTATCTTTAAATTCTATTTTCTAAATTATTTTTTTAACTTGTTATTTATAAATTATAATATAAAAATAAATATATTATTTGTATTATAAATTTCTTTTGGTAGGTATTTTTTACATTTCATGGAACCCCTAACTCTTAGATTTACTAGTCTTTGGCTATAAGGTTTCTTTTTGGATCTACACCCTCCCGTCCACGCCCTCTACTTGGCCCATTTCATTTTTCCTTAACATTTTTACTTTATTTTTATTTTTAATTGTTTAGTGTTTTTATAATATATTTCAAACTTCATAAAAAAAATACTTAAATAATTAATCATCTTAAATATTTGAAATCGAGACAAACTTATATCGAAAACTTAATTCTAATGCAAAATTTGAATCATAAAAAAGTTTTGTTCGAATCCAAATCTGCACCGAGTGGAAATCTCTAAATTTAAGTCAAAACGGACCTGTGAAGTTCAAATAGAATCGTGAAATCGAAGTGGAAATAATTTAAAATCGAAAATTGAATCTTATTGTTGGATGTTTGTTTTAAAAAAAAATAGTTATTGTTGTTACGTGAAAAATATAAGCGTTCCTTGGATCTTTTAGAAAAATGGATTATACGTAATTGATTCTTTTCTACGTTACTATTTTCATTTCTTTCTTTGATTTTTTTTCCAACTTTTCGTGTTTAATATAAAATACTTTTTTGTGAAATTTAAGAAGAATTCTTTTTATTTTTAGTAAACATTTAAATCTAATTTTTATTTTTGGAAAATGACCCTATTTAAAAATAAATTATTTTATTTTTTAAATTAAAAAATTTAAAATTTCACAAACAAATTTTTTGTAAAATTAACAGAAACGTTTTCTGCGAAATTACCTGCAGATTTTGCATTGTACAATTTAATTTTTTTCAAAATATAAAATTGGTAGCAAAATCCGCATGGGAATTTTATTTTAATAAACTAAACTCGCAGGCAATCCGCAGTAAACTAATTTTCGAAAGAAGATCCTCAAGTATTTCCTGCAGAGTAATTTCCACAGGAGAATCAATAGGAAATTTCAGTATTTCTGCTAGTTGCGGTTTGATGAAATCCAACAAAGCAGACAATTCAAACTTTATAAAATAAGTTTTGTCTCTAACTCGATCAATTCTAGAAAACATTATCTTTACATCGTCGTCATTATAATCTTGTCTATATTATTTAACAAAAAACATAAAATTGATTGTTCATTTGTTGAATAATAAAAGATGGATGTAAATGTAACGTAACCATAAGCTAAGCCATACACAAGGTTGGGTGAGTTCAGTCCAAAATCTGTGTATAATAAATACAAATCCAGCGATGCATAAATTCTCAGTCTTTTATTTGCTAACAACTTGCCCATAAAATATCTCATTTGAATTATAATAATACATGTTTGGTGATAGATGGTGACAATGTCAAAATTATGACGAGTTCGTCATTATTTTTGTTTTTATTTTCTAAGTTGTGATATTTAAATTTCAAAAATAGATTTATAAAAGCATTTTGATTTAAGATAATTTATGTTAGAATATAGAAATAAGTAGAGATGAAACAATGAAATTATATAAGAAGAGACATAAAGATAAATAATAAAATGAAATAAAAGACAAAAATATAAAAGATTTATTTCGGTTCGTCTAAATTATTCGATCTATCTCACTTTTCAAAAGTTTTCACAAGTTTTCACGTGAGATTTTCACTAAAACTATCTTTTAGAGATTTTCTACAAGATCAACAAAAACAACCTTAAAAGCTAACTTGAGTTTTTCTACAAGAATATAAATTCTTTTGATGTTAATGATTTTAATGATTTTTCTGATTTCGAGGATGGTTTGGTCACATGTGCCATTTCTTTCCACATTGGAAGCATTATGGTTGTGAAGTATATACTCTCATTCCTCTTCTCCTCTTGTGGTTTTTCACATTTCATGAATCTTCTGAAGTTCTGAACAAGCAATGTTATTTCCTCATCACTAGAGTTGGAATCTGTTTCTATAGTTTTGAGCGCCAAACGCTTTTTCCTTAGTATCTCGGCCGCAAACAAATTGTGATATTCGAATTTCAAAAATCAATTGATAAAACACTTTGATTTAAAGTAATTTCGTATGAAGATTGAATTAAGTTGAGACAAAGCAATGACATGAGAGAGAGAGAGAGAAAGAAAGAGAGAGAGACTGAGAGAGAGAGAGAGAGAGAGATTAAAATGAAACAAATGACAAAACTAAAAGAGATTGGGATTGGAATATCACACAAGAAATTTATCCCGATTCGACCTAAACCACTTGACCTACCCCACTCTCTAAGAGTTTCCTCTAGAGATTTCCACTAAAACCATCTTGAACTTTTTCACAAGATCAACCGAAAGAACCTTAAAAAAATAACTGAAGCTTTTGCACAAGGATCAAAGTTCTTATGATTTCGATTGTTTTTCTACTTCTAAGGGAAGATTGTCTCACGGGCCCTTTAAGTGAAGGATGACCTACCCTAGTTATTTTACTTCTTTTTTTGTTTCTTGTGTTTTAGAAATCTTTTGAAGTGTCAAACTATTTCTGCCATTTCCTCATTCCCGAAGTGTGAATCTTTTTCTTCAGTATAAGTGCCAAGGTTCTCTTCTTCTTGTCACCTTCCTCATCATCTCCAAGTATCTCCATCTCCATCTCATGTTCTTGTAATTTTTCGAAGCGAGTAACCAAGTACGTGGAAGAAAAATCCCCCTAGATTTAAAAGTAGTAGTGATTTTGGGTTGCCAACTACAAATTAAGAATCTAAGAAATTTTACAACCAAACCCTCATTTTGAAAAACTTTTCCAAGGGTTCTTATGGGATTGACTATGTGGATATATATATATATATATATATATATATATATATATATTGACATATCATAAATATTTTATTTAAGTTTCATTTTGAAGATCTCATATTCATGAGTCAATATATTTGTTCTTGACCTCTTTACCAGGGTAATACTTTCTTGGATGACTTGGAGGATGTTCCACATTTCTTTAGCAGACTTGTATTGTGAAACGCGCAAAAACTCGTCAAGACCGATATCACTAGGAATGATAGTTTCAGATCTTTGGTTGCACTAACTGTTTATCTTTCTTCTTTGGTCTAATCATCTTTTTTTTTTTGCTTACCACGACATCATTAACTTGATGTGTGGAAACAAATAGACAATTTTTAACAGCCTTCGACATATCAAAATCTATCCATTCTACTAAGATTCTCATCTTATATTTCTACATAACACACTCTTCTACATTAAAGGATGGGGGTTTGTTAAATGAATGTTTGAAGTCACACGCTTCCTCTTATAATGTCGAGTCTTGAACATGAGTTAGGGTCTTATGCCAATTGTTGAACAACTGATTCCAAACACAAGAGGGGGAGGGGTGGACTTTGAATTGAAGAACTCATGATTAATATAAAAATAGAAAAGATTTAGAGAGAATGCACGAGGATTTATAGAGGTTCAACTTACCACTCAGACTTCTCCTTTCTCTAGGAACTTATTCTTGAGAGGTTCACTAATATAATATCTTGAGCTTGTAGGGATATCTATGTTGGAACAAAATTGGTTTGTACCACATCCCTAGGTTTTGATGATAACAAAGTATTTAAAGAACAATTGGGTATACTAATGTATGTTCAAGTGTACATGTAAACAAATTAATATTATGATTTAAAGTTAGTTCGTATACTACAATGAACATCTAAAGAGAAGCTCTAACGATGCAGATTCTGAAGACCAGACTTTGAAGAATCAACTTCTGATCATGTCATCTTCTAGTGATTAGAAGATGATGATTCTAAACTCTGATGAGGCCTACTTCTAAAGATCTAGTCAACCTATGAAGACCTAAGGTCTGAAAAATCATAAGCTAAGACTCAGACTCTAAAGGATCAAATTCTGAAGCCATACAAAGCTCAAGAACAAGGAAATTCTGACATGTTGTAACATGGTGGGATGACTGACTTGTTTGTTTTGTGTTTTATCGCAAATGTTGTGGTTAGCAAGAGTCACCACCTACTTTTCTTTTATCCAATAAGGAAAGGTGAAAAGAACAAGAAAAACCTTTTATAGATTCTGAGTACGGGGGTAATTATGAAAAGGGAAGGTGTTATCACCCTTTTCATTTGTAGTTATCTACGGGCTCTTAATTGCTTAGCTCACTTTTAAAAACTTGCTTTTGTGTGTGTGATTTGTTTGAAAATATTTTGATTTGACTTCGTAAATTGATTCTTGTATAGGTCCTCAAGAATGAGTACAAAGTGTTTGAAAAATATTTGTTTGAAAATGTGAGGTGTGAAAAGTATTTTCAGCAAGAAATTAAGAGTAACTACCCACTCGGAAGGTCGTTCTTATTTTCCTTCTCCTTTAGGATAGTGCTATCCATACCATTAGTTAGTAGGTAGCCCTATCCGTTGGATGTGAAGGTACAAGCATAGGGTCGTCGTATGGTCATTGAAGGCAACATTGTAAGGATACCTTAACAAATTCGTAGGGACTATCATCATTTATTAGTAGGCAACATCGTGGGTTAGGATCATATATTCGTAGATAACATCGAGGGTTATCAAGGGACTATGGTCTTTATGATAATTTTTGAATCGATAGATTTTTGCTAATGGTACCCCTACGTTCGAGGGACATGACCATTTAACCGAAGGCAACAAGAGAGGATACCCTAAGGGTGCAAGTGTGAAGAGTGATTCAATTTAGATATTTATCTTTGATTAGGGTTATGCTAAGTTATTTTTAGATCTTGCCATATAAACCCTGATTAGCATACATCTAACAGTTTATATTTGCGGAAAAGTATATTACGGAAAGATAAAGTCCTACACTATTACATGGCTTTGGGGCAATTACATAATAGAGGCGCGGAAAGTAAATTTACCTAAACTATTACATTCCATGAGCAGTTACATAATAGTAGAAAAAATTCGAAAAAAGTAAATCTACACTGTTACTAAAATAACCTTGCAACCTATACACCGATTTCTAATATTTAAATAAATAAAAATAAAGCATAAATAAAGAGAAAAATATCACGAGAAACATATAAACCTAATTACTAAAAGAAAAAAAATATTTTTGATGCTTTTTCGGAATTGATTTTAAATGATAAAACAAATTAAAAGTTAATTAAATATTAATTAAGAAAATAATTTAAATGAAAAGAAAATTAAAATGTTTTTTGTGTCAAAAATTAATTTAACATTTTTAAAACCTAAATCTAAAAAGAAAACATTTTTTAGATTATTTATAAAGGTTAAAAAAATTATTTAAAAATAATAAAAATAAGAAAGTAAATTAAAAGAAATAAGAAAATGTTAAGAAAATAAGTGATTTGGCCCTGGAAGGTGTTGAATTCGTGACCTGGGGGACACTGGTTCAAAATTGCACCACTACACCACTAGCCCATGGTGATATAACCACGCCTTTGATAATATGTATGTGTTGACCTGTAAAAATAAAAAATTATGAAGAAAAAAAAGTTGCAAAAGGCAGGTTCGAACCAGCGACGTTATGGAGAAGAGGACCAAGGGCGCACGTTCTACCACTGGGGTGGCTATACATCCGTTTATATAATCAACTCAATATATATATATATATATATATATATATATATATATATATATATATATATATATATATAAATCAATTCTAGAAATCTTAATTAAACAAAATGCACGCCAGGTGGGACCCCTATGTTTGAATGATCGAATCAGAATATGCCACGCCATGGTCAAAAGGTCAGAGGCCAGAAGGACGCCAGAGCCCTAGCTCCGGTCGTCTTCTCCCGTAATTTCAATTTTGAAACCTGCAAAATAAAAAGAATTAATGAACAAGAGGTACCTTACCCCCTAAATCGAGGGTTGCGAGTCCAATGGTAGTGTCTTTTTGGCCCGAAAGTGTCTGTATACAGGGATACGAAGCTCAACAGTTTTTGAGCCATAACGATGGAGTTTTATCATTCTTGCGTTAAACCTAAAAAACAAAGCATCAAATTGGCTCTAAACAACATCATGAACATGTATGAATGCATACACACGATTTATTTTGCATGAATCAAGAGTTTGAATTTTAGAAACCTTTACTAAACCGATGCACTTGGGGAATAGATTTCTGGATGCTTTAAACTCATGCAAGGACTTGGATTGATTGCTGGACACCTCAGGAGAGTGAATGAGTGGTTGGTTTGGCTTGAGAACGACTGGAAATTGAGATTCGAACTTGCCATAAACTTGGAAAATTTGAGAGCTTTGGCTAGGGTTTCTTGAGCATGCAATCTGTGTTCTTTTCTTGTGGCTTTGATCTTCTTATTTATAATGAGTGAATTAGGTCAGAACATGTGAGAAAATATATTGCATTGATGGAGAAAATATTTGATTTGGAAATCAAATGAAAAACTTCTAATTTTGTTCAATCTCATGCCAATCACTTCTTGCACGATTTTGCCAGCTTGCTAAGTGTTACTTGGACCTCAAGAAGCTTAAACATCAAGCCCACACTGTTATACCCCAAAATTTTCCCTCCTATTTTTGAGTTCAAGATAAATCTCCATGCTCAAGAATTCCTCAAGGATTGAACAGACAAACCCTCTCCTAAGCTTGTTCCCCACTTATGGTTACCAACTTTCCATTTGTTACGAATTTCAATTTTTGGTGGAGCGTAGATGTTATTGCTCCAGCTTCATGTATCCATGGTCGGCCTAGAAAACAGCTGTATGCGACTTGAACGTCCATAACCTGAAAGGTGACTTGAAAAATATGAGGACCAATTGTCATCGGAAGGTCTATTTCTCTTATAACAGATTTTCTTGATCCATCAAAAGCTTTGACTACCACACCATTGAATTTCATAGGTGTTCCTTTGCAAGACAAACGAGCGAGAGTCGTTTTTGGCATTACTTTTAAGAAAGAGCCATTTTCCACTAGCACGTTGGAAAAAGAGTCTGATTGACAGTTCATAGAGATATGCAGAGCGAAATTGTGATCTCTACCCTCTTCAGGGAGTTCTTCATCACTGAAGTTCAGATTGTTGCAAGCCGTTATGTTGGCTACGATTCCACCAAATTGATCAGTAGTTACATTATGATCTACGAAGGCTTGACCCAAAACTCTCATCAAGGCCTCTTGATGGGCTTCAGAGTTCAAAAGCAAAGAGAGTATTGAGATTTTGGAAGGAGTTTGCATTAGTTGATCCACAACTTTGTACTCACTCTTATTGATCAACTTTAGAATTTCATCAAAGTCTAGATTGATATTGGTTCCATCAGACGGACCAATATTTAAGTCTGGATTACCAACGGGAATTCCTACAGGATTCACAACCGGTACATCAATAGGACTTTGCCTAGCTGCAGGAGTGATAGGCTGCTTTGGTGGCAACGAGGTATGCACACGCCCATTCCGAGTTACTCGACTTACTTCGGCGATGTTAACTACGGATGAAAGAGTAGGTATGGGTACTTCCTTCCTATTTTCCACCATAGTTTCATTGTATTGATAGGGAACTGCTTTGTCAGAGTCATAAGGAACAGGTCCAGGTAGATAAATGATCAAAGGAGAAACAGGAACCCTTGGATTGTTGTATTTGACCTTTATGCGCTCAGGCATATTGAAATGAGGAATAATAGTGTTTACTTCAGGACTTACCGAGTTTATATCTGAGACTAAAAGCTCATGCAGATAACATCCTATCATATTCACATCATTCTCATTCCTATCTCTGAAAACTCGAATGTCGCCATTGTCAATTAACTGTTGAAGATCTGCTTTTATAGTAGAACATCCACGAGAGTCTTCGGAACAAATTCTACAAGATCTGTAGTTATGCTGAGCAAAACCACCCATTATGCAGAATGTGGCGTGCATTTGCACTAAATCTCCTCTTACCAAGTTTACATCGAAGACTTGGTATCGATCAGAATATCTAGCTATTATGTTCACAACGTGCCCTCCATGATTAGGTAGCAGATTCACTTGTACATTTGGATTCGTATTTCTGAAAGAAAGAAGGTTATCCCTAACCAGTCTTTGAACTTTAGCTTTCAAGGCTATATAGTGCTCGAGATCGTGACCAGGTTCCCCTTGATGAAAAGGGCAAGACACATCAACTTTGTACCACCAAGATAATTTATCGGGTACTGGAGGTGGTGCTCTTGTTTGAACAAGATTTCTCTCAACGAAGGAAAGATATAATTCCGTGTAAGACATTAGAGTTGGATCAAACTGCAAAATTCTAGGAGCACGATTTTGATTGTTTTTGAATGGTTGAGCCTGTTGTCGTTGCTGCTGATTCTGTTGAAATTGTGGGGTAATTCCCATGTTTGAAGTTGTAATAACAAGTGGTGCGACAGCGGCTACCTATTGTCGGTGATTGACATTTTTCCTGGGTTTCCCTTGGGATACCATTCCAATGTCTTGTTCTTTCTTCTTCGGGAAACCACTTCCAAATTTCTTGGTTCAGCTTGAAGATCCAACTTCTCTAGTTAAGCGTCCTGCTCTGACTCCTTTTTCTAATTGCATTCCCATGTTTATCATTTCGGTGAAATCATTTGGAGCACTACCGATCATGCGTTTGTAGTAGAAAGGACCAAGAGTATTCAAGAAGATCTTGGTCATCTCTTTCTCTTCCAATGGTGGATTGACTTGGGCAGCAATTTTCCTCCAACGTTGGGCATACTCTTTGAAAGTCTCTTTATCCCTTTGAGACATTGATCTGAGTTGTTCTCGATCTAGAGCCATGTCCAAGTTAAATTTATATTGTTGAACAAAAGCTTCCCCTAGGTCATTGCAAGTTCGAATGTTCACACTATCCAATCCTATGTACCACTTTAGAGCGGCGCCAATAAGACTGTCTTAGATGAGGTGAATGAGAAATTGATGATTATCAGTGTAAGTAGACATTTTCCTAGCGTACATCACAAGATGACTTTGCGGGCAATAGTTGCCTATGCACTTTTCAAAATCGGGGACTTTGAACTTGGCTGGTATTCTCACACTGGGAACCAGACATAGATCGTGGGCATTTTTCCCAAACAAATCCTTTCCACGAATCATTTTGATCTCTAATTGCATTTTGTTAAAATGTTCTTAGAGATCTTCCATACGACCACGAGGATCCGTGTTGTCGCCAAGATTATGATAAACTTCGTTGTTTGCAATAGTGTGAACCACGGAAGCTGAATTCGTCATAATCAGTTGAGAAACCGACATAGTGACTTGAGGAAAGGTTACTCTAGGCTGTGAAGTGAACGCTGAATTCTGCAAAGTAGGAACCTCTGTTGTGGTTGTCGGTACTTCAGAAGTATTTTGACAAAAACCTACGTCGAAGTTGAAAGTCATTCCCCAAGGGTAACCTTCTAGCATAGTGAAAAGCGGATTACTAACTGCAACAGCAAAAACTGGAGTTGTAGTGATTTCTAAAACCATCGTCGCTTGAATTTGACTATTAGGTGTCGATTGCTGATTCTACGCAGCTACCAACGAGCTTACCAGAGCTGTGAGTCTTTCCACTTCCTCTTGAAGTGTGGTTACTGTACCACGAAGCTCAATATTCTCTTGTTCAAGATCTTCCATTTCTTTCCTTCTATTCGCACGAGTATTGTATCTTCGAGTTGACTGTGAACGTAGTCGAGAAACTCTAAGACACGACAGCTTAACGATCTCTGGAGAAAATTCCAAAAGATAAAACTCTAAATTACAAACTCGAAATGCAAAAAATGATGCATGATTATGGATGCAAAGAAAAAAGATTTCCAAAGAATTTACGCTAAAAGAGAAATTTCTTGCAAACATTTGGATGGAAAAACTCTCATTTTATTAATATTTGGAAGAATATTATAACAAGGTTTTTTTTGGAACATAGCTCTTACAACGATAAAGTAAATGATAAATAAAAGCTAAACTATACAAATTAAGTGTCTTCGTCTGATGAAGAACCAAATGCTTAATGCAGCTTCAACTTCAGGATCTCTTTCCCATAGTAAGCTTTCAATTCAGCTTTCTCGGCTTTTAGCTTGTTAACGACATTCTTCCATTTGTCTGGAGCAGTATTTCCATTTGTCACTTCTTCAAGCTTTATTTTTCTTTCTTTGATGTACTTCTTGATTGCGTCATCATTTCGATGAATTTTATCATCTTTCTCCATGAGCCATCCATCTTGAAAGTAGAGCGTCTTTTCATGATATTTGACCTGCTTCCCAAGTCTCTTTTTCTAGCCTCATCTTAGCCAAAGCTTCTTGGTATACTCCCATAGTCTCAATGGGAATGGTGGTCTATTTAGATACCACTGGGAACACGGGTTCTTTATAAGCATAAGACATTTTGAATTCCTTAGCTCTTTTCTTTACCCAAGAAGTGTAAATTTCCATGGCTACACAATTCTTTAAATCAACCTTTCCTTTCCTTCGAATATGGTTCCAAGCTCTTATCATTCTGGCTTTTAAACATTCGAATATGGTGCTAAGAGATTTCGTTTGGTAGTTAAGTTTTTGTCTATCTTATACTTCCTTAAATGAGTCATCGTTGCAATGACTTGTGGCTTCGGAATGGCTTCCAAACCATTGAAAGGCACTTTGTCAGACACTAAGATACCTAAAATATTTGCGTACTCTTCCAAAGTAGGCATCAACTGATAATCAGGGAAAGTGAAACAACGATAGACTAGATCGTAAAACTAAACGAAGGTTTTAAGAAGTCCTTCATCAACGTTAGTGTTCAAGATAGTTAAAAGAGTTCCATAAAGTTTTCTGAAATCCGAGGGATCTTCTACCAAGGATGCTAGCTCTTTTAAATTTTCCACATCAGGAAATCTAAAACCGTATCTCTTTGTATTTCTTCTTCTTACATCCATCCCTCTAACCTAAAATGTTTGCAAATAAAAATCTCTAAATTCTTTGGAAATGGAAAGAAAAATGAGAAATTGAGGTTTTTGAATGAATGAATGCATGAATGTCACAAAGATACAAACATGGTTAGTGGTTATACACACGTTCAAGCATTTGAAATCACGAGCATGAGGCCAATGATAAGAACCAAAATTGGGTAAATTTTAAGGGCTTATTCACCTGCAAAACATGTTCTACAGATAATCCAGGTTCAACGCTTCTCTTTGAAATATTATCGATTTAAACAACTAACTCGTAGTCCAATAATATTTTTCAAGAAAAACTCGCCTGATCGTAGTCTTGCATGACAACTAATCTAAGTTTACACCTGAATAGTTTCTGCACTACATCCTAAATGGCCATGATGGGTTATGTGTTCTACAGCCACTCAGCTTCACTGATTCGCTTGAAAGCAAAAATGTCTTCGCAATTAACTTTCTAAACACAATTACCCCCAAGAAAACCTCCATTGAGCGAGGGATCTCAAATTAACTTATTAAGGACTGAGACTCCTCGTAAGTTAATAGGACTATACCCCCACCTAATTCTTAAAATGTTTCATAAATCTAGGTTAGGATTTTTTTCCATCAGATGAAATCGCGAGTAACAGAATCAAACACACAATAAAGAAAAACAAACATGTGCACAAATGAAGCTTAACCATTTTTTTCTTTTTTTGAAAACAAAGAAAAGCTTGGTGACTCCCCAACAGAGTCGCCATTTTTTTGTTCGCAGTAAAAAGTGACGAATGAGGCAATCGAATTGGAATTCAAATATCCGGCTCAAAACAATTTACTCTTTTGATTTTTTTTTGTTGTTGTAAAAGATGTCGCGAGCACCAATTTATCATTTCCAAACAAGAAAGAAGATGGAAAAGGGGAAAGCTGAAATACCCTAAATATGATATGCGATGCGACTAGCGTGAACAAGACGCAACACATTGGGAAGAGACCAGGGTAAGAGAGTTGGTTATATTAAGGGAAGGTATTAGCACCCTGTATATCTATAGTTTTATATAGAAACTTTTTTATGCACATTTTGTACGTTTGTGTGTTTTATTTACAATGCTATTTCGGGAAGGTTTCTCCTTAGGGATTTAAGAAAGGTAGGTTAGGCAGGAACCTAAGTTTTGTTATAATTATTATGCTCGCAAAGATAATTGGGATCCTCTGCATACATATCCCCCAGTGGGAATCAGAGCATCTGTAGCTCGGATCTAAGGAAACTAAGGTTTGTTTGGTTTGAGGGAGAAATAAGTATGCTCGCCAAGGGTGAGATCTTGTGCCTACGTATTCTCAAAGGGAGGCTGAGAAAGTCAGAGCAATCGTAGTTCCCACATATGTGCTAGTGGAAGCAATGATAATTTTATTAAGAGATAAAGACAAATGTCATCTTAATGAAAAATGTATCTAATCTATTTCATCACATATATTTTTGAAAGTTGATTGATTAAATCTTTCATTGTAAGCATTAGGTGTTTTGCTTGAATGTTCAAGCGTTACCACTTACAAGTTAAGAAAGATGTTTGAAAAATGTTTGAATCTTTCATTGTAAGCATTTGACGTTTTGCTTGAGTGTACCAGCGTTGCCACTATGATCGCAACTTTATTGTCTTATAAAATCTAGACCGCAAGTATACAGTCCTATCGCTTGTAGTTTTAAAAATTATCGAATCCCAAGAGGCTAAATGTTGATCTACCTCTATCTTAGGTTACTACGTAAATGTAAGGCTAATAATATAAATGATGTTTGATGTTTACATAAAACCAAAGGCAAAATTAATAAAAATAGGAAAAAAAATTAATAAAAATAGGGGTAAAATTATATATTATACAAGGTAATTAAAATCGGACCGGACATTAAATCGAAATAAACATGGATTCAAGGTTTAAAAGTCTAATCAGAGTCGAAGGTCGGATCAGTATTTTAATATATACATATTTTTAGTTTTATTTTTAATAAATTATATCAAAAAATAGTAAATAAAAAATAATTTAATAATTATAATATATACTATTATAAAATTAGTAATTTTTTACTATTTGAATAATGAAAAAATTATGCCTAAATCAAATTAGAATAGACATATTATTAAAATAAAATTGTTGAGATAAGTGAGAATAATAAACTAAAAGACTTAATATATTTTACTTATTTTATAAATATTTAAGAGAGATTATTTATTATTATTATTAATATTATTAATATTATTAATATTATTAATATTATTAATATTATTAATATAATTAATATTATTAATATAATTAATATTATTATTATCAATATTATTATTAAAGAAAATAGTAGATTAACCTCAAAAACTAAAATTATATTTCTATCAAATGAGTATTTGAGTAGTTTTATTTATTCACAAATTTTCTATTTATGTATATTTGTTTTATTACTTTATATCTCATTTTTTGATTGGAATTGAAAGAGATTTTTTTTACAAGAATTTGTAAAGATTAGAAACACAGATGATTGTTTCTTTCGTTTTGAAGTGAAATAGTAAAATAAAAACAGGTGACTTCTTTTGTGTAAACATGATAAATAAATCCGCTCTAGCCAACTAAATTTATTTTATTTTATCTTAATTTAATAATTTATTACTCATTTATACTTTAAATGTTATAATATCACGTTTATTAGAATTAATATTTATTTTTTTGAAAATTAAATTTAAATAAATATATTAAATTTTAAAAATACTTTTATAATAATTAATTATCACTACAACAAAAATAATTTTTGGCAGCGCCTCTACGAAAGCGCTTTTAAGAGAAAGCGCTTTCATAGGCCTTAAAAAAATTTCGCTTAAAAAAAACTGCTATAGGCCTTAGAAAGATCTAACCTAAGAAAGCGCTTTTGAAAAGCGCTCTTATAGGTGGCCTTAAGAAAGCGCTTTTAAAAGCGCTTCTATAGACCTATGATACGAAAGCGCATTTTCCTTCAAAAGCGCTATTATATCTGGGCCTTAGAAAACGCTTTTAAAAGCGCTTTCATAGATTATTTTATAATTAAAATTATAACCCTAAATACGATTTCATTACCAGAATCCCCTTTCTGCGCGTTTTGTTCATCTTCTACCTCTGCCTACTGCTCCTGCGTTCAACCTCCGTTCCTGCATATTGTTGTTCTTCCTCACTCGCCGCTGTTCGCCGTCGTTCAACCCTCAGTCTTCTTAGTCTGCCATCATTGTCTTCCTTGGTAAGTTTTTGATTTTGAGATTCTTCTTCTGCCATGGCTGCGTTCTCTGTTTCGTTTACAACAATAACATGCTCATTGTTGCATTCTCTATTTCGATTTCCAGCAACGGCTGCGTTCTCTGTTTCGTTTCCAGCAATAACATGTTCATTGTTGCGTTCTCTATTTCGATTTCTAGCAATGGCTGCGTTCTCTGTTTCGTTTCCAGCAATAACATGTTCATTGTTGCGTTCTCTATTTCGATTTCCAGCAATGACTGCGTTTTCTGTTTCGTTTCCAGCAATGTCTCTGTATGCATGTCTACCATGGCTAGCTGTTTAGTTATTAATTTCTTTTTAGTACTGTATGCTTGTCTCCCATTGCTAGAATCTCTATGTATGCATGTCTCTCATTGTTTAAGTGTTTGTGTCAATCTCAAGTTCATTGTCTGTGTAAGTAGATGATTCTAGCAACTAAGAAAATGACTACTGATACAATGTAAGATGTTTGACAATTACAAATAATTTCTGTTTGTTGGTTTTGAGTGGATGAAGAGTTTGGGATATTGTTAGTATGTTATCTAGAGAAGTTTCAATGAGTTTGTGCTGCTACATGTTTAAGTTGAGAATAATAAGTAAATCGGTTGTAGCATAGTTTGGGTAACTACCGTTTGATTTTGAGAGTGTTTGAGAAGAACTTTAATGCGCATTACTAAGTTTGTTCATGACTGCCCAGATTTTGTTAGGTTTGATTTATAACTTGCATCGAATTTGGTTTATCATGTTAGTTTCACTTGCATTCGACTTTGAAAGTTCAAATCGATTATGACATTGTTTTGTGTTTACCGTTGATATTAAGCATGATTGAAACGATATTATCAAGCTCTAGTTCATTTGCATAGTTGCTGCCCGAAATTTTGTTTGAACGTTCGAAGCTTATTTAGAACTTGATTTTCATGTTGTAATACTAGTTCATGTGCATGTTTGATAATGACTGCCCGAATTTTGTTACGTTTGATTTATAGTTTGCATTGAATTTGGTTTATCATGTTAGTTTCACTTATATTCATTTATGTCGTTTAGTTAAATGTTCATGTACATTCATCCTATTTTTCATAATAGAAGTTTTCTTTTCTTTGAATTAGCAGCGTTTCCCAGCCTAGTTCGACGTACGACACTCATTCTCCGCGTTTCTATGAGTTCGATGAATCTGAGGTAAATTTCTTCCTCAGATTACTGGTATTGTGATGAATTTTTTTAAATTGCCTTTCGTATTTTGCGTTTTCTTGATACAGATCCATTACATGTATACTGCGTTTGATAGAAAGCATACTATTTTGTGCACTAATTAGTTGATATGGATAAGAGATAGATGTATTCCAATCGATTATCGAAAGACTACGAGAATGGGGTATCAGAATTTGTTAAGTTTGCAGTTGCGCACGCCAAAGACCCCAGTCGTATGACATGTCCTTGTTTGTATTGTTGTTATGGGAACCGGGTTGACGCGGTTTAGTTGGCATCACATTTAATACGGTATGGAATTGATAGAAGTTATACATGTTGGAATATGCATGGTGAGAAAAGTAATGGGAATGTTGAATCGGGGGATAAGAGGACCTATGCTTCAAACGACAATTGCATAGATACATACGATTATGATCGAGTCGAAAAGATTGCAGAAGCGCTTGAAGAAGATCTTAATGGGTGTCCCAAAATGTTCGAGAGGTTGGTAAGCGATGCAGAGAAACCGTTGTATAATGGTTGTACAAAATTCACTAGATTGTTTGCGGTATTAAAGTTGTACAATTTAAAGGCGGGAAATGGATGGCCGGATAAACGTTTCACAGAGTTATTAGCCCTTATGAAAGATATGCTACCAGAGGACAACGTTCTTCCCAATCGAACGTATGAGGCCAAAAAGATGTTGTACTCTATTGGCATGAGATATGATAAGATACATGCATGTCCAAAAGATTGCGTTTTGTTTCGAAACGAGTATGCATCGTTAAATGAGTGTCCTAAATGCGGTTCCCCTCAATATAAGAAAAAGTTGTCTCCGACAAAATTCTTATGGTATTTTCCTATAATTCTGAGATTTAGACGGATGTATCGTAGTGAAACCGATTCAAGACACTTGACTTGGCATTCAGATGAAAGAATTATTGATGGAAAATTTCGACATCCGGTAGATTCTCCATAGTGGATGAAAATTGATATTGATTATCCTGAATTTGGAAAAGAAGCAAGAAGCCTTCGCTTGCCATTGTCTACTGATGGAATGAACCACACGGTATTCAAAGCATCTCGCATAGCACATGGCTTGTGATTCTTATGATTTATAACCTACCTCCGTGGCTATGTATGAAGCGTAAGTACACGATGTTATCTATGTTAATTTCTAGGCCTAAACAACCAGGAAATGACATAGACGTATACTTGGAACCTTTAATCGAAGATTTGAAGATTTTGTGGGAGAACAGTGTGGAGGTTTATGATGGGTATAGGAAAGAAAGTTTTAACTTGAGGGCGATGTTGTTTGGAACAATTAACGATTTTCCAGCATACGAAAATCTATCCGGGTATAGCATTAAAGGTGAAAAGCGTGTCCTGTCTATGAAGATGGAACCGAAACGATGTGATTGAAACTTTGTCAGAAGAATGTCTTTCTCGGTCATCGTAGATTCTTAAATTCTAAACATCAATATCGTGGATGGAGAAAAGCGTTCAACGGCGATACCGAACAACATAGAGCTCCGCCTGGATTGACAGATGATCAAATTTTTGAAAAGGTGAAAGATGTGAGTATTCGGTTTGTTAAGCCTTTTGCACATAAAGTTGTCACAGGTGGGTGGAAGAAGAGGTCGATTTTTTTTGAATTTCCATATTGGAAATCTTTGTACGTAAGACATTTTCTTGATGTTATGGATATTGAAAAAATGTATTTGACAATGTTATTGGTACGTTACTCAATATAAAAGGGAAGTCTAAGGATGACCTTAAAGCAAGGGAGGACATGGTAGAGATGGGAATAAGACCTGAATTGGGACCCGTGAAGAAAGGAAGACGGACATATCTACCACCTGTTATTTACACTCTATCTAGAAAGGAGAAAAAAATATTGTGTAAATTTCTGAGTGAAGTTAAAGTTCTAGAAGGCTACTCATCAGATATTAGAAGACTTGCGTCTATGAAAGACCTCAAGTTAAACAGTTTAAAGACGCATGGTTGCCACGTTATAATGAAACATTTTCTACCGATAGGTATACGTTCTATTCTACCATAAAAGTAAGAAGCGCAATAACTAAATTGTATTTTTTCTTCAAGTCAATTTGCAGTAAGGTGATCGATCCTGAGATCTTACCAACATTCCAAAAAGAAATAGTTGTTACTTTGTGTGAGCTTGCAATGTATTTTCCTCTCTCGTTTTTTGACATAATGGTTCATCTTGTCGTTCATATTGTGAAAGAGACACAATTGTGCGGACCAGCTTATATGAGATGGATGTACCCTGCTGAACGTTATATGAAAATTTTAAAAGGGTATGTGAAAAACCAAAGTCGACCAGAGGGTTGTATTGCCGAACGATACATTGTTGAAGAAGCGGTTGAGTTTTGTACTGAATATCTGTCAAATGTTCAATCAATTGGACTCCCTAAATCTCATATTGTTGAAAAAAAAGAAGGTAAGAAACTAATTGGAAATAAAGTTGTGACAGTATCAAGGGTGGAACGAGATCAAGTGCATTTGTATGTTCTACACAATGATATTGAGGTTGAGCCGTATGTTGAAATGCACAAGGGTGTTCTTCGAGGTTTAAATCTGAATAGAAATGAGAATTGGATTGTACGAGAACACAATCGAAGTTTCATACCATGGTTTAAGGAACATATTTATTCAAAGTATCGTTCAGATCCCGCTTCAATAACTGAAAGGTTGAGACGTTTAGCATATGGTCCAAGTTTGGTTTTGTTTTCTTATAGCACATACACAATTAATGGATACACATTTTATACCAAAGAACAAGATGATAAAAGTACTATGCAAAATAGTGGTGTCACCTTGGTAGCTGAAGCAATGCACATATCAAGTGTGAAGGACTTAAACCCAAAATTTGCAAATCTATCGTATTTTGGGGTTATCGAGCGCATTTGGGTGTTTGATTACGAGAAATTTAAGATTCCTATATTCGGTTGCAAGTGGGTTGAAAATAGTAATGGTATACAAATGGATAAGTCAAGATTTTTTCAAGTGGATCTTAACAGGGTGGGGTACAAAGATGAGCCTTTCATTCTAGCCTCTCAAGCTAAACAAGTGTTCTATGTCACTGATCCGACTAGTACGAAATGCTCTATAGTGCTCTTATCTAACAAAGTAATTGATGAAAACATTGGAGATCAAGGCGATATTGGTGTTGACATTGAATCTTTTACCAGAAATGATCAAAATGAGAATGAATCATGTATTAGAAATGATCATAATGAGGGTATTTGGATCAATCCAACCGTCCGCGTTATTAAGAGATGAGTAGAACATATTCCTACCAAGAAAAGAAAGAGAAGTTAGTGAAAAAGGTAATAGTATATATAATTATAGCTTATATCATTCAATAAAATTTAATTATATGTCATTTCATTTTTTGTCTTTATAGTATATATGATTATGGATTTTTATATTTGTCATTTTATTTTATTTTATTTTTCTTTATTACAGGTCAAATGGCTAGTAATCAAGATACTTCAGAAAATGTTCCACAAGAAAATGTTCCACAAGATACTTCAGAAAAGGATATCACACGAGGTATAACTATTATGCGGGGAATCATCCGTGATAGAGATAGAGGAGTTACATATAATGTAGATTGGAATAATGAGGACAAACTAATTGGGTCTAATTCTGCTAATCTGACAAGCTACACCGGTACACTTGTTCATATGCACATTCCGATCACCACTCCTAGATGGAAAAAAGGAGAGTTGGACGAGGCTAAGGAAAAAATTTGGACTGAGATAAAGGTATCATATATGGTTGTTGTTATTTGTTTTATATTGACGATAATGTGTTTAAATTACATGTAATAACACACTCTATGCATATGTTTTTTTTGTAGAGGTCCTTTAACACTGAAGATGCCCGCAAAAAGTATATAATGTGTTTGGCCGGAAAAAGACACAGAGGGTGGAGAACTTTTTTTAACAAATAAGTATCTTAAAGATGAGGAAGAAAATTTTGTTGAAGAGGATCCCGAACGTCCAAAGAAATATGAGAGGTTCATTACACCTGAAGAATGAGTTGCTTTTGTAGGCTAAAGAAGAGACGAGAATTTCAAGAAAGTGTGTGCCGTAAATCGTGAGACAGCATCAAAACCCGCATATCCATATAAAAAAGGGCGTTTGGGATATGCACGCTTACAGGAAAAAATTGTAAGTAAATATCAATTCTACGATCTTATTAATTCTATCAATGTGTTATAATTGATGATCTTATTATTTGTAACAATGCGTAGTTAGAAGAGACGCAAAGTGACGAAACATCACTAACCGCACATGTGTTGTGGAAGGAAGCTCTTGTTGGCAAAGATCGAGTTGTTAATCCCGATCTGCAACATGTTTATGATGAGTGTGTAAGTATAACATGTTTATTAATATATAATTAATTTTTTATCTCCACTAATAATTTTCGATATGTAAATGAATTACGGGATACCCTATCGCAATCGGTATCCACAGGTGATGACCAGGATATCAGGTAGTTGGTAAGGGAAAAGTGCACAACACTTTGGGAGATTTACTTCACCATAGACCGCTCCCGGATGGACACATGAAGGTATCAGTTGATGTTGCTTTAGATCTGAATGCGTTGCTACGAAATTGTTCTTTGAGACCACATTCTTTGTGAGATGCAGAGATGCAGTAGGATCTTTTGTGGCATGGCCATCAGACCTCATTTTCATAGATGATCAGGTATGTTGAAAACCATTATGAATCTTTAAGTATTCAACTGACAGTTCTGACCTCAATTTTTTACATGGTAATTATAGACTCCTAAAAAACCCGCATCTAAGGATAAAGGGACTTTGCGACCAATGATCATTGCATCGCAAAAAGAATGCGTTTAAAGTGTTAATTATATGATCAGAATAAAAAACTGCATAACTTTATAGCTTACATAAGTCTATATGATTTTTAGGTACCTTTTCAAGGGTTACAACAAGTGAGCCAGAAAGTTGGTAGGGTACCAACCAAGAAAAGGGTTTCTGTCCGAAAATTTGTGCCTAGATTTCGGCAGTGTCTTGAAACACCCCTCGGCACATCAGATTTGATGAGTGGTGGTACTCGTCAAATGGATATGGATGCATGTGTCTTTGGTTTTCCTTGCACTGAAACAATTGAACAAGAGGACATGGAACAAATTTTTCTTCATGGAGAATTAGGCATCAGTGTTATGCACTCGTACATCCGGTAACCCGATCAATATATTATTTAATTGGTTGAACATTTTTTTTAAATATTTAATTGAAATAGTCTAATATTAATTATGTTTTTATTTAAGGTTGTTATATGACAAATTGATGCGCGAGAATCAATTGTCAAATAGATTCCATTTCGTGTCTTCCTCCCGTGTCAGCGGAGCGACAATTGCTAGGGATCAGAGTCAGTAAGAGATCACTTTGTCGATAGATTCATGGCAATTGGCAGTACAGAAAGCTTGTATCTTTTGGCGTATAATTCAGGGTTAGATTTTCATTCTAAGTTAATTTTAATATTTGTATTTTTTACATTAAAATTTTCATCTAAATTGTTGCTTTAATTTATAGATGTCACTGGTTGTTGCTTGCTATCGATCCCATAAAAGAATTGGTCTATTATCTGAATTTGATTGACGGTGATTGGACAAATTATCTGGATATGAAGTTAATGATTGATACGTAAGTGACATTATTCTAAATATTCGTGTGTGTTTATATATTTAACTATTTCTATGTCATTGTTCTAAATAAATATTTTAATTTTGTCAGATCAATACAAGTATTCCGATGTCAAAGGGAAGCTCGGGTGCCCCGGTCTAAATCAAACAACATTAATTGGATTAAAGTGCAGGTATATTAATTTCCCCAATTTTGCTTATAATATTTATGTTACTTGATAAAACAATACATCTATATATTTTTATTTGTTTTTCTATGTAGTGTCCTCAACAACAAAACGACATAGATTGCGGATACTTCGTTTTGAAGTTTATCAAAGAAATCATTCAAATGAATGAAATAGAGATTCCAGTCACGGTATGGATTTATAACTTAGGATTTGTTTTATTATTTATCGGATATTTCATATAATTTATTACTTTTAACTAAATCATGCATATTTTTTGTTTTGTTATGTAGTATTTTGATGAACACAAGTGTGCATATTACATGAAACTTCAATTGGAAGAACTCAAAGAGGAGTTGTGTCAATATTTTATTGAGCAAAGAATCTTATAAGGTATGAATTCATTATTGTGTGAAAATGGTTATGAATACAATGTTGTGTGTATACAATACTGACCGTGTTATTATGTTCATATCTTGCAGGATCAGGACCTTGAATATATATATGTACATTAGGGCTGATTTACTTATTGTTATATAGCTGATTTTTTTAGGGTTGATTTTGGTTATGTTAAAAATATGTTAATTGAATTACAATGGTGTATATATATTTTGGATAACAATGGTATATAATGGTATTTGTATATAATATTTAAATTTGGTATTTGGATAACAATGGTATATAATGGTATTTGTATATTAGATTATAAATTACCGGTTTATGAATTACAGGTTTATGAAATAATGCTACAAAAAATGCAGGTTTAAAAATTATTTAAATTTGATTTTTCAGTAGAAAACTTATGAAAGCGCTTTTAACCTAAAAACGTTGCCTTAGGCCACCTACGAGAGCCTTTTTGAGTAAAACGTTGCCTAAGGTATACCTATGAAAGCGCTTTCATAGGTAGTTCTAAGGAGCGCTTTTAAGCTAAAAGCGCTTTCATAGGTGGCCTAAGGCAGCGCTTTTAGGTTAAAAGCGCTTTCTTTGGGTGCCTACAGTATGCATTAAAGGCATTCTAAAATAGGCCTACGAAAGCGCTTTTAAAGCCCAAAAAAGCACTTTCGTAGGTCTTTTTTGGCATAGTGTATTTGGTTTAATTATTGATTTTTATCTTTATTGAAAAAAATATAAATTTAAAAAAAAATTAAAATTTTATTCGGCCGGGGGCGAGGCGGGTGCGGGGAAACCCGTTTCTTGTTGGGAGCGGGTGCGGGGAAATCCGTTTCTTGTTGGGGGCGGGGGCGGGTGAATTTTTTTTAGCCCAGAATGGGTTGAGGACGGGTGCAGTGCAGGTGCAGGTGGAGGTGCGGGTGCATGTGTGCTTCGCCCGGCTGCCCGTTGCCATCCCTACTTTTGTGCAGTTTGATTTCCATATAGTCCCACATCGTAAGTTTAAGCTTTGAGGTCAAATTTATGCATATAAAATAAAGTGTTAGCAGTGTAGAAAACATAACTCACTTTATCTTACGTTGGATTGTATAAGGACTGCGTCTGCAAGGTCTAATTATCCCAGAGTTAAAATATTTTTTTATATGTATTTTCTTATTAAAAAATAGGAGAATACATAAAATATCGGTTCACTTTGGAGAACCGTAAAATTTCCTATTTATACTTGTTTTTATTGGTTTTGAGGTATATTTATCGATTTTTTTAATATCTGATTGTAGTAGTGTTTTTGACCGGACAGACTATCTAAAATTCCTTGCTCCAATAAATTTAAAAAACCTCACCTTCATCCAAATCTTCCAACAAGACAGTAATTAGCTCCTAGAGGTGTCACTCTTATTGAGAAAATACCTTCATCGTGGAATAGCTTTTTCATATTGTAAGCCATTCTCGGTTCCTTAGCTATCCTGACAAACGCTTTCTTGTATCTACTTAAATCTTCATCTTCAGTTGAGAAAATCAAAGAATCGTGTTTCCTCCCGCCCCTTAACTTCCTTAGGGCACAGACCCAAATTCTGAGTCACTTCAGCAAAAGTTCAACTATCTAGCTTCTCGAAGTCTCTTCGATCACTTAAAAGTTTTCTAAATTAGTGATATTGAAATCTCCATCAAGTTTATCTTTTTTTTATCCTAACTTTCAAACCATTTTTCATAAAAAGAACAATGGAAAGGCTTGGGGTAGGAAACCATGTCTCTTCATCTCTCCCCATTGAATACAAAGAAAATAGTATGACTGTATTTAGATTAACAACGTGACCACTTGGAAGTATATCATCTTTGATTGCCTTCTTTCCCTCAAAGGGTACAGGAGGAAAAAGCCTTACAGTTTCACATAAAGCACCATGAAGATAAACTAGCTTTTTCACATCATCAACCCATAACTTCTTTTTAATATTAGTAATCCCAAAATTTTCTTTAATCTCTTCAAGAATTTTGGCTTCTACTAAAGGATGTGTAGCAATAAGATAAAAGAGCCATGTTAGTGCTGAAGTGATAGTATCTCTTCCAGCTACAAATAGATTGAAAGCAGCATCTCTTAGAAACTTATCATCATGTACTACTACTTGCAAACTCTTCTCTACTCTCATGAAAGATGTTAACACGTCAACATTTTTTATACCTTTTTCTAGCTCTTCTCTTTTGGACTCTATACTAGCATATATAAATTGATCAAATTCTTTGCATGCTTTTGTCATCTTTTTCTCTTGACCAACTTGAAGTAGTTTCTGCAACTTCCAAAAACTTTTTGGCATAACATGGCTATAGAATATGCATTCGTCTAATTGTTCAAAAGCCTTCTCACAAGCAACATCAGCGAACTCAACGGAAAGGCAATTAGGATCACATCCAAGAACAACCGAACAAATGCTGTCAAATGCGAAACGATTGAACACATCTTGCAAATCCACCACTGACCCTTGTTTTTGTAAATGGTTCAACAAAGGAATCAAATTTCTTTCCAACTTGTTTTGAATGACTTTCTCTTGGAAAAGTTGAAAGTCTCTCTGTTTAAAAACTGAGAGAAAAAGGGACCAGTTATATTTCCATGTATCTGAATCTGTGATATAAATATCCCATTTCCAAAAGCTTCAAAAATAGTCCATGTTGGTAAACCATGGTCCCATGAACTCAGCAGTGCCTCTATGGTGTTTTTTCAATTTCTCAGATACGAAATCATGACAATTCCACAAGTTCCAAAAGAGTGATGGTAACATGCCTAAAAAAGGATAATCTATTAAAATGGGGTATTTGCAACATTTTTGTCTATGGTGGTGGATTTTGAAGATGATGAATAGTAAGAAAAAGAGTGCACAAAGTATTGTCGTAGAACTCAACATGGCTTAGTTCGATATATAAAGATTGAATGGAGGAATTTTTTCAGTTTCATACGCAAATTGATTTTGAACTAACTTAATAAAGCCTCAAATGTGGAAATAATATCTAACTCGACTTGACAGTAACACTCATCTAAAAATTTAAAGAAATGGACTAGAGCCAACTGCTTTAATTTCTTAGGAGGGGCATGATAAATTAGGTTGATTTTCTTCTCGAAACCTAACTTTAATTTATTTTACACAGTTCACTTAGTTAAACTATTTTTAAATGAAAAATAAAAACCAAAACCAAATTGCTTGTAGGATGTTAGGGATGACAGGCAGATCTAAACCCGTGGGACCCATCCGCACCGAAGCCGAGTCAACGGATCACTCGAGTTGATTGGGTTCGAATTCGGGTGCCACTCAATATTTTGGGTGAGGGTTTAGGTTCACTTAAATCCGAACCCAAAATCCGAAACCACATCCGTTTAGACATTAAATTACACGAGTACCCTTATATACATGTAAGTGTAAAAATTTAAGACCTTAATTTTAATTTTAATGTTACCCAATTTGATGAAAAATTGTAATTTAATTCCTTAATTTCTTTGAGAGACCTTGATGAAATTTTTGTGTTTCTAATTTCAAAGTTGTTGTCGAACCCAACAAGTGTGGGCATGTGTGTTATTTTGTAGCCTGAATAATCTTTAGGTTTGGGTTGGGTTCGAGTGGTGCTTTCCGATGCGGGTTTGGGTAGTGTGAAACCCGCACCCGTACTTGACCGTTGCCATCCCTAAAGAAAACAACTATGATTTATTCTTGGATTGATTTTTATTTTGACAAAATGGACTATCCTAATTCCTTGACTTCAAACCAAAGTATCGCATTATTGTTATCTGTCATCGACATTCTCGTTGCATGATTTACATTTGTCTTCTCTTTGTTCTTTTGTGCAATCCGTGATTTCTTCTGATCAACATAAAAAGTCAGACTATCGCAAGAAGTAGTATATTCACCCCATCCTCGCAGAATAACATGACCAACTGTAGTACATTTTTACAAGAGTTTAGAATAAGACTAGTACCCTTTAACACTCACTTTTAAAAATTAAATAAATATTGTGATATTTTTCATACACATTTTGACTTACACGTTCTAAACTTAATAGAATTGTTGATCAAGTTTGCAAATACTTGAACAACCCTACCGGAGTCGCCCCTTACTACTTTTGACATATCATCTGCATTGAAAATAGATATTGATTAAATATAATTCATCAGAAATTTGATAAAGTCAAGGATGCACTAATCAAAATTGAGGATCATACCAAAAAGGTCTAAACCAACCTCTACATTGTGGTTAATACATTGAACAGAAAACATATCTACAAGCCCTTCAAGTTCACGTATAGGTCAAATTATGCATCACCTAGTACAAGTTTTCTCGATTCCACCAAAATAGTGCAAAAATTAGGAAGCGTTTTGGCCTAGTGCAATTGGTTTTGAAATATTTTTGAATATAAATTTTAGCTTATTATATATATGTTTCACCTTGTTGAGATCCATTATGTTGTTAAAAAGACGAAGTAGAGCTGTTGAACATTTTCTTATTTGAGTAACTGTGGAATATTGTTCATTTGTGAGACAATCATCAGATATTAGAATGTCCAGTAATCCAATTACTGCTGCCATAGGTGTTCTTAGTTCATGACTGTAATGCAACCAAGAAAAAACAAACCATGAAGCACAGTTGCAAACTACAAAGAAAAGAAAGATTTTAAAAATTATAGTAGAGGACATAATTATTTTCTTTTATTGCAATATTTTTAGCGGTTAATTTTTCAAAGAGAGCAAGATTTGTTAGTAGTAAGAATTGAACTCCGAACCTCCTACATCATATTTATTATGAGTGCTAACTTAATTAGGCACTTATAAGTTTTTTTTGGGTAAACAACTTAATTAAATACTATAGCATAAATGCTTATGCATAAGTTATTTCTACAAGAGAATTTCAGAAAAACAAACCTCATATTTGCAAGGAACTGACTGTTATAGTTGCTTGATGCCTTTGCCTTCTTGTTCAAAGGCACTCATGATTCCGAAGGTGCTCAGAGATGGTTGAAGGAGATCGAGAGGATCTTCAGAGTGATTGACTGTGCGGAAGAGCTGAAGGTGAGGTATGGTACTCACATGCTGGCAGAGGAAGCGATGGTGGTGGGTTGCTACGGGGTGAAATGGAGCAAGATGGTGTTGCCGTGGGTGTTCGGAGAGTTTTCTAAGGAGATACTTTCCTGAAGACATTCGGGGCAAGAAGGAGATTGAGTTTCTGGAGCTCAAGCAGGGCAACAAGTCTGTGAGCGAGTATGCTTCAAAATTCACTGAGTTGGCGAAGTACTATGCTCATTACAACAACGATGCAGATGGAGAATTTTCCAAATGTATCAAATTTGAGAATGGTCTTAAATCACGAGATCAAGCGGTGTCGGTATCGTATCCGAAGGTTTTCTGATTTGGTAGACTGTAGTAGGATTCTAGAAGAGGATCTTGCTAATACTCGGACAAATGCTCGAGGGTATGTGGATCGTAAAGGAAAGCAATAGATGGATCGTGGGAAACCTTATGATAAGAATAATCAGAGCTCCGGTGGTTGGAAGAAGCCTAGTGGGGGAGATTCTAGTGCTCCTATCAAGTGCTACAGGTGTGGTGAGATGGGGCATCGAGCTAATGAATGCAAGAATGATACGAGGAAGTGCTACAATTGTGAGAAAATTGGTCATGTAGCTACTGATTGCAGAGCAAGGAAGGTAACTTGTTACAACTATGGCGAAGAAGGTCATACTCGTCCGCAGTGTACTAAGCCAAAGAAAGAACAAGCTGGTGGTAAAGTGTTCGCTTTGTCAAGATCAGAGACTAAGCCAGATGATCAGTTGATTAAAGGTACATGTTTTATTAATGGCATACCTTTGATTGCGATTATTGATACTGGAGCGACACATTCTTTTATTGATTTGGATTGTGCTAAAAGGTTTAACTTGGATATTTCTAATATGGATGGAAGTAGGGTTATTGACACTCATGCGTCGGGTTCAGTGACTACTTCATTTGTTTGTAGGAATTGTTGTAACACCCCTTCTAATTTCCCCGCGAATTATATATTTAATCAGAGTTTTAACATAACGAAAGGGCGTCACAATTTAAAATTTATTCAAAAAATAAAATAACAAACCAGTAGTCATGCATTTACTGAAGAACTTCATTAATTAATCCAACCAACAATTATGTTTTACACAGCAGAAAGGGCATAAAATCCGGAATAACTCAAATCATAATTATTCCAAGCATAAACTCAAAAGAAACAAGTTTAAATCCTTAAAGTTCCAAAACGATCGTTCCCCAGTATTAAACCTACCAGAGCATAACACTGACACGCGGACAATCTAAATAGCACAGCTTAAGGCTATCCTCACCCTCTAGCGGCTAACCCTTCAATCTGAAATCATCAAAGTAAGGGTGAGATTTCATCAACAATTAAAATGCATTATACGTTTCTTTAAAACAATAAAACAATCAATACATTACTCCACCCGCATTAGCATAACCAGATTACAATCCACAAGTACATTCCATACAGTTCATTATGCACATAATAACAATCAATGCAATTATAACACTGGAAACGATCCTAACATGTTATAATTACATATGCAATGCAGACTCAATGCATGTGGTACCAAACGTGAACCAAGTTCACACCCTGTTCCGTTTACACCTCGGAAAATAACGTCAATCAACGATTTGCCCATACACCATTGAGTCAAGAATCCAGCCTCACCACCACTATCCACTGGGTACGGTTATTGGCTCTGCAAGTCCAATTCCACACAATGGGAATGAACCATCACCAAAATGCTTATGCATGCACAATAAAAGCATGCAACATTTAATCCACGGAATATGATCACAACATAATCCCACACAATGCCAACACCAATCTATCACATGATAACAACTCAATCATAATGGATAATAGGTACAACATAATCATGAAACAAATTATCACAAAGCATAAATATGCCAAACGCTTACCCTTCAATTAGTAAGACTATCATCGGTATATAGATCAACGACTACCAGGTATATACAACATCAACAACAACTCATGATATCAACAAACATCATGAATATACAACATCAGCAACAACACATGATACCAATACAATCATGAATATATAACGTTAATTACAACGCATGGAATTAACATACAGCAAGTATACACAAAGTTAATGGCACAATCATGAATTACAACGGATTCTTGCTACGGAAGCCATAAAAATCTCCCAAGATTTCAATTACTGGTTTTAAAAGTGTTTCTATTAGATAGTACTCGTTCTAAGCTTTCCAACGATACCAACTATACATAAATCGGAGTTACGGTCGCAAAGATATGACCAAAACCATTTTCAGAAAGTTATGATCTATTCCAGCACAGTATGCATCGATGCATAAGCCTTTGCATCAATGCATAATCAACTTGCGTCGATACAAGTATCGTATGATGCATACGTTTTAAAATTTGTATTTTTCCATTTTTAGTTCAGTATGCATCGATGCATAACACGTATGCGTCAATGCATAACCCACTTGTATTGATACAAAACCACTTGTATTGATGCATAGACCACATGTGTTGATGCATAACCTCTTGTATTGATGCATAGACCATATGTATTGATGCATAACCTCTTGTATTGATGCATAGACCATATGTATTGATGCATAACCTCTTGTATTGATGCGTAGACCACATGTATTGATGCATAACCTCTTGTATTGATGCATAGACCACATGTATTGATGCATAACCATTTTCCTTCAGTATGCATCGATGCATAACACGTATGTGTCGATGCATAACTCCAATTTTCACCACATGAATCGATGCATGGGGTTTTGGATCCATGAATAGCTTATTCCAGTTTCTGTTTTTCCAAAGTGTGACCACTTGCATTGATGCATAACCCTATGTGTCGATGCATGCTGCGATTTTTCACCAAAAACTAGTTTATTGCCACTGTTTTACAACTCCAATTAATCCCATCCATTACCAAACTTCATATTACAACAGAACAGAATTAAATCATGCATTTTCTCGTCCAATTAACCACAAAATTATACTTTCTAATTAACCTACAATCTTCCTACACAAATTAATCATTCCTATCAATTCCAAATAAGGTTTTTACGTCGGATCATAACGTTAGGGCACAACCTAGAATTCCTAATTCGGGATTCCTAACGGATCAATTCATTCTATTGATTATCAAAACCTATAAGGCATAATAATCTGACCAAATCACCCCTTACCTCGCAATGAATCTTCGAACTTCCGATGCCTTGACTTTTCCTCTTTCTCTTCTCTTCTCAAAAGCACGTATAATGAAAACTCTAATTCTCTTCTCTTTATTCCTTTTATTATTCCCAATAATAAAAATAACAAAATTAGAATAATTAGAGCCTTTTACTCTACACGCCTTCCAATTCCACTTTACACCTCCAACACATCCATTTATTTAATTAATTAATTAAATCCATTAATTCAAAAATACCAATAATAAAACCTTTAATTAAATTAATAATTAAAATTCTAATTATTTAATAATTGAATTATTTGGGGTGTCACAACTCTCCCCTACTAAAAAGAGTTTTCGTCCTCGAAAACATACCTTAGACGAAAAGTTTGGGATATGAGTCTTTCATCTGACTTTCTAGTTCCCAAGTGACATTTCCACCTGCTGGTCCTCCCCAAGCTACTTTCACCAGCGCTATCTTTGTACCTCGTAACCGCTTCACCTTCCGATCCTCAATTCTAGCAGGTAATGCTTCAACAGTCAGATTATCTCGTACCTGTATATCATTTACGTAAATCTCATGAGACGGGTCAGCAATGTACTTCCTCAACTGAGATACATGGAAGACATCATGCAAATTCGCAAGTGACGACGGTAAAGCAATATGATAAGCAACTCTTCCAACCTTCTTCATAATCTGATACGGACCAATAAAGCGCGGAGTCAACTTCTTTGACTTCAAGGCTCGACCAATACTAGTCATCGGAGTGACTCGCATAAACACATGATCTCCTTCACTAAAATCGAGATCCTTCCTCCTATTATCATGATAACTCTTCTGACGACTCTGAGAATCTCTCATCTTTTCCTGAATCATCTTGATCTTTTCTGAAGTTTGTTGGACAATCTCCGGTCCAATCACAACACTTTCTCTAGATTCGTACCAACACAACAGTGTCCGACACCTCCTACCATACAATGCCTCAAATGGAGCCATACCAATGCTCGAATGAAAACTATTGTTATAGGTAAACTCAATCAATGGTAGATAACTATCTCAAGCTCCACCTTTCTCCAGCACACAAGCTCGCAACAAATCCTCTAACGACTGAATCGTTCTCTTCGTCTGACCATCTGTCTGCGGATGATAAGCGGAACTCAACCTCAACTTAGTACCTAACGCTTCTTGCAGCCCCGTCCAAAACTTAGACGTAAACCTCAGAGCTCCTCCAGAATACCACTAGTAAACTTCATCATACCCAATTTAAAACTATCAGAAGTAGTCTCACATACCAAACTCAAATCTCTGAATTGCTCAACTAAATCAAATTCACGAACCATCAACATAGACATATGCAAGGACTTCCTGCTCAATGCATCTACAACCACGTTTTCCTTACCAGGATGGTAATTCAAACCAAAATCATAACCTTTCAGGAATTATAACCACCTCCTCTGCCTCATATTCAGCTCTTTCTGATCGAAAAGATACTTCAGACTCTTATGATCACTGAATACCTCGAATCGAGATCCATACAAGTAATGCCTCCACAATTTCAGAACAAATACTACAGCTGCGAATTCTAAATCATGAGTCGGATAATTCCTTTCATGAATTTTCAATTGTCTCGAAGCATAAGCCACAACCTGCTTATCTTGCATCAAGACACCACCTAATCCCATTAATGACGCATCACAATACACAACAAAAGATTCTGCCGGATTCAGCAAAATCAGAATCGGAGCACTAGTCAACCTCTTCTTCAACTCTTGGAATCCTTTCTCACATTCAGAATCCCAAACAAACACTTGGCCCTTTCTTGTCAACTTAGTCAATGGCAAAGCTAACTTCGAAAATCCCCTCAATGAACTTTCTGTAATAACCTGCAAGACCAAGAAAACTACGGATTTCAGAAGCATTCTTCGGCGCCTCCCACTGAGATATCGCTTCTACCTTTGTAGGATCAACAACAATGCCATTCTTGGAAATCACATGACCGAGAAAACTTACTTCACTTAACCAGAACTCACACTTAGACAACTTCGCATACAACTTCTTCTCTTTCAACAGTTCCAACATAATTCTAAGATGTTCTGCATGCTCTTCATCATTCTTTGAATAGATCAGAATATCATCAATAAATACTACCATGAGTTTATCAAGATACAAATGAAATATTTTGTTCATATACTCCATGAAAACACTAGGTGCATTAGTAACTTCAAACGGCATAACAGAATACTCATAATGTCCATACCTCGTTCTAAATGCAGTTTTCTGAATATCCTCCGTCTTCATACGAATTTGATGATATCCAGATCTCAAATCAATCTTACTGAATACACAAGCTCCAACTAACTGATCCATCAAATCATCAATCCTCGACAATGGATACCGATTCTTGATTGTAACTTTGTTCAACTGCCTGTAATCAACACACAGTCTCATCGAACCCTCTTTCTTTTTAACTAACAACACAGGAGCACCCCCACGGCGAAACACTAGGACGAATAAACTTTTTCTCAAGCAATTCCTCTAACTGCTTCTTTAACTAAGATAATTCGGATGCCGACATACGATAAGGCGCCATCGGCACCTGACTAGTTCCAGGAACCAAATCTATAGTAAACTCCACTTCTCTCTCAGGTGGCAATTCACTAACATCTTCCAGAAACACTTCTGGGAATTCATTCACAACGGGTAATTCACTACCCTTAGCTTTTCCTCTCGCATCCGTCGAAGAATACAACATAAACACTACCACACCATCATTAACAACTGCACAGTTCTGATCATCCATCTTAATTCATTGTCCTCATTAGAGTCTTCGTCAACTCATATGGTTCACAAGCTTCTACCAAACTTCATTCATATTTATCACTTTATGCCCCATTTAGATAGCAAGACAATTGTATACCATCCAATACGATTTCGTCTACTATCAACAAGAGATTAAGGGTGATCAAGTCCTCAATTTGTCAATAGACATCCGATAATTATACTGGAGTATAAATCATCATTGCCAACACTTCTTGTTCTCAGAATCATACTCGCCTCTTTGCACTTCCAACTATGACTCGCGGTCCAAATGATTCCAACATTTCTAACCACTCTTGCACTGTCTTCTCAAGCAGTACCTCTTACCAATGACTTACAATCGGAACATATCCGAAAACATCTCTTCTCCCCCACTTAGTTTCACACTACTCCTGCAATAAGCAATCAGAAAAGCAACAAGTACCGACAGTATTGAACACACTTGTTGCGTACCAAGGGATAATGACATTAACACACTAGTCACAACGACCGACTATGCTCTGATACCACTATTGTAACACCCCTTCTAATTTCCCTGCGAATTATATATTTAATCATAGTTTTAACATAACGAAAGGGTGTCACAATTTAAAAATTATTCAAATAATAAAATAACAAACCAGTAGTCATGCATTTACTGAAGAACTTCAACAATTAATCCAACCAACAATTATGTTTTACACAGCGGAAATGGCATAAAATTCGGAATAACTCAAATCATAATTATTCCAAGCATAAACTCAAAAGAAACAAGTTTAAATCCTTAAAGTTCCAAAACGATCGTTCCCCAGTGTTACAACTACCAGAGCATGACACTGACACGCGGACAATCTAAATAGCACAACTTAAGGCTATCCTTACCAGTTCCTAAGCGGGTAACCCTTCAATCTGAAATCATCAAAGTAAGGGTGAGATTTCATCAATAATTAAAATGCATTATACGTTTCTTTAAAACAATAAAACAATCAATACATTACTCCACCCGCATTAGCATAACCAGATTACAATCCACAAGTACATTCCATACAGTTCATTATGCACATAATAATAATCAATGCAATTATAACACTAGAAACCATCCTAACATGTTATAATTACATATGCAATGCATACTCAATGCATGTGGTACCAAACGTGAACCAAGTTCACACCCTGTTCCGTTTACACCTCGGAAAACAACGTCAATCAATGACTCGCCCATACACCATTGGGTCAAGAATCCAGCCTCACCACCACTATCCACTGGGTACGGTTATTGGCTCTGCAAGTCCAATTCCACACAATGGGAATGAACCATCACCAAAATGCTTATGCATGCACAATAAAAGCATGCAACATTCAATCCACGGAATATGATCGCAACATAATCCCACACAATGCCAACACCAATCTATCACATGATAACAACTCAATTATAATGGATAATAGGTACAGCATAATCATGAAACAAATTATCACAAAGCATAAATATGCCAAACGCTTACCCTTCAATTAGTAAGACTATCACCGGTATATACAACAACAACAACTGAGATCAATGACTACCAGGTATATACAACATCAACAACAACTCATGATATCAACAAGCATCATGAATATACAACATCATCAACAACACATGATATCAATACAATCATGAATATATAACGTTAATTACAACGCATGGAATTAACATACAGCAAGTATACACAAAGTTAATGGCACAATCACGAATTACAACGGATTCTTCCTACGGAAGCCATAAAAATCTCCCAAGATTTCAATTACTGGTTTTAAAAGTGATTCTATTGGATAGTATTTGTTCTAAGCTTTCCAACGATACCAACTATGCCTAAATCGGAGTTACGGTCGCAAAGATATGACCAAAATCGTTTTCAGAAAGTTATGTTCTATTCCGGCACAGTATGCATCAATACATAATCAACTTGCGTCGATACAAGTATCATATGCGTCGATGCATACGTTTTAAAATTTGTATTTTGTCATTTTTGGTTCAGTATGCATCGATGCATAACACGTATGCGTCAATGCATAACCCATTTGTATTGATACAAAACCACTTGTATTGATGCATAGACCACATGTATTGATGCATAACCTCTTGTATTGATGCATAGACCACATGTATTGATGCATAACCTCTTGTATTGATGCATCGACCACATGTATTGATGCATAACCTCTTGTATTAATGCATGGACCACATGTATTGATGCATAACCTCTTGTATTGATGCATAGACCACATGTATTGATGCATAACCATTTTCCTTCAGTATGCATCGATGCATAACACGTATGTGTCGATGCATAACTTCAATTTTCACCACATGAATCGATGCATGGGGTTTTGGATCGATGCATAGCTTATTCCAGTTTCTGTTTTTCCAAAGTATGGCCACTTGCATCGATGCATAACCCTATGTGTCGATGCATGCTGCGATTTTTCACCAAAAACCAGTTTATTGCCACTATTTTACAACTCCAATTAATCTCATCCATTACCAAACTTCATATTACAACAGAACAGAATTAAAGCATGCATTTTCTCGTCCAATTAACCATAGAATTATACTTTCTAATTAACCTACAATCTTCCTACACAAATTAATCATTCCTATCAATTCCAAATAAGGTTTTTACGTCGGATCATAACGTTAGGGCACAACCTAGAATTCCTAATTCGGGATTCCTAACGGATCAATTCATTCTATTGATTATCAAAACCTATAAGGCATAATAATCTGACCAAATCACCCCTTACCTCGCGATGAATCTTCGAACTTCCGACGCCTTGACTTTTCCTCTTTCTCTTCTCTTCTCAAAAGCACGTAGAATGAAAACTCTAATTCTCTTCTCTTTATTCCTTTTATTATTCTCAATAATAAAAATAACATAATTAGAATAATTAGAGCCTTTTACTCTACACGCCTTCCAATTCCACTTTACACCCCCAACACATCTATTTATTTAATTAATTAATTAAAACCATTAATTCAAAAATACCAATAATTAAACCTTTAATTAAATTAATAATTAAAATTCTAATTATTTAATAATTGAATTATTTGGGGTGTCACAATTGTCCTATTGTAATTTTTGGTAGAGGTTTCAGTGTGGATTTAGTGTGCCTACCTTTAGAACAACTTGATATCATCCTTGGAATGAACTGGTTGAAATTCAACCAGGTTCATATCAACTGTTTTGAGAAAACGGTTATTTTTCTTGAAGAAGTTAGAGTTGAATATGTGACTATGTCAGTGTCATGCTCTAGTAGTTGTAACACTGGGGAACGATCGTTTTGGAATTTTAAGGATTGAACTTGTTTCTTTGGGTTTATGTTTGGAATAATTATGATTTGAATTTATTCTGGATTTTATGTTATTTCCGCTGTGTAAAACATAATCATTGGTTTTGAATATTTATTAAAGTTCTTCAGTAAAAACATGACTATTGGTTTATTGTTTTATTATTTGAATAATTTTTAAATTGTGACGCCCTTTCGTTATGTTAAAATTCTGATTAAATATATAACTCGCGGGGAAATTAAAAAGGGTGTTACACTTGATGCCTTTGCCTTCCTTCTTCTTCAAGTTGACTTATCAATTCTGTTATTAGATTTATTTCCCTTGATACTCAATTTGTCAATATCAAAATGCAAACACATCCAATGACTAAAATACACAAAGCTGCTGATATGAGAATAACCAAAGTTTTGAAGGCTCCCTAATCCACCTGTCCTATTATATACTTTCTTGGTATGATGATGATTACACCTACCTGCAAAATATTTAAGTCAGAAGTTCTACACAGAGAAGCATAACAAAATTATTAGTGACTCAAAACAGAAACGTTTTTCTCCTGATATTTATGCTTAATAGAATTATTTGAAAAAAAGAGTGACCACCAAGGTTTTAAAGAGTTTAACAAAGAAGCATTATCGGTGTAAATTAATTTTACATTGACCGATATCTTGATAACACCTATGTATTTATACGTTCTCACTACATTAATATAGAACGTATAGATTATTGAAACGAAAAAGCAAAAGAATATCAGTTCAAGACTTACATCGAATACCTGACATATGTAGTTGCGAAGCGATAATGGTGGTTACAATTCGATGCTGATTCATGAACCATAACCGCCACAACAACAAATAACAATACAACACCAATTCCATAGCAGAATCAAAACCTATAACAAATTCTCATATCCTGATCTCCTAGATCTTCAACAGTTGTAACACACAACTCCGATATATCAGATCATACAACAAACACACACAGAATCAAAAGTAGGGGCAAATAGAAGAAGAAACAAAATAATAGCAGAAAATAAAATGTAATTCTACCTGTTTGGATCAAGTGGCTCTTGCAGATATAGTTTTTTTCCTGGTTGTTAATGGTAAAGTTACTTGTGAAAAATTATTTAAACACATAAAAAATAAATAATTTTAGTAAAACTAAATATAAACGTTTTATGAAATTATTGATCAAAATATGAATTTTTTTTTTGAATAACTAAGTGTTTCAAAAAAATTTCAAAAATAACCAATTTTTCAGAAAAATTACAGAAATGATCAGATTTCAGCCAAAAATACACTATGTTGTCACTCGAAGTGGCGACTACACTAATTTTCCACACAAGTCGTCAGTTCAAGTGGCGACTTCTTTGAATTTTTTTTCTTCTTTTTTTAATAAAATTATTTATATACTAAATTATTACTTTTTATTTAATTATTAATAGTATTTAAATTATTTTTAAAATTACATTATTTAATTATTTAAGTATTTAATTATTGAATTAATAAAAAAAATAAACACATAATAAATTATTTATTTATTGCATAAACAACAAAAAAGTACAATTTATAGTCAACAATATATTTTACATATTTGTGGACCTTGGAGGCCTCTGGTACGACCCGCAAGGCGAATGTCTAACTACTCGTGTAGATGGCTCACGAGGTGGTGGTAATACCCTAGTCGTACCCCTAGTCCTACGTCGTCCCCTTATTTGTTCTTGTTGTGTTTTGGTCGACGTCTCTTCAATGCACTCTTTTGTCTACAAAATCTGTCAGCCGACCTTGACCTCTAGAATTTCCGCTGTAGGATAGGCGAGTGCCCTCTACATCCTCAAAGCTTTGTCTGGGTGGGACAAAGTGGCTCATGTTTGGTGCGCCCTCGAAATGTGGTGTTTTGTAGTTGGAGGTTGAACCTGGTTGGTTAAAAAACAAGGTTTGTTGTGGTGTGTTGAAGTATGGTTGATAATCTTTAGGTATGCCGGTGTCGGGGCTAAGTGGTGATATGGATGGGGACGCAACACCAGGGTCTTGGTATTGGGGTTGAGTTTGTGGAGCGTAGTGTTGGTATGGTTGGGGGATAGACATATGTTGGTATGGTTGGGGTGAATATGTGTTAGGGGTTGGACATGTGTTGGTATGGTTGGGAGTGATCATGTGTTGGTATGGTTGGGGGATGGATATGTGTTGGGGGGTGGTCATGTGTTGGTATGATTGAGGGTGTTGTTCTTGATAATATTGTGGTTGTTGTGGTGGTGGGTAATTTGGTGGTTGTTGTTCGTAATGTTGTTGTGGTGGTGGGTAATTTGGTGGCTGGTGTTATTGGAAATATGGTTGTTACTGACGGGGGTCGTGCAAATAGAATGGGTCAGACACAATCATTTATGGATTGGTATTTGATATGTACCAATCCACATATTCCGCTATCGATTTCAGTTCATTGGGTGCAACCGGGAAGTCAAGGATATAGTAGGCACGCTCTTTCCACATTCTACGAAACTCTGGGGCGTAAGCCTTCCAATTCTTTTGATACCACTGGTGACTGACTTTTTTAAGATGTCAGGGATCCAACTACATCAGGGGCATGAGATTTCTTGATGCATTCCGAATTGCAATTTCACACGGTCACTGTGGTGCATCTCCACAGTGGTGAAGCGTATGATAGGCGTTTCTACTGTCCAAACAGCTGCGTCTTCGGGATTGGGTACATGTTTCAATCCCAAATATGGTCTCTAAATAAACTACAAAGGAAAAGATAATATATTATTATTTAGAGAGAATGCTTTATAATAAAATTTAAGTTCGAAGAAGAATAGTTTAGTGGTAATACATCTTCTGCTCGAAGACGATCCAAGAGTTGGAGATGTAAGATTACATTGTTTTTTGGAGTTCCACTGTAATCCATTCCAGTTGCACTGAACCAAAACACAAAAAATGAGGAAAAAAATATTATTTATCGTATTTTAAGGAATAAATATAATGCATGAAATAGGGTAAAGAATAATATTATTTAAAGAATAAATTTGAGTAAAAATGCACATTCATAAAATCACATGTAAAAATGCACATCCATAAAATATACATGTATCGTTTTCAACATTTTTACACAACGAGCTATAAAGGTACGCCAATACCGCAGAACCCCAACTCTTCCCAATATTATCTATGTCCCCAAGCAAAGACAAGTACATAAAATTGATGCTATTTCCTGTGCCTTTGGAAAATAGCATGTTTCCAAATAATAACATAATATATAATATAGTTTTTATTATTTTTTGTTCCCCAGACGAATACTCGTTCAAAATAAGAGTGTCATAGCAGAATTTAAGGGGCGATAGTTTAATATCTTGGCCCCTACCTTTCGCAGCTTCCGTTTCCTCGATGAGATCTACGCCTAACATTTGCAGACATAGGTCGTTGGGTTGTTAAACATCTCCATTCACGGGCTTACCATTAATTGGGAGACCCAACAACGTGTACACGTCCTCAAGTATGATGGTACATTCACCAGTTGGTAGATGAAATGTGTGTGTCTCGGGTCTCTAATGTTCACACAATACAAGAATGAACTTCGTATCAATAGATGTATTTACGATATGCATCACATTTCTGAAGCCGACACGATCAACTAAAGGGACAATCCACGGGTCGGGAGATTCCATAGGATGTGTACGAATCCTAAACTTTTTGACATCCTATAAAAATAATATAGACAATAATTAAAATAGAGTATGAAAAACAAATAATTAATGTAAAATTAAATATAAAGCATAAATGTAAAAGACTATATATTATAATAAAAACTTACAAACGCGGCAACATTCCTCCTAGTTCCTCGCTGGATCAATTTCAACTGTCCGAGAACATGCAGTCGCAGGTTATTGATCTCGTTGTTGATGAGGAACAAGTTCCAGAAAATCAAGTTGAAGAAGATGTGGTTGATGATGTAGAAGACGTGGTTGATGAATTGGTTAATGTAACACCCCAAATTTAATTAATTAGTTAATTAAATTATTGAAGTATTTTATTATTGGATTTAGATGAAGTTTGAGAACTACTCAGAGTGATTGGATTTGTCGGTATTATTATATGAGGTATTATTGGATTAATATGCTGGTTGAGCGGTTAAGTTGATAGTTGAGCGATAGCCGGTTTAATCAGAGAAATAATATTAGAAATAACATTATTATGGAATTATTATTTGATTAAAAGTTGGATTTTGTGGTGGTATGAGAAATAATATTGAAGGTGTTAATTAGTTGGTGCACTAGATCAAATAACAGTATTATTATTATTATTATTAGATTAAAAAGAAATTAAAGAATTAGGTTTTTGGAGAAGAGAAGGTTTTGACTTTTGGTAGAATAGATCGTGAAAATAATTGCAGACAAAGGAACGAAGGTTTTTGCAGAAAAAGGAATCGGTCGATGAATTGTTGGGAATTGTCTAGGTTTGCACTCGACCGGAATATAGGATGCAATTAGAGAGTTGAACTGTTTTGAATCCAAGGTAAGGGTGGGGTTCTTGCTCTATAGTTAGGGCTATGATGGATGATAGGTAGTTAGGGATGTGTAATATCGCCAGGTTGTGTCATGTCGATGTTGATTGATCGTAAAAACCCCAATTGAAATATATAATTTTGCCATTCTATGATAAGTTGTTGTTGTTGATTGAAAAGAATGTGTAATTCTGCTGTTATATGATATGTTGTTGTTACTGATTGAAAATAATATCAATTGGATCGTGAAATTATGTTGAAACTGGTTTTTGGGTGAATTTGTGCAACATGAGTCGACTCATAGGATTATCTATCGATACAAGCTGCTGTGATTTTAAAAACCAAAGACTTAAAAACAACTTGCATCGATACAAAATTTCTTGTATCGACTCATGGGGCTAATTTAGAAGGCTTGTATCAACTCATACAAGGTATGTATCGATACAAGTCAGTTTTGTATCGATACATAGGTGTATGTATCGACTCATACTGTTGAAAATCAGAAACACAGAGAATTAAATTACGTATGAGTCGACTCATACGATGCTTGTGTCGATACAAGCTGGTTTTGCATCGATACTTAGGATTTTGTATCGGCTCATACTTTACAGAAACAAAAACATAACTTTGCAAAACTGGTTTGGTCGTATCTTTGCGACTGTAACTCCGATTTTGTTGCCGTTTGAACCCTTGGAAAGATAGAATTATGATTTAACCTATAATGATACTTTTAAATATATTAGGTGAATTTTTGGATGACTTGATGTAGTTTCCATATGTGAATCCTTTGTTGTTAAACGTTGTTGTTGGTAGAGACTTGATAGGTAACGTTGATGGTTGGATTGTTGTTGATTACGTACATGCCTATTGCCAGTGTTAATGAATTTATTTTGTTGAGTCGTAAATGGAAAATTTATTACGTTGGTCGTAAGGGGAAAAATGATTATGTTATAGGCTTGTAAGCTGGTTGTGATTTCATTTTCGTTGTTGATAATTTGACGTTGTGAATGGGGTCGCATACATTCATTTGCATATTACGTTGAGCCGTGAGGGGCAAACCACATTGAGCCGTTAGGGCCAGGGTGATTACGTTGAAGGCTTACGCCTTGATGCCTCGTAATTACTGGCAATCGTTTATGTTGGGAGTTTTACTCTGATGGTACCACATGTATTCGCATAGTTGAGTTGCATTTGATTTGTATGGTTTAGTTGTTGTTGCTGTTGTTGGTGATGCCTAAGTCTTCCTTGTTGTTGTTGACGTTGAGCTTGCTATTTAATATATGTTATTATTCTTGTTTGATATAAGTTGTTACTATTGTTTGATAAGTTGCAGTAGTGTTAAAGTTTGTTGTTGTGGTTACTACGTAGTTGATTAATATAGGTTGTTGTTGTTAATAAGTTGTGCGGGTTAAGCCTGTTATTGGTTGTTGTATACATTATTGTGGAATAGTGGTGAGATCGCAAAATAGTGATTTTATATAATTTGAACTATATATTGTTTATCATAATTTGAACTATATATATATATATATATTGTTTATCATAATCGCAAAATAGTGATATCTCACCCTTTGTTTGATTTCGCCGTTGCCTTTATATTGGTAACGTGTAGGTGATCGAGAATAGGTCGTAGAAGTGTGATGATAGCTTGGAGTCTCTAGTGTGCTTGTCGAATATAGAGAGTCTTGCTCTAGTACCTAACACGGGATTTGGTAAATTGATATGTCCTTTTATTTGTATTCATTGTTACGTATCTTAACTTATGGATTTTGTTGAACCACTTGTCTTTGTGGATTTGAATTTATGTTGAGGCTAAAATGCCATGAAAACCGAATTGAATTGTCTTCCGTTGAATGAATAATTATTTTGAAATAAAATATATTTTGAAACTTCATGAGAATTTGAATTATGTGACATCCCATTGTGGAGCACTCTGATATATGATGTATATTTTATAATATTTACTAGTATTGGGAAATGGGGTTTTACAATTGGTATCGAGCGGTCGATCATCCCCGTTGTTAACGTTGTTTACTTCCTTTGTACGCGACTAGTGTGTGGAACACTGTCGGTACTTGTTGTTTTCTGATTGTTGTTTTAGGAGTTAGTTGAATCTAAGTAGAGGTGATGCTTTGCTTCTCGGATGTGTTCGATTGTGAGATGTTAGCTGGTATGCTGCTGATGGCTATAGTGTAATTGTTGTTGGAACTTTATTGATTCCTGAATTCGAAGGGGGATTTAAGATTTTGGTCGTTTAACGAGTTGGAGTTTCTTGAAGAATGATCGGGAATTGTTGGTGTTGACTTCTTGAAGGATGAGAATTAATGTAATGATTGTTGATGTGCAAGTATGGTGCAAATTCCGGATGCTTCAAAAAGTGACTGTTAAGTAACAAGGATAATTGCTATGGGATGGAATTTAGCAGGTTGATATGTTCAACATGGTTGGTGAACTGTGGAGTTATCGTTCAAGTAGCCTTGCGTAAGATATTGACGTAAGAGCAATGATTAAGTGATGGATTGTTGTAGGACTTGTTGTAGAATATTAAAAAGTAATTGTAGAAGTTGTTGAAAATGCGAAGAGTATAATTTCAAGAATAAGGAGTGTTGGTAATGGTGTAAAGAAGTTTCGTTCTGATATTATCTTTAGAGTTGTATTAATGTGTAGTGTAAGACGTCGGTGTTGACATGCTTGGATAATATTGGAAGTTGATGAATTATGATAATTTGGTGACATAAGTACAAATTTGAAGGGAACATTGTTGTAGTTGGTAAGGACGGTTTATACCTCATTATGATTGTCAGATATCTATTGACAAATTGAGGACTTGATCACCCTTAATGCATTGTTGATAGTTGACGAGATCGTATTGGAGGATGTAGACTTATCTTACTATATGGATAGTGCATTAAGTAATTGATTTTATCTCATGGAGATATTTGCTTTTGAATTGATGAGAGTTAATATAGATATACCGTTGAAAAAGTTGAGGAGTATTGAACGATGCAACACGGATGAAATTGAGAACGTTGAAGGAAGTCTGAGTTTTGGTTGAAGTTGTGGATCTTATAAGTGGATAGGAATTCTGAAAAGGACGGTTAATCAAGATGGATTGTATGGTTAGTAGTCGAGTTACTATTATTAAGTTGGCATGATAGAATTGTGTTCGGTTGCATGATATTGTTAGTTGACCAAGGTTTGAATGAGCACTACGACTTAAGATAAATAATCAGAGCTGCGCAATGGAAGCGTGATATGCCAAAATGTTGTAGTTCTCATAAATTTTGCGGATTCCATAAAGATGTCGTTATGGTTGTTGGTTGATGGTTCAATATGCGCTTATTTGTTGAGTTAAGTTGTTAAGTTGACGTTATGGTGATTCTATTTTTGTTGTGAGGATGTTGTTGTTGGTTACCGTAAGTAAGGAATAATACCCCATAGTATGATGAGGCTGGTGAAGTTGGCTATGTTGATGTCACTATGAGAGTGATACGACGAGATGAATAAGGTTGTTGGTGTTTAGCGGATGATTAACCTTGGAGTATGTGAGTAAGAATTGTATATGTGTTTTGGTGTTGAATATATCGCTGGGATAACGATGCAATGTTGTATAAGTCAAGTATGAGAAAGTGAAGGTTGTTGCTATGTTGTGAGATATTGTTCCAAGATATTGCTGAGATGGTTGGCAAGTTAGTAAGGATTTTGTTGCAAGAATATCAGTAGATAGACGTGAGATTATTGGATTCAAGTCGTGTTAAGTTAAAGTTATATTAGAAGGTTGAGATATAAGCAGTTAATTTAAACTATGATCGAGTAGTTGTTGAATCGAAGAAATGGATGTGAAAGTGATGTTATGAACGGTTGCGTCGGATGGATTTTCGAGGACGAAAATATCCTAAGTGGGGGAGAGTTGTAACGCCTCAAATTTAATTAATTAGTTAATTAAATTATTGAAGTATTTTATTATTGGATTTAGATGAAGTTTGAGAACTACTCGGAGTGATTGGATTTATCGGTATTATTATAAGAGGTATTATTGGATTAATATGCTGGTTGAGCGGTTAAGTTGATAGTTGAGCGATATTCAGTTTAATCGGAGAAATAATATTAGAAATAACATTATTATGGAATTACTATTTGATTAAAAGTTGGATTTAGTGGTGGTGTGAGAAATAATATTAGAGGTGTTAATTTGTTGGTCCACTAGATCAAATAACAGTATTATTATTATTATTATTATTATTGGATTAAAAAGAAATAAAAGAATTAGGTTTTTGGAGAAGAGAAGGTTTTGGCTTTTGGGAGAATAGATCGTGAAAAAAATTGCAGATAGAGGAACAAAGGTTTTTGCAGAAAAAGGAATCGGTCGATGAATTATTGGGAAGAGGCAAGGTTTGCACTCGACCGGAATATAGGATGCAATCAGAGAGTTGAACTGCTTTGAATCCAAGGTAAGGGTGGGGTTCTTGCTCTATAATTAGGGCTATGATGGATGATAGGTAGTTAGGGATGTGTAATTTTGCTTGGTTGTGTCATGTTGATGTTTATTGATCGTAAAAACCCTAATTGAAATATATAATTTTGTCATTCTATGATAAGTTGCTGTTGTTGATTGAAAAGAATTCGTAATTCTGCTGTTATATGATATGTTGCTGTTACTGATTGAAAAAAAAAATCAATTTGATCATGAGATTATGTTGAAACTGGTTTTTGGGTGAATTTGCACAACATAAGTCGACTCATAGGATTATGTATTGATACAAGCTGCTGTGATTTTAAGAACCAGAGAGTTGAAAACAGCTTGCATCGATACAAACAACCTTGTATCTCATGGGGCTAATTTGGAAGGCTTGTATCGACTCATACGAGGTATGTATCGATACAAGTCAGTTTTGTATCGATACATAGGTGTATGTATCGACTCATACTGTTGAAAATAAAAAAAAACAAAGAATTAAATAATGTATGAGTCGACTCATACGATGCTTGTGTCGATACAAGCTGGTTTTGCATCGATACATAGGATTTTGTATCGGCTCATACTGTACAGAAACAAAAACATAACTGTGCAAAACTGTTTTGGTCATGCGACCATAACTCCGATTTGGTTGCCGTTTGAACCGTTGGAAAGCTAGAATTATGATTTAACCTATAATGTTACTTTTAAATATAGTAAGTGAGTTTTTGGATGACTTGATGTAGTTTCCATATGTGAATCCATTGTTGTTAAACGTTGTTGTTGGTAGAGACTTGATAGGGAACGTTGACGGTTGGATTGCTGTTGATTACGTACAGGCCTATGGCCAGTGTTAATGAATTTATTTTGTTGAGTCGTAAGTGGAAAATTGATTACATTGGCCGTAAGGGGAAAAATGATTATGTTATAGGCTTGTGAGCCGGTTGTGATTTCGTTGTCGTTGTTGATAAGTTGACGTTGTGAATGGGGTCGCATACATACATTTGCATATTATGTTGTGCCATGAGGGGAAAACCACGTTGAGCCGTTAGGGGCAGGGTGATTACGTTGAAGGCTTACGCCTTGATGCCTCATAATTACTGCGTTGGGAGTTTTACTCCGATGGTACCACATGCATTCACATAGTTGAGTTGCATTTGATTTGTATGGTTTAGTTGTTGTTGTTGTTGTTGGTGATGCCTAAGTCTTAGTTATTGTTGTTGACATTGAGCTTGCTGTTTAATATATGTTGTTATTCTTGTTTGATATAAGTTGTTATTATTTTTTGATAAGTTGTTGTAGTGTTAAAGTTTGTTGTTGTGGTTACTACGTAGTTGATTAATGTAGGTTGTTGCTGTTAATAAGTTGTGCGGGTTAAGCCTGTTATTGGTTGTTGTATACATTGTTGTGGAATGGTGGTGAGATCGCAAAATAGTGATTTTATATAATTCGAACTATATATTATTTATCATAATCTCAATTATATAATTTGATATCTCACCCTTTGCTTATTTTCGCCATTGCCTTTATATTGGTAACGTGCAGGTGATCGAGAATAGTTCGTAGAAGTGTGATGATAGTTTGGAGTGTCTAGTGTGCTTGTGGGATATAGAGAGTCTTGCTCTGATACGTAGCATGAGATTTGGGAAATTGGTATGTCCTTTTATTTGTATTCATTGTTACGTATATTAACTTATGGATTTTGTTGAACCACATGTCTTTGTGGATTTGAATTTATGTTGAGTCTAGAATGCCATGAAAACCGAATTGAATTGTCTTCCTGTAACACCCCAATTCTACCCCTCAAATATTATTCAAATCAGAGTGCGGAAAAGATAATCATGCAAGGGATGTCACAATTTCTTCGCAAAACAACATGCATTTATTCATAACTATACAGATACATAACACTTAGATCATGGATGAACTTATAACAACACTTTTCAATTCATTAGGTTAATCAATCTAAACCACAAAGTCATAATTCTTCAATAGTAACAACAATACATGTTTTATTCAACCTCAAAACTTTTCACAATATTATTAACATTATTTAACTTCACTTAGCAAAACTATTCTACTAAACCAACTTCAAGAATCAACATGATCAAGTATTCACATTATTCATAAACTTCAACAATTTAAGAAACCAGAACAATTTAAGCAACATTCATCCCCCCGAGTGTTACGTATCATAGCAATGACACTAATTCGAACTAACAGCAATTAACGACTTCATAATGCTACTTTGAACTTCCACGGCTATCCTTGAGTACCTGCCCATTTCCCATGGTAGGGGAAATATCAGCAGAAAGGGTGAGATATCCAACAATATAAACAAGTGTATGATAAATAATATGCTAGGATTAAATCATACAAAATTATCACATCGCATTTACCACATCACAACAACTTCCCAATTAACAACAACACAAAACCACTTCACAGTTAGCCACAACATAATTCACTTCACAATTAACAACAACATAATTCACTTCACAGTTAACCACAACATAATCATCAATGTAACAACTTAAATCAACACAACATAACAACAACAACTTAATAACAACACCAACTTATAACAACAACAGTTTATATCAACAACAGCACAACGACAAACACTAAACAACGAATAATAACAACAACTTTAACACGCGACTCAATATGTGACTCAACTATGCAAATACATGTGGTACCATTTGGAGCAGAACTCCCAACTTAAAATCATGTCAGGTTATCGAGGCATTCAATAAGGCATAAGCCTTCAACGTGGTGCCATCAAGGCCAAGGCATAAGCCTTCAACTTTCAACGTGGTGCCATCAAGGTCAACTTAATCATACAATTTATGCTATGCGACCTCAACTTCAACAACAAATACACGACAATGCAACAACAATAACAACATACAACAACAACTTAAAATATGCATCAATGACATCAACTTAGATCAACACTGGTCATTCGACCCACAACTTAATTCAATTTAATCAACATTGGCCTTAGGCCTACAACTTCATCAACATATCAACAACAAGTTAGTAACAACAACAATTAAAGCAAACACTACGACAATACTACACAACTTAACTATTACGAATCTACGCTTCAAACTTCTTGTTTACCACTAGCGCTACTTATTTAGTAAACGACTTCTACTAAATTAATTAATTAGTCAACTACTTGATTTTCCATTAATAAGATGCCCGTTATATTCGACATACGTGACACTGTTCCGATTCTTCAACCAGCAAATAATAACTATCCGCATACACAAGTTTCTCCGACAATTTCCAACTAATTCCGGTTAATTCCAGATAACTAATTTTACTGTTTAATTTTACTAAACTGGTCAATTCGGTATTGTTTCGTTCATTGCCATTACTACCGATTATTATATACAACTTCTATTAATTTACTAAATTGTTACATTTAATTTCCTGCATTGCTACTAATTATTAAATAGTTTCCATTAATTAATCTCTACTACTATGGTGTATTTAATTCCACAATTACGGTCTAATGAATTTAATTACTAAGCTACCAGTGTTGTTACACAATTATCTGATAAATTCATACCACTGCTTCTCTTGCTGCTAGCAAACATACACCCTGCTATTAATTAAGCCATTCTGATACAAAGGTATTCACTTTATCACATTCTAGCACCACCACTACTTTTATCATGCTAGTCTTGCTATCCCCAGGTTACTAATTACATTCACTGCTATCCAATATGTTCATATGATTTCACTTGTTGAATTACTACCACTAGCCACCAATCCAACCTTGTACCACAATTACTTGCTGACATTAATTAATATCTAATTATATCACTTGTATACTGATTCCTTGCATCCCAAAATTGTATTATCATTAAAGTATCACCTACTGCTAAGTACTGTGTCTACTAAACAGCAAACAGCAAAACAAAGTATAGCGTGGCCCCCACCCACTACAAGGCGGTAGTCCCACTCCTTCTTCCACACAAGGAGGCGTCCGCCTCCCCTTTACCTTGCCCTGTGACGTTCGTCTCCCTTTTCCTTAGTACACGGGGCTCTCGCCCCACCCCTGTAGCTACCATCTCCAATCTCATTTCTTCACCTTCACATAGGACGTCCGTCCCTAATACTAAATTCAATTTAATTCGATTAACTCCTTGATCCAATCGATTACTGTATGTAACACTAATTCTCAATCACACCAAGAGTTTCACATAACCATTATTCCTATCATTCGATTAACACTAACGACACCAATATAAAATCAACAATTTAATTCACACACAATCTACACAAACAAAGATAATTTCATATAATTCCATCCCCACATACGGTTCACCATAAACCCGTTTAGAGAGTTAGAACCCCACCCTTACCTGTGATTGACGGTCTCTGTAAAATTTTCGGTCGAATTCCGATTTGGCTTTCTGGTCTACAATTCCTATTCAGGCGGCAGTTTTCTCCAAACTCTTGTTCCTCTTTTCTTTCTCCCACGTACAACTTTTCCCAAAAATCTCCACTAAACCCTTATAATTCTCCTTTTATATCTCTTATAATTAAATCCAACTTATAATAGTAATAATAATGATAATAATAATAATAATAATAATAATAATAATAATAATAATAATAATAATAATGATAATAATAATAATAATAATATTTCTATTGGGTTAATTTTCACACCTCCGTTCTATGTTCCTAACACCAAATACGCCTTAATTAAATAATTCTATTAATCCACTCTTATTTCTAATATTATTTCCAATAATATTCTATAATAAAATTAATTCATCATTAATTAATCCCAACTTCTGATAATTCACTTAATCACCCTAAATCAACTTATAAATTTATTAATGCTCCTTATAATTCTACTGATAAATTCAACTTCGACTAAATTTCAATAATTAATTCCTTATATAATTTAATTAAATAATTAATTAAATTCGGAGCGTTACACTTTCGCTGAATGAATAATTATTTTGAAATAAAATATATTTTGAAACTTCATGAGAATTTGAATTATGTGACATCCCATTGTGGATCACTCTGATATATGATGTGTATTTTATTATATTTACTAGTATTAGGAAATGAGGTGTTATAGTTAACCGTGATTCTGAAGATGAAGAGCACGTTCAAATACAAGAGGTGCAACGCTACTCACCACCTGCCCACTTCACAACCCTTAACTTGGGCGAGGATGAGCCTTTGTCGGACATGTTCTACAACTCCTGTATGAGGTCCGACAAGGAGTTAAAAAAAGGTGACAAGTTTCGTACGAAGGAAGATTGTATGCTCTTAATAAAAAATTGGCACTTATCAAACTGTGTTGATTTCAAAGTTGATCAGTCGAATCCAGAATGGTACATCATTTTGTATAAAAACCCAGAGTATGGTTACAGGCTGGCGGCATCATTTAAGAAGAAACATAATTCCTGGGTGATAGGATCCATTAGTCAAGCCCACACTTGTGTTAACACAAACATGGCACAAGATCATAGCAAACTAAGCCATAATATGATATGTCACAAAATTTTACCTCTCGTAGAAGCTGACCCATCACTTAATGTCAAGACAATTATCTCCCATTGCGTTTCTATGTTCAAATATAAACCATCTTACAAAAAGGCTTGGTTAGTGAAAACCAAGGCTATTGAAGTGGTCTACGGTAACTGGGAAACAATTGTTGCTTGGAGTTTCTTTCTCAAAAAATTTCGAACTTATGTGGCGCCATAGCTTGTACTCTGTTTGATTTCTGACAGGCACGCTTCTATTATAAGTGAATACAACAATCCAACAAATGGTTGGTACGACCTCCCTCTAATCAAGACATGAGCTCTCTTTTTAGTTGGTCCAACGAATGGACGTTCCAAAATTTCATCTGCAAGGGAGGTTTGACAGGAGAGAAAATAACATGCTCATCCCTTATTAAAATAACTGGTTCAGGATCGGGTCGCTTTGATGAGGTTAGCTGCCATGATGGAGGTCTAGGGGATTCCATGAGCACAAATGTATGGAGAAATTGATAAACTTAGTGAAGGGATTAGGGTATGGGTTGAACTGCTATTTATAGAGAAAAAAAATTAATTTTTCAAAGAAGTCGCCACTTGGAGTGGCGACTTGCTCCCTGCTCAGTAAGATATCGCCACTTGGAATGGCGACTTGTGTGGAAAATGAGTGTAGTCGCCACTTAGAGTAGCGACATAGTGTATTTTTGACTGAAAATTGGTCATTTTTGTAATTTTTCTAAAAACTTGGCTATTTTTGATTTTTTTTATAAAAAAACTTGGTTATTCGAAAAAAATTTCTCAAAATATAGAATATTATCAAGAACATGAAAAAGATTAAGGGGAACATGGAGTTACTAATCAAAATATTGAATATTAACGGGAATATTAAATTACTAATCAAAATATTAAATATTAACGGTAACATGAAGTTATTAATTAAAATTGAATATTAACCAGAACATGGAGTTATTGATAAAAAAATATTGAATATTAACGGGAATATGGAGTTACTGACCAAAATATTGAATATTAACTGGAACAAAATATTGAATATTACGAGAACATGAAGTAACACCTGATCAAAATATTGAATATTAACGAAAATATTAAATTATTGATCAAAATATTGAATATTAATGTGAACATGAAGTTTCTAATTAATCAAAATATTAAATATTTATTAAGTTACTGATCAAAATTTTTAATATTAAAGAAAATATGAAGTTACTTTTCAAAATATTAAATATTAAGAGAACATGAAATTACTGATCAAAATATTTAATAATAACGAAAATATGAAATTACGGACCAGATATTGAATAAAAACAGAAACGTGAAATTATTGATAAAAATTGAATAATAATATAATAACTTTATTATTAGTTTAAATAATTTTTTTACAACAATTTCAGAACAATAATAATATTTATATTAAAAATATATATTATTGATTCAAATATTTTTATATAATAGAAAAATTATAGATATCAATTTATTATTTTTTTTAAAACTTTTATTTTATTTATATTATATTTCGAAATCAACGCATTGGTATCCTTGTAGTAACTAAAGAAAAAATATAAAATTTAAATATGTGTGAAATAAAAAAACATAGAGAAACTATGTTAAAAAGTTTTGTGTGAAGACCGACTAAAATTAAATGAAAATTTTCTATAAAATTTTTTTTTTTTTGGGGTGTGCCATGACCCACCATAGGCCTCCCCTAATTCCCACCATAGGCCTCCCCTAATATCAGAGGGAAAACGTTTTTATTTAGAGTTTTTGTGGTGTTTAAAAATTTAATTGAAATTGATGTCTGCCAAATTTGAACCACACATAATTATAGTTAAATAACTATAATTTGAAAAGTCTAGAGTATAGTATAATAAATAATAATTATATTTTTCCAATGAGCTTTAAAAGTGTTTATATAATGCTTACAAATATAGAGAATTTACTTAAATTTTATTTAATATAATACGGGTTCCTACCTTTGTTTGTTTTATCTTTACAAAAGCAAATGCTTTTTTTATTTTTATTTAATGGTTTGAAAATTTATGTGTTTTGGGAGTGTTTATGACTTCTTTTCTTTTTCTCAATATCTTTCTGTTATTTTATTTTGCATGGGTTTCATATAATATTTTTTTTGGTTGAGTTTTTTTTTTCATTTTAAAATAGTAAATTGTGAACCTTAACTTTTGAACCTTAACCGTAATTATATTTTCGGTTTCGTTCATAACAGAAATTTAAAAAAATTCATTTCATTTTCTAACAAAGAGATATATGAATTTAGCAAATACAAATCGAAAGTTAAACATAAATTAAACATTACAAATTGATATTCTCGTGGACATTGCAGCATCCTCATAATGTCATCGACGGTTCTTGATATAGTCGCATCTAGCTCGAGTGGAACTTTCTCCTAAAAACTTCGATAAGTCGACCACATAGCCCTAAATCTTCGTCGTTCTCCAATTCACGTATCATGAACTGCAGATTCCCTTCATTGTCAATTGATGGCGAATAGTACTCGATCTTCTCTACCTTTCGACCGTCACCGTAAGGAACAAGTTCCTGCAAAGTTTCACGTACCTCTTCAATTGGGGTGTACACCGTGATCTTGAATTCGCGAGACGGTTCATCGCCAGGAAAATGGACAACTCCAGTAACCCATTCGATGTTCAATTTCATGTCCATTTTGGATTTTTTGTGTTGTTGTATGGAAAAATATAAGAGGAAGGGTGTTTTTATAGTAGAAGGATGTAAACATGGACCATATAAATCCTATCTTTGTGTCAGTGAAAAAACGGAAGTTAAATTTCGGTTTCCTACTTAAGACCAAAACCGGAAGTAAAGTTTTGGTAAATGCCCTGGGACTGAAAAACCAGAATAGAACAGAAACAACAACATATAACTACAAAATCTCATATATTCAAATTTTTGGAAAATGGTCAAATTACAAAAATGAATATATTTTCACATCATAATACATTATCAAAATGAAGTTAACATTACAATGCTACCTATACTACTTGAAAGAGCTGAAAAAAGTGTCGCCGGTAAATCCACCGGTGCCACCCCTTTCGACTTTTCCCTATTTATTTCTATATCTATTTCCCTTAACTTGTTGTATTCTTGCATCCATTCCATGAAATTGTTTGGCCATGTCGCTGATGCTTCGGTGAAATGAAACGCCCACTTTGGTGATGTCGATGGTATCAGGCATCCCGGTTTCAAGTAGACTTGAACAAAATGTTGTGGATTTGAAATTCACCCAACACAAATGATACTATCAATGGGATTTGGTGTAGGAGCAGTGCACAGAGGAAAATAAGTCTCCGAAAAACTGTATCGAGTCAGATTAATACACACCCTCTCATACGCACTTGCTATGAGATAACCCATTTCAGAGAACCACATCCATTTGTCCTCTGGTGCACATCCAACCTCAACAAGTACTAGTGCAAGATGTATTTCCTCAACCTTTTCCTTACTCCCGGACACATGTGTGTACAACTCTGTGTGTTCCGTCAACTCTGTTATTATCTCGTACAATATCATAATAATCTTCACGGCTACCTAGCAAACAAGATACAGCTTGAAAGCCACAATTTCCGTCACCGGCCACATTCACGATCCTTTCAACGTATTTGTGTATGAAAACTAGCATGTGATCGATGAAAGGTATTTTTTATGGTGGCTGTGTAGGCGGTGATTTGCTAATACATGCACCTTTGGAAGCATATATCTAATATTTCGATGTAGGTGAGTCGGGAAATACCTTGTCAACATGTTCATAATACGAAGGATTTCTCGTAGTAGAATTATCGGCCGGTGTAGGTTTCAAATTTTTTGGTGCACCTTTTGTTTTTACCGGTTGGGAGGGTGGTTTCAAATCCGTGGTCTCCTGGAACGCAATTTTTCTCAACTCTTCTTTGATTTGGAGCTTCGTGGCGTCATCAGCTCTCAAAAATCTCGCTTGTATTGCTTCTCATTCGGTAAGGATGGAGATATTTGATTTATCACTTTCCATTTTCCTGTCATCCTCAAAACTAAGTCTCTTCCAATGATTAGAGACCTCGTTCATACCTATCTGAACATTACCACTCAGCTTCATGGGAGACCATATATTTTTAAAATAATGCACCCACACTTTGAGGCATCATCACCGACAGTTGAAGCTCTTGTGGCCTGATGGAAAATATAATTAAGCGCCGCCTGAGATATGTTATTGACCAATTGGGAATATAGCATATTCTCCTTGAACTTGTGTTCCAACACCTTGATACTGAGACCAAATGTAGTTTGTATCTCATTATGATGGTTCATGATCATATGGTTCACAACTTCCCAACCTGTAATCAAACCGCCCTTGCTATTTACCAACCAATTCTTGAGATAAGCATGCGCAGATTCAACTCGATTTGATTTTGTATGTCCGAGGAGCATAACCTGATCAGTCCATGCATAAACAAATTTCTCCTTCATTTGATCAACTATTATACTCTCCATATATTTCAACAGATTCAGATATTTCTCACAAACAACTCAGAATTGTAAAATAACATCAGCATACATCTCTTTTGTAGATGCATTAACAATAGCATTTCATGCAACCATGATTTTATCCACAATAATACCAGACTTTACCAACTTTTCATCTTCACTCGCTACCTGTTTCGACCCCAAAGTAGGTTTAACCCGACTTCTCACATTTTTTAAAATATGGTACCTACAAAGTAATGCGGAAGAAGTCTGAAATATAGTTGCAACGGTATTCATTAAAGTCGTATCACGGTCGATGACAATTACCTTTGGCATATCCTCTTGGTCTTTTAACATGTAACAACACACCTCTAATGCCCACTGAAAGTTGTCTTCTTTTTCGCATTCGAGAAATGCAAAACCAACTAAGTACGTCTTCTCGGTCGATGTTACACCAATAATTTCCAACAACGGAAGCCTGTACTTGTTGGTTTTGTACGTTGAATTCATTACGAGCACAGTAGGAAACATGTTGAACAATTTAATGGAATCAGGATGACTCCAGTAAATGTCTCTATAAGTTTCCCCAGCATCACCCCATCGGTGCCTACGAACATAATTATTATCATCAAGAATTTTCAAAAGGTGTTGCATTTCAGTTCGATCCTCCCGAATGGCCAACTTCGTTTGATAGCGCTTGTTGTACACTTGTTTGATATTAGAGGTGTTCTCTAGTCTTTTGTGCATCAATGTTGCAAGAATGTTTTTGGGAGGTACCAAATTCAGAGTCATGTCGGAAACACAAGTCTTCTCACCAGGAAGTAGCTGACATGCTATTGGATGACCGACCAACTTTGAAGTTAAATCATGACTGTGTTCTCCGCTAATCACATTACACTTCCACCTATTGTTGGCCATGAGATAACCACGCAACCGAAACAGACTCTCACATTTTCTTGTGTCGATTTCCTCGCGTTTCAATTTTTGAATGCGAGCCACATATTTTCCGCTTATTTTGCAAGTCAAGATAACAAAGGCATTTCTTCTACCAGTGCCAAAATCAGACCTTGCTATTACAATACCAAGTCCTAACCTCGTTGCCTCTAAACGAATCCACTGCAACATATCGTCTCAGACATCAAATTGTTGAACATTGTCAAAATGTTCACGAACATCGACCAACTTAATTACGCGGGGTGGAACAACGACCAACGATACAACTTCAGTGTCATCGGGCTTAGGAATGTTATCGGGGTGCACCATACCTATGTAACATAATAAAATTCATAAATTCACCAAACAAAGACAAAACAGTGGAGACTGCTGCACAATTTCAAAATAGAGACAAAACTGGAAATAAACTTCTGGTTAAGTTCAACTACTAACCGGAAATAAACTTTCGGTTTGTATATAACCTTATTTTCTGCAACAAGTTAATGATTAATGCAGAAAGTGAGGAATAAAAGAGATGATGTTTACCTTAAATTCTTCTTTGTTGAGCTTTTTCTGATATCATGAACCAAAAAGTATGGATTTGGAATGGAAAACGGATTGGAAATGGAGAGGGTTGAAGGAGAAAGTGAAGAATGGTGGTGATCACCATGGTTGCTACTTATAGCAATTAGCATTCGTGACAAAATCGGAAATAAACTTTCGGTAACATACAAAATATCCAGGTGGCATGTAATTCATTGTTTCCGCTTCTGTGGCCAGTGTTATACTTTCGGTACCAAACTGAAAGTTAATCTTCGGTACTATTTTTTACTGATTTTTGGATGCCATCACATTTTTCCTGGTTTGAATAAAATGGAGTGCTAACCAGAAATAAACTTCCATTTTCAGAGGGATATTTTAGAGTTTTCGCGGGGTGCGCCCCACCCCTATAGAGTGAATTAAAAAATTCACTTAAAGCAGTAAGCTCTAGTCCATTTCTGTCAATTTTTAGATGGGTATTTATTAAGTTAGGTAACAATCTATTTGATGTACAATAATATGTTAAGTAAGAAACTGAAAATTTCCTCCATTCAATCTTTATATATAGAATAAGTCCATAGACATTTAAATCATATATCCAAATAAGCCATGTTGAGTTCTACGATAATACTTTGTGCACTCTTTTTCTTCCTTTTCATGATCTTCAAAATCCACTACCAGAGACAAAAAAGTTGCAAATACCCCATTTTAATAGATTATCCTTTTCTAGGCATGTTACCAGAAGTTCTTTGGAAGTTATGGAAATTTCATAATTTCTTAACTGAGGAATTGAAAAAACACCACAGATGCACTGCTGAGTTCATGGGACCATGGTTTACCAACATGAACTACTTGGTTACTAGTGATCCCAACAACATGCATCACATTCTTAGCAAGTGTTTTGACAATTATGTGAAAGGTCGCGAGCTTCGTGATATTTTTGAAGCTTTTGGAAATGGGATCTTTGTTGCAGATTCGGAGACATGGAAATACAATAGGTCTCTTTTTCACTCTCTTATCAAACAAAGACGCTTTGAATTTTTCCAAGAGAAAATTATTCAAAACAAGTTAGAAAGAAGCTTGATTCCTTTGTTGGATCATGTACAAGAACAAAGTTCAGTGATAGATTTACAAGATGTATTCAATCGCTTCACATTTGACAACATTTGTTCAATAATTCTCGGATGTGATCCCAATTGTCTTTCCATTGAACTCCCTGACGTTGCTTGTGAGAAGGCTTTTGACCAAATTGAAGAATGCATATTCTACAGGCATGCTATGCCAAAGAGTTTTTGGATGTTGCAGAAACTACTTCAAGTTGGTCATGAGAGAAAAATGACAAAAGCATACAAAGAATTTGATCAATTTATATATGCTAATATAGAGTCTAAAAGAGAGAAGTTGAAAAAGGGTGCAACAAATATTGAAATGGAAGACTTGTTAACCATTTTGATGAGAGATGAGAAAGGGTCGCAAGTAGTAGTTCATGATGATAAGTTTCTAAGGGATGCTGCTTTCAATCTCTTTGTAGCAGGAAGAGATACAATAACCTCAGCACTAACATGGCTCTTTCATCTTATTGCTACACATCCTTTAGTAGAAGCCAAGATACTTGAAGAGATTAAAGAAAATTTTGGGTCTATTAATATTGAAAAGAAGTTAGGTGTTGATGATGTGAAAAAGCTAATTTATCTTCATGGTGCTATATGCGAGGCTGTAAGACTTTTTCCTCCTATACCCTTTGCGACAAAGCAAGCAATCAAAGCTGATATACTTCCAAGTGGCCACGTTGTTAATCCTAATACAAACATACTATTCTCCATGTATTCAATGGGCAGATTTGAAGATGTATGGGGAAAAGATTGCTTGGAGTTCAAGCCAGAGAGATGGATATCTGAGAGAGGAGGTATTGTTCATGAACCATCTTATAAGTTCATTAGTTTTAATGCTGGACCTAGAACTTGTTTGGGAAAGGACTTGTCATTCATTCAAATTAAGATGGTAACTGTTGCTATTTTGTGCAAATATCATATCCAAGTAGTGGAAGGTCATGCTCCTATCCCAAATCATTCAATTGTACTTCTTATGAAGGATGGTTTGAAGGTAAGGTTAGCAAAAAGAGAAATTTGACGAGAGGTTTCCATATATCATATTTATAAATCATAGTCTCTTTATGTGTGTGCTCTGGAAAACTATTAAGTGAACTTATTACTCTTTAAATATTTTGAATATTAATAATATTAAATAAATAAAAGTCTTATATGTAGCATCAATATTTTTTCATTTGTTTATTTCCAACACACTATTTCGGGATGATTCAATCTATATAAAACATAGCACTGCAGTAGTAAATATAGGGATGCGCATGGATGGATTTTTTACTTAACCAATCCATGTCTAATTTATAACCATTTATTGTAACCGGATATCATAACCAATTCATATTAATGGTTATATTTTTACATAACCGGTTATAAAACCGGTTTATCCATAACCAAATTTTATAACCGGTTATAGATGTAATAACCGGTTTTAAAATTTATAACCAGATTTTAATTTAACACTGGATTTAAATATAAAAATTCAAATATATTGTCATCATAAGCCTAATTAATTTTCAAAAAGATAACGAAAAACAGAAATTGAATGAAATTGGGAAAACAAAGTGTGCCAAGACAGCCAAGGATTTGTAATCAAACAGTGGGTGAAGATTCCCAAATCAGAAACTCTAGTCCACAAATACATGGATCATACAACCAAAACAATTTTATTTTCATGTTCTTAGATATAACACAGCTCAAAATTGGAATTAATTTCTAAACCAAGTTTCAAGATTACATCAACATACACAAAGAAACATACAAGTTCTAAGCACTTATACAAGTTTCAATACCATTGTATACAAAAATATTTCAAATTCTCTATGAACTAATTCCAAATTAAAATACTAAATTACAAGGACAAGTTCAAGTTTCTTTTTCAAGGTACATCACCAATTTCTTCATGATACAAGAACCGTCCAAGATTTCCATTGGACCTCACTCCAAACATCAAGTATTTCCCTTGTTCCATCAAGAATCCATGCTGTCCAAAATCCTACAAGAAACCATATGCAAGTTGAATTAGTATCAATTCACTATTGAATTTCCTTTTTGTATAACGTACAAACAAATGGTTCCCATAATTCTAGTTTACAGTAGTACTATAAGGAGCTACAAATAATTAATATTAGTAATATGTCATGCATACTTGAAAGCAGGTCTGCCTTTTTATTTGCTAGCCAGGGCTTGTAGACAATGTCAAACTAATAACCAGCAGCTTTGTTGTTCCATTTTGCTAATTCATGGTGACCTATTTTCAAGAATTTAAGGACTTACTCTTCATTTCCCTAACCCCTTAACACTGAATTTTGCAACAAAACATGGTTTCATTACAAAACAGTATCATAATAGGAACATAGATAACAACTTATATATTGCATTAAAGCTGCAAGAAAATACCTTAGTTAGAAGTCTCTTTCATCTTCAATCCTCATCAAAAGTTTCATAAGTATTACCTCCATTGGATCGGTTTTGCAAAATATATTCTGGAAAAAATGGCAGAATATGAAATTGATACCATCTATTTAATCAAACCTTTTCTATTTATTATTAAATTAAACTGTACCTCGCTCAATTTTCTCAAGATCTTCGATATCATCTTGTGTGGGCAATGGTGAAGGTGATCTACCAAGCCAATCTTCAGTGCAAATAAGTGCTTCCACGGATCTAGCGGTTAGGCGACTGCGGTAGTCATCAAGTACCCTTCCTCCAGTGCTGAAGGCAGGCTCAGAAGCCACCGTTGAGACGGGCATAGCTAATAACTCTCTTGCAATGTTAGCTAGGATTGGAAGTCGACTTGAATGCACCTTCCACCAAGTCAAGATATCGAAGTTAGGAACATCACCTTCTAAACCATCTTCAAAGTACTTTGTTAATTCAGATTTCACTCCACTTGACTTGAGACTACTTGATTGCAAAAATACCCCATAATAATACTCGGGATTTCCAATTCGTCCAACGAATACAGGTGATTCAATAGAGTCACTTTGAGACCCACTTGTCCTACACCCACTATACTCCTCAAATATGGTTTTCAAATCCAATTCTAATTTATCCTTCAAGATTTCAGCATTTTTTTAATCAAATTTTTTATCGATAAACCAACGAGCATACACCAATTTCTTCCTAGGATCTAACACAAAGGAAATTAACAGCAACATGTTCAACTTCTTAGGACTCCCCCAATACTTATCATATTTCTCCTTCATCTTTAAAGCTATAATCCTTGTATGAGCTAAAGATGGATCTTTAGACGCGCACATGCCTTTGATAGCCAAACCAATTGAAAATACTTCTGCCAAGTACATATTACTTGTCACATATGTTGAACCCGATATGCGCAAAGTGGAAGCCTTAAAAACTTCCAAAAATTTAGCGACCTCACGTGCTTTCTCCCAATCTAAAGCGGTAGGAATGCCACTCCTTTTCTCAAGTTCTTCACAATACTTAGCATCAATAATCTCAAACTCAACAAATACTACTTCAAGTTGTAGAGTAGCCTTTAACATGTCATATGTTGAATTCCATCGAGTATCACAATCGAATTGAACACTACCCTTATATTCAATTTCTCTACTTCTAACACATGCCAAAAACTTATGTTGTCAACTCAGGGAAGACTTAACATACTTAACAGCACCCCTGATTCTAGAAATTGAAATATCAATTTCTTTTAGACCTTCTTTAACCACTAAATTCATGATGTGAGCACAACATTTTGTATGAAAGTGATCTCCATTGAGAATCAAATTCTTCCTCAAACTTAACCTCCTTTTGAGATTTTCTATCACGCGATCATTTGATGACACATTGTCAACTGTGACACTCAAAACATTGTTCAACCCCCAATTGTCCAAGCATTGTGCAATCGTATTTGCCATTACCTCTCCTGAATGGCTTAAGACTTGAACAAAATTCAAAATCTTCTTGTGCAATTTCCAATTGGTGTCTACAAAATGTGTTGTTATGCACATGTAGCTCATGTTTTAACATGAAGTCCAACCATCTGTGGTCAGGCACACACTTCGACAATGTTGAGAAAGAAAGCTCTTCAATTTTTCCCTTTCAAAATCCCACAAAGACAAAACATCACGTGCTACAGTGCTTCGGGAGATTGGAATATATCTTGGCTGAAATACGCTCAAACAACGACGAAAAGCTTTATGATCCGCATGCATATACGGAAGCTCCATTTCCACTATCATGTCAACCACTGCCTTGCGACATTTCTCTTGGTCAAATTTGACTAACACCATTGTTGAAGGGGAAGCCACATTTGTTGTTGATGAAGGATTTGTTTTCAATCTCTTATTCGCTTCACTATTTGGGTTACTCTTGCAAGTCTTTGAATGAGCAGTCATAGAAGATGTTCCATTATTGGACTTTAGCTTGGAACCACAGTAGTTGCTTCGAGCTATACCAATCAATTCTAAATCAGGAGTGAAGTTGCTTGTGAGAAGGCTTTTGACCAAATATCATATCGAAGTAGTGGAAGGTCATGCTCCTATCCCAAATCATTCTATTGTACTTCTTTTGAAGGTAAGGTTAGCGAAAAGAGAAATTTGAGGAGAGGTTTCTATATATCATATTTAAATATTAGTCTCTTTATATGTGTGCTCTAGTAAACCTTTAAGTGAACTTATTACTCTTTAAATATTTTGAATATTGTATCCAATAATATTAAATAAATAAAAGTCATATGTATGATCGATATTTTTTTCATTTGTTTATTTCCAACACACTCAAATAAATATTTTAAAATGAGGGAAAATAAGTTATTTCGGGATGATTCAATCTAGATAAAACATAGCATTGCAATAGTACATAGCACTGCAACACAATACTATTTTTATATCTAAAATTGATCTACATTCAGTGATCGCCTACAATCTTCGTGGATTAACTATTGGCGATTCTTGCACACTCTTCTATATATTACACTCATTACACATTTGTATAGTTTTATCTCTCAAAACCAATGACTTGAGTGTTTGAGTATTAACCTTGTTGTATCCCCTGCGATAACTGAAGACATATGTTCTTGTACCAAAAGTCCTTCCATGATTGACAACCCACCAATATTTTATATTTAAATGAGGAGTATGAAGATACATGCATATGAAACACAAGAAAGAGGGATTTGAATCGAGTTTAAAGTCTTGAATATTTTTCTTCCCAAACAAACACAAAAATAAATGAACAAAACTATTTTTATCCTTGTTCAATGTTAAGAAAGTTAATCCAGTCTACCAGTCAGCCATCGTGATTTTTCCTTTTTTAACAAAGACTTAATCCATTATAATCAAACTGATCACAAACCACAAAGACTATGAGTACAACTTCACCATTAGATGTTTTGCATGATATCAAAATTATGCAAATTTAGCATTTCTCTATATTTGACGATATCTCTGTGTTGTTTGGTGTACTCTTGCAGCTATTAGGAAGCATTCAAAACAAGTTTAAAATTGATCCAAATCATGAAAAATCATTTTCTGCACAAAAAACACTTGCATGTGCCGACACATCAATTTTTTCTGGCCGGCACATAAGCCTTTCATGTTGGCACATAAACCTTTCATGTTGGCACATATTGTAGCTCGGTACTTTTAGGCCGACACATACAAAAGGTCTTGTGTTGTAATATGTAAAATTGACCGTGCACCAAAGAGCCTTTAGAGTTTGGTACTTCATGATACCAATTTTAGGGGGTAATTCCGAGTCTATGGTTTCGAGATAGGGGTCGGCTAACTTGTGTCGAAACATTTCCCGTAGGTGATGGGTAGAAGGTGTTTCATTCGAGAGTGCCAACGGTGGTACATGTGTATGTAGAAGAGAGAGCTTTCACATGAGAAGAGAATTATGGCTCTCACTTGAGGGATAGTGTTGAGAATCAAATATGAGGAAAAAAATGTCATAGTCAAGATTTCCTTTCAAATACCTCAATATCCTCTTTGTTGCTGCTAGGTGTGATACCTTTGACTTCTGTATGAATCTAGTTATTATATCCACACTGTATGTTAAGGCAGGCCTCATATGGAAAAGGTATCTTAAGGACACAATAAGTATTCTATATTAGGTTGGGTCGACATCATCTTCTTTAGAGTCTTTCGATAATTGTAGTCTTGGTTCTGCAAGTGTCGAAGTCGAATTACATTCTTTCATCTCAAATCATTTGAGAATTTCTCGTGCATATCTTCTTTGATGCATCATCAAACCTATACTAGTCTTGTAGAATTCGATGCCAAGGAAATATGATATATCAGCCAAATCAGACATTTCAAATTCCTTGTTGAGATCACCTTTGAAGTCTTCGATCTCCTTCTTGTAGCTACCTGATATCAACAAGTCATCTACATTGAGACATTGTATAAGAAATTCACTACCGTTTCTTCTTACATATACTCCATGTTCAGTTGTGCACTTAAAAAATTCCTTCTTCCTTAGAAAACTATCAATCTTCTTGTTCCAAGCTCTTGGGGCTTGTTTTAATCCATACAGGTCTTTATGAAGATTGTACACCTTTCTCTCTTTGTTATGTTTCACAAATCCAACTCGTTGCTAACATAAACTTCTTCGTCTAAGGGTCCATTTAGGAATGCACACTCTATGTCCATTTGACATATGTGCCAACTGTTTATTTCTGCTAAACCAACAACTAATCGGATTGTTTCGATCTTAGCCACAGGTGCAAAAACCTCATCGAAGTTAATTCCTTCTTTCTGGAGAAATATTTTCGCCACTAGCCTTGCTTTGTATCGAGTTACTTCCCCTTTGGGATTCATCTTTACTTTGTATAGCCACTTGACATCAATCTCCTTCTTTCCTTGAGGCAATTTAAAAAGTGACCAAGTGTTATTATCTTCGATGGACTTCACTTCTTCGTTCATCGCTTTCACCCACTTCGAATCTTTTAATGCTTCAGCTGTATTGAGAGGTTCAACATCTGCATAGAAAGCATATTATACAAGTTCACCCTCATTATCAATCACATCATCTGATGTAACCACATAATCTTGCAATCTTGTAGGCATGTGTCTTGTTCTATGAGGTCTGCTTGTACTTGTACTTGTACTTGTAGGCATCTGATGTAACCACTCAAATAAACTATGCAACAACTGAAAAAGAGTTCCTTTCTATAGTGTATGCTTTTGAAAAATTTTGTTCTTATCTTATTGGCTCCAAAGTTGTGATTTTTACAGACCATTCGGCTATAAAATATTTGCTTACCAAGTCGGACTCCAAATAACGACTAATTCGATGGATTTTGTTGCTTCAAGAGTTTGATTTGGAAGTCCGGGACAAAAAAGGTTTGGAAAACTTGGTGGTCAATCATTTATCCCGGTTGGTAAACTTGGAAATCACAAAAAAAGAAAAAGAGGTGATACAGGAGTTCTCGAATGAAAAACTTTTTGCTATCCAAGAGAGGTCGTGGTTTGCTGACATGGTTAATCAAAAGGCCTTCGGATTGATTCTAAAAGATTTATCATGGAATGAGAAAAGAAATTTTTCGGTCGATGCTAAGTACTACGTTTGGGATAAACCATATTTGTTAGGTTGAGTAGTGATAATTTGTTAAGAAGATGTGTGACAAGTGAAGAATCAAAAGACATTCTTTGGCATTGTCATAACTCCACTTATGGAGGGTATTATAGCGGATTGCGAACGGCCACTGAAGTCCTTCAATCGGGATTTTATTGGCTATCATTGTTTAAAGATGCCTATGAGCATGCTAATGGTTGTGACAAGTTCCAAAGGAGCGGAGGAATTGGAAAGCGAGATGAGATTCCCCTAACCAACATGTTGGAAGTGGAAGTTTTTGATTTTTGGGGTATTGATTTCTTTGTCCCATTCCCCTCGTGTTTCTCTAATGAGTACATTCTGGTGGCCGTTGATTATGTGTCGAAATGGGTGGAGGCAATCGCTTCACCTAAGACCGACTCCAAAATTGTGATCAAATTTTTAAAGAAAAATATATTTTCATGTTTTCATGTGACAAAAAGGGTGCTAGTGAGTGTTGGAGGTTCTCACTTTTGCAATACACTTTTAGAATATTTTTTTTGCAACAATATGTTGTAAAGCACAAAATGACAACCCTTTAACATCCACAAGCCAACGTTCAAGCGGAATTATCCAATCGAGAAGTAAAAAGGATTCTTCAAAAAACAGTGTCAAGTGCTAGAAAAGATTGGTCGACAAAATTAGACAAAGCTTTGCGGGCGTATCGAACCGCCTACAAGGGTCCAATTGGACTAACACCCTTTAAGATGGTTTATGGGAAGATTTGTCATATTCCGGTGGAGTTGGAACATAGAGCGCTTTGGACTCTTAAATTCTTAAATTTTGATTCCACTCTAGCCTGTGAAAAGAGAAAAGATCAACTAAATGAAATCGATGAATTGAGAAATAGTTCTTACCACTCCAGCAAGCTCTACAAAGAGAAAGTGAAAGTTTATCATGACAAGAAAATCAAGCACAAGGATTTCAAACCTGGTCAAATGGTGCTTTTGTTCAACTCTCGATTGAGTCTTTTTTCGGGAAAACTAAAATCCAAATGGTCGGGTACGTTCTTGGTAAAAGAGGTAAAAGAATATAGAGCAATTGTGTTAGAATATTCGGTGCATAATAAAGTGTGGATAGTTAATGGTCAAAGGTTGAAGTTGTATATTGGCGAATAACCAAGCCGAGAGATTTCAGTGTTGTATTTTGATGATCTATGATCATCATGAACCGTTGCGCTCGAAACGACGTTAAACAAAGCGCTTGTTTGGAGGAACCCCAACATTGTAAGTATTTTATGTTTTAAGTCATTTTGCTATTTGAAATATGTTAGAAGAAAAAATGTTAAACCAAAAGTGCGAAGATGTTGGGTCTCCAGGCGACGCTACGCATTCTGGCCAACAGGGCTGCACGTTGTTGTTTCAAAATGTTATAATTTTGTGTTGGGCCCATGACACATGATTAATAACCAGAAAAATTGACCCAATTTGGGGTAATTTGTTCTCTTCTCATTCTTTGCAAACCCTAGCCGTGACCACCTCCTTCCTCTCTTCCATTTTTTTCCAACTTTGTGCAATCTTTCTTCTTCCTTTGTAGCATCAAGGTAAGTTTTTCTACTTGTTTTTATAAGTTGTTTTTGTTTGATAGATATGGATGTGTAGTTAACCATGTCAAATTGTTTGGTTTGTATGCTATTTTATATTGTGGATTTCTTGCAGATGGGACCTTAACGAGGACGCCTTAACCCAATTAGGCAATCCGTAGGTGGTAGTTCTAGTTGTGACACCCCGAAAATAATTCGGTAATTAAATAATTATGATTTTAATTATTAAATTAATTGAGAGCATAGTTTATTTAATATATTGAATTATTGAGATTAATTATGGATTTATTGGATGTATGTGGAGTAAGGTGGGGTGTGAGGAGTAAAAGACTCTACTCACATTTATTGATTTATTTAATTTATGTTAAAAGGAATAAAAGGAATTAAATAAGAAAAGAGGAAAAAAGGAATCATTTTGGAGAAAACAAGATACGTGAAGTGAGAAGAGAAGGAAAGAAGGAAAAGACCTAGGAGCGTCAGAAATCGAAGAACCCACAAGGTAAGGGGTGATTTCGATTGGTTATTGCTTATTATAGGTTTTGATGTTAATATTATAGACCATGGCATGTTAGGAAATCTATGTTTAGGAATTTCTAGGTTTCCATGGATGTATACCTAATAGTGTCAGTTGGTGTCAGATTGAGTCTGATTGTGTCAGAATATGTATGGAATATGATTAGAGTGTCAGTAGATGAAAATAGATGATGGAAATATGTTGTTTGATGAGATAGATGATGCCAAATGATGTATTTTAGTGTTTCCCATGTTGGAGTTCGTATGGGTAAAAATGGGTTTAATTGAAAATGGAAGGATGCTGTCAAAAGTGCAGAAAATGACATTTTAACACGTGGGAACCGGTTCCTGTATGGGTAGGAACCGGTTGCTTTGAAAATTATAAAATCTGAAAAATACGTGGGAACCGGTTCTGTATGTGTCGGAACCGGTTTCCCATACATTTTTTCCGAAGCGAGGTTTTGAAGCTTTTTAGGAACCGGTTCCTGTATATGTAGGAACCGGGTTCCACTCCAAATTTTTGAAAAATGCCAAACTTTGAAAATTCGTAACTTTCAAACCGTAAGTCCGTTTTGAGCGCCGTCTTGGACGTTATTTTCTAAATTTAATGCTCTATTTTATGAACTGAAAATATTTTCCAAAACTTGAAGTTATTTTGAAAATGAGCCAATTTCTGAGATAAGTGACTTTTGACTGACGCATAGTAAATGGTGTGTAGTGGAGATCCTGTGTTGATGGATGTACTGATAATGTATAGATGTATTGGCATGTTTACACTGATGTTAGATGTATGCATGATGGATTAATATATCATGTTGATTGGTTTGCATGTTTATGCTGATGTTGATTGTATGCATGATTGGTTGAGATATCATGTTGGATGGTTGTTTCAGTTATATTGAATTGATGTATTACATAGACTGATTAATGTTGCATGCTATTGATGTGCGTGCATATGCATTGTTTTGGTGAAGTTAATTCCCATTGTGCGGAATTTGGCTTGGATTGCCGATAACCGATACCCGAGTGAGGATGGGAGGTTAGGCTGGATTCGTGTCCGAGTGGTTATGGACGAATCGATGGTACTGTATCCGGTTGATGATGGATCAGTGTTGGGTGACTTGGTCACGAGTCGGTACCGCATGCATTGAGTCTGCATTATATTTGTATGAAGTGGTAACATGTTAGGATGTCTTCCAGTGTTACTCTTCGTTGATTGTTATGATTAAGCATGATGAATATGGTTGTGTGTGTGAATCTGAATTTATGTTAAGTGGGTGAAATAATATGCTTGTGATATATTATTGATTGAAAGACTTATAATATGCTTTAATTATGAGAAGTCTCACCCTTACTTTACCATTTCAGATTAAATTAGCAACTGAGGAGTCGGTGAGGATGGCTCTAGAGCTTATCTTTTAGTCCGTGTGTCAGTGTCATGCTCGATTAGATTGTAACATCGGGGCGCTTAGTTAAGAGAATCATTATGTTTAATTATTTTGGATTTGAATTCCTTGATGACCTTGATGTCTTATTAATTTTAATTTTGGTATTTCCACTGTAAGACATGGTTTTACAATTATTGAATTGTTGGATGATGATCCTCGTAGCATGGCCTTTGCTTGAATGAAGTTTATTTGGTTATTAATTGTGACATCCCTTATTATACCGTGTTAAACTCGATTAAAGATGAATTTAGATATTAATTTAATTAATATATTCGGGTATTTAGATGGGGTGTTACAATAGTGGTATCGAGCATAGTCGGTCTTGTCCGTGTCGTTATCCCTTTAGTATGCGACTAGTGTGAAGTGACCCGCCGATACTTGTGTTGATGTAGATTGTTTTGTTATGTTACGTAACAATGGCGGAAGAGGTAACGGAAGGAATGATGATGCCATTGCCGAGGCTTTGGGAATGTTGGTCGGAGTGCTCGGAGGGAACCCAGGAGTCGCGATTGGTGCACAATTGGGGAATTTTCGGAGGAATAATCCTCCATTGTTCAAGGGCACGATGATCCCGAAGGTGCTCGAAGTGGTTGAAGGAGATCGAGAGGATCTTGAGTGATTGATTGTGCAGAGGGGTCAAGGTGAGATATGGAACTCACATGTTGGTGAGGAGGCGATGATGGTGGGTTGCTACGAGCTGGAAGAAGATGGTGTTGCATTGAATTGGTGTGTTCGGGAGAGCTTTTCCGAGGAGGTACTTTCCGAGGACGCCGAGGTAAGAAGGAATTGAGTTTTGGAACTCAGCGTGGTAACAAGATCGGTGAGTATGCTTCAAAGTTTTCTGAGTTAGCAAAGTATTATGCTCATTACCCTAACGATGCAGATGGAGAATTTTCCAAATGTATTAAGTTTGAGAATGGTCTTCGTGACGAGATTAAGCTGGGTATTCGGTATCAGCATATCCGAAGGTTTTCTGATCTGTTGATTGTAGTAGGATTCTTGAGGAGGATCAAGCTAACACTAAGTCGAATGCTCGAGGGTATGTTGATAGGAAAGGTAAGAAACAGATGGATCGTGGTAAGCCTTATGATAGGAATAATCAGAGATCCGGAGGTTGGAAGAAGTCTGGTGGAGGAGATTCTAGTTCTTTCGCTAGGTGCTATAAGTGTGGTGAGACAGGACATCGTATGGTGGACTGTAAGAGCAATGATAAGAAGTGTTTCAAGTGTGGAAAGTTCAGCCATGTGGCCAATGACTGCAGAGTGAAAGTGGTGACTTGCTACAACTGTGGTGAAGAGGGTCATACTCGTCCTCAGTGCACAAAACCCAAGAAAGAGCAAGTTGGTGGTAAAGTGTTTGCATTGTCTGGATCAGAAACTAAACCAGATGATCGGCTGATTAAAGGTACATGTTTTATTAATGGCATACCTTTGATTGCGATTATTGATACTGGAGCTACGCATTCTTTTATTGCGTTAGATTGTGCTAAGAGATTGAATTTGGAAATTTCTAATATGGATGGAAGTATGGTTATTGATACTCTGCGTCGGGTTCGGACTACTTCGTATGTTTGTAGGAATTGTCTGTTGTGATTTTTGATAGGGTTTGGTATGGATTTAGTGTGCCTACCGCTAGAACAACTTGATATCATCCTTGGAATGAACGGTTGGAATTCAACCAGTTCATATCAACTGCTTTGAGAAGACGGTCATTTTTCCCAAGAGGTTAAGATCGAAAATGAGATTATGTCGTTAAGCGTATGAACCTAGCGTGAAGGATGGTGCTGTGGTGTTTATGTTGTATTCGCGATGAAGCGAAGGGAAAGGCAAAAGTGATGGATTGCGGTGGTGAATGAATTTCGAGGTGTTTCCTAAGACGTTAGTGAATTGCCACCGAGAGAGGTAGAATTTACTATAGATTTGATTCCGGAACTAGTCCGGTGTCGATGGCGCCTATCGCATGTATCGAACTAGAAAAGAAGCGTTAGAAGAATTGCTTGAGAAGAAGTTTATTCGTCCGAGTGTGTCGCGTGGGGTGCTCGGTGTTATTGGTTAAGAAGAAGGAAGGTTCAATGAGGTTATGTGTTGACTACCGGTTGAATAAAGTTACAATCAAGAATCGGTATCCTTGCCGAGGATTGATGATTTGATGGATCAACTCGTTGGAGCTTGTGTATTTAGTAAGATTGATCCGAGATCGGATATCATCGATTCGTAAAGTCGAGGATATTCGTAAAACCGCATTCGTAACGAGGTATGGACATTATGAATATTCATTATGCCGCTTTGGAGTTACTAATGCACCGGTGTTTTCATGGAGTATATGAACAGGATATTTCATCCGTATCTTGACAAGTTTGTAGTAGTGTTCATTGATGATATTTTGATTTATTCGGCGATGAGGAGCATGCGAACATCTCGAGTTGTGTTGGAATTCAAGGAAAGGAAACTTTATGCGAAGTTGTCCAAGTGTGAATTCGTTAGAGGAGGTGAGTTTTCTTGGTCATGTGATTTCCAAGAATGGAATTCTGTGGATCCTACGAAAGTAGAAGCGGTGTCTCAGTGGGAAGCGCCAAGAATGCTTCGAGATCCGTAGTTTTGGTCTTGCAGTTACTACCTAAGTTTATTGAAGGATTTTCCAAATGGCGTTGCCGTTGACTAAGTTGACCAGGAAGGGTCAGATATTTGTTTGGGATGTGGAATGTGAGAAGGGATTTCAAGAGTTGAAGAGGAGGTTGACAAGTGCTCCGATCTTGATTTTGCCAGATCCGACTAAGTCTTTTGTGGTGTATTGTGACGCATCATTAATGGGATTAGGTGGTGTGTTGATGCAAGATAAGCAGGTTGTGGCTTATGCTTCACGACAGTTGAAAGTGCATGAAAGGAATTATCCGACCCATGATTTGGAGTTGGCAGCTGTTGTGTTTGTTTTGAAGTTGTGGAGACATTATTTATATGGTTCTCGGTTTGAGGTATTCAGTGATCATAAGAGTCTGAGGTATCTCTTTGATCAGAAAGAGTTGAACATGAGGCAGAGAAGATGGTTAGAATTCTTAAAAGATTATGATTTCGGTTTGAATTATCATCCTGGTAAAGCAAACGTGGTTGCAGATGCTTTGAGTAGAAAGTCTTTGCACATGTCGATGTTAATGGTTCGTGAGTTAGATTTGGTTGAGCAGTTCAGAGATCTAAGTTTGGTTTGTGAAACTACTCCGAATAGTGTGAAATTGGGTATGTTGAAGCTGACTAGTGGTATTCTGGAAGAGATCAGAAATGGACAGAAATCTGATGTTGGTTTAGTTGATAAGTTGACATTGATCAACCAAGGTCAAGGAGGCGAGTTCCGAATTGACGAGAATGGTGTTATGAGATTTGGTGATCGGGTGTGTGTTCCGGATGTTGCCGAAATTAGGAAGAGCATTTTGGAAGAAGGGCATCGTAGCGGGTTAAGTATTCATCCCGGTGCTACTAAAATGTACCATGATTTGAAGAAGTTGTTTTGGTGGCCGGGAATGAAAAAGGAAATTGCTGAGTTTGTGTATGCTTGTTTGGTTTGTCAGAAGTCGAAAATCGAACATCAGAAACCATCAGGGTTGATGGAGCCGTTGTTTGTTCCAGAATGGAAGTGGGATGGAATCTCAATGGATTTTGTGTCTGGTTTACCAAGGACAGCTAAGAATTGTGATTCTATCTGGGTTATTGTGGATAGGTTGACAAAATCTGCTCACTTCATTCCGATAAGAATGGATTATCCGATGGAGAGATTAGCAGAATTGTATGTCGAAAAGATTGTGAGTTTGCATGGTATTCCGTCTAGCATTGTGTCGGATCGAGATCCGAGGTTTACATCTAAGTTCTGGACAGGGTTGCAAGAAGCTTTGGGTACCAAGTTGCGTTTGAGTTCCGCTTATCATCCGCAGATGGTCAGACGGAAAGAACGATTCAGTCGTTGGAAGACTTGCTGAGGGCTTGTGTGTTAGAGGGTGGAGCTTGGGATAGCTATCTGCCGTTGATTGAGTTTACCTACAACAATAGCTTTCACTCGAGTATTGGTATGGCTCCGTTTGAGGCATTGTATGGTAGGAGGTGTCGGACACCATTGTGTTGGTATGAAACTGGAGAGAGTGCTATGATTGGACCGAAAATTGTTCAACAAACTTCGGAAAAGATTAAGATGATTCAGGAGAAGATGAGGACTTCTCAGAGTCGTCAGAAAAGTTACCATGATAAGAGGAGGAAAGACCTTGAGTTCAGTGAAGGAGAGCATGTGTTTATGCGAGTTACTCCGATGACTGGTATTGGTCGAGCTTTGAAGTCAAAGAAGTTGACTCCACGATTTATTGGTCCTTTTCAGATTACCAAAAGAGTTGGGAAGGTTGCATATCAGATTGATTTGCCTCCGTCACTTGCGAATCTGCATGATGTTTTTCATGTGTCTCAGTTGAGGAAGTACATTGCTGATCCGTCTCATGAGATTCGGGTAGATGACATACAGGTACGAGAGAATTTAACTGTGGAAGCGGTACCTGCGAGGATTGAGGATCGGAAGTTGAAACAGTTGCGAGGCAAAGAGATTGCATTGGTAAGAGTGGCTTGGGGAGGACCAGCTGATGGAAATGTCACTTGGGAGCTGGAGAGTCAGATGAAGGACTCGTATCCCGAACTATTCGTCTGAGGTATGTTTTCGAGGACGAAAACTCTTTTAAGTTGGGGGGAGTTGTGACACCCCGAAAATAATTCGGTAATTAAATAATTATGATTTTAATTATTAAATTAATTGAGAGCATAGTTTATTTAATATATTGAATTATTGAGATTAATTATGGATTTATTGGATGTATGTGGAGTAAGGTGGGGTGTGAGGAGTAAAAGACTCTACTCACATTTATTGATTTATTTAATTTATGTTAAAAGGAATAAAAGGAATTAAATAAGAAAAGAGGAAAAAGGAATCATTTTGGAGAAAACAAGATACGTGAAGTGAGAAGAGAAGGAAAGAAGGAAAAAGACCTAGGAGCGTCAGAAATCGAAGAACCCACAAGGTAAGGGGTGATTTCGATTGGTTATTGCTTATTATAGGTTTTGATGTTAATATTATAGACCATGGCATGTTAGGAAATCTATGTTTAGGAATTTCTAGGTTTCCATGGATGTATACCTAATAGTGTCAGTTGGTGTCAGATTGAGTCTGATTGTGTCAGAATATGTATGGAATATGATTAGAGTGTCAGTAGATGAAAATAGATGATGGAAATATGTTGTTTGATGAGATAGATGATGCCAAATGATGTATTTTAGTGTTTCCCATGTTGGAGTTCGTATGGGTAAAAATGAGTTTAATTGAAAATGGAAGGATGCTGTCAAAAGTGCGAAAATGACATTTTAACAGTGGGAACCGGTTCTGTATGGGTAGGAACCGGTTGCCCTTGAAAATTCATAAAATCTGAAAATACACGTGGGAATCGGTTCTGTGTGTCGGAACCGGTTCCCATACATTTTTCCGAGCGAGGTTTTGAAGCTTTTAGGAACCGGTTCTATATGTAGGAACCGGTTCCACTCAAATTTTGAAAATGCCAAACTTTGAAAATTGTAACTTTCAAACCGTAAGTCCGTTTTGAGCGCCGTTTTGGACGTTATTTTCTAAATTTAATGCTCTATTTTATGAACTGAAAATATTTTCCAAAACTTGAAGTTATTTTGAAAATGAGCCAATTTCGAGATAAGTGACTTTTGACCGACGATAGTAAATGGTGTGTAGTGGAGATCCGTGTTGATGGATGTCCGATAATGTATAGATGTATTGGCATGTTTACACGATGTTAGATGTATGCATGATGGATTGATATATCATGTTGATTGGTTTGCATGTTTATGATGTTGATTGTATGCATGATTGGTTGAGATGTCATGTTGGATGGTTGTTTCGCTTATGTTGAATTGATGTATTACATAGGCGATTAATGTTGCATGCTATTGATGTGTGCATATGCATTGTTTTGGTGAAGTTAATTCCCATTGTGCGGAATTTGGCTTGGATTGCCGATAACCGATACCCGAGTAAGGATGGGAGGTTAGGCTGGATTCGTGTCCGAGTGGTTATGGACGAATCGATGGTACTGTATCCGGTTGATGATGGATCAGTGTTGGGTGACTTGGTCACGAGTCGGTACCGCATGCATTGAGTCTGCATTATATTTGTATGAAGTGGTAACATGTTAGGATGTCTTCCAGTGTTACTCTTCGTTGATTGTTATGATTAAGCATGATGAATATGGTTGTGTGTGTGAATCTGAATTTATGTTAAGTGGGTGAAATAATATGCTTGTGATATATTATTGATTGAAAGACTTATAATATGCTTTAATTATGAGAAGTCTCACCCTTACTTTACCATTTCAGATTAAATTAGCAACTGAGGAGTCGGTGAGGATGGCTCTAGAGCTTATCTTTTAGTCCGTGTGTCAGTGTCATGCTCTGATTAGATTGTAACACTGGGGAACGCTTAGTTAAGAGAATCATTACTGTTTAATTATTTTGGATTTGAATTCCTTGATGACCTTGATGTCTTATTAATTTTAATTTTGGTATTTCCGCTGTGTAAGACATGGTTTTACAATTATTGAATTGTTGGATGATGATCCTCAGTGTAGCATGGCCACTGTTTGAATGAAGTTTATTTGGTTATTAATTGTGACATCCCTTATTATACCGTGTTAAACTCTGATTAAAGATGAATTTAGATATTAATTTAATTAATATATTCGGGGTATTTAGATGGGGTGTTACACTAATCCACCATAGAACTTTGACGGGAAAAAATTTATAAGTGTCGAAGCCGAGGCGAGGTACAACATGCTAGTTGGGAGATCATTTGTGATTGAAAGGAAGTTTACTATCAACACCAACGAAACATATGGTAAGCCAATGATGATATTTTTGATTAAGAAGTGGAATGTTCTGATTGATCCGGTGGACCGCATCAATTATGACTTTGTCCGGGAGTTCTATGCAAATACTCTTTCATCTGAGGGAGAGCAATTTTGTTACCGGACCACTGTGCGTGGGAAGTCTTTGTTTTTTTACCGCAGATGAAATTAACAAGTTCTTGGGTAGTCCATATCGTTATACTTCAAGCATTATAGATGACTACAACCGAGAGCTTGGACTTGCCAGAGATCATGATGCCATTGCAAAGGCAATTCTGTTAGAAGTGTGTAGTGTTGAGTTGAATGCAAATGGGCAACCCTTGAGATACCTCCGGGAGGACATGACTCCGGAGGCACAAATTATTCATCTCTTGATTTTGCACAACATTAAACCAAAAATGCATCGATCGACCATTCCTATTGATGTTGCAATTTTGGTGAAGTGTATCATGGAGCAAAAATCCGTGAATGTTGCATCCATTATTTCAAGGGAGATGAAGAATTATGTTGAAGGCACGAAGACTAAGGAGGTAAATACTAGAAACCCTCTTATTTTTCCATGTTTAATCACTGCTATGTGCCTTGAAAAAGGTATATTGGTGCCTGATGAAATTAGTGAAAAAGTTAAAGGGGTGATTGATGACGATTATGTGAATCGATATTGTTTGGTAAGTTGGCCATGAAAAAGAAATATATTCGTACGGGTGAGTCGTCTGGTACTCAAGCTGAACCTAAGGCATCCGAGGGTCTTGATTATGCAAATTGGGATCCTAGGATGCGTGAGACTTGTAATTACACATGGGACATGTTGGAAGCGCACCAAAGGTCATGTAACTTTCTTCATGATATCATGGCCAAGGTTTATGGAAATCAAGTAGCACCTCAGGAGGATTTTTCTTTTCCGACCCGTGCGGAATATGATGCATATTGACACTAGCCTATGACCATTATTTTTGGATGGGAAAGCACAACCTTTTGATGATGGTGATGGTGGAGGTGATGACATGGAGCATTGACAGCTCCAAAGTGAAGAATTTTTAAATTTTTCAGTTTTATGTTAGTTTGTGTTAGATTTTTAATGTTGGAACAATTTCATTTTGTTTATTTTGTATGGATTTGAAAAATATTGTAGTTTGGGATTGATTCCCTTTTTAGTGGGTGTTGCTACCCCTTTTTGTGGTGTGGTACACCAAGACAATATTTTTATTTTATTATATTTAATTTAGTCTTTAATTTTTAAAATTAGTAGTTTCATATTTTGTTATTAGTTGTACATAGAAAATATGGTTTGTTTGTCCATGTGAATAGTTGGATATATTTTCTCAAGAAGCAAGATCGAGTGATGAGGCATAATCTTTCCTTTAATTTGGGTGGTGATGATAAAAGTCTCAATTGTCATGCGCAAACAAGGTATTATTTTACCGCTTTGCAGAATGTTAACATTATATTGAAATTAGTGCTTTATGCAAATATGTAAGTTATGCTGTTATACCCCAAAATTTTCCCTCCTACTTCTCAAGACATTTCACATATCCATGCTCAAGGATTTCACAAGAGTTGACCAGATAAACCCTCTCCTAAGCAATCAATCCAAACTAGGGTTTTGCCATTTTCAAGTCAAGGTAGCCTCTAACACTTCAAGTGGTCATCATGCCTCACCATATGCTCCAAAGAATATCCATGTCAAGTTTCAAGCCTTACAAGTCAAGTTTTCTCAGACAATTGCTCAGATGGTTGAAAATCAGTTGTATTGGACAAAAAGTGAACTGTGGTCAACATACAGTCAAACTTCATAATTTTTTGTCAACATCAATATTTTGAAGTAATATTCATCATTTGATCAGGGGTTGATCATGATTCATCAAGAAAAGTCAAGAATTGATCAAAAGTCAAAGTTTCCAAATTGGGCTTTCTTAGACAAAAGTTACCAGAACTTTGACCAGGCATAACTTTCACATACTTTATTAGAAATTTCTCCACCATAGCTCATTTTGAATAGAATTCAATTCTCTACAACTTCATGTCTCACAAGCTTGGGCAGAAAATGCTTCATTTGGAAGGTATGGATCAAAACATTACAGGTCCTTTTCAAAGTCAACAAAAAGTCAACTTTTTGTAAAGAAGTGTTCATGAGCATGGAAACTCCAATGAAGATGAAACCAAAGAGGCTGTTTAGAGGACATCTTGAGCTTTATAAAAAGTCAAAGAATACCCAAAAATGTTAAAAATTGAGCAAGATACACCTTGCACAAGTTGAGTATTTTTGACGAGGTGCACAAAGAGAAATACTTGACAAAACCAAAAATTTTGCAAATGGGCCTAACTTTTCTTGGTTCAAACATGTTCCTTAGCTGAATTGGAACCTCCAAGCCCAAGGCCACTAATTTATCTTTTATTTTTTATTTATTTTGGATTTTTAATCATTTAAAAGCCAATTAAATTAAAATAAAAGATAGAAAATCAAAAATTAATTGCAAGGTGGATTTTCTCTCATTCTTGAGGTCCAAGCAAGCCATACAAGCTGTCAATTTTGAATTTCATTGATTGGAAAAAGAATTGAATGAGATTTGATCAAAAAAGGCAATATTTGGTTTCATACCAAATCAAATATTTTCTCATTGATTGGCATATAAATACTTCATAATTCTTGACCTAATTCACTCTACTATAAGTACATGTTGCATCCACAAGCACAAGGGACGAAATGCTTGCCTCCGCATGATACAAGGAAGTGGCAACCAGGTTTTTGGATCAATTAAAGCCAAACAAAGTGTTCCAACACATTCCTTGATCCTCTCTGAAGCTTTTCCAATCATTACCAGCCATCAACAAGCCCAGAATCACGAAAACACGATTTGGGTTTGAACACTCTAACTCAAATTCGATTTTTTATTTTCATGCATATTTAACATGTTTTGATTGTTTGTTTATGTTTAGAATAAAGTTTCGAAACTTTCTGCATAGGTTAATTGGAGTTTAGACACAGGAACCATGACTTGCCATTATTAGGGTTCATGAGCTCCAATTGGGGTTTTCTGAAATAGGAAAAATTGGACGAAACCAAGGACTCCATCATGTTCAGGGGATCAAACCGAGTTGATCCATGTCCCCATAACAAATTTATATTGCATATTTTTGGATTTTGATTTTTGTAGGTGCTATAGCGACATGCAATCCGTGGGTAAAAGCTTTTGCTACGGACTAAAACCGTAGCTAAAAGTTTAAATATTTAAACGAGGAAGATGAAGATCTTGGCGCGGTTTTTGTAAGTTTTTTTTTCCAGAAAATTAATTCGTTTATAATTATTTCGTTTCATTCCACTAACACGAATGCAGGCTAGCTCAGATGGCAAAAGGCACGCGTGTGTGAGAGAGATGTCCTGGGTTCGAACCTTGGCTCCTCACATTATTTTTTACACCCTGCACAAACTAACCAATTTTCTTATTGTCTTCATATTTTCCTTCTTAATTTAATTTCTTTTCAAACAATTTTCTAATGCATTAAAAAATCACCAAAAAATATTTTCTTTTTGCATTTAGGTCAGAAAAATACTTAATTAATTTTTGACAAAAAAATTAATATTTTTGCATGCATATTATAATTAATTGTTAATTAACTATAAAATTGACTTTTAATTGTTTTTCTTTACTAAAACCAATCCAGAAAATTCCCAAAAAAATGTTTTATCATCTAATTAGGATTACTAACCTAAAAACATTTTCCTAACTCAAAAATCCCTTTTTACTAACATATTTTCTCTTATGCGAAATTCTTTTCTTTCCCGATTATTATGTATCTGCTTCCAAGTTGTAATAGTTAGGATTAATTTTCTCGCACTTTTTTCCATATTATGTAACTGCTTATGGGATGTAATAGTTTAATTATGATTTACTTTCCGCACTCCTATATTATGTAACTGCCCCAAAGCCATGTAATAGCGTAGGATTTACTTTCCGCACTTTACTTTCCGCAATTTACTTTCCGCACCCATATTTAACTGCTAGTAACTAGGCGTGTATGGCAAGATAAAAATGAACGTAGATCACTTCTAATTGCAAGATAAATTATCTGAATTCAACACACTCTCTTCACACATGCAACCCCTAGGCTATTCTCTCTCGTTGCCTTTCGAATAAATGGTCAAGTTCCTCGAACGTAGAGGTATCCTAGCACCGTTGCCTACAAGCATATCATCATAGTCCCTTCGATACAAAGATCATAGTCCCTCGATGTTGCCTACGAATACATGATCTCGTCCCTCGATTGTTGCCTACGAAAAGTGATGATCGTCCCTTCGAATGTGCTAGGATACTCCGACAAGTTGCCTTCTATGACCATCTGATGTCCCTTCGAATGTCCCTTTACATCCAACGAATAGGGTTACCTATCAACTAATGGTATGGATAACACTATTCTAAAGGAAAGTAAAACAACACGGAAACGACCGTTCTGAGTAGGTAATAAGACTTTTAGTTGCTTTCTCTATCAAAACATCTTTTCACACCTCACACTTTTGTCAAAGTTAAAACACTTTTCAAAATGAAACATTTCCGAACACTTCGTATACATTCCAGCGTGAATCATTACGAAGTCAAAACGAAATGCCTTTTCAAAAATATTTTTCAAACACACACACAGAAAGCAAATTTTAAAGATGAGCTAAAGCAACTAAGAGCCCGTAGAAAACTACAGATGGAAAGGGGTGCTAATACCTTCCCTTTTCATAACCTTCTCCCTTACTCAGAATCTAACGAAGGTCTTTTTCTGTTCTTTTCACCTTCCCTTAATTGGATAAAAGAAAAATCGGTGGCGACTCTTGCTATCCGCAACATTTGCGATCAAAAGCAAAACAAATTCCAAAGTCAGTTCTCCCACCGTATTACAAAACTGACGACTCTGCCGGGGAGACACCCTAAAGCGAGAATACCTTAGGGATTTTTAGATCATCTTTACCGCTTTTTGTTTGACTTGTATGCTTTACTTTAAGGGTTGCTTGGGTATTATACTTGTGGGGGATCCTACACCCGGATCCAGGTTTCCTTAGGTAAGTAGCAATAAATCGTCAAGACCGTTAGGCGTATACCGAAACGGTCAACATGATGGCTATGTTAGTGCGACACTTTGGATGTCTTGATGCTCCTCACGCTCAAGTTGAGGAAAGTATTTGGCGTCTGCGTGGTGTCATCAGCACTAACTCAACTGCTAGAACCCTAATTGACCCATCTTGGCCATTAGAAGGTGGTGAGATGGCCGGCTTTGGTGTATACTAAGGTTGGTTGATACTCGATGCTACGCTCATTAAGATCCGACTTTCGAGATGTTTCGGTCGACCACTTGGTAGTCGTATTAAAATAAAGCCTAGGAGAAAGATCAATGATATGAGATTCCTAGAACCCGGTTACTATTATAGGACAGGATGAACCCACTTAAACTTTGGTAGGGTAGACACCTATACCTCATCCAAGCCTTAAACCTAGGGCTATTGTGTGATTTGTTTGTGCTTGCTAAACATGACATCATGACATTATAACATTGCATATCATTTCTAACCATTTCAAGGACCAAGGGATTTATTTTTGCTCTATTTTGTAGGGATTATGGCTTCCAGAAAGACTATCTGAATCAACTTCATGGGTGTACCTTCTCAGCTCAAAGAGTTGGTTTCAGAAATTCCCGATCATGCTCAGTTCATCAAAAGACATGGTTATTTGCTTGACTTGGTTATCTCCGGTTTTGAAGAAGATATGATGCACGTCTTATTCCAGTTCTTCGATCCGAAACACCATTGCTCTACATTCCTAGATTATCAGTTGGTTCCTACCTTGGAAGAGTTCTCTAAGCTACTCGGAATACCTATTCTCGATCAGATACCATTCACCGGTTCAGAAAAGCCTCCTAAGTACGAAGACATCGCATCAGCGTTACATCTAAAACGTTCAGACATTGAAGCTAATTGGGAAACCAGAAGCGGAGCAAAGGGTTTGCTTGCTAAGTTCCTAATAAAGAAAGCTCGAGAATTCCTTAAGGCTATGAGTTTTCATGCATTCGAAGACATTTTGGCCTTGCTAATCTATGGTTTGGTGCTATTTCCTAATCCAGATCAGTTCATTGACGTGAACGCCATCGAGATATTCCTTACTCGTAATCTTGTGCCTACCTTACTTGGAGACGTCCTGCATTCTCCCCACACTCGTACTATCAAACGACAAGGAACTCTCATGTGTTGCATACCGTTACTTTCCGGGTGGTTTATTTCGCACCTTCCTCAATCAGTAATGAAGAATGAGCAAAGATTGAAGTGGTCTCAAAGACTGATGTCGCTCTCTCATTCAGATATCCGTTGGTGTCTTTTCTCTCAAAAGGACTTCACTTTTATTAAGCGTTGTGGAGAATTCCCTAATGTACCACTCCTTGGCATAAAGGGAGGTATCATCTACAACCCTTATCTAGCTCTACGTCAGTTTGGTTATGCTCGAAGAGATGGTCCTCATGATATGCTTCTCCAAGATATTGTGTTCGACTACAACCACGATCTCCAGAATTACCACCGAAGGTTCATACACGCTTGGGGCATGGTAAAGAAGACTGATACCAAGACTCTGGGACACAGAAATTCCATTCCTTGGGAACCTCACCTCAAATGGGTGCGAGCTCGAGCTCAAAACCTCATGATGTCGTTTACACCCATGTTACCAGTAATTATGGAACCTAATTCTATAGGTGATGAATCCTATACAGTTCTCCATCCCGACATGCCTACTGATTTTGAAGACTTGAAGAGATCCTGGATTCAGCTTAAAGAAGAAAGGGACACATTCGAAGGTCAATGCTATGCAAGCGAGAAGAAGGTACTAGAGTTGACAAAGCTACTTCACGAGGAGCGAAGCATCAACACCTACTTCAACACCAAGAGGAAGCGCCCATGGGAGACTTAGAGCTTCAGGATTTTGTTCTTTTATTTTCCAAAATTATCTTTTGTACTTAAAAAGGAAAAAGGGAAAAAAGAAAGAAAAAGAAAAACTAATAAAAGTTTGTTCGTTCTTGTTTAACAAATTTAAATTCCTAAGGTCCTTGAAAACATTGCATTGCATTGCATAAACATCGCATATCATGGCATGACATTTCATAACAGGTACATTGAAGATCGGTTTTCTCATTCTCTCGCTATTTATTTTAGTAGAAATGGCTCTTGAACAGACTGTCAAAGATCTCCAGGCTCAGAATGCTCAATTCTAGGAAATGGTCACCAGCTTGGTCCAAGGCCAGGAGGATTTGAAGAAGCTCATCACCAGAAAGAAGAAAGTCATTGGTGTCCTCAACATGGGAAGACGTCATAACGGTGGACCTAGGGTGGTCAGCCGTGTGGAACTCTCAGACTAGAGCGTTGAAACTGATGAAAGTACCAAGAACAATGAAGAAAGCCAGCGTGAGTCTGAAAACAGAGAAGAAGACTATGAGAAAGAGCAGTATTCTCATGAGGATGACAAATACAAACAACTTGAAGACCGTCTGAATGCTGTGGAAAATCTAAAAATGTCCGGGCTGAATTTTGATGATCTGAGCCTAGTTCTTGGTGTGGTGATTCCCCGTAAGTTCAAGGTTCCTACTTTTGCCAAGTATGATGGCATCTCTTGTTCGAAGTTGCATTTGAAGTCCTATGTTCAGAAGATCCATCCTCACACTGATGACAGGAAGCTATGGATCCATTACTTCCAAAAGAGTTTATTCGGAGCTCAATTGGAATGGTATTATCAGCTAGAGAGTACCCACATCCATACCTGGAATGATTTAGCAGATGCTTTCTACAAGCAGTACCAGTACAATGCTGAATTGGCACCCACTCGCATGCAACTACAAAGCATGTATATGGGTCGTGATGAGAAATTCAAAGAGTACGCTCAGAAATGGAGAGATCTAGCAGGCAGAGTTCAACCACCCTTGTCTAGTAGAGAGTTGGTTGATATGTTTATGGGAACACTGACAGACCCATTTTTCAATCATCTGATTGGAAATTCTTCAGCCGGATTCACCGAGCTGATATTGACATGAGAACGTATTGAAGCTAGAATCAAAAGCGGAAAGATTCAGGTAGAGTCATCCTCAAATGCTGCGAAGAGATATTTTGGTGGTAAGAAAGAAGCCAATGCTGTATATAGTCAGAAGAGCCGTGTCAAAGCTGATCATACTCAATCTGTGGGGGCAGTTGTGATCTCCAATCCTGCACCAGCACAACCTCAGCGAAACAACACGCGTAACCAGAACGCGCCACGAAGACAGTTTACGAAGATCAACATGCCATTGTCGCAAGCATTGCAACACATGTTGAAAGCAGAGCTGATTACCTTGAGGGATCCTCCTCAACACATCAACACTTCCTCCCCGAAGTACAATTCTAATGCTAAGTGTGCATACCACTCCAATAGCCCGGGACATGACACTGACGACTGTTGGGCTCCGAAGAACAAAATTCAAGACATGATTGAAGCTAAGGAAATTGAGTTTAATCCTCCTGTTGAAACTCCGAATGCGATCAATGCACCAATGCCTAACCATGACAAAAGTTCCAATACTATTGACAAGAACTCTTATGTTTTTGATGTGAACGTGAAACACCCGGCCGAAAATCAATGGATATAACTATATATCAATGAAGTCGCCATCGAACGTTTTTTATCCCGCCAAGAGGGAAAGGTAAACATCGAGTAAACCTGAAACGAAGAAATCACGGTCTTGCGATCGAGAGATCGGGTAAGGAAGTCTGTTACGCGAGGGGAAGGGATTAGCACCCCACACGTCCGTAGTACTCTACGGTATCCGTTTTTACTTTCTATCTAATGGGTGTAAAGGTCTGACTATATATGTACATGTATAATGTATGCAAAAAGAAAAGAAAAATAAATAGAGAAAATAATAAAGGAAAGAAAACACGGGGAAAAGAAGGAAATATTTACAAAGGTTGCTCGATCTAGCCCCGCGACAGGATGCCTACGTATTCCCTCGTGCAATGGGAAAGTCAGAGCGCCGTAGTTCGGCTCACTTGTTTTGGTTGGTTTGTGTTTTTTTAAATTAGCCGACGAAACAGCAGACGATGACGAAACACCTCCATGATGACGAAACATCAGCTACAGACGGGATGACGAAACATCAGGAGACGGGATGACGAGACATCAGCAAGCGGGATGACGAGACATCAAAGGATGAGATGGCGAAACATCAGAGGATGAGATGGCGAAACATCAGAAGATGAAGAAGCATCAGCAGCAAACAGGACAACGAAACATCCTAGACTAATTGGTTTGTATCTTTTACTTTGGAAAAAGTTTCAGATTATTAGAGTATTTTAATGCACTTGACAAAAACAAGATTTTAGTTTTAAGGATGCAAAAGGGATAAAGGTAAAACGGCTAAGGGAAACTAACCTACTTCTAAATCCTAATGTTATCATGCAAAGTTGCTCCTAAGTTATGGATATAAACAAAGGGAAGATCTACCTAAAGTTATCATGCATGGATGCCTAATTTAACATCTAAACTCGAAAACTAACTTAATCGAGCAAAACCTAAGGGGAATCTATAAAATCAATCATCTTGGTTGGGAAAGCAAGTGAGAAGAGGGGTAGAATCAAGTAAAGTGCTTTGGCAAAAGCACACAAACCAAGCACTAACAAGTGCTAAAAAGGAAAGAAGAAGATGTAAGAAGAAAATGCAATGAAATTCAAATGAATTATGCTCATGCAAAGTGTCATATGAGGTGAGGTCAATAGAGACAACATTCATTTACAAAGCTATACAAAACTTTAACCAACATCAATCATCATTACAAACACCTACAAACAAGTTAATGCACAAACTAGGTCGAAACTAATCCTAAAAGCATGCAAAGAGCTAATCGTGCGGAGCGTTAGACTTAGATGAAGTTGATAGACAATTAAAGAATAAAAAGACATACAAGTCAGTAGCTAATCATGTTAATGCTCATTTACATCATGCAAAATAACCCACAAAGATTTAAGAACCAAAATCTATCAAAAGCGTGCAAACGTGCAACAAACGGGTGTGGTGAAATGCATCTAGGTGTGTGAATTTTATGGCATGAAAAGAAGGTGACAAGATGAAGAAGTTACAGTACCAATATCATGAAAATGAATTAACAATCAAACCATAAAAGAAATGCCATGAATATGTAATTACAACATGGATGCAAAAACTAGTTGGGATGCTTAACCTAGAATGCAACTAAAGATGAAATGATGCATGGTTGATGCATGAATGCATGAAGTGGAAACTAATGGAATACAAACATGGGAATGGCAGTAGCTATCATGGCAAGAATGCATGATTATCATATACATATTCATTATTTACAATGCACAAACAAAACAACTAGAAAAAAAGCTTAAACATGCATCTAATGGTGTGTGGTGAAGGTGCTTAGATGAATGTGTCCTAACATATTTGTGTTAAGTGTTGTGGACAAATGAGATGAATGATGAGGATATAAACATGATGCTCATACGAACATAAAGCAATTATCAAATGTCATGCTCTATCATTACTCATAATGCAAAAATTAGTAGTGGAAATGAGTGGTTCTAAACCCTAGAATCAAATGTTAGATGAACAAACGAATGAATGAGCCAATCATGATGAAGAGATGAGGCAAGAATGCAATGCTACATAATAGGTCAGTAGCTAAATACCTATATAAATTACAAACAAGATCAATTCAAACAAGGTAAAAAGCTTGCACACAAATCCATTGGAAGAAAAAAACCTAAACTAGTTAAACACGACACTTAAGAAAGATTGAACAAAGTAGTTTTAATTGGAAAAATAAAACAATGTGTGACTTGTGTCATAAGTTTAACTCAAGATATGATTCATGAGCAACCAAATGTAGAAGATAAAGCTTCCATACACAAACAAATCACCTATTTAATGAACAAAATCATCTAAAACAAAATACCACCTATCTTAGATCGAATACCATTGATCAAGATTTGTAGGAAGGGAAAAATGTCTTGTATGTCATGGGGTGATGATAGAACCCTCACAAGATGTTTGTCATGATATTGAGGTAATGTTCATTGGGAAGACATGCCTCAAAGATCAAGAGCCTATAATCCCTCAAGGTATGTTCCAATCAACAATAGAAAATGAAGAAGAAAGAAAATCTAGCTCTTTTAGGTCATCATGATGACATTACAAGTGAATGCAAGCCAATGAATCAAAGAGCATGGGGTTATTAGTTAAGTAATGTACAAGGTCAGAAGTAAAACTCAAAGATCCAATTGGAATTGGATGGCTAGAACCATGCATGATGCATATAATACAAGATGAGTAGTAAAATTACAAATAAAAGTTGACAACATTCTAACTAGCAAGAGTTGCATGTGCTTGAGCACATTAGGGGCTTAAATGAATCAATCATACTGGAATCAAGGCCCTAAATTTTCTATGAGAATGTAGCAAGGGAGAGTGAGAGGTAAGTCCTTAAAGAATTGCATGAATGCATTCCTCACTTTACAATCTATGCACAAGGAAACAATCAATGATATGAAAATCAAACTTCTAAATGAAGATCAAGGTGATCCTTTGAGGTCAAGTGTCTCTCAAGTCTTAAAATACTATCCTTGAGATTATCATTCCCCCTAAACATCAATTAGAAACACAAACTATGCAAGGGAGGGGTCTAAGAATCAAAACATTAGCTAAAGAAAGTCTCGAGAACCAAAGAAGAATTTGTGCTCAAGGTATACACTTAATGACCAACATAGGATATTCAATGAATTAAAACATGTCACATATTACTTAGAGCACTCAAATGATCATCACACACCCAAAGGTTAGCCTTAAATTATGTCCACAAGCTTCATAATTGAAGTTGGATCCCAATTACACTAGGCAAAGGTGTGTTCACTTTTAAAATTCCATAAAAATAGGAAAATAAAAGATAAAATTCAAATAAAAATGAAATAAGGGGCTCAAATCCCTTACAAGTCAGGTACATATCCTTGTCCAAGTTGAAAAGTCATGGAAAGGTCAAAACAAAATTCAAATAGTCAATGCTATGGATATTCATGCTCATATGACCAAATAATAAGAAAAAATGATATAAAATTCAAAAGTCAGAAATAAAACCTATAAAATTGGAAATAGTGACTCAACACCCTAAACATGATAAAAATATTTTTGGCATTTTTATTTTAAGGAAAATGATAAAACAAATAAAATGTAAAATGAATGATGCAAACCATGTATTTAATGCAAAATTTGATTTAATCATGCAAGAATGACAAAATAGTAAAACAAAAATAAAAATGCATGAAGTATGATTTAAATGAGCTGTAATATTTTTATTCATTTTTAAATGCATGAAAATATTTTTAAATGATTTAAATATGCGTGAAATTGCAATATAATGCATGAAATGGTTAAAAAAATAGAAAAAATGCAATAATTCTGAAATAAAATTCAAAAATGCGTGATATATGATTTAAATGGACTATGATATTTTTTTTTCATTTTTAAAATGCATGGAAGTATTTAAAAATGATTTAAATATGCATGAAATGCATTAAAATGCATAAAATGATTAAAAAATAGAAAAAATGAAAACATTCTGAAATAAAATTCATAAATGCATGATATATGATCTAAATGGACCATGATATTTTTTGTTCATTTTTAAAATGCATGGAAGTATTTAAAAATGATTTAAATATGCATGAAATGCAATTTAATGTATGAATTTATTTAATTATGAAAAAATTAAAAAATAATCAAATAAAAGCCATGGTCCCATCATAAACCAATCAAATATCTCAGAAAAAATTTTGTGGAATTTTTTATCATGGAAAAGTATTTTTTCAAGAATTTACAAGAAAATTAGACAAAGGTTAGTTAAATCAAAATTAGTTAATCTCCGAATTTATTTGACCAATCAAAACATTTTTAAAAATTCCAGAAAAATTCCACAAAATATTAGATACTTAAAAGGACCTATGATATTTTTTTCATAATTTTTGAAAATATTTTGGGCATAAAATGAAATCAGATAAAAGAAACAAATAAAAAATGCATGAAAATTCAAATGGACAAATAAGAAAGTGACACCTCACTTCATCTCTAACCTCCAGCAACCCCCCAAAACAACAAATTCGAGCAGTCCAGCCCCCCAACTTCCAGACCTCATATATCTCTCAATTCTTAACCAAAATTCGTGGTTCAAAGCTCATTTTAAAGATCTCATGGCAAGGAACATCATGCAAGTCGTAAAACATAAAATGATTCATCACACAGTGAGAAATCTGAGCACGAAAATCACAAAATCATCCTAAATACGGATTTTCAGAACTTTATGCTATGCAACATGCTTCACAAACAGTTGAAATTATACATCAAACCTAATGTTTGGCCAGCTAACCACGCATACAAATCATCCATTTCATTAAACACAAGCTAGAATTTCAGATTTGAGATTGAAAACATACCTCTTGATTTGGAAAATAAATCCAAATATGCCTCTGGATTTGAAGAGGAAACACTTGAATCTTGCTCTCAGATCTTCAATGGAGTGATAATGATCAAGAAAATCAACTTCAAATGCAGTTTGTAGCAACTTCAAAGTTTTGAAATTTGGAAAAATGGAGAGTTTTTTAGATCTGGAAACGAGAGAGAGAGAGAGTCTGAATGCACTTGGGGATGCTTCCTATTTATATTTGTGTCAAAATCATGAGGGTAGCTTGGTCTTTGCTTCCAAAAATCCGTTATGGCAAAAAATCCATAAAAATGGCATCTTTCATGTAGCTTGCGTTTTGCTCTTGTTTATGCTTGCTTTCTTGCGTTTTGATGAGCTGGAAAATGAGTGGAAGCTTGGCTCACGTGATAGAATCCTCAAGCTTGCTACAAAGATACAAAAATCCAAAATGTGCATGAAAGGAATGTGAGCAAAAAATGCTCAAAATGCTTGGCTTTTTAAGGCAAAAAACGTGTTGGCAATGCTTGCTTCGAATCTTGGCATTGTGTATTGAACAAACTTGCACAAACAACTCATAAAAAACACAAAATCGAACTACCCAAAAAATCAGTTTTATACCATCTTTTCTCCATCGAATTTCTCACAAATGGCTTGGGCATTCTTTGGCCTCTTGATACATATCAAAAGTTCATAGCATGAGGATCAAAACAAGCTTTGGTTCACTCAAAATGGATTAAAAATGAGTGAGATATGACCAAAACAAGTTTGGAAAAAACAAGCCATGTACTGAAAATTCTGGGCATGCATGGGCGTGCATGGAAAACAGTTTCATGACCTCAACTTGTGAGCCTTGTAACTTGCTCAATTCTCAACCAAAATTCGTGGTTCAAAGTTCCATTTAAAGCTCTCATGGCATACTTCAAACTGCACGAAGTGGTTTTCAAAAATTCCATCTAAATCAAAAGATATAAGCCTCAACATTATGCCCACCACCTGTTTGTGGAAATGACTCAATGAAAATGCCCAGAAAATGCTTGCTTGCCCAGCCTTGGTCAAGTCTTGTGCACAAATCTCTTAACTCGAATATCTCTCAAATGGTGCATTTTTGAGAAATTTTACACATTGGCAATCTTGTAGGATTTTTTCCAAGCTTTCCAGAAATATATGGTATGCAACCATTGGATAAAAATTGAGAAAGTTATGATGTGTCAAAGTTCCATAGGGTGGACACTTAGAAAAAATTTCAAAATTCCAATTTCTTCAAAAAACAAGTTAATTCCAATTTCTTCAATTTCTTTGATTCAATGGTGAATTTGGTCATGAAAAATGAAAATATGATCTTTGAATTGATGTTTGACCAAAATTCCACTTGGTCAACTCCTGACTTTGACTGATTTTGACCAAAATGACCATTTTGCCCCTTGTGATCAATTGACTTACTTCCACTCCAAATTGAGCTTCAATATTTCAACCATAGATATCCATCAACATATAGAAACAAGTGAAATCAAGTTTGAATGAAGAACTTGAAGAAATCCTGATTTTACTCAAAACCCTAATTTTGCTCCATGTGTTAGGAGGTGACCAATCAAGCTCCAAAACCTCAAATCTTGTGAATGTAATGGGCAATTCTCTGAACCAAGATAAGTTCAATGATAATAAGAAGATAATAATCCAAGAAAATGACTCATCCAAGCTTCAAACTCCACAGAGGACCAAAACCCTAATTTCATCAGATGAGTGCCACAGATGAATTTCCCACCAATCCTCTTCAAAACTCCAATTCCTGGGGGATCAATGAGACAAATGAAATGTCTTGAGGCATAATACACCATTATGACTTGAAAGATCCACAGATGTGGCAACTTGAGATTCCTTCAGAAAGGCATGCTAACACAATCAACCTCCTCAACTTGTGAAGGTCTTGAGAACTCAAAGAGCTTGGATCCTATCATGAGATATGAATGCAATGTAGTATGATGTTTATGATGAAACGTGAGTCTAAATCAAGAGGGTAAATTTTGGGGTGCAACAGCTGCCCCTATTCAATCTTCTTAAACTTGATAAGCGAGAACTGGTGGAAACCTTCGAGCGTTCAAAGTGGAAGAGGATTGAATACAAAAGAACCCGAAAATTTACACTCTTGAGAAGAAGAATGAAACTTTCCAAAAAAAGAGCCAGAGAATGATGGACTTAGATAATACCAAATGAAATTGGTTTCATGTAAGAGCCCCAAATAACATTGTGCCTTAACAAGCGGGAAAGTCTAATGAACATTAGCTTTCCTCAAAATATGCGACAAGACGAAATTGTAACGCATACTATAAAGATGAAATAAAACTCAAACCAGAAGACCAGACAAAACTAGACTCCAAAAACGTACGCAATAGGACAACTACGAAAAAAGATCCTATTAGCAAGGTGACTAGAGCGCGTGATTCTAGGAGCACCTGCTGGTCTCAACCGAGGGTGAACAGTGGAAACTGTGACAAATCGAAGGTATGAAAGAGACAGGTCAACCAAGGATAGACAGTAGACTAAGCTGATTGAATCCAAGGAGTGACATCAAACGAGACAAAACCCGACTCGATAGAACTAGAAGAACGAAGCTTTCTAGAAACGAGTACCAGGACAAAAACTGGATTTCACGCACGGGAAACGAGACAAAACTCGACCCATAGCAAAGTGATGAGAGTGCATGTTTCTCAGAGCACTTGCTGTTCTCAAACTAAAGGATAGACAGTAGACGAAACTGATCGAACCCAATAGTTATAAAAGAGCCATCCCAACCGAAGATAGACAGTAGACGAACCTGATTGAATCTACGGAGTAACGGGGAAAGGTTTCAACCTGAGGTAGACAGTATGATGGAACTGAAAGAATCACAGGAGTAAGAAACAAAACGAGATAAGACTCGACTCATGGAGGCTAGTTAGATGAAACAAACTAGATGAGTACCAGGGCAACAACTGGATTTCATGCACAGGCGAAGAGACAAAACTCGACCCAAAGCAAAGTGATTAGAGCGTACTTCCAAAACACTTGCTGAAATGGTCATCAGGACAAAACTGACATTTGACAGGTATATTTGGGGGGACATTGAAATGAACCAACAGAGGTAGTAGAGACTAAACCAAAGCAATTACACCAGAGAGAAACTGGGCTACAACCAAAACATTGAGTAGACACTCAACCAAATTGAATGGTCAGCAAAATATTTGTATGGAAATGCTGAGGATGAAGGCCTCACTGGGGACATAATCTGAAATCAGCAGACTCATTGGGGAACATAGTAGCAATAAAGGCTTATGTTTCAATGCATGTTTGAAATTTTTCTATTTATGGAGTAAAGTTCCAAAAGATTATGGAAGGTTACACTTTGAGGATGCAATGCGATAATGCATGATTAAATGTTCCACCGGGGAATGGCTAATCGAAAAGCCAAACAACACCAAGCCAACACTTGACAAGACTTGCAAAAATAAATTGCAGAACCCACTGGGGAGAAAACCTTCAAAGATGAAACTCTACGAGGAGCAATAGCTTGTGTAGCCGGTAGAACAGGCTACCATCACTGAGGAAGGGTTGCAAAAATTAACTTGCATACTTCACTAGAGAAGTAATTCTGGGCGAAACCATTGATTCTGACATGAGAAGCCAAATGAAATTGGGCAAAGACAAAGAAGATCCAGGCGAAATAGTGACTTCTGAAGAGGAGACCCAAATGGAAATTGAACTTCAATGGGGAATATACCAAACAACACAGAAATAAGGAATCCTCTGACTCCATGGGGAGCAACCAATCTTTGGTCAATGATATGAGAAAATCTGCACGCGACTCTTGTGACATTCACTTGGGGAAATCTACTGGGGATGCACACCCACAAAAGCATACGTCTTGGACGATACTCACCGGGGATACCTGTTGGGGAGATGGGCGAGCTTTTGTAATAGAAGTCCAAGTCAAATAGTTCATCCGGACATGAAGAAACAAGACACCTCATATATGACAGCTCCACTGGGGAAATGAGGGGGATAAATCCACTGGGGGAATGAGAGAAGACAACTCCACTGGGGGAACAAGGAATATTGCGCCGCAACCTTGAAAGAAAATTTCCTCGTTGGGGAGAGGAGAAGCCTTGAAGAAGAAATCTCAGATGAATAACTGATATACTGGGGAAAAGGGGATAATTCTTGAATAAGAACTTCCAAGTGCAACAACCTGACTGGGGAATTAAAGGGGTCATCAATAAACCTTCCGCCTCGCACGGGAAATCCTTCTGTGAATACAACAAAAACACAACTTCATTGGGGACATGGATTCTTAATCAAGAAATCTTATCAATCACAAATTATCAGACAAAAGCTCTCCACTTGACGATACTGGGGAATAGACAACCTTCAGGGGAATCATCCAGATACAATCTCTTCACTTTGGGGGACTTGCTGGGGAGAAGTAAAGACTTCGGTGTCACTGGGGATGCCCCATGTTGGGTATATTTCATATGATCAAACCTGTCCATTCAATCAAACCAAATCTGCCCCAAGTCTAAAATGAAATGAAACCCACTGGGGATAATCTCTGTAGACATTCAAGTAGAGCTGATTCAAGATAAGGTGCCCCAGATTATCATCAATTCTTCGAAAAGATTATATTTCTATTCCATAGGGTCGAGGCCCTCTACTTTGGCAAGGTCAAATCCTTCTTTGGTATTCACTGCAAACTCACTTGATGTCAAACAACTGTTTCGCATGCAGAGAAATGTTTATTATGAAAATGAAAATGAAAATGCAACACTTATGTAAGTCTTGAAGTTTTTATAGCAAAGTATTATGACTTCTCGTGAACAAAACGCTCTTAAAATGCAATACATTTTTCTTTTTTCCCGAAATGACAAGACAAACATAAGATGCCAACACAAAAATCAACACAATTTAGGAGTCAGGAAAATATTATCTTATCATAGTATGCCTTTGAATTAACCCATGTTTCAGTTAGGACTTTTGAGGGTTGTAACGTGGCCTGGTTCACGGTTTTCAAAAAAGATTGTTAGGCTCAAAATATCCGTGCCCACCCCTTCGTGATGTTCTCCAATCCTAGATTCACCAACTTGATACGAGCATTCTACTCTCAAAGGAGTATGGTATGGCAACTTCTGCTGAGGATTTCTTGGACATGCCCGAGGAACCCACAAGCTTTACAGACATGATAGTCACTCACCTTTAATTTTGGTGTCAGATCACACGACTTTGTTCTCTTATTGAGAATCTTTTTTTCAAGGCTTTGCCCTCCGTTTTGCCTAAGCGACTTATTACCAAGTTCGACTTAGCGGGCTTTTCTCTCTCTTTTTCCTTATCATTTTTTCATTTATTTTTCCCTTCTTTATTATTTTTTTAGAACAAATCGTGTGATCCCTACACCATCTTCAATTTGTTGGAAGTAATTGTGACTGTCTGTGTCTTTGAGGGATTCCACGTTGATAGACGAAGGTTTGTAGTTTGGACTTTCCTCAGCCCTTTGGAGGATAACCATTGTTGTATCCTTTGATTACGCTCTTCTGAATGCTCGATCACATTAACTGAACTCTACCCTGCCCCAGGTTAAGAAAAATGAGGGTTTTTTTTTGTTTTTTTGAATAGAAAAGAAACTCCTACTTCAAGGCTCAAAGGGGTTAACGAGGGTCTATCTCCCTTATATCTTCGGTATTTGGGAATTGAAACAAGGCCTGCGCATCATCAACAGGATTATACTCCAAAGCATACAAACCAAAGATTATGATTTTAGTATCGTCATCCTCCCCCCAATCTTTGCCTAAGCAAAAGACTTGGCGAAGTTGGCATCAATATGCAAGCAAGTCATTTTAGGAGCGATAGCGAATGTATGAGTGATAAGAAATATTTCTTCAAGACAGACATACTTAATGCATTAAGATTTTCATTCAAAAATAAACAAATTTTTACATGATAGCAAACAAACAAACAAGGGTGCAAATGAAAATGCAATAAAGAAACTCGGGATCGCCATTGTTGAGGAGACTCGACCCCGTCTGGACTTCTTGATTCTGATGACTTCTACAGTCTTGATGCTCTTGGACAAGAGATTCCCCTTCTGATCTATCATTGACACAACAGTATCCGAATTAATCCAAACTCAAACCCTATCTCGGGACGATAAAACATCTTCAGTCAAGTGGTCGAGTGCCCCAAGGCAACATTCACGGGGATTTTCTTCATAAGAAAAGATGAAAATTATGCAAAGCGAGAACCTTTAACCTCCTTTCTCTGTCACACAAGAGTGAAACTTCTCAAGATAACGATCATGCAAAGGCTTTCCAAACAGAACTGGCTCTTGAAATACACTGCTTATGAACGATCTCCAGGAGGTGGTACAAACATCACGACAACAGGGCGCCATCAGATCTAACAGAATTATCCACTTTTCAATTATCATTATTGTGCAGGAACCATCAAAGTTTTTTCAAATGCAAGTAATCATCATGAAAATATTGGACGTTTTATTAAACAATTGAAAAACTGCAAGAAATAAAGACAAAGAAGTTTTTTTTATTTATTTATCGAAGACTGACCATCAAAAGGCATTTACAATAAGACGCAACTCCTACAAAGGTAATTAACCTAAAACTTAAAAATGAAATGACGTTACAAAAGTGGCAATGCAGTAATAGATGACCAAGGATCTATAATTCTGCTACTGTTCATACGACCAACAGGCTAGGCGAAGAACTTCTTCAACACATCGGCGTTCACCGGGAGCGGGAAATCTTCACCGTCCATGGTTGTGAGCATCATTGCCCCGCCAGAGAAAACCTTCTTGACCACAAAGGGTCCTTCATAAGTCGGAGTCCACTTGCCCCTGGGGTCGCCTTGAGGAAGGATTATCCTTTTTAAGGACCAGATCACCTGCTTGATAGAACTGAGGACGCACCCTCTTGTCGTAAGCTTTTCTCATCCTCTTCTGATACACTTGGCCGTGACACACAGCTGCCAGACGCTTCTCGTCAATGAGATTCAACTGATCTAGCCGATTTTGCACCCACTCATCTTCGTCGAGCCCGACCTCTTTCATAATTCTCAAAGAAGGAATTTCAACTTCCACCGGTAAAACTGCTTCCATTCCATACACAAGGGAGAACGGGGTTTCCCCGGTCGACGTACGTGCTGAGGTACGATATCCATGCAAAGCGAAAGGCAACATCTCATGCCAATCCTTGTAGGTTACCACCATCTTCTGCACAATCTTCTTAATGTTCTTGTTTGCAGCCTCGACGGCACCGTTCATCTTCGGGCGATATGGAGAGGAGTTATGGTGTTTAATCTTGAAAGCCTCACAAAGCTCCTTCATTGTCTTGTTATTGAGATTGGATCCATTATCAGTGATGATTTTCTCGGGGATCCCATAGCGGCAAATGATGTTGTGCTTGATGAAACGAGCCACAACCTGCTTGGTGACATTAGCAAAAGACGCAGCTTCAACCCATTTGGTGAAATAATCTATAGCGACCAAGATGAAACGATGGCCATTAGAAGCAGTCGGTTCAATCTTCCCAATCATATCAATGCCCCACATTGCAAAGGGCCACGGAGATGTCAAAACATTCAAGGGAGCAGGGGGAACATGCACTTTATCAGCATACACTTGACACTTGTAGCAAACCCTAGCGTGATTATAACAGTCTGTCTCCATAGTGGACCAATAGTAACCAGCCCTCAATATCTTCTTGGCCATGGTATGACCACTAGAATGGGTCCCAAAAGCACCTTCATGCATCTCTTCGATGATCTTCGACGCTTCATTCTTGTCTACGCATCTGAGCAACATGCCATCATGATTTCTCTTGTATAAAATACCATTGCTGAGGAAGAACTTTGCAGCGAACCTCCTTAGAAACTTCTTATCTGTGATGGACGCTTCTTCTGGGTACTCTTGAGTCTCTAAATACCTCTTAACATCATAAAACCAAGGATTACCATCCAATTCCACTTCCGCTTCAAAACAAAAAGCTGGCTCATCTAGCCTTCTGATAGTGATTGAAGGCGCCTCATTAGCCTACTTCACCTTGAATATGGATGACAAAGTGGCCAATGCAGCTGCAAGATGATTCTCCTCTCTGGAGATATGCTCGAACGTGATCTCTTCAAAATAAGGAATCAACTTCATCACATGCTCGCGATAAGGAATCAAGTTTTGATGACGAGTTTCCCAATCACCGTTAATTTGACTAATAACAAGATTAGAATCCCCAAAGACCCTCAAGAACTTGATACGCAAGTCAATCGCCGCTTCAATTCCATAGATACAGGCTTCATACTCCGCCATATTGTTGGTGCAGTCAAAACAAATCCGGGCTGTGAAAGGAATATGGAAACCATCAGGGGAAGTGATAATAGCTCCGACACCATTACTCATTGCATTCGACGCTCCATCAAACACCATTGTCCATTGCGACCCTGGCTCAGGCCCTTCCTCCGGACCGGGAATGTTGCAGTCTCTAATGTACAAGATGTCTTCATCTGGGAATTCAAACTTCATCGGTTGATAGTCATCCACAGGTTGGTGAGCAAGATAATCTGCCAGAACACTACCCTTGATTGCTTTCTGGGTGGTATACTGGATATCATATTCTGTCAAAATCATCTGCCAACGGGCAACTCGACCGGTAAGAGCTGGCTTCTCAAATATAAACTTAATAGGATCCATCTTAGAAATCAGATAAGTGGTATGCGTTAACATGTACTGCCTCAAGCATTTAGCAGCCCATGCTAGTGCACAACACGTCTTCTCGAGCAAAGAATACCTTGACTCACACTCAGTGAACTTCTTACTCAGATAATAGATGGCTTGTTCTTTATTTCCGGTTTCATCATGTTGGCCAAGCACACAACCCATGGAATTCTCCAGAACTGTTAGATACATAATCAAAGGCTTTCCCTCAACTGGTGGCACAAGTATCGGAGGCTCTTGCAAATATCCCTTGATTCTATCAAATGCCATCCGACAATCATCGTTCCAAACAACAGCTTGATTCTTCTTTAACAACTTGAATAAGGGCTCACAAGTGGCAGTAAGATGAGATATGAACCTGGAGATATAATTTAATCTACCCAAGAAACCACGAACTTCCTTCTCTGTCCTCGGCTCAGGCATCTCTTGTATCGCCTTCACTTTGGTAGGATCAACTTCAATACCTTTCTCACTCACAATGAAGCCCAACAACTTCCCTGACCTTACTCCAAAGGTGCACTTATTCGGATTTAACCTTAGCCTGAACTTCCTCAATCTTTCAAACAATTTTCAGAATCAACTAGATGCTCTTCCTCTGTTTGAGACTTAGCAATCATATCATCAACATAAACTTCAACCTCTCTATGCATCATGTCATGAAAGAGAGTGACCATTGCACGTTGATACGTTGCCCCTGCATTCTTCAGACCGAAGGGCATAACCTTGTAACAAAAGGTTCCCCAAGGTGTGATGAAAGTAGTTTTTTCCATATCATCGGGTGCCATCTTAATTTGATTATAACCAAAACCATCCATGAAGGAGAAAACCTTGGCGAGCAAGATTATCAACCGAATATCAATATGAGGAGTGGAAAATCATCTTTAGGGCTTGCTCGCTCAAATCCTCGTAGTCAACACACATCCGGACCTTACCATCCTTCTTAGGCACCGACACAATATTTGCAACCCACAACGGATACGAGACAACCTTCAGAAAACCGGCATCCAACTGCTTTGTACCTCCTCTTTGATCTTCTTAGACATCTCGGATGAGTCCTTCAAGTTTCGCTTAACGGAGGACAATCTTCCCGAGAGGCACTGTGTACCACAATATCCGTGTCCAAACCCGCATATCCTCATAAGACCATGCGAACACATCTACATACTCTCGGAGCATATCTATCAGCCTTGCCTTCAGACTTTCTTCCAGGTCGACCCCTATTCTAATTTCTTTCTTTGCTTCATCTGTGCCCAAATTAACCAACTCCAGAGGCTCTTCATGCGGCTGAATAACCTTCTTCTCTTCTCGTTCTAGCAGTCTGGCTAACTCCGCAGGGAGTTCACAATCTTCATCACTTCCCTCCTCCGCTTGGTGAATCGGGTTGTCAAGTCATAATGAGCAATAGCGTAATTGTGATCATTGGTATCCGTGTGGACACGATTCGCATGATTAATTTTTGTTTTAATGACAGTGTGTGAAGAATAAATACATTGCCACACTTTCTTTTAGAAAAAACAAATAAATGGTAAAGTGAAAGTGAAAATAACACAAAAAGTTTGAATAAAAACGTCCTTTATTTCATGATAAAAATTGCAATGTGAAACATGGTGGCCCTACACAATGATTCACTACGCCTTGGGTAGAGCGTAGGAATTATGAAATGATAAAGAAAAACAAGAAAATTACTCCTCAGCGGTTGTAACTTGAATGGTGTCCACAGATGTCCAATTCTTCAATTCGTTGCCTGGGATGCATGGGCGAATCCAATCCTCTATGTTGAAAACATCATCTTCATCGTCAACTGCGTTGACTTGATCTTCTTCTAATACCGACCGGAAAACTTGAGGATAGACGAATCAGAGCTCGAGAACTGTCACAAAATGGGATCAAATCCCAAGCCAACTGCTGAACTTTGGAGCAACCTCCACAACACTACCCCAACCTTCAGGGCGACCAGCCTCAAGTAGGGCTCGAGCATCTTTCAATGAAGTCAGAGAGGCCTCAACTTTCTTCTTAACCTCAACATCCGAGTCTTGATCATCCGAGCCTCAAAAGCTTGAACGGAGTCTCGTGTATTTCACCTTCGATTTCCACATAGCGGAAAGAAGCCAAGTGGCTTACAATATACTCCTCCTCTCCACAAACAGTAATTGTCTTTCCGTCAAGAGGATACTTGAGCTTCTGATGAAGAGTGGAAGTAACCGCACCAACCTTATGGATCCAAGGACGTCCCAAAAGACAACAATAAGCAATAGGACCCAAGCTCTGTTTCTGAACACTGTCTGCTGGTGAAGTAAACCATCGATATTAGAACCAAGAACCATAGAACCCAAGTAACATAAGTCAGCATCTGTACCTGTCCCAACCCAACCTCACGGGTAATACTAGACACAACTGGGTACCTAATGATAAACAGAGTCGATGGTTCTTTATCGAGCACTTCGCTTACTACACAAAGGATGTGGGCAAAGCACCGCCAATCGAACCTCGCTCGAAGTTTGGTACTTCATGCCTCCTCACACGCACCACGGGATGCGGGATTCGACATGAACATCCGTCTATCCTATATGTCACTAGCCTGGGTAGTGGGCCTTTTACCTCTTGTAACTCCCTCCCACCAAAAAACAACAACAATGGCCCAACAGCCACAGAATAATATATCCAGATGCAGATGCATGCAAACATGTACAAGTATATATATATATATACAAATAATAAAAACAAGCTATAAAGCAATAAACAAAACAAACAAATAAACACCCAAAAGAAAAGAAAATAAAAGCTAGGATCGACTTCTGATCGGACCAGCAATAGGTCTAGACGATCCCCAGTGAAGTCGCCAGCTGAAACACCCGGCCGAAAATCAATGGATATAACTATATATCAATGAAGTCGCCATCGAACGTTTTTTATCCCGCCAAGAGGGAAAGGTAAACATCGAGTAAACCTGAAACGAAGAAATCACGGTCTTGCGATCGAGAGATCGGGTAAGGAAGTCTGTTACGCGAGGGGAAGGGATTAGCACCCCACACGTCCGTAGTACTCTACGGTATCCGCTTTTACTTTCTATCTAATGGGTGTAAAGGTCTGACTATATATGTACATGTATAATGTATGCAAAAAGAAAAGAAAAATAAATAGAGAAAATAATAAAGGAAAGAAAACACGGGGAAAAGAAGGAAATATTTACAAAGGTTGCTCGATCTAGCCCCGCGACAGGATGCCTACGTATTCCCTCGTGCAATGGGAAAGTCAGAGCGTCGTAGTTCGGCTCACTTGTTTTGGTTGGTTTGTGTTTTTTTAAATTAGCCGACGAAACAGCAGACGATGACGAAACACCTCCATGATGACGAAACATCAGCTACAGACGGGATGACGAAACATCAGGAGACGGGATGACGAGACATCAGCAAACGGGATGACGAGACATCAAAGGATGAGATGGAGAAACATCAGAGGATGAGATGGCGAAACATCAGAGGATGAAGAAGCATCAGCAGCAAACAGGACAACGAAACATCCTAGACTAATTGGTTTGTATCTTTTACTTTGGAAAAAGTTTTAGATTATTAGAGTATTTTAATGCACTTGACAAAAACAAGATTTTAGTTTTAAGGATGCAAAAGGGATAAAGGTAAAACGGCTAAGGGAAACTAACCTACTTCTAAATCCTAATGTTATCATGCAAAGTTGCTCCTAAGTTATGGATATAAACAAAGGGAAGATCTACCTAAAGTTATCATGCATGGATGCCTAATTTAACATCTAAACTCGAAAACTAACTTAATCGAGCAAAACCTAAGGGGAATCTATAAAATCAATCATCTTGGTTGGGAAAGCAAGTGAGAAGAGGGGTAGAATCAAGTAAAGTGCTTTGGCAAAAGCACACAAACCAAGCACTAACAAGTGCTAAAAAGGAAAGAAGAAGATGTAAGAAGAAAATGCAATGAAATTCAAATGAATTATGCTCATGCAAAGTGTCATATGAGGTGAGGTCAGTAGACACAACATTCATTTACAAAGCTATACAAAACTTTAACCAACATCAATCATCATTACAAACACCTACAAACAAGTTAATGCACAAACTAGGTCGAAACTAATCCTAAAAGCATGCAAAGAGCTAATCGTGCGGAGCGTTAGAATTAGATGAAGTTGATAGACAATTAAAGAATAAAAAGACATACAAGTCAGTAGCTAATCATGTTAATGCTCATTTACATCATGCAAAATAACCCACAAAGATTTAAGAACCAAAATCTATCAAAAGCGTGCAAACGTGCAACAAACGGGTGTGGTGAAATGCATCTAGGTGTGTGAATTTTATGGCATGAAAATAAGGTGACAAGATGAAGAAGTTACAGTACCAATATCATGAAAATGAATTAACAATCAAACCATAAAAGAAATGCCATGAATATGTAATTACAACATGGATGCAAAAACTAGTTGGGATGCTTAACCTAGAATGCAACTAAAGATGAAATGATGCATGGTTGATGCATGAATGCATGAAGTGGAAACTAATGGAATACAAACATGGGAATGGCAGTAGCTATCATGGCAAGAATTATCATATACATATTCATTATTTACAATGCACAAACAAAACAACTAGAAAAAAAGCTTAAACATGCATCTAATGGTGTGTGGTGAAGGTGCTTAGATGAATGTGTCCTAACATATTTGTGTTAAGTGTTGTGGACAAATGAGATGAATGATGAGGATATAAACATGATGCTCATACGAACATAAAGCAATTATCAAATGTCATGCTCTATCATTACTCATAATGCAAAAATTAGTAGTGGAAATGAGTGGTTCTAAACCCTAGAATCAAATGTTAGATGAACAAACGAATGAATGAGCCAATCATGATGAAGAGATGAGGCAAGAATGCAATGCTACATAATAGGTCAGTAGCTAAATACCTATATAAATTACAAACAAGATCAATTCAAACAAGGTAAAAAGCTTGCACACACAAATCCATTGGAAGAAAAAAACCTAAACTAGTTAAACACGACACTTAAGAAAGATTGAACAAAGTAGTTTTAATTGAAAAATAAAACAATGTGTGACTTGTGTCATAAGTTTAACTCAAGATATGATTCATGAGCAACCAAATGTAGAAGATAAAGCTTCCATACACAAACAAATCACCTATTTAATGAACAAAATCATCTAAAACAAAATACCACCTATCTTAGATCGAATACCATTGATCAAGATTTGTAGGAAGGGAAAAATGTCTTGTATGTCATGGGGTGATGATAGAACCCTCACAAGATGTTTGTCATGATATTGAGGTAATGTTCATTGGGAAGACATGCCTCAAAGATCAAGAGCCTATAATCCTCAAGGTATGTTCCAATCAACAATAGAAAATGAAGAAGAAAGAAAATCTAGCTCTTTTAGGTCATCATGATGACATTACAAGTGAATGCAAGCCAATGAATCAAAGAGCATGGGGTTATTAGTTAAGTAATGTACAAGGTCAGAAGTAAAACTCAAAGATCCAATTGGAATTGGATGGCTAGAACCATGCATGATGCATATAATACAAGATGAGTAGTAAAATTACAAATAAAAGTTGACAACATTCTAACTAGCAAGAGTTGCATGTGCTTGAGCACATTAGGGGCTTAAATGAATCAATCATACTGGAATCAAGGCCCTAAATTTTCTATGAGAATGTAGCAAGGGAGAGTGAGAGGTAAGTCCTTAAAGAATTGCATGAATGCATTCCTCACTTTACAATCTATGCACAAGGAAACAATCAATGATATGAAAATCAAACTTCTAAATGAAGATCAAGGTGATCCTTTGAGGTCAAGTGTCTCTCAAGTCTTAAAATACTATCCTTGAGATTATCATTCCCCCTAAACATCAATTAGAAACACAAACTATGCAAGGGAGGGGTCTAAGAATCAAAACATTAGCTAAAGAAAGTCTCGAGAACCAAAGAAGAATTTGTGCTCAAGGTATACACTTAATGACCAACATAGGATATTCAATGAATTAAAACATGTCACATATTACTTAGAGCACTCAAATGATCATCACACACCCAAAGGTTAGCCTTAAATTATGTCCACAAGCTTCATAATTGAAGTTGGATCCCAATTACACTAGGCAAAGGTGTGTTCACTTTTAAAATTCCATAAAAATAGGAAAATAAAAGATAAAATTCAAATAAAAATGAAATAAGGGGCTCAAATCCCTTACAAGTCAGGTACATATCCTTGTCCAAGTTGAAAAGTCATGGAAAGGTCAAAACAAAATTCAAATAGTCAATGTTATGGATATTCATGCTCATATGACCAAATAATAAGAAAAAAATGATATAAAATTCAAAAGTCAGAAATAAAAACCTATAAAAATTGGAAATAGTGACTCAACACCCTAAACATGATAAAAAATATTTTTTGGCATTTTTTATTTTAAGGAAAATGATAAAACAAATAAAAATGTAAAAATGAATGATGCAAACCTTGTATTTAATGCAAAATTTGATTTAATCATGCAAGAATGACAAAATAGTAAAACAAAAATAAAAAATGCATGAAGTATGATTTAAATGAGCTGTAATATTTTTTATTCATTTTTTAAATGCATGAAAATATTTTTAAATGATTTAAATATGCGTGAAATTGCAATATAATGCATGAAATGGTTAAAAAAAATAGAAAAAATGCAATAATTCTGAAATAAAATTCAAAAATGCGTGATATATGATTTAAATGGACTATGATATTTTTTTTTCATTTTTAAAATGCATGGAAGTATTTAAAAATGATTTAAATATGCATGAAATGCATTAAAATGCATAAAATGATTAAAAAATAGAAAAAATGAAAACATTCTGAAATAAAATTCATAAATGCATGATATATGATCTAAATGGACCATGATATTTTTTGTTCATTTTTAAAATGCATGGAAGTATTTAAAAATGATTTAAATATGCATGAAATGCAATTTAATGTATGAATTTATTTAATTATGAAAAAATTAAAAAATAATCAAATAAAAGCCATGGTCCCATCATAAACCAATCAAATATCTCAGAAAAAATTTTGTGGAATTTTTTATCATGGAAAAGTATTTTTTCAAGAATTTACAAGAAAATTAGACAAAGGTTAATTAAATCAAAATTAGTTAATCTCCGAATTTATTTGACCAATCAAAACATTTTTAAAAATTCCAGAAAAATTCCACAAAATATTAGATACTTAAAAGGACCTATGATATTTTTTTCATAATTTTTGAAAATATTTTGGGCATAAAATGAAATCAGATAAAAGAAACAAATAAAAAATGCATGAAAATTCAAATGGACAAATAAGAAAGTGACACCTCACTTCATCTCTAACCTCCAGCAACCCCCCAAAACAACAAATTCGAGCAGTCCAGCCCCCCAACTTCCAGACCTCATATCTCTCTCAATTCTTAACCAAAATTCGTGGTTCAAAGCTCATTTTAAAGATCTCATGGCAAGGAACATCATGCAAGTCGTAAAACATAAAATGATTCATCACACAGTGAGAAATCTGAGCACGAAAATCACAAAAATCATCCTAAATACGGATTTTCAGAACTTTATGCTATGCAACATGCTTCACAAACAGTTGAAATTATACATCAAACCTAATGTTTGGCCAGCTAACCACGCATACAAATCATCCATTTCATTAAACACAAGCTAGAATTTCAGATTTGAGATTGAAAACATACCTCTTGATTTGGAAAATAAATCCAAATATGCCTCTGGATTTGAAGAGGAAACACTTGAATCTTGCTCTCAGATCTTCAATGGAGTGATAATGATCAAGAAAATCAACTTCAAATGCAGTTTGTAGCAACTTCAAAGTTTTTGAAATTTGGAAAAATGGAGATTTTTTTTTAGATCTGGAAACGAGAGAGAGAGAGTCTGAATGCACTTGGGGATGCTTCCTATTTATATTTGTGTCAAAATCATGAGGGTAGCTTGGTCTTTGCTTCCAAAAATCCGTTATGGCAAAAAATCCATAAAAATGGCATCTTTCATGTAGCTTTGCTTTGCTCTTGTTTATGCTTGCTTTCTTGCGTTTTGATGAGCTGGAAAATGAGTGGAAGCTTGGCTCACGTGATAGAATCCTCAAGCTTTCTACAAAGATACAAAAATCCAAAATGTGCATGAAAGGAATGTGAGCAAAAAATGCTCAAAATGCTTGGCTTTTTAAGGCAAAAAACGTGCTGGCAATGCTTGCTTCGAATCTTGGCATTGTGTATTGAACAAACTTGCACAAACAACTCATAAAAAACACAAAATCGAACTACCCAAAAAATCAGTTTTATACCATCTTTTCTCCATCGAATTTCTCACAAATGGCTTGGGCATTCTTTGGCCTCTTGATACATATCAAAAGTTCATAGCATGAGGATCAAAACAAGCTTTGGTTCACTCAAAATGGATTAAAAATGAGTGAGATATGACCAAAACAAGTTTGGAAAAAACAAGCCATGTACTGAAAATTCTGGGCATGCATGGGCGTGCATGGAAAACAGTTTCATGACCTCAACTTGTGAGCCTTGTAACTTGCTCAATTCTCAACCAAAATTCGTGGTTCAAAGTTCCATTTAAAGCTCTCATGGCATACTTCAAACTGCACGAAGTGGTTTTCAAAAATTCCATCTAAATCAAAAGATATAAGCCTCAACATTATGCCCACCACCTGTTTGTGGAAATGACTCAATGAAAATGCCCAGAAAATGCTTGCTTGCCCAGCCTTGGTCAAGTCTTGTGCACAAATCTCTTAACTCGAATATCTCTCAAATGGTGCATGTTTGAGAAATTTTACACATTGGCAATCTTGTAGGATTTTTTCCAAGCTTTCCAGAAATATATGGTATGCAACCATTGGATAAAAATTGAGAAAGTTATGATGTGTCAAAGTTCCATAGGGTGGACACTTAGAAAAAATTTCAAAATTCCAATTTCTTCAAAAAACAAGTTAATTCCAATTTCTTCAATTTCTTTGATTCAATGGTGAATTTGGTCATGAAAAATGAAAATATGATCTTTGAATTGATGTTTGACCAAAATTCCACTTGGTCAACTCCTGACTTTGACTGATTTTGACCAAAATGACCATTTTGCCCCTTGTGATCAATTGACTTACTTCCACTCCAAATTGAGCTTCAATATTTCAACCATAGATATCCATCAACATATAGAAACAAGTGAAATCAAGTTTGAATGAAGAACTTGAAGAAATCCTGATTTTACTCAAAACCCTAATTTTGCTCCATGTGTTAGGAGGTGACCAATCAAGCTCCAAAACCTCAAATCTTGTGAATGTAATGGGCAATTCTCTGAACCAAGATAAGTTCAATGATAATAAGAAGATAATAATCCAAGAAAATGACTCATCCAAGCTTCAAACTCCACAGAGGACCAAAACCCTAATTTCATCAGATGAGTGCCACAGATGAATTTCCCACCAATCCTCTTCAAAACTCCAATTCCTGGGGGATCAATGAGACAAATGAAATGTCTTGAGGCATAATACACCATTATGACTTGAAAGATCCACAGATGTGGCAACTTGAGATTCCTTCAGAAAGGCATGCTAACACAATCAACCTCCTCAACTTGTGAAGGTCTTGAGAACTCAAAGAGCTTGGATCCTATCATGAGATATGAATGCAATGTAGTATGATGTTTATGATGAAACGTGAGTCTAAATCAAGAGGATAAATTTTGGGGTGCAACAGAACGACTTGACTATTTCTCTGATGACTGTTAAGAAGAATCTGCTGCAAGCCGGTGTAAATCCAGGATACCCGGAAAATTATCGTTGGTGCCCATTAGCACCTGACGGATGTGCTTGGTTGAGAAGACGTATTTAATGCATGATAGATAACCGAGAAGTGCTATTTCTGAAACCTTCGCCTGTGGAGAATCTGTGTGAAGACATGTCTAAGAACCTGAAGATCGAAGATGTGAGCGAAGCCGTGCCAGAAGTCTGGGATACCTTGGGGAAGCCAAGTGGAAAGTTTGATTACATGGTGAAGTATATCGTTCCTGAAAGCTACAAGATTCCTATTGAAGATGTTAAGGCGACCGGATGGGGAGATGATTTCCCAGAAGACTATGCTGATGTGAACACAATACAGATCTCTTCTGCCAATCCTACACCTAGAGTGGCACCTCTCATCATTACTTCTCCCAGACCAGTTCTATACTCCTCAGACAAGGTTATACCGTGGAACTATGGAGCTGAAATTTACTATCATGGCGTCAAGCAAGACCCTTTGACCATTGAAGACATTTCCGCTGAAGCTACCATTCCTAACATTGACAACATCACCGGATCAAGTAAGGTAACCAGAACCGGAAGAGTGTTCTCTCCAAATATCTCTCCACCAAAAGACATTGCGACTCCAGCTCGCATTCCAGCTATCAAACCAGTTCCCGAAGCTAGAGGGAAAGAACCAGAGTGACTCATCCTGCTCAGACAGAAGTACCAAAGGAAGTTGCTGAAGATACCTCCAAGCAAGAAATGGAGGAAATTCTGAAGATCATCAAGAAGAGTGACTACAATGTTGTGGAACAGTTGGGACAAACTCCGTCCAAGATCTCCATGCTTGCTCTACTATTATGCTCTGAGGCTCATGCTAAAGCCTTAGTGAAGTTTCTGAAGAATGCTCACATTTCGTAAGACACTACTACTGATCAATTTAAAGTTTGTACTGCTAGCCTGGCTGCCAATAACGGTCTAGGCTTCTCTAATGCTGATTTGACTCCTGCCGGAAGAAAACACAACAAAGCCTTGCACATCTCTGTTGAATGCAATGGCACTACATTGTCTCATGTTTTGGTTGATATCGGTTCTGCTCTGAATATCCTACCAAAGAGTGCTTTCGACCGACTTGATGTTGAAGGATTGGTCTTGAAGCCCAGTGACATAATTGTGAGAGCTTTTGATGGTTCTAAACGAACAGCACTTGGAGAGCTCATTCTACCAGTTAAAGTCGGTTCCCAGACTTTCGACTCCACGTTCTTTATCATGGACATCCGTCCAGCTTACTCTTTCTTACTTGGACGCCCCTGGATACATGGGGCAGGCGTTGTTACCTCTACCTTGCATCAGAAGCTGAAGTACCCAGTGAAGGGGAAAGTTGTTACAGTATACGGTGAGGAGGAATATATGGTAAGCCATTTGCAGTCGTTCCGATACCTCGAAATGGAAGGTGAATTCTTCGAAACTCCCCGTCAAGCTTTCGAGACAGTTCCAAGAGTCATGCCTGTTGACTCTCTTGTCACTCTTGAAGTTACGGAAGCTCCGCCTAGGATGACCTCATTGAAAAACACCAAAGCTGCAATTGAAAAAGGAGGTAGTAATATTTGGGGTCAGCTCCCCGATCTTCCTTTCAAATCTGACAAGACTGGTTTAGGCTTCACCATCAATGGTCAGAACATGATACGCCGCGAACGTGCCGGCAAACTTCCCTTCCACATCAGCAAAGATGGAGTCCATGCTATAGAAGACAACGATAGTGACTTCGACATCAGCAACTGGATCTTCCCAACTCCCGACAACGGACTCAGCAATTGGAAGACCGAAGACGTCATACCAATCTCCTTTAGACAGGAGTAATTGCTTTTTTTGTTGTTATGCTTTTCGTTTTCTACGCTTTGAACAATAAAATTAAAAGCCTAATGCCTTGCCCGGGGCATCACGGCTCGTTTGTGAGGGTTATTATCTGTCATTTGCATATTTTCATTCAATAAAATCATTGGACTTTTGCATTCAAGTTTTGTTTTCTTTTCTTTTACTACCCCTTCAAAAGCTATGTGTTCTCACACACACCCACGTGATACACTGCAGATTCAATCCGAATCTCGTTGATAACAGCTTTGCTATTGCCAAATATGACTTCGATAATCCGATCTACCAAGCCGAAGACGAAGGTGAGGAAGATTGTGAAGTGCCAGGAGAACTTGTCAGATTGCTACAGCAAGAAGAACAAGTTATACAGCCACACGAAGAGCCAGTTGAAGTTGTGAATCTAGGTACTGACGAAAACCGAAAAGAAATCAAGATAGGAGCAGGATTTGAGAACAGTATCAAAGAAAGATTGGTCCAAATGCTACGAGACTATATCGAGGTTTTTGCTTGGTCATACAAAGACATGCCAGGTCTAGACATTGACATTGTGGTACACCGATGACCGACAAAAGAAGTTTTTCTCCCAGTAAAGCAGAAGGTCCATCGTATGCGTCCTGAGATGTCAGAGAAAATCAAAGCCGAAGTCATGAAGCAGTTCAACACTGGTTTCTTAGCTGTTACTTCTTATCCATAGTGGGTTGCAAATGTGGTACCCGTACCTAAGAAGGATGGCAAAGTGCGAATGTGTGTGGATTATAAAGATTTGAACAGAGCGAGTCCGAAAGACGATTTTCCACTTCCTCATATTGATGTTCTGGTTGACAACACTTCTCAACACAAAGTTTTCTCCTTCATGAACGGTTTCTCTGGTTAAAATCAGCTCAAAATGGCTCCTGAAGACATGGAGAAGACTACTTTCGTTACACAGTGGGGCACATTCTGCTACAAGGTCATGCCGTTCGGACTGAAGAACGCTGGCGCCACTTATCAACGTGCCATGGTGGCATTATTTCATGACATGATTCATCACGAGATAGAGGTCTACATCGACGACATGATAGCTCGATCACAGACTGAGGAGGAACATCTCAATCATTTGCGGAAACTGTTTGATAGAATGAAGAAGCACAGACTAAGACTCAATCCTAACAAGTGCACCTTTGGAGTCAGATTCGCTAAACTCCTGGGGTTTGTTGTCAGTGGTAAAGGTATTGAAGTTGACCCCACCAAGGTTAAAGCTATCCAAGAAATGCCAACTCCCCGTACCGAGAAAGAAGTCAGAGGTTTCTTGGGACGATTGAACTACATTGCCAGATTTATTGCACATCTAACTGCTACTTGTGAGTCAATCTTCAAGTTACTGAAGAAAGATCAAGTGGTGGAATGGAACGACGATTTCCAGATCGCTTTTGACAAGATCAAGGAGTACCTACAAAATCCTCATATCCTGATGCCGCCTACCGAAGGAAGACCTCTTATCATGTACTTGACAGTATTAGAGAACTCAGTGGGGTGTGTATTGGGGCAACATGACGAGTCTGGTCGAAAAGAGTATGCAATATACTACCTTAGCAAAAAAGTTTACCGACTGTGAAACAAGATACTCACAGCTCGAGAAAACTTGCAGCGCTTTGGCTTGGGCTGCTCGCCAACTAAGACAGTATATGTTGACTCACACTACCTTATTGATCTCCAAGATGGATCCGATAAAATACATATTTGAGAAACCTGCTCTCTCCGGAAGAATAGCAATATGGAAAATGATCTTGACCGAATACGACATCTAATATAATTCTCAGAAAGCGATCAAAGGGAGTATAGTAGCCGATCATTTGGCTCATCAAGCCGTAGATGACTATCAGTCTATGCAGTTCGAGTTTCCAGACGAAGATGTTTTGTTAGTTACCGATTGTGAAGAACCAGGCCCAGACGAAGGACCTGAACAAGGATCCCAATGGACCATGGTCTTTTATGGATCCTCAAACGCACTTGGAAATGGCATTGGCGCCATCATCACATCTCCTACAGGCGGACACACGCCTTTCACCGCCAGATTATGTTTCATTTGTACCAACAACATGGCCGAATACGAGGCATGCATCATGGGTATTAAAGCTGCTATTGATTTAAGAATCAAATTCTTGCAAGTGTACGGAGACTCAGCTTTGGTGATCAGTCAGATTAAAGGCGAGTGAACATCCGAATCTCATTCTATATTGAGAGCATGTTTTGAGCCTGATCCCTCACTTCGAAGAAATCACCTTCGAACATATTCCACGAGAAGAGAATCAGTTGGCAGACACATTAGCTACTATGTCCTCGATGTTCAAAGTCGGATGGGACAACGAAGCTCCTCGGATCATCATCGAAAAGTTTGACGAACGAGCATACTATTGTGAACTTGATGCAGAAGAGAAACCTTGGTTCTACAAAGTGAAGAGGTATCTCGAGACTCATGAATATCCCGCAGGGGCATCTGTGAATGACAAGAAATTCTTGAGGAGATTCACGTCCAAATTCTTTCTCAGCAATGACATTTTATAGAAGCGCAATCACGACTTGTGCTTACTCGCTGTGTAGATCAGAAAACTGCAGAACGTATCATGGAAGAATTACACGAAGGCGCATTCGGTACCCACTCCAGTGGACATACGATGGCTAAGAAGATTCTTAGAACAGGTTATTATTGGTCCACCATGGAGGCTGATTGTCGCCGCTATGCTCGATCTTGTCACAAAGGCCAGATATACGCAGATAAAGTGCACGTACCTCTGGTACCGTTGAATGTTCTGACCGCTCCTTGGCCTTTCGCAATGTGGGGTATTGACATGATTGGAGAAATCAAACCTACCGCTTCCAATGGACATCGTTTCATTCTTGTGGCAATTGATTACTTTACCAAATGGGTAGAAGCAACCTCGTTCGCATTTGTTACCAAGAATGTTGTGGCTCGATTCATCAAGCATAATCTTATCTGTCGGTACGGCACTCCCGAAAGGATTATCACAGATAACGGTACCAACCTCAACAACAAAATGGTCACCGAACTTTGCACACAGTTCAAGATCAAGCATCACAATTCCTCTCCATATCGGCCTAAAATGAATGGCGTAGTAGAAGCCGCCAACAAGAATATCAAGAAGATTATACAGAAGATGACAGTGACTTACAAGAATTGGCACGAGATGTTGCCATTTGCTCTCCATGGTTATCGCACTATAGTACGAACATCTACAGGGGCAACCCTCTTCTCTCTCGTATACAGTATGGAAGCAGTCTTACCCATCGAGGTTCAGATACCCTCAACCAAAGTCCTCCAGGACGCAGCGTTAGGCGAAGACGATTGGATCCAGACTTGCCTTGACCAAATCAACTTGATTGGCGAAAAACGACTCGCGTCCATCTACCATGGACAGATTTACCAGAAACGAGTGATCAGAGCGTTCAACAAGAAGGTCAAACACCGAGTCCACCAAGTCGGTGATCTAGTAGTCAAGCGCATCATCCTTCCACAAGGTGATCCCAGGGGAAAATGGACTCCCACCTATGAGGGACCATTTGTTGTCAAAATAGTATTTTCTGGCGGAGCTATGATACTTAGCACCATGGATGGCGAAGACTTTCCACACCCTGTGAACGCTGACATAGTCAAAAAATACTACGCATGAATGAGACCCGCTAGGTCGACCGGCCTAGGCAAAAATACGGGCATCCTGGCGAATCAAAAGGGTTCGGGAAAAAGTTAAGGATATATACAAAAAAATGTACACCCGGCAAGTCGAAAACTTGCGAAGGCGGCTTGGGCAAAAAAGGGTATCCCGATAGACTGAAAATCTGAAAGGGAGGTCTAGGCAAAAGTTAGGGATTTAAGCGTACGACTATGTCTCGTCCAGATCACTTACCTACAAACTACTATCAGCATTCAAGATTCGAATGGCGAAAATCAATTCACTCACTTCTACTGATAGCAAGGAGATGAGATAGTCGAAATATATGAGCACTAGCATAGTTGAAACTCGACGAGATTACTTCCGCATAGCTTTTTACTTTCATTGTATACAAACTGCTTTGCCATACGCCACCTTTCAAAATTGATGCAATTTCTTTCTTTTACAATGTTCATTATTGTTGTGTTTTGCATAAAGTCCAATGATTGCTTTGAATGATTATATGCATTTAACAATAAACATCTGTTCACAAACATATGAAAAGCGAACAAACAAAAATAATTACTGCAGGTTCTAGGAATTGAGATGACGACTAAAGTCACCAACGCATTCCTCGCGAGATAGTTCCACAAAGGTATTCATCCCCAACAGAATATCTCCCAATGATTATCATTCCCCGACAGCAGTAGTATCCAGACTCGAAACTTGGTCAGATAGTGCATTGGAGGAAACCTATGTCTCTTTATTTCCCCAGTCAGAAGATTCTTTGAGCCTCATCGGCTTTATACCCATTCAGCGCTGCCACAATACATCAGTCTCCAAGCGGTATTTGGATACTCCCCAGCAAGATCAACGCACAAGATCCCCAATGGAGTTATCTCGCAGCTTCTTTTATTTCCAACAACATTCATATCTAGGCTCGAAACTTGGTCAGATAGTGCATCAGAGGAATCAAGGGCATCTCTTTCTCCTCTAGGCCAGGGTTTTCAACAACTGCATCCCCAAGCGGAAGTCAAAATCTCCAGCAGGGCGTCCTCACCTTATTCAAGATGGATATGTTTTGAAATACCACAACATCTACATTCATACATTATTCATAAAAAATCATGACATGTGCATTCACGTACTTTGTCATATGCTCGCATGCATCATAATCTGCATAAGACTAACTATATCCTGTCAAAGTTTTTTTATTTTCTCCAGCAGGTAAAAGATATGTTCCAAACGGAAGGTCGAAGATTAATACCCGAAACAAGACGGGGAACCCAATCTGAAAGACCGTACCAATCTTTTCCAAATGGAAGGTCGAAGGTTAATACCCGAAACAAGACGGGGAACCCAATCTGAAAGACCATACAAATATTTTCCAAATGGAAGGTCCAGGATTAATACCCGAAACAAGACGGGGAACCCAATCTGAAAGACCATAAAAGTTGTCTTCCAACAACAGGCATTGGATCAATACCCGAAGCAAGACGGGAAAGCTATTCACTTTCTGCCCAAATATCTACCTCGAAATAGCCAGGATGAAGGTTTATTCTGACTCTTTCTTATTATCAACAACAACTACAGAGTCTAGCATACGACTCAGTTGCCCCGGATGGCATCCTAAGCCCATCTCCGACTATTTGTCGACATTTCACCACCTTCAGAATGCTGCATACTTGGTTAATAATCGATACATACCAATAACCTCATTCAAAGGCGGGCGTGAAGTCTAATGTACGACTCAACATCATTCCCTCCGGATGGCATCTTAAGCCCATCTCCGTGCTTCCTTCTATTTTCAAAAATATCTACAGAGTCTAACGTACGACTCATTCCCCAGCATCAATCTCTCCTGATGGCATCTTAAGCCCATCTCCGATGTTTATCCTATTCAAACGACGTTCGCGAGTCTAGCGTACGACTCACTCTCCAGCAACAACTTCTCCAAATGGCATCTGTAAGCCCATTCCAGTGCATCATCAACCAACAACGAGTGCAAATTTTCAAGTGTACTCGAGTGTTCAATCATCTTCTACCTTCAGGTCACGAAAGGCAAGCATGCCAATCTAACTCTTCCAGTACAAGAAGATTGAACAGGGGCAACTGTTATACCCCAAAATTTGCCCTCCTACTTCTCAAGACATTTCACATATCCATACTCAAGGATTTCACAAGGGTTGACCAGATAAACCCTCTAACACTTCAAGTGCTCAACATGCCTCACCATATGCTCCAAAGAATCTCCATGTCAAGTTTCAAGCCATACAAGTCAAGTTTCCTCAGACAATTGCTCAGATGGTTGAAAATCAGTTGTAATGGACAAAAAGTCAATTGTGGTCAACATACAGTCAAACTTCATAATTTTTGGTCAACATCAATATTTTGAAGTAATATTCATCATTTGATCAAGGGTTGATCATGATTCATCAAGAAAAGTCAAGAATTGATCAAAAGTCAAAGTTTCCAAATTGGGCTTTCTTAGACAAAAGTCAACAGAACTTTGACCAGGCATAACTTTCACATACTTTATCAGAAATTTTTCCACCACAGCTCATTTTGAAGAGAATTCAATTCTCTACAACTTCATGTCTCACAAGCTTAGGAAGAAAATGATTCATTTGGAAGGTATGGATCAAAACATTACATGTCCTTTTCAAAGTCAACAAAAAGTCAACTTTTTGTAAAGAAGTGTTCATGAGCATGGAAACTCCAATGAAGATGAAACCAAAGAGGTTGTTTAGAGGACATCTTGAGCTTTCTATAAAGTTCAAGAACACCCGGAAATGTTAAAAATTAAGCAAGATACACCTTGCACAAGTTGAGCATTTTTTAGGGGTGCACAAAGAGAAATACTTGACAAAACCAAAAAATTTGCAAATGGGCCTAACTTTTCTTGGTTCAAACATGTTCCTTAGCTGAATTGGAACCTCCAAGCCCAAGGCCACAAATTTATCTTTTAATTTTTATTTATTTTGGATTTTTAATCATTTAAAAGCCAATTTAATTAAAATAAAAGATAGAAAATCAAAAATTAATTGTAAGGTGGATTTTCTCTCATTCTTGAGGTCCAAGCAAGCCATACAAGCTGTCAATTTCGAATTTCATTGATTGGAAAAAGAATTGAATGAGATTTAATCAAAAAAGGCAATATTTGGTTTCATACCAAATCAAATATTTTCTCATTGATTGACATATAATTTCTTCATAATTCTTGACCTAATTCACTCTACTATAAGTACATGTTGCATCCACAAGCACAAAGGACGAAATTCTTGCCTCCAAGAACCCTAAAAAAGCTTCAAAAAACCGTGTGATACAAGGAAGTGGCAGCTAGGTTTTTGGATCAATTCAAGCCAAACAAAGTGTTCCAACACATTCCATGATCCTCTCTGAAGCTTTTCCAATCATTACCAGCCATCAACAAGCCCAGAATCACGAAAACACGATTTCGGTTTGAACACTCTAACTCAAATTCGATTTTTGATTTTCATGCATATTTAACATGTTTTGATTATTTGTTTGTGTTTAGAATGAAGTTTCAATACTTTCTACATAGGTTAATTGGAGTTTAGACACAGGAATCATGACTTGCCATTGTTAGGGTTCATGAGCTCCAATTGGGGTTTTCTAAAATAGGAAAAATTGGACGCAACCAAGGACTCCATCATGTTCAGGGGATCAAACCGAGTTGATTCATGTCCCCATAACAAATTTATATTGCATATTTTTGGATTTTGATTTTTGCAGGTGCTATAGCGACAGGCAATCCGTGGGTAAAAGCTTTTGCTACGGACTAAAATCGTAGCTAAAAGTTTAAATATTTAAACGAGGAAGATGAAGATCTTGGCGCGGTTTTTGAAAGTTGTTTTTTTCCAGAAAATTAATTTGTTTATAATTATTTCGTTTCATTCCACTAACACGAATGCAGGCTAGCTTAGATGGAAAAAGCCGCGCCTGTGTGAGAGAGATGTCCTGGGTTCGAACCTTGGCTCCTCACATTATTTTTTACACCTTGCACAAACTAACCAATTTTCTTATTTTCTTCATATTTTCCTTCTTAATTTAATTTCTTTTCAAACAATTTTCTAATGCATTAAAAAATCACCAAAAAATATTTTCTTTTTGCATTTAGGTCAGAAAAATACTTAATTAATTTTTGACATAAAAATTAATATTTTTGCATGCGTATTTTTATTAATTGTTAATTAACCATAAAATTGACTTTTAATTGCTTTTCTTTATTAAAACCAATCCAGAAAATTCCCAAAAAAATGTTTTATCATCTAATTAGGATTACTAACCTAAAAACTTTTTCCTAACTCAAAAATCCCTTTTTACTAACATATTTTCTCTTATGCGAAATTCTTTTCTTTCCCGATTATTATGTATCTGCTTCCAGGTTGTAATAGTTAGGATTAATTTTCTCGCACTTTTTTCCATATTATGTAACTGCTCATGGGATGTAATAGTTTAATTAGGATTTACTTTCCGCACTCCTATATTATGTAACTGCCCCAAAGCCATGTAATAGCATAGGATTTACTTTCCGCACTTTACTTTCCGCAATTTACTTTCCGCACCCATATTTAACTGCTAGTAACTAGGCGTGTATGGCAAGATAAAAATGAACGTAGATCACTTCTAATTGCAAGATAAATTATTTGAATTCAACACACTCTCTTCACACATGCACCCCCTAGGCTATTCTCTCTCGTTGCCTCTCGAATAAATGGTCAAGTTCCTCGAACGTAGAGGTATCCTAGCACCGTTGCCAACAAGCATATCATCATAGTCCCTTCGATACAAAGAGCATAGTCCCTCGATGTTGCCTACAAATACATGATCTCGTCCCTCGATTGTTGCCTACGAAAAGTGATGATTGTCCCTTCGAATGTGCTAGGATACTCCTACAAGTTGTCTTCTATGACCATCCGATGTCCCTTCGAAAGTCCCTTTACATCCAACGAATAGGGTAACCTACCAACTAATGGTATGGATAGCACTATTCTAAAGGAAAGTAAAACAACACGGGAACGACCGTTCTGACTAGGTAATAACACTTTTAGTTGCTTGCTCTATCAAAACATCTTTTCACACCTCACACTTTTGTCAAAGTTAAAACACTTTTCAAAACGAAACATTTCCGAACACTTCGTATACATTCCAGCGTGAATCATTATGAAGTCAAAGCGAAATGCATTTTCAAAAACATTTTTTAAACACACACACATAAAGCAAATTTTAAAGATGAGCTAAAGCAACTAAGAGCCCGTAGATAACTACGGATGGAAAGGGGTGCTAATATCTTCCCTTTTCATAACCTTCTCCCTTACTCAGAATCTAACGAAGGTCTTTTTCTGTTCTTTTCAACTTCCCTTAATTGGATAAAAGAAAAGTCGGTGGCGACTCTTGCTATCCGCAACATTTGCGATCAAAAGCAAAACAAATTCCAAAGTCAGTTCTCCCACCGTATTACAGATGCATTTGTGTAAATATGTGTTCATGTTTGAATCATTAGGACATAAACCACATAAGTGAGAAGTTTTTCCACTTTGTACTAAATTGAGAGTTTTCTAGTAGTTGTGTTAACTCGTTTGATTCATGTTTTATCTTAATTTGTTGTTGACAATTTGAAAACTTAGAAGCCATCAAGGCATTTTTTGTGTACTATGAGAAAAACCATCAATTCCAAAAGGGCTTAATCTAACCTTGTGAGTGTGCGAATCTTAGTTACCCTTTTGAGCTTTAAAATTGAAATTTGTGGAATGAATCATTCTTAGTCAACTAAGTGTTAAGTAGGCCAATTAATAATTTGTTGATGATCAATGAAAATACAATGATGATTCATTCTATAAAAATTTTCTTGTTTGTAAACACTTTACCCAATTAATTGATTAGCCTTGTTGAAGAACATGTTCTTAAATAGAAACAATAGAAAAATTGAAAGTTGGGGAGGTTGATCAAAAAGAAATAAAGAATTGATGGTAGAATGTATCCTTTGAAAAAGAAAAAGAGTTTGAATAGAAAAGGGAAAAAAAAGAATAGAACTTTGAAAAGAGAAAAAGAAAAGAAAAAAAGAAATGATCATTGTGTGAGAAAATAAAGAAAAAGGTTGTAATAAGGAGGAAGTAAGAATGAATATTGTGAAATGTAAAGTGTTATTCATTATCTTTATCCATTTTGCTTAAATGGCTTTGTATAGATAATCCTTTGTTTTTTTAACCCAAACCAAGTTCCAACCCTTGAAAGTCCTTAGTGATCTTTGTTTCCATTTTGTTCATTTAACATGTTTTGATGAATGCATGAATTATTCTGTATGTGCATGGTTGCTAGTGATAGTGTTTAGTCCTTTGTAATTATTATATTTTGTTCTTCAAGAAATTGTTGAAAGGAATTAGGTGATTCAAATGTGAACATATTGTTATAAAATAATTGCATTACTTCATATTTGTGTTTTGAACTTAGTTCACTATCTTGCTTTGATTCCAAAAGCGATTAAGGAAATTTTGTGAGCGATTCAATTGAGTTTGAACCATCCAAGTTGATTTTTGTTGATTTTGCTCTTATGAACTTTTTCTTGTTGTGTTTTTTATTTTTTTCTTTTGATTTGAAGACAAACAAAGATTTAAGTTGGGGAGATTTGTTAAGTGTCAACTTTTGGATAAATATCATATTAATTATTGACACGTTTAACCTCTTTTGTTGATTTTATTTAAGTTAATATCTTATTTTTAAGTCATTTGGTGTAAATATAACTATTTTGAATGTTTTAATTGGTTTGTTTGTTTTTAAGCTTATTTTGATCAGAAGTTGTAGCTATCGACCGACTCGGAAGAATGCACGAAACAAGAAAATATTTCTCCATTTCAAAAGCTTCGCCCGGCGAGCCAGAGGCGACGAGGAAGCGAAGCGTTGCCCGGAGATGCAGAGGTGAGAAGGTAGCGAAAAAGGGGGAAATTTTGGGGAATTCCCTGGAGGATGTCTCTCCAGGATTCGCCCGATGTTTCTTGTGTCGCTCGACGAAGAAAGCGTATCTCCCAACGATGGTCTTTATTTCAAACTAGTTCGTTCACCTAACCTGGGCACGTGTTCATACTTTATGGTGGCGCCCGACAAAACTTTATGGTCGTCCGACGATTCTGGACGGACAGCCCTTGCTTTTGCGCTACTTTTAAGATATTTTGTGTACTCCCTCTTGATTCTAACAATATACCAAGGCAAGATATAAAGAGAAACCAAGAAAAAACCCTTTTCCTCCATTTTTACAAAGATCAAAGATTTACTACCTCAATCTTTGATAATTCAAGGTTGATGTTCATAAAGCTTTGGCGTTTACTTGATCATCAAGATACCATGGAAATGGATAGCTAAACCTCTTCTTTGTGTCAAGATTATAGGTAGTTAATCTAAGTATTATGTATTGCTTTTGATCTTTTTGTGTATGAAATTGGTTGATGATTAATATATGTTGAATATCTTTGTTTTATTTGCTATTTTTATGGTTTGAATCATGATTGAGAAATGTGTTACAAACTTGATCTAAGATATTCATCTACTAAGGAACAAATGCTAGACATAGATTTGTGAGTTAGTATTCACTAGTATCAAGCTTAAATATTACCATGTCAATAGTTAGAGTGAGAAGTCATCTAAAGATTAACATGATATGTACTTACAATATTGGTTGGAAATCAACAATATTGAGAGGATACGTGAATATATCAGTCATCAACTACTTCATTCGCTTAGTTAATTAAAGTTATATGAAATTAGATTAATGAAACTAATCTTGACATGCTTTTAACAATTGAAAAACCAATCCAAAACTCTCTTTGATAAGAAAACTAGACTTGTTTGTATGAAATTTATGGTTTTTGTGACTAAGAACCAAAACCCTTTTGTAACCAAATCTTAAAATACACTTGAACTATCAAACGACGCTGATATCACCTCAATCCCTGTGTAAAACAATAATATAATATACTTGTGTTAAAAATACCTACAACAATTGGTCCACATACATCAGAGTATATGACTCAGAGAATAGCCTTCGACTTTCTTCATGCCAAATGGGGTAATTTTACCAAAATATCCCTACAAAATAACGGAGAAGTCACAATTTCCAGCACGTACCGGAAATTTTCTAAGAAATACCGGAAATTTTGAAAAGTTACCATTTTACCATCCATGATACCGTAAAATTTAAATGTCCGGTACCGGAAATTTCAAATTTACAGTATGTATTTTAGTTTACACTCGTACCGGAAATTTCAAATTTCCGGTATGTATTTCAGTCTACAATGGTATCGGAAATTCAAAATTTCTAGTACAAAAACAGTACAGAATATTTCAAATTTTCGGTATGTATTTCAGTCTACAATCGTACCAAAAATTTGAAATTTTTGGTACAAAACCAGTATCGGAAATTTTAAATTTACGATATGTATTTCAGTTTACATTAATATCGGAAATTTTAAATTTCCGATATAAAATCAATACCGGAAATTTCAAATTTTCGGTATTACTAGGACTTAAAATTATTTTAATTTTTTTACACTTTTAGTTAAATAGAATACATAAATATAATTAATGTCATACATAGAGCCATTACAAATATAATTAATGTCAACAAATATAATTAATGTTATACATAAATGCATTACAAATCAAAAACAATCACTCCCCAGACAGTACTGCCCAATGTCTGATCTGATCCGCATATGCTGATTCCCATCCTTTTGCAACATTAGAACAATTGTATCCCTCCAATGCTCAGAACCCAATGATTTATGTTGACAAAACCAACTGCAACAAGTGTATGCCAACTTGTGTACATAGGTGGAGGTATTAGAAGCAGAAAAAATGTCTTGGTATGAGTCTTGGATAAAGAAACAAAAACAACACCATATCTACAGGCAATAAGGTAACCCATATCTGGAAACGACATCCATTTCTCCATACCCTGAGGACCCAAGTGTTTCACAATTAATGGATTCCTCACATAAGACACAGTGTCGTAGAACACCTTGGAAAATAATGTTTCGTGTTGATGGATATGAGTATCCAACTGCCTCCTAACATCAAAACATGCATCTGTGTCCCATCCCAACGCAGTTGTAATACAACGGTAACCACAATTTCCATCTGGTTCTACATCAATAATATCTTCAATGTATGGATGAAAGAAAGCAGGAAACTGTGGCAAGTACTCACCTTTTGCAGAATTGGTACAAGGTTGCCTATGAATCGGTATGGTTGACGATTGACCCCCACTTGGTTGTGTGCATGATCTCTTTGTAGTCTAACTCCCTTGCGAAGCTTCAACATATTCCCACTGACTTGGATCACGATGGACATCACTTTCCGTACCCTTTTTACTCTTCTTAACTCCTCTCTTTAATGACTTATATTTCACCGGCGGTGGACACATTGAAGTTGTTGATGGATAGACTAGGTCACAGACTTTTTTTTCAACACTCTTTGTCCCACAATATCCAGAGCACTAAATTGTTTCTTCAACTCTTCACACTCCTCTTCTAAATCCCACTTTTTCTCTTTAGGAATCTCCTCATATTCTACAATTTGTATAAGTGTGCCTAATATTCTCCAAAACACATGAATTGTTTCCAAAGGTATAAGTGTGCCAAAAATCTGAAAAAACCTGCAAGCTGACACGCACACGGTAACCCATGTGTTGTTCTAATGTAACAACAACACCTCTCTTTGCTTGCACCAACATATTTGACTCTTTCAAGTTCCTTTTCAATGAGTTGTATACACTGTCTTGAAACAAAACTGTGCAACTTAGAATAGAATGGGGTGTTATACTTGTGATCAATATTGATGATACTTTTTTTTTGAAACGACACCCTTATAGAACCTAACTACAACTTCAACATTGTGTTCACAACATCCCAGCTTGCACATAAATCACCACGACTTGTAGTCAACATGTTTTTCAATCTCCAATGTGCAGACTCCACCCTAGACATCATAAACACATTACATAAACAACTCTCAATTTAATGCATAAACATAAACATATTTCATGTTAGAAGAATGTACCTCTTTGTTGTTGTGTTCCCTAAATGAGTGATTTTGTTAGTTCATGCAGCAACAAAACGTTCTTTATATGGTGTTAAACATGTTTCTTTCACATACTTCACAAATTTAGGAATATCATCACAAACACTCTCAAAATGGTTCAGATGTGCATCAAATTCGTCTTCTGTATTTGAATACATCATGTTGTTCCATTGATCCATGACATGTTCCTGTCTCTGTGATTTCACATACTCCTTACACTTCATGCTAACGTTTTTTGAAATGTGAAATGTACACAACATATGAGAAGCTTTCGGATACACCGACTCAATGGCATTCATTAACGCAAGCTCCCGATCCATCACCATGACATTTGATAACAACTTCTCAGAATAAAAAAACTCTTTCAACCTCTCCAACGCCCATGTGAAGTTCTCTTCCCTTTCATGTTCCAAATATGCAAAAGAAACTGAAAATGTCAATTTTGTTGATGTAACACCAACAACCTCAAGTAGTGGTATCTGGTACCTGTGCAGTTACAAAACACAGATGATTCAGCAAATAATCCACTCAACATATTTTTAAGATGTCATGAAATTAAACTTAAAATTATTAGCTATTTGTTTTGTAAGTGCAATAAAAAGTCAACACCATCGGAAACATATTTAACAACTTCACAGAATCAGCGTGTGTCCAGAAGATATCAGCCACCATATCTAAATTATCCTTATTTCTAGACCAATACAAGTATTTATCTTGATGAACAAGACCCAATAACATTTGCATTTCTGTCATTGCACCTATCTTGTTCATTTTGTATGTTGTTCTAGCTTTATATATCTGGGTAATACTCGTAAGGTTTTATGGATCTTTGTCTTTCAAAGCAGAAGCTATGTATCTTGGAGCCATGTTGTACTTCGTCATGTCATTCATAAACTTTATTTCTTCCTCTTTTAGACGGCCCAAAATGTCATTCCCTACCAATTCTTTGTCTAGTTTATGATTATGTATCCCGCATGTTACCATCACCTTCCAGCCATCACCACTCGGAACAGTTCTTAGCCTGAATGGGCATTTAACCTTCATAGAATAAGTGTCATCGGAAGGAGCTGCAACTTAATTTTCTTTTTGTAATTACCTCCTTTGTCACAGCCCATAATCAATTTATCATTCCTCCGTCGCATACCATTAGTAGTGCCGGTTCGGATAGTAACAACAGCAATACCATGAGTTTTTCCAATTGATCGTTCCCATTCAAGAATTTTCTCTCGTGATTCAAAAATCTAGAAATCACATAAACGTATAATTAGTTAAATTAGATCAATTTAGATAAAAAAAATATGAAAATGCGTATAAAGTCAAGTATAGTGTACCGTATCGGTGATGAAGTACTGCGTAAGATCAGTACATTAATTCGTAGAAGAATCTGTGAAGCTGTCGGTACAGGGACCACAAATATATAACAATTCTTCTTCCATACCAGAAATTTCAGGTTTCAACGAAATTCCCGGTATATACCGAAAATATGGAATTTCCGGTATTATTTATGTACCGGAAATTTTGGTATTGCCGGTACGTGAAATAATGAAAGCAAAAATATCGGATTTTTTGGCAATTTCCGGTAAATGGCACCAGAAATTTCAAAAATTCTGGTAAATCTACCGGTAATTTGTAAATATCCAGTATATTGGTACTAGAAATTTGTGAATAACAAAGAATTTCCAGTGTTTGCCTATAAAGGGTACCAGAAATTTTCAAAGACCTATCAAAAATTTCGTTTTTGGTTTCTTTTATCAACAGTAAAAAAAAATTTTAAAAGTAAATTTTTTTGAGTAAATAGGATTAGGGGTATTTTCGAAATATGCAAATATGAGGGGTGTCAGGTTTAAAAACGGAGGTGGCAGGAAAAATTCTCATATGTGAAATACTAGTTGTGGCATAGGCCCACATGATACTCTAAGTAGCTCCGCCCCTACTCGAGAATTTTTATTGCCACCCCTTCCCTTATACTTGCCACCCCTTCGTTTTTTGTTATTCCCAAAATACTCGTGAGACTATTTACTCAAATTATTTATTTTGTTGGAAAATTTTTTTTACTGTTACTAAATTTATAAAAAGGAAAATTTCCTGTACATCAGACCAAATTTCCGGAACCTTCTTTTTGGCGCATACTGAAAATTCTTTGTATTTTACACATTTCCGATATTTATTTATCAGATATTTCCAAATTTCCGATGCAATTTACCATGATTTTTAAAAAATCTGGTATATTTTAGAAAATTATTACACGACCGAAAATATTCCAAATTTTTGGTATAAAAGCAATACCGAAAATTCTATATTTCCGTTATATTTTATTAAAGTATAAGTTTATAAGTTTAAAAAAAAAATTAAGTCCCAGTATTACCGAAAATTTAAAATTTCTGATATATAAAAAAATCAAAAATTTAAAAATTTTGGTTATTTTTATACTTAACCCATATCGGAAATTTGTAATATCCGGTATTTTTTCGATAATAGATTTTTGAATTTTTTGGTATATGTTCTACTTACTGAAATTTAAAATTTTCGCTAAGGATTTTAACTAATTATGCATTCTGAAAATTTAAAATATTCGGTACCAAAAATTTGAAATTTTTGGTATGAAATATCTGGCACGGTAAAAATCATAAATCTCATAGAGTTTCCGATATTTCTTACAAAATTTTCAGTATGTACCAAAAATTCATAAAATTTCAGTATTTTTAAAGATATTTTAGTAAAAACACTATATATGAGGGGCGACAGATATAGGTATAAATCTGAGGTGGCAAGACAAATTTCCCCCTACTCTTAGTCACTATCATTAAATCTTTGTAAATATTTAATTTTTGTTATAACTTTTTTTTTAAAATTAATATTTTTTTAAATCATAAAACAATTTTTGAAAACATTATCAAACGTTTTTATATGATATTTTGATCTTTTTTATTATATTTTCAATTTATCATTGTTTTTGACAAAATAATATAAAATTTTCAAAACTTATATATACCACACGAACAATATTGATACATGATTGTTAAAATATATTTTACGGACTTTAAAGTATATTATAATTTGATCACAAAAATAAAATGTCTTCATTGAAACTATACACCTAATTGTGTTAAACACCAATAAGTAAAGAAAAATAAAAGCAGTTGAGCAGATAAAACGGCAATCATTGTCAAAATTTAAAGTGATTGAAGCTGGGACAGTTGCAAGAAATGCAAACCATACATTTATTTGTCTTAACCACTATAGTAAGACATGTTGAGTCAAGAAAAAGCAATACGAAGTTAAAACGGGCCATCAAATGCGATTCATTTTATCAATGATGGTGATGAACTGAAATGCCACCATTTTTCACATGTCAAAAGTTGATTGGTGTTCTTCACCCCTTTTCTTAGAGATATCTAATGGAAGAACTGATTTGAATGGTTAATGTCATATTTTGTGATCTAAATTGACACATTACATCTAATCTACATAAACAATCTCAACTATTTTTCTCCAATAAACAATATATATTTGACTCCATCCATTTATATTATTTTACTTGCAAAATATTTTAAGTCTATTAAATTAATTAATTCAATTATAATTAATATATTTAAAGATAGTAAATTAAAAAAAAAAACATAAATGACAAGAAATAAAATACATAATAAAATAAATTATATAAAATTAAATATTTCTTTATCATTTTTACTAATAATGTGTAATGTTGGACTTATTCAATTTTTTAATCAATACATCAACCATCATGAATTACTTTTTTTAATTGACTAAAAATAATAATATTTTAATATAAAATTGTTTGAGGAAATTCTATTTCTTAAATTAAAGCCATCATTATTGCCGCATCAACCCATTTCAATAATAAAAGAATAAGCAGAACTTAAGATTTAAAGAAACTCTAAGTGATTTCGGAATTATATATTGTACTCTATTTAATAGTTGATAAAAAGTTACAACCTTATCTAAAAGAATAGTAATTTTGTAATTATATATTTTTACTCTATTTAATAGTTGATCAAGAGTTCCAACCTTATCTAAAAGAATAAAAGAATAGTAATAATTCTGTAATTGTATATTGTACTCTATTTAATGGATTAAGATTGTCTTCCGTGTCTATTTATATCGGAGAGAGAACACTGGAGAGAGAGCAGTTCAATCTGCACCCTTCAAACCTCATCAATATTTTATTTTCTTTTTATTTAATCTTTTTATTATTTATTTCTCCTCAATAAATGATTGAGATTACACTGGAGAAAACATTGAGAGGAAAACATGGGAGAGAATCCCCTCCCCTATTTAATAGTTATTCAAAAGTTCCAACCTTATCGAAAATAATAGTAATTTTGTATATTGTTAATAATTTTTAATATGTTAATAGTTGATCTAATTATCAAGAACTTTAGTTATAGATTTATTAGTTGATATTCCCTTTGTTCTCTTTTAAGAAAATTGATTTTTTAATTTATTGAATATATATATATATATATATATATATATATATATATATATATATATATATATATATATATATATATATATATATATATATATATATATATATATATATATATATAAAGGAGAGATCAAATTACATCAATTAATTACACCATGTATTACATTAATTTATAACTTTTGATTTATTTAAAATTTAAGGACTATTAAAAAAGAAACATGTTAAAATATATATATTTTTTTTATAAGATCAATCATTCCATATATATTTATCTAATCAATGTCATACGTATTTATTATTTATCTAATCAATCATTCATCAGTGAGTAGTACTATTTATATTTACTATTAAAAATTTACAATAAAATTGATACTATTTGAATAGAATATAATTTAAATGAATAAAATATAATTTAAAATTTTACTATAAAATTTATACTATTTAATTTTCTATATGAAAAGGTTATAATATTTTTAAAATATGTAAAAAATATAAAATAAAATAAAGTTTATTTTTAGTTAAGAAGAAACTATTGTTTATAAAAATTCATAAACTACTATAATCATTATATCGTATTAATACTATTATGTCCCTTTAATATTAATTCAAATAATATATATATATATATATATATATATATATATATATATATATATATATATATATATATATATATATATATATATATATATATATATAATATTTATAAAATGAGAATGTTTTAATTTTATTTTATACAAATACTCACAAAATGAAAAAAAATTCTTTAATTTTATTTAAATTAAATTTCTTATTGTTTATTTTAATTTCATTTTAAATTTCTCATCATTCATTTTGTAAGTATTTAAAAATATATTTTATTTGAATTAATCATAAAAGAGTCATAATAGTACTAATACGATATTATGATTATAATAGTTTATGAATTTTAATAAGGAATAGTTTCTTCCTAATTAAAATAAAATTTATTTTATTTTATATTTTCAACTTATTTTTTTATAAATTATAATTTTTTTATATAAAAAATTAAATAGTATAAATTTTATAGTAAAATTTTAAATTATATTCTATTCGTTTAAATTATATTCTATTCAAATAGTATTAATTTTATTGTAAAATTTTAATAGTAAATATAAATAGTACTACTCACTGATCAAATTTTTAATAGTGAATATTATTTTAAATATAAAAAGTACTTATTAAAAAAATTATTTTAGTTTTTTCATTGTAGATTCACGTGTTATTTTTTTAATTTGACATTACCTGTAAATATATATGGAATTTATTATCTATGTGAGAGAAAAATTATATATTTTTGTAAAATGTATGACATTGATTAGATAAATATATATGGAATGATTCGTCTTGTGAAAAAAGGAAATATTTTACCATGCTTCTTTTATAATAGCCCTTAGATTTTAAATAAATCAAAGGTTATAAATGAGTGTAATACTTGGTGTAACTAATTGGTGTAATTTGATCTCTCCATGAGTTACACCCGAAGAGTTACACCATGAGTTACACTTGCTCAAAAACGTTAATTCGAATTAATATTTTTTTAAATCAATTTAAAAATACTATCATATAAATCACACCTATAAAGTTTCAAATTAACCTATAATAGTTTACTTGAAGTGACGTTTTTGAGCGAGTGTAACTCATGGTCTAACTGTTCGAGTTTAATTTGATCCCTATATATATATATATATATATATATATATATATATATATATATATATATATATATATATATATATATATATATATAGTTTACTTGAAGTGACGTTTTGAGCGAGTGTAACTCATGGTCTAACTGCTCGAGTTTAATTTGATCCCTTATATATATATATATATATATATATATATATATATATATATATATATATATATATGTGTGTGTGTGTGTGTGTGTGTGTTTTTTTTGGATTGGCCCACACTTGGCACATGGCCTTTGAGGCCCAATCCAATAGGAAGATTCGAAGGCCCATTTGGCCATAATGGGTGGGATTTCCTTCCTGCACACGTTAGGGCCACGTGGCCAACGGTTACTTAACCGCCACGTGCCCCCGAGAATATCGGGTCAAGCAACCCACATATCCCAAAGTGGCAAACCAGGGAGGAGCCACATGCTGGTCTCCTTGCACACGCAAGCCCTGGCAGTCCGTTAGTGGGCTTGGATCCACTACCCACTAACTGGACCTTGACCCAATGCTGGTGGTCTATAAATACCCTCTCATTCGAGAGGGCCAGATAATTCATTCATTCTCTCTTTTACTTGCTTGCTCTCTCGCCTATTCTTACTTTAGCATTGGAGTGTCTTGCAGGTATCCCCTATTTCTCCTACAACCGCTGTTGCAGTTGGGCCGTGACAAACCTTCTGATCAAGTACGATCAGTGGCGCCGTCTGTGGAAACCTTATTTCCCCGTCTTTTTCCAATCCAAAGACCAAAACAAATACTTTCCCTTCGTCATGGCCGACCCAGCAACCAACGCTAAGAACACTCTCCTCGCCGATCTGGCCAACACCAACCGCAACAGCATCCTCGAGTCGGACCCCAGGGACGAACACACCGCCTCTTCCTCAACGGGGTCTCACCGCGGTGATGGACGCAGAGGCGAAGCTCACCATCAATAGGTCACCGACCCTGCATTTTTTCAAGAAATCTAGGCACCCGCCAACGCAGATCCAACCGTCGCCGCTTTGTTCGCGGCCATCAATCAGACAAATCTCATGCTGTTCACCTAGAGGGAACGTGTCAACATGCTGGAGACCCCCCTCCGTTCAATGAGGAGACACAGAAGACCTGATTCCTGGTCACCTTCCCTAAGAAGGCATCGCTCTCGGACTCCCCCGCGGAGAACCAGAAGGGATGAAACTCCGAGCCCGACACGCCGATCCAAGGGCAGAGGTTTCGTGTCCGAGCGGAACCCCCCAGAGCATCCCAAGAAACAGGCCCGTTCACCTCCCCGAAGAGAACTCAGGGCGAAAGAGCTGAGGAAGAACCGGGGAGGGGATCCTCGAACTGGGGAACCCTCCAAGAGACTTCACCGCCACCGCCGATCTTCGTCCCGCTCTCCAGACAACAGTGACAAAGAAGACCCCCGCGGTCCCTTGTCCGCTAGCATCATGGAGGCTCCTATACCTAGGGCATGGAAAAACTTCCTCAGCTCGCTATCTACGATGGGGTGGATGACCCTATTGACCACATCGACGAATTCGAGGCAATGCTTCACTACCTTAACATCGGTGGCCCAATCAAATGCAGGTTGTTTCCCACCACTCTTCGGAAAACAGCCATGAACTGGTATAAAAACTTACCCCCGGATCGATACACTCGTGGAGGGACCTGAAGACCCAATTCACCAACACTTTCACTACCTCTCGCAGGAACCCAAAGACCGAGGCCTCCCTGGAGGCCATCATCCAAAGAAGCGACGAGACACTCAGAGAGTACATCAACCACTTCAACAGGGAAGCCATCCAGGTCCCCTGTGATGATTAGATGAAGCGCTACCTACTGGAAGTGGGGCTCTTCCCCGACACATATTTTAGGAAGGCAGTCGGCATCGAGCCTCCAGCCACCTTCAACACCCTCCTCGACAAAGCACAGACATACATCACCTATGAGGAGAAAGAAGCTGCCAATCGTGCCCGAGATTCGAGGAGCCGCGGTTCTACCGGTTCTGGTCAACCGAACGATGCCCGACGCCAGGAAGCTGGGATGTCCCGACGCCCCGACGAAAAGCGGATGGAAGACAAACCCCGGGAGCCCCGCGAACAGCGCGGCCCTGCCGGGCGCTTCACAAAATACACCCCGCTGACCACTTCCCGCGAGCGGATCTTGGCCGAGTGCTCGGCCACTGAATTCAAGGACGGCGGGGTCAGACGCCCGAAGCCTACTCCCCCCAAACCAGGGGCTGACAAAACCAAGTACTTCCAGTACCATCGGAGCCATGGCCATTTGACTGAGGATTGCGTCCATCTCAAGGACGCAATCGAGACGTTGATTAAGGGCAGAAGGCTTGGGCAATACAAGAGGCCCTAAACATCTCGGGGAACTCGGGAGAGAAAAGAGGTCGAGGAAGAGACCATGCCGCAAGGGGATGCTGTCCCCTTCCAGATAGTTTACTCAATGACCAGACATGAAGAGTTCACGGTCCCTGAAAACATGGACGATGACTCCCTCCTGCCCACCCACAACCGGTGGGAGGGATTCCCCGCAGCCATGGTCATTTCCGGCGGTGGAGACACCCAGCTGTCGATCAACTCGGCTAACAGTAAATTCGAGGAACTAATCGAAAAGGCCCTAGTCAACGAGGTCTCCCTCGAGCAGTTCCGCGGAAGATCTGAGTCGATCACCTTTTACCTCAAAGAGCTTCCCGGGGGAGCCCCCAACTCATATATTCCCCTCCTCATCAAGGCAAGGATGGCAAATTTCGAGGTTCAAAGGATCCTGGTCGACGAAGGCAGTTCGGTAGACGTGATGTACACTCACCTCTTCCGGACTCTACAGCTCGACGAATCCCACCTCTCGTCGTATGTGGGGTCCGACTTACAGGGGTTCAACGACTCAAATTCTCGACCATGGGTCTACATAAAACTCCTTTTCACCTTCGGCGAAGACGTCGCTTCTCGACAGGTGAAGGTCCGCTTCTTGGTGGTAGACTGTCACTCCCTCTACAACACCATTATGGGGAGGACCACTTTAGCCGAGCTCATCGCCGTCCCCTCAACTATCCATCTCAAGCTGGAATTTTACACCAAGAGAGGACGTGTCGCTACCATCTGCGGGGACATCAAAGTAGCGAGGAGGTTCCCCAATGCCGTTGCCAGGGGACAGACCCTGGTGGACCCAAGGGCCCAGCAGACCAACAAGCGAGATGGGCCGGACAACGCCCACATCGAACCTCCCAAGACCGAAGAGCCTCAAGGTCCCAAGGTAGACTCGGTGGACCTCAAAACTTGGTTTACAAAGGATGAGGTCGAAGGACAGAGCGGCAACAATGATCCCCTCCGCCCGATCCCGGATGGCGAGTTCAAGCTCGTTCCCCTCGGCGAAGATTCTAGCAAGTGTGTCAAGCTCGGAGCAGATATCCCTGACCTAGCCAAGAAACAACTCAAAGCCTACCTCAGGGACAACACAAACCTCTTTGCATGGAGCGCAGCGGAGATGCCCGGACTCGACCCTCAGGTCTCCTGCCATCAACTCCCCATAGACCCGACTGCTAGGGCCATAGTACAACGTAGGCGTAGGCAGTCTCCCGAAAAAGCGGAGGCTACTGAAAAAGATATAAAGGACCTCCTAGAGGCAAATTTTATTTCCGAGGCCAAGTATTTAACTTGGCTCTCCAACGTTGTACTTGATAAAAAATCTAATGGAGAATGGCGTATGTGCGTTGACTATACTGATCTCAATCGGGCATGTCCTAAAGATGTTTTTCTTTTGCCTAACATTGACATGATGGTCGACAACTCGGCCGATTATAAATTGTTATCATTTATGGATGCATATTCAGGTTATAATCAGATACCCATGGCGATGAGCGACAAACGTTGTACGACTTTCATGACGGCCTCGGGCAATTATTACTACAACGTAATGCCCTTCGGACTAAAGAACGCAGGGGCCACTTACTAGCGGATGATGAACAAAGTCTTCTGCGGCGAGATCGACGACATGCTCGAGGTCTACATGGAAGACATCATCATCAAGTCTCACACCGAGACCGATCACGCCGCACATCTTAAAAGGGTGTTCGATCAAGCTCGACGGTGTCAGATGCGATTCAACCCGGAGAAATGCACCTTTGGTGTCAAGGCGGGAAAATTCCTAGGGTTCTATCTTACCGAACAAGGAATCGAGGTGAACCCCGACAAGTGTCGGGCGTCCTCCGAGCTGCCCATGCCCAGCTCTAAAAAGTCCATTCAAATCCTGAACGACATGCTAACATCCCTCTCCCGTTTCGTTGCTAGGTCGGCCCAACATGCCCTTCCATTTTTCAAACTTTTACGGAAAGGCCCGACCTTTGAGTGGAGCGAGGAGTGCGGGCACGCCCTCTTGCACCTCAAGAGGGCACTTTCTCAGCCACCGGTGCTCTCGCGACCACAAGATGGAGAAACCCTGTACTTATACTTAGCCGTTTCTAATGAAGCTGTGAGCGCAGTCCTCATCCGCGAAACGGAGGATGGACAAAAGCCAGTCTATTTCATGAGCAAAGCGTTGCAAGGGCCTGCGACCAAATATCAGCAAATCGAGAAGGTCGCGCTAGCCCTTGTCATCACAATGAGGAGGCTCTGGTACTATTTCCTCGCTCACACTATCGTCGTGAGGACTGAACAGCCCATAAAGTAGCTCCTAGCCCGACCAGACATGGCCGGCCAAATGCTCAAATGGTCTCTCGAGCTCTCCGAATTTGACATCCGCTACGAGGGAAGGAAGGCCCTAAAAGCGCAACCACTAGCCGATTTTGTCACCGAAATGACCACGCATGAGCTGTCGCCAAGTGGGGACAAGAGGTGGACTATTTACGTCGATGCATCCTCGAGCTCAACGGGAAGCAGCGCGGGGATCCTCCTCGAAAACGAGGAGGGAGTCGTCATCGAACATTCCCTAACCCTCGTTTTCCCGACATCAAATAATCAGGCCGAGTATGAGGCGTTACTCGTCGGGCTACGTATGGCCGAGGATTTGGGCGCTCGAGAGATCCAAGTATTCACGGACTCCCAGCTCGTCGCATCGTAGGTCCTCGGAGACTACCAGACCAAAAACGATAGCCTCATCGTGTACCTTAACTTTGTAAAGGAAAAAATGAGGAATTTCGACCAGGCAGAAATCAAGCACGTTCCCCTAGAGCAAAATACCCGAGCCGATATCTTGTCAAAACTTGAAAGCACCAAAAAGAAAGGTGGAACAAATCCGTAATACATGAGTCTCTTCCCCGGCCGAGCATTGAGAAACCCACTATGTTGCTCAACATGCTTGCCATCGGGGACGCGGATTGCTGGATGACCCCGATATTCAACTACCTAACCAAGTGGGAGTTGCCCGCAGATAAACTAGAAGCAGCCGCCACCAAATGTCGAGCATGTTCCTATGTTGTCCTCGAGCAGCGCTTGTATCGACGGGGTTCTCCATCCCCCTTCTAAAGTGCGTCGAGGAGTCCAAAATACCTGCCATACTCCACGAGATCCACGAGGGCATCAACGCCCAATAATTGGGGGGACGGTCCTTCGTTCGGAAGGCATTACGCGTAGGATACTACTGGCCCACCATGCAGCAGGACGCCAATGAACACGTTAAGAGGTGTGACAAGTGCCAGCGCCACGCCGACATGCACGTCGCCCCCCACACGAACTCACCACGCTCACCTCACCGTGGCCTTTCAGCTGGTGGGGAATGAACATTCTCGGGCCATTCACGCAAGGCTCCTACCAAAACAAGTACCTCATTATGGTCGTCGACTACTTTACAAAGTGGATAGAGGCCGAGACCCTCGCCAAGATCACCTCCTTTAACATCCTCCGTTTTTACAAACGAAACATCCTTGCCCGCTTCGGCATCCCGCAAGCGCTCGTTACGGATAACGGAACGCAGTTCACCGACCAGAATTTCCACAGTTTTGTCGCACGGTTAGGCACGAGGCAGCACTTCACCTCAGTCGAGCACCCCCAGACGAATGGCCAAGTATAAGCCGCAAATAGGGTCCTTTTGCGAGGGCTCAAACGACGACTGAGGGAAGCCAAAAAGAGTTGGGTCGAAGAGCTGCACAACGTGCTATGGGGTTATCAGACAACCCCCCACTCAACCACCGGGGAGTCTCCTTTCCGACTAACATATGGAACAGAGGCGGTCATCCCCGTGGAAATCAAAGAGCCATCACGGCGCACCAAATTCCCGCTAGACGAGGAAGTGAAAGACGAAGCACTGCGCGAAGAGCTGGACTTGGTTGACGAGATCCTAGTAGGAGAAGCTCTCCGAGAAGCCCGTCTGAAGCAGCAAATCACTTTACGGCACGACACCAAAGTCATCAAGCGGGAATTCGACGTTGGCAACCTGGTCCTCCGGAGGAATCATAAGGAATCTCATGAAGAGAAGCTGACCGCCAATTGGGAGGGCCCATACCGCGTCTGGGCCAAAACTGGCACAGGGGCGTATTACTTAGAAAATTTAACCGGAGTACAACTCCCTCGACCTTGGAACGCTACAAAGCTAAAACAATACTATAACTAAGCCACCCTGATCGCGTGCCCGGTGACTTAGTGGTCGACGCGCCCCAACTGGGGAATCAACTCGACCTTGGGCCGCGGAATGGTGCTAACGCGTGCTCAAAATATCAACAAGCATGGGGTTCCTCTAGAAGCGTCGAGCAAGAGAACCCCTGCACGATGCGGGCACCTTGATCGAGACCTGCGAGCTACAACGTACTTTTGGCAGTATGTCCGACTCGTGACGGACTATATACGCCACGAGGCTAGAGTCCCAAACGCGACTACGGCCTCGCCTGGCGGCCTTCGAGGCCTCCCCTTTCAACATATGCGTTAGAAACAATAACAAGGTCGAGTATATATGAAACCAAATATAATGCAGATTCAAATAAAATTGAACGAGAATTCATAAACAAAGTCGACCATCAAGGCCGACAAAATAGTACAAACAGGCTCAAGACCCAAAGTTAAACACACAATTTCAAATAAGAAATATAAAATGGCGCGCAAGCCAAAAGCAACGGACTCGCAGGCCCAACTTCACCAACTTAAACTTTTGGAGGAGGCACGATCTGCCCATTGACCACACGATGGAAAGGACAAATCCCGACTGTCATGAGGTCCACGTCCGGGTTAACCATCTACATCTACTGGACGACTTGATCGAACCCAAAGGACAGCGCCTCCACGGTGTCATCCTCGAGCACCCTTATCCGTCCGATCAGCTCCACCCTGGAGGAGAGCGCCTGCTTGTCATTGGAATCATCCTCGACAGGGGACATCTGCTCCTCTAGTGCGTTCACACGGGCTTTTCCAACTGTTTCTTCTCTTCGGTCAGGGGGTCCACCCTGCAACCTCAGCTCGTTTAACTCCTTCGCCAACTGCATGTGTGTGATACGGTGAACTAACTTTTTAGGTTTTTGTATCGCAAATGTGCGGATAGCAAGAGTCGCCACCGACTTTTATTTTTATCCAATTAAGGGAAGGTAAAAGTACAGAAAAAGACCTTCGTTAGATTCTGAGTAAGGGAGAAGGTTATGAAAAGAGAAGGTATTAGCACCCCTTTCCATCCGTAGTTATCTACGGGCTCTTAGTTTCTCTTTAGATCACTTTAAAAAAAAAAGTGTTTTCTGTGTGTTTGAAAATGTTTTGAAAAGGCATTTCGCTTTGACTTTGTAATGATTCATGTAGGAATGTATACAAAGTGTTTGGAAATGTTTTGTTTTGAAAAGAGTTTGAACTTTGACAAAAGTGTGAAGTGTGAAAAGTATTTTGATAGAGCAAACAACTAAAAGTCTTATTACCTACTCAGAATTGGTCATTTTCGTGTTGTTTTACGTTCCTTTAGAATAGTGCTATCCATACCATTAGTTGGTAGGTAACTCTATTTGTTGGATGTAAGCGGGGACGTTCGAAGGGACATCGGATGGTCATAGAAAGCAACTTGTAGGAAGTATCCTAGCACATTCGAAGGGACTATCATCATTTTTCGTAGGCGACAATCGAGGGTCAAGATTATGTATTCGGAGGCGACATCGTGGGTCTTATGATCTTTGTATCGAAGGGACTATGATGATTTATTTGAAGGCAACGGTGCTAGAATACCTCTACGTTCGAGGGACATGACCAATTGTAATCGTAAGGCAACGAGAGAGAATTACCCTAAGGGGTGCATGTGTGAAAAGAATGTGTTGATTCAGGTATTTTATCTTGAAAATTAGTGAGCTATGTTGATTATTATCTTGCCATACACGCCTAGTTACTAGCAATTTATAGGGTGCGGAAATTAAAATGCGGAATGTAAAGATGCGGAAAGGTAAATGTCCTACGCTATTACATGGCTTTGGGGCAGATACATAATTTAAACTTGCGGAAAATAAAAACCTAATTTAAACTATTACATCCCATGAACAGTTACATTATTGGAAAAATGAAAATGGTAAAAGAAACCATCTGAAACGGAATAACCTGTAAAAGAATGAGAAATCGGAAAATACGAGATGAATCGAATAAGAGAAAAAATGTTAGAAAGATGCAATTTTTTGAATGAGAAAAATATGACATGCTGGAAATAACATAAATATGCTAAAATAATTTTTTGGGATTTTTTGGATGCAATTTAATAATTAAAATACAATTAAGATTGATTTAAATGCTAAATTATGAATAAAAATAAATATGCATGCAAAATTATATTTTTTAATTTTATAAATTAAATAAGTATTTTCTGAAAATAAATGCAAAAGGAAAAATATTTTTGATGATTTTTAATGCATGAAATAAAATATGAAAAGAAATTAAAATTGTATGCAAAATATTAAATAAATTAGAAAATAGAAAAATAGTAAAAAGTTTGAGTTTGTAAAAAGGAAATGCAAAACCGGTTCCAGTGAGGATCGAACCCAGGACATGGGAGAGCATCTGTGCACAGTCCACGCCTTAACCAACTGAGCCAAGTGTGCAAGCTGTTTGAAAACTGGAACGAGTGGATTACAACACGCGTCACTTTCCCATTGCTTCGTCTCCGCGCCAAGCTTCGTCTCTTTCGTTTTGAATTTTCAAAAGCTTGCGTCGGCCTTTCTTCGACGCTACAGACCCTGGCAAAATTGAAAACCCAGCATACATAATATAAATAAGTTCTAAAGACATGGTTCGATTCCAGACATCATTCCGGATTCATTGGTACTAGTCTCGTGGTCCAATTTTTCCTATTTCGTGAAACCCTAAAACGGCATAGGAAACCCTAATCATGGCATATTGTGTTTCCGGCCATGGAAATTCAATCAAAGTGCCCAGAATGCTTGCAAACTCATCACTAATCACAAAAATAACAATGAAACATGTTAATAATGCATGAAAATTAAAACACGATTTTGGATTTTTCAAGAACAAACCAAACTCGGATTTTCTGATTCTGGATGGATTTGAGCAAAGTGAGGGTCTGGGTCGACTCAAGAGGTATCAAGGAATGTGTTGGACACCTCAAAATCGATTGAAAACGGCTGCAGATAGGATTGCACTTTGCTTGTTTGCCACGGTTTTTTTGAGCTTGGAACAGGGTTCTTGAGTCAAATTTTCTACCCTAATTCGTGTGGTATGTATCATGTATATATAGTAGAAGGATTCAAGAGTTGTTTTGGGAAAGATTTAATCAATGATCAATGCCAATCAAATTTGATTTTTGTACAAAATCAAATCTTCAAATTTTGATCAATTCTCAATCCAATCTTGCCATATCCATCAAATTTCGAAAATTGCTGGCTTTTAATGAGTTGATTGGATCCCAAGGAAGAAATAAAAATCAAGTTTGCAATTAATTTTGATTTTATACTCTATTTTTAAATTTAATTTGTATTTAAATGAATAAATTCCAAATTAAATAGAAAAATAGAATAAAAATTCATGGCATTGGGCTTGGATATTCCTAATGGTGTGAGGAATAAGTTTGGATGAAGAAAAAGTAGGCCCATTTGCAAAGTTTTTGATTTTTAGAAGTATTTCTCTTTGTGCACTTCTTCAAAATTGCCCAACTTGTGAATGGTGTATCTTGCTCAATTTTCCATATTTTTGAGTGCTCTTGGACTTTTTGGAAAGATCTAAGAGTCCTCTAACCAACCTTTTTTGTCTCATCTCAATTGGAGTTTCCATGCTCAATATATCTTCAAAACAAAATGTTGACTTTTTGTTGACTTTGAAAATGACCTGTAATGTTTTGAGCCATACCTCTCAAATGAAGCATTTTTTGGACATTCTTGGGAGACATGAAGTTGTAGAGAATTGAATTTCCTTCAAAACAAGAGGTGGTGGAAAAATTTCTGAGAAAGTATGAAGAAGTTATGATCAGTCAAAGTTTAGTTGACTTTTCATCTAGAAACCCTAATTTAGAAAGTTTGACTTTTGAGCAAATCTTGAGTTTTCTTGATGAATCATGATCAACCCTTGATCAAATGATGAATGCTACTTCAAAATGAGGATGTTGACCAAAAATTATGAAGTTTGACTGTATGTTGACCACAGTTGACGTTTTGTCCAATACAATTGATTTTCAACCATCTGAGCAATTGTCTGAGGAAACTTGACTTGTGAGGCTTGAAACTTGACATGGAGAATCTTTGAAGCATATGAGGAGGCATGAAGACCATTGGAGATGTTGGAAGTCCATCTTGATCTGAGAATCACCAAACCCTAGTTTGGGTTGATTGTCTAGGAGAAGGTTTGTCTGATCAACTCTTGAGGAATCCTTGAGTATGGATGTATGAAATATCTTGAGAAGATGGAGGGAAAATTTTGGGGTATGACAATGTGCCTATCTTGTTAGCCCCAAAACCTCAACAACTCGTTGTGGTACTCCATGATTTGTACCTCCAGCTCGACTATCCGGGCACGATCCCCGTCGAGCTTGGCCTTGGAAGAAGCAACATCGTCATTCAGCGTTAACACAGTTTCAAGCACCCTGATGATGGCGGCCACGTCGGTGTTAAGGGTCTCTTTCTAAGCCTTCCGGTCACACCCGAGGATAGCTTCCCTTTCGGCCTTCTGCACCCCCATGGAATTCGCTTCAAATACGTGCCTCTGGCCATAACACGGGGGCAAAATGAAAGTCTCCCCAGTTGAAGCCGATGTCCCAGGGACCCCCTATTCCAGACGCTCGCTCCTTCGGCTTTTCAGCGGTTTCTCAAGAGATGACGCGGGGGAAGGAGTGGTTCCGGCCGCTTGGCCGTCAGTCCTCGCCTGTCCTTGAAGTGCTGCGACGCGATCTTTGGCCGAACCATGCACAACTTTTTGCCTCAGCTTCAGCATGCGCTCCTCCATGGCCGCCATCCGATCTGCAAACAAACAAAAGGTTAGAAAATGTGTAATCAAAAGATGACAATCACCCGCGATCCCCGAACATATTACCTAGAAGTTTTAGCGCGTCCAGATCAGACGCGCAATCCGACATAGCTTTTGTATTGATATACCGTCAAGCAATCTTAATTTTCCCGTGAGAATCGAGGAGGACATTTCCCTCCCGATCCACACAGGTGGATGACCTGAACCCCTTTACGAAATTTTCCAGCCTCTTGTACAAGAGTTGGTCTTGCATGTCTAGCTTGACATGCTTTGCGGAATAAAAGTCGGCCCCCCGGTCGTAGTGTTTTCGGTCTCATTCAAGCGGGAACCTCGCCTTTAACCTCTCTCCCTCTTTACCGCCTTCATCGACCTCCACAAATCGGGAAAAGAGCGTATCCTCGGCTCCCCTCGTGAGGGGTTTCACAACATAGAAGCGTTTTTTGAAGTCCCATACAGACTCCAGATACGGACGAAACAATTTCCCCGACTACTTCAGGGACACCGAGGCGCACTTATCATCGACCATCTGCCGTTGTAGGTGGAAGATGTGAAAGAACAGCGGTAGGGTGGTCCCAATGTCCAAGTACCAACAGACCAGCTCGAGGGGGCCAATTCCAACCACGTGAACACCCCTAATTGGTAGCACGTGAAGGGCATACGGAAGCCTGCCTCCCGGAAGGCGAATTCATACATCGAAAACTAGGTCGACGCATACGAGGAGCATATCCTCCTGCTCTCCCCGGGGATCTGGACGGCCCACGAAGGCTCAAAGCCCTCATTTAGATCCTCGATTATGTTGAACTCCGATGAGGGGTAGACAGTGAAATCCGAGCGAAACTCCCTTGGTTCGGGCGCAACCCACAAGAGGTCTACGACCAGCCTGATTCGTCGAAGGGTGCTCGTGCCCTCCCCATGCAGATTTTCAGAAGGCTGTTCCCCGGCACCTGAAAAGCAATGAAAGAAAAGTGAATTCGACGTTATCAAATCCACCCTTCCACCACAAGTCAAGTGAAAGGGCGAGATGCTCGGCTTGGCCCGAGGCTCGACCCCTCAACCTTTCGGGCCGTCTATACGAGAAATCAAAATCCCCGAGAAACCTATACCTGTGGCCTCGAGCCCCATAATTACGCTCGCGAGATTCTTAAATCCTCTCGAGACATTCATTCGGGTTCCCGGGAAGGTCATGATTCTTCCCATGGCCCTCACAATATTCCCAGTGATATTCATGGTATTCCCCGGGTCACTCACATTCTTCCTCGAGACATTCAAAGGAATCCACGCGTAGCCCACGATTTTCCCCGAGAGATCCATACTCGTCCCCGCGACATTCATAAAATTCCCCGGCAGTTTCATCCCAAACCCGAATCTAAAGCACAAAATACTAAGAGTTCAAAGGATATTTACCTGCGTTAGAGTTAGTAGACATCCTGAATGTTGAAAACTTCGAGATTTTGCACCTTCGCATGGAGAAATTTGGAAGCAAGAGTTGATGAACAATTTTTTTGGAGCATAGCTCTTGCAATGATAAATGGTAAAGCTAAAGCTAAACTAATTAATCGTCTTCATCTGATGAAGAACTAAATGCTTGATGTAACTTCAACTTCAGGATTTCTTTCCCATAGTAAGCTTTCAGTTCAGCTTTCTCGGCTTTAAGCTTGTTGATGACTTTCTTCCATTCGTCAGGAGCAGGATTGCTGGTCGTCATTTCTTCAAGCTTTCTTTTTCTTTCTTTGATGTATCTTTTGATCGCGTTATCTTTCCGATGAATCTTCTCATCTTTATCCATGAGCCATTCATCTTGGAAGTAGAGCAATTTCTCATGATCTTTGACCTGCTTCTTAAGCTTCTCATTTTCAAAGTCAATCTTAAGAAACTTGTCTTCCAAAGCTTCTTTTTCTAGCCTCATCTTGGCCAAAGCTTCTTGGTATTCTCCCATAGTCTCAACTGGAAAGGTGGTCGATTTAGACACTGCTAAGAACATGGGTTCTTCGTAAGTATAAGGCATTCAGAATTCCTTTGCTCTTTTCTTCACCCAAGAAGTGTAGATTTCCATGGCTAGACAATTCCTTGCATTACCCTTTTCTTTCCTTCGGATGTGATGCCAAGCTCTTATCATTCTGGCTTTCAAACCTTGGGAATCTTCCCCTTCATGATAGAAGTAGCTTTCTACTGTAAAACCAAGGGGTTTACTAGAGTTTGCATACCCGAGTTGACGTCTCGCCAAGAATGGGTTGTAGTTGATTCCTCCTTTTGTACCAATGAGAGGTACGTTGGCAAATTCTCCACAGCTTTCAATGATTTCCATCTCATTTTTTGCCAAGGTATACCAATGGATATCGTCGTTGGTGAGAGACATGAGTCTTCGAGACCAATGCCAACCGTTTTTGTTTTCGCGGAAGATAGAAGACTTAGGCAAGTGTGAGACAATCCATTTGAATAAGAGAGGTACACAACACACAATAGTTCCATCTCCTTGACGATTCCTATGATGAATGGAGAAATACGTGCCACCGAGCAAAGTGGGAATGGGATTTCCAATCAGAAAGATCCTTATGGCGTTGATATCAACGAAACCTAAGACGTTGGGAAACAACACCAATCCATAGATGAGCAGAGCTAAAACAGCTTCAAAAGCTACCATATTACCGGCTTCAGAGAATTTAAGAGCCTTCTCCATTAGGAACTTTGAAGCTAGTCCTAAGAGTTTTCCTTTGGTAGTTAGGTTTTTGTCTATCTCAGATTTCTTTAAGTGAGTCATTGTTGCAATGACTGGTGACTTAGGAATGGCTTCCAAACCATTGAAAGACACCTTATCTGATACTGAGATACCTAGGATGTGTGCGTACTCTTCCAAAGTAGGCATCAACTGATAATCAAGGAAAGTGAAACAGCGATAAACTGGATCATAAAACTGAACGAAAGTTTTGAGAAATCCTTCATCAACATTTGTGTTTTGGACAGTTAAAAGAGTTCCATAGCGTTTTCTGAAATCCTAGGGATCTTCTACCAAGGATGCTAACTCTTTTAACTTTCCTACATCAGGAATTCTAAAACTGTATTTCTTGGTAAATCTTCCTCTGACGTCCATCACTCTAACCTAAAATATTTACAAAGAAAAAATCTCTAAATTCTTTGGAAATGGGAAGAGAAATGAAGTTTTTTTTTGAATGCATGCATCAATGCCACAGAGATACAAACATGGTTAGTGGTTATACACACGTTCAAGCGTTTGAAGTCACGAGCATGAAGCCAACGATAAGAACCAAACTTGGTTAAGTTCTAAGGGCTTATTCATTTGTGAAACAGGTTCTACTGATAATACAGGTTCAACGATTCTCTTTGAAATATTATCGGATTTGTTGAATACTAGAAGTCCAATAATATTTTTCAAGAAAAACTCGCCTGATCGTAGTCTCGCATGACAACTATTCTAAGCTTACGCCTGAATAACTTCTACAGTACATCCTAAATGGCCAGGATGGGTTATGTGTTCTACAACCACTCAGCTTCGTAAGTTCCCTTGAAAGCAAAATGTCTTCGCAAATACTTGCTAAACACAAATACTCCCAAGACAACCTCCACTGAGAGAGGGATCTCAAACTAACTCAGTAAGTAATGAAACTTGCCACGAGTTAATAGGAATATACCCCCACCTAGATCTTAAAATGTTTCTTAAATCCGGGTTAGGATTTCTTTCCATCAGATGAAATCGCAAAACACACAATAAAGAAAAGCAAACATATGCACATATGAAAGCTTAACCCCTTTTTTTTTCTTTTTGAAAACAAAAAAGCTTGGTGCTCTTTGGCAGAGTCACAATTTTTTTTGAAAATAAAAGTTTAGCGTACTCCCCAGCAGAGTCGCCATTTTTTCTGTTCGCGTTAAAAAGTGACGCGCGAGGGAATCGAATCTGAATTCGAATTCTCTGGCTCGAAATAATTTACTCTTTTGATTTGTTTATAAAGATGTCGCGAGCATCAAGCTTTATTATTTCCAAGACAAGAAAAATGAGATGAAAAAGGGGAAAGCTACAATACCATCAATTGATATGATATGCATTACGACTAGCGCGAACTAGACGCAACGTATTGGGGAGATTCCGGGAAAGGGGGTTTGTTATATAAAGGGAATAGATGTGGCACCCTAAATATATATAGTTATCTATAGCTTTATATATGAATAGTTTGATATGTTTGTGTGTTTTAATTTGCTATTTCTATTCTTGGGAAAGTTTCTCTTTGGATTTTAAGAAGGGAAGATTATGTGGGATCCTAGGTTTTGTTATTATTGTGCTCGCAAAGATCATTGGGATCTTCTGCATACATATCCCTTAATGGGAATCATAGCATTTATAGCTCGGATCTAAGGGAGCTATGGTTTTGTTTGGTTTGAGGGAGAAAGAAGTATGCTCGGCAAGGATGAGACCTTGTGCCTACGTATTCTCAAAGGGATGTTGAGAAAGTCAGAGCAATCGTAGTTCCCACTTATGCTAGTGGAAGCAACGGGATGTTATTAAGAGACAAAGACAAATGTCATCTTAATGAAAAATGTATCTAATCTATTTCATCACATACATTTTGAAGGGTTTGATTGATTTAATCTTTCATCGTAAGTTATAGGTGTTTTGCTTGAGTGTACAAGCGTTACCACTTACGAGTTAAGAAAGATGTTTGAAAAATGATTGAATCTTTAATTGTAAGCATTGGATGTTTTGCTTGAGTGTACAAGCGTTACCACTTACGACTAAGAGATGTTTTTGTTTGAAAAAGTGTTTGAAAAAGTTTTTGATTGTATGTGATGTGATAGATGAGATACTTCTTCAATAGAGATGATAAATATCTAAATATCTAGGAGAAATTGATTGGATTAGGGGGATGCTTTTAAGAAGCCTGTGGGTCCTTGTATTGTAAGCCCAAGAGGAGGCATTCCGAGGGTCATCGAGGGTCCTTGTGTTGTTAGCCCAAGAGAAGGCATTCCGAGGGTCATCGAGGGTCCTTGTATGAAGCTCAAGAGGAAGCTATAGGGTATGGCTGGCTTTGGCTTTAAGAGTGGTTTCACCGGGAAACCATCCTCTTAGGATTCAAGAGTGATTTCACGTGGAAATCATCCTCTTAGGGTTCTATCCTAGCGCGGGTGATTCTTTGTATTGGAAGCCCAATAGGAGGCTGTTAAGAGATTTCCTAGTCTCTTTCTTGTTTGATGCCCAAGAGAAGGCTAAACTCAACGAGGAGTTCTTTTGAACGAAGCCCAAGAGGAGGCTAAACTCAGCTGGGGAGTGTTGTCTTATATGAAGCCTAAGCGGAGGCTAAACTCAGTAAATGAGTTAGCTTGCACAAAGCCCAAGAGGAGGCTAAAGGGGAACCTAGTTGTTAGGCTAATTATTATGTTATAACTGAACAATTATATAAACAAGTGTGTGATATGTATTCACAGGAGTTTATGAAGGAAATATAAACAAGTGTATAAAACAAACGTTTTAAGGCAAGTGTAACTTGATTATTTACGAGTTTGGATTGTGCACAAAGAAATGAATATGTACACGAAGGGGTGTTTATGTACAAGGAAATGAATATGTACATAGGAGGGTTGGGACTTACACCGTGAGGGAGGCCCATTGGTTTAAGAGGAGTTTCACCGGGAATAATGCTTCTCTTAATACCAATGGAATTGGTGTATAAACAAGCGAATGAAAACAAATGAAAGAAGTTTGTTTATGCTTGAATATTTACAAAGATGATTGAATATTTACAAGGAAAATTTAATATGTACATAAAAAGGATTGAGACTTACACCGTGAGGGAGGCCCATGATCAATTAAGAAATTCAAGGAGAAACCTGGTTTTGTTGAAATGTTTTGAAAAAGGTTTTGAAAAAGATTTTGAAAAATGAAGTATATTCACAAGAAGTTTTGAAAAGATTTGAGTTTTGAAAGTTTAAAAGAAAACATCTTTGAAAAGTATTAAGAAATACTTAAAATGTCTCATTTTTGACTTAATAAAAATATAATCAAAAGAAAATATTTTTGGATTTTTTTTGACATAATCATAAAATAGGTGTATTAAATGACAAGTGTGCAAAAAATCATCTCAAAATGAGAAGTTTTGAATGGTTTTTGAAAATATTTAAGTTTGCTAGAAACTTGAGAAAAAAAAGAGTTTTTTGGTCCTAAGGAGGTTGGAACCTTGGACATTTGGCTTAGAAAATAAAGATTTTCCAATGAGCCATTTGTTAAACTTGTCATTTAATTACCTTGTTTAGAAGGAAATTTAAAGAAAATGAAAGTTTTGAAAATGTCCAAAAATTGCATTTCTGAAGGGTTCAGAAGTTGGATTTTTGGAGGATCAGAAGTTGTTTTGAAAATTGGAAGTTTGGAAAAAAGGTCCAGAAGTTGGACTTCTGAAGGATTCAGAAGTTGCTTACTTCTGAAGAGATGAGAAGCATGACTTGCTTCTGGAGATTGAAGGAGCGCATAGAAGCTTGCAGCTTCTGGAGGCGTGTAGAAACATGCTACTTCTGGCTGCTGGCTGCGTGAGAGGCTTGTGAGAAACACATTGCTTCTGGGGCGCTTCTGGGCATGAGAAGGAGTTTGGCTGCTTCTGGCTTGCTTCTGGGCTAGAAACATTAGAAACTTCAAGTTTCTAAGGACAGAAGTACTAGAAGTACTTCTGATCATAGTGGAAATGGAGGAACTTCTAGGGGCAGAAGTTTCAGAAGCGCTTCTGGAGAACAAGTTCCAGAAAGCGTGTAATTCCTTTTAATAGAAAAAAGGTTCCAGGGGGATTCGAACCCTGAACCTTTGGCAAGGCAAGTGACATGAGAAGCGTGCTGGCAACCGCTGGGGCGGTAATACATCCATTGTTTTAAGTTAAACTAGAAATATATATTTTAAACCTTGCTTTCAGAAATTGAAATTTGAAAACTCAGCTTCATCTTCTTCGCTGGACAGCGCGCAACATCCATGGCCATGGCAAATTCGAACTTCTTTAGTTTTTGATCAATTTTAAAAGTTTAAAATGCCATTTCATCTAGATTTTTGCCACGATTTTGGACATGTATTTTGTTGGAATTATTAATCAAAGATGAACACGAATTTTAACAATCCCAATTTGAACCCTAACTGAAAAAGTGATTAATTCTTTAAGCACAATTGATTTTAGTTCAAATTAAGGATCCAGATAGCTTTAGTGATTGAATATCTACATTTTCCTTTTCAATTTTAAAGTTAAAAGTGCATGAATTGAGGATTCAAAGTTTGAAAAATTCACCTCTTGGTATGAAATACCAGTTCGAGTTAGACAGCTTCCAGGTGCAAAGTAAGGATTGCTTTAGCTTCCTTGAACCTCCCTGAATGTGTTCCTACCCTTAGTTTGTCCTGAGGATGGCTAGAACTCTCTGACCAAGTCAAGTTGCAGCCACTTGAAGTGAGTTTTGATTTTGGATTTAGAGTTGTTACAGGTCAGTGATGATGATCTAGATTACTTCTATGAAGTGTATGGAAGGTTTTTGAAGTGTTAAATCCAAGTTAGCACGAGCAAATTAGGAGATAGCAAGTTAAGGCATCATTTGCAAGCTTTTGATTTTTTGATTATGATTCTGAGTTTGATCACTTCTTGTGATGTTTTTAAGTTTTAAACTACTTCTAAATGATGTTTAGAACATGTTAGAAACTTAAGTTCACTCAAATTTTGCAAGATTTGGAGATTGCAAAAATTCCCTCTTATAACTTAGAAACTTGAATTTCAAGAAAGAAAGAGTGAAAGCTTGATTATGATAGTTTTGGTGTAGTTTGAAAATGAGGAAATGACCTCTATTTATAGGCCAAGAAATCTGAATGATTTGGCAAAGTTATAATTGAAGGAAACTTGCAACTTGGTTAAGAGGTAAAATAGAATCTTTTGCATTTAATGCAAAAGTTACTTTCTTAACCATGGTTAAGTTTTTATCTTTGATTCAATCCTTTCCTCAATCATTCAAAACTGATATTTATCAGTTATAATCTACCTCTAAGTGATGACAAGGCTTCTAGAAAGAGAGTTTGTGAAAAAATGACTTAAAGTTCTTGAAAAATGACTTATAATTCATGGTTATGGAGCTCTAAGTTTAAATTTCAAAACCTTAGCTACACAAAGTGTTTTTTCAAGTTCTTGGACATTTTGGAAAGCTTGTAACAAGGGATACAACTTTCATGTTTTGAGTTTTTTCTGAATCCAAATGGATCTAGGTGAAAAATGGCCTAGAAAGTGAGGAAAAACCATGTTTCTTAACACTTGAAATTTTTTCTAAGTGTTAGAAATTTTTCAAATCTTGACTTTTTGTTGACTTTTTCACATTTCTTGATTTTTTATGATCATGATGGATCATTTGAAATGTTTTTATGATTGAAAAAGTTTAGTTTTGAAAAAGTTGACCAAAAGTCAAAGTTTGACTTTTCTGAGCAGATGAATTTTCATCAGATGATTCAGAATTTGTCTGATGAAGAAACATGGACTTTTGAAATTTTTTGAATCAAGAAATTAGGTCAAGATGTTGAATTGAAGATGTTAAGATCAATCTCCAAGCAAATAGGTCATTCATTGAGCAGAAAGTCAATGATTCACTATCCTCGATCAAAACCCTAATTGGTCGATTCATGATAGATCATGAGAAAAAGTTGGGAATCTGAAGATCAAATGTTGATGATTGATTAAGATAGATCATTTGAGGTGAGTGGAAACTCAAACCCTAATTGATCATATCTTGAACAAATGAAATTTTGAAGAAACCCTGACTTTGACTTCTAGAAGCCACGCACGATCTATTCTATTCGGAAACTGTTAGTGATGCAGTGATGCATATGTGAGGTGGTATCTTAGGTCAAAATTGGGGTATGACACCCGTCCCATCCAAATCGATCGTGTTTCGCATCCCGATCGATCAGTGGTCTCCCGTGGAAGGTGCCATGACAGGAGGATCCTCCGACGGACAGATCCTCGTCTCAAAGTCATCGCTCTCTGCGAGAACAAAGACTTGGGGGGTCCTGTTCTGGACTTTCCCACACTTGGCCCATGGCCTTTGAGGCCCAATCCAATAGGCAGATTCGAAGGCTCATTTGCCTATAATGGGTAGGATTTCCTTCCTACACACGTTAGGGCCACGTGGCCAACGGTTACTTAACCACCACGTGCCCCCAAGAATACCGGGTCAAGCACCCTACGTTCCCGTAACATAACCGTCACCTGCCCTCTGCAAATGCAGGGTCAAACAACCCGCATATCCCGGAGCGGCATACCAGGGAGGAGGCCACGTGTTGGTCTCCTTGCACACGCAAGCCCTGGCAGTCCGTTAGTGGGCTTGGATCCACTACCCACTAACTGGACCTTGACCCAATGCTGGTGGTCTATAAATACCCTCTCATTCGAGAGGGCCAGATAATTCATTCATTCTCTCTTTTACTTGCTTGCTCTCTCGCCTATTCTTACTTTAGCATTGGAGTGTCTTGCAGGTATCCCCTATTTCTCCTACAACCGCTGTTGCAGTTGGGCCGTGACAAACCTTCTGATCAAGTACGATCAGTGGCGCCGTCTGTGGAAACCTTATTTCCCCGTCTTTTTCCAATCCAAAGACCAAAACAAATACTTTCCCTTCGTCATGGCCGACCCAGCAACCAACGCTAAGAACACTCTCCTCGCCGATCTGGCCAACACCAACCGCAACAGCATCCTCGAGTCGGACCCCAGGGACGAACACACCGCCTCTTCCTCAACGGGGTCTCACCGCGGTGATGGACGCAGAGGCGAAGCTCACCATCAATAGGTCACCGACCCTGCATTTTTTCAAGAAATCTAGGCACCCGCCAACGCAGATCCAACCGTCGCCGCTTTGTTCGCGGCCATCAATCAGACAAATCTCATGCTGTTCACCTAGAGGGAACGTGTCAACATGCTGGAGACCCCCCTCCGTTCAATGAGGAGACACAGAAGACCTGATTCCTGGTCACCTTCCCTAAGAAGGCATCGCTCTCGGACTCCCCCGCGGAGAACCAGAAGGGATGAAACTCCGAGCCCGACACGCCGATCCAAGGGCAGAGGTTTCGTGTCCGAGCGGAACCCCCCAGAGCATCCCAAGAAACAGGCCCGTTCACCTCCCCGAAGAGAACTCAGGGCGAAAGAGCTGAGGAAGAACCGGGGAGGGGATCCTCGAACTGGGGAACCCTCCAAGAGACTTCACCGCCACCGCCGATCTTCGTCCCGCTCTCCAGACAACAGTGACAAAGAAGACCCCCGCGGTCCCTTGTCCGCTAGCATCATGGAGGCTCCTATACCTAGGGCATGGAAAAACTTCCTCAGCTCGCTATCTACGATGGGGTGGATGACCCTATTGACCACATCGACGAATTCGAGGCAATGCTTCACTACCTTAACATCGGTGGCCCAATCAAATGCAGGTTGTTTCCCACCACTCTTCGGAAAACAGCCATGAACTGGTATAAAAACTTACCCCCGGATCGATACACTCGTGGAGGGACCTGAAGACCCAATTCACCAACACTTTCACTACCTCTCGCAGGAACCCAAAGACCGAGGCCTCCCTGGAGGCCATCATCCAAAGAAGCGACGAGACACTCAGAGAGTACATCAACCACTTCAACAGGGAAGCCATCCAGGTCCCCTGTGATGATTAGATGAAGCGCTACCTACTGGAAGTGGGGCTCTTCCCCGACACATATTTTAGGAAGGCAGTCGGCATCGAGCCTCCAGCCACCTTCAACACCCTCCTCGACAAAGCACAGACATACATCACCTATGAGGAGAAAGAAGCTGCCAATCGTGCCCGAGATTCGAGGAGCCGCGGTTCTACCGGTTCTGGTCAACCGAACGATGCCCGACGCCAGGAAGCTGGGATGTCCCGACGCCCCGACGAAAAGCGGATGGAAGACAAACCCCGGGAGCCCCGCGAACAGCGCGGCCCTGCCGGGCGCTTCACAAAATACACCCCGCTGACCACTTCCCGCGAGCGGATCTTGGCCGAGTGCTCGGCCACTGAATTCAAGGACGGCGGGGTCAGACGCCCGAAGCCTACTCCCCCCAAACCAGGGGCTGACAAAACCAAGTACTTCCAGTACCATCGGAGCCATGGCCATTTGACTGAGGATTGCGTCCATCTCAAGGACGCAATCGAGACGTTGATTAAGGGCAGAAGGCTTGGGCAATACAAGAGGCCCTAAACATCTCGGGGAACTCGGGAGAGAAAAGAGGTCGAGGAAGAGACCATGCCGCAAGGGGATGCTGTCCCCTTCCAGATAGTTTACTCAATGACCAGACATGAAGAGTTCACGGTCCCTGAAAACATGGACGATGACTCCCTCCTGCCCACCCACAACCGGTGGGAGGGATTCCCCGCAGCCATGGTCATTTCCGGCGGTGGAGACACCCAGCTGTCGATCAACTCGGCTAACAGTAAATTCGAGGAACTAATCGAAAAGGCCCTAGTCAACGAGGTCTCCCTCGAGCAGTTCCGCGGAAGATCTGAGTCGATCACCTTTTACCTCAAAGAGCTTCCCGGGGGAGCCCCCAACTCATATATTCCCCTCCTCATCAAGGCAAGGATGGCAAATTTCGAGGTTCAAAGGATCCTGGTCGACGAAGGCAGTTCGGTAGACGTGATGTACACTCACCTCTTCCGGACTCTACAGCTCGACGAATCCCACCTCTCGTCGTATGTGGGGTCCGACTTACAGGGGTTCAACGACTCAAATTCTCGACCATGGGTCTACATAAAACTCCTTTTCACCTTCGGCGAAGACGTCGCTTCTCGACAGGTGAAGGTCCGCTTCTTGGTGGTAGACTGTCACTCCCTCTACAACACCATTATGGGGAGGACCACTTTAGCCGAGCTCATCGCCGTCCCCTCAACTATCCATCTCAAGCTGGAATTTTACACCAAGAGAGGACGTGTCGCTACCATCTGCGGGGACATCAAAGTAGCGAGGAGGTTCCCCAATGCCGTTGCCAGGGGACAGACCCTGGTGGACCCAAGGGCCCAGCAGACCAACAAGCGAGATGGGCCGGACAACGCCCACATCGAACCTCCCAAGACCGAAGAGCCTCAAGGTCCCAAGGTAGACTCGGTGGACCTCAAAACTTGGTTTACAAAGGATGAGGTCGAAGGACAGAGCGGCAACAATGATCCCCTCCGCCCGATCCCGGATGGCGAGTTCAAGCTCGTTCCCCTCGGCGAAGATTCTAGCAAGTGTGTCAAGCTCGGAGCAGATATCCCTGACCTAGCCAAGAAACAACTCAAAGCCTACCTCAGGGACAACACAAACCTCTTTGCATGGAGCGCAGCGGAGATGCCCGGACTCGACCCTCAGGTCTCCTGCCATCAACTCCCCATAGACCCGACTGCTAGGGCCATAGTACAACGTAGGCGTAGGCAGTCTCCCGAAAAAGCGGAGGCTACTGAAAAAGATATAAAGGACCTCCTAGAGGCAAATTTTATTTCCGAGGCCAAGTATTTAACTTGGCTCTCCAACGTTGTACTTGATAAAAAATCTAATGGAGAATGGCGTATGTGCGTTGACTATACTGATCTCAATCGGGCATGTCCTAAAGATGTTTTTCTTTTGCCTAACATTGACATGATGGTCGACAACTCGGCCGATTATAAATTGTTATCATTTATGGATGCATATTCAGGTTATAATCAGATACCCATGGCGATGAGCGACAAACGTTGTACGACTTTCATGACGGCCTCGGGCAATTATTACTACAACGTAATGCCCTTCGGACTAAAGAACGCAGGGGCCACTTACTAGCGGATGATGAACAAAGTCTTCTGCGGCGAGATCGACGACATGCTCGAGGTCTACATGGAAGACATCATCATCAAGTCTCACACCGAGACCGATCACGCCGCACATCTTAAAAGGGTGTTCGATCAAGCTCGACGGTGTCAGATGCGATTCAACCCGGAGAAATGCACCTTTGGTGTCAAGGCGGGAAAATTCCTAGGGTTCTATCTTACCGAACAAGGAATCGAGGTGAACCCCGACAAGTGTCGGGCGTCCTCCGAGCTGCCCATGCCCAGCTCTAAAAAGTCCATTCAAATCCTGAACGACATGCTAACATCCCTCTCCCGTTTCGTTGCTAGGTCGGCCCAACATGCCCTTCCATTTTTCAAACTTTTACGGAAAGGCCCGACCTTTGAGTGGAGCGAGGAGTGCGGGCACGCCCTCTTGCACCTCAAGAGGGCACTTTCTCAGCCACCGGTGCTCTCGCGACCACAAGATGGAGAAACCCTGTACTTATACTTAGCCGTTTCTAATGAAGCTGTGAGCGCAGTCCTCATCCGCGAAACGGAGGATGGACAAAAGCCAGTCTATTTCATGAGCAAAGCGTTGCAAGGGCCTGCGACCAAATATCAGCAAATCGAGAAGGTCGCGCTAGCCCTTGTCATCACAATGAGGAGGCTCTGGTACTATTTCCTCGCTCACACTATCGTCGTGAGGACTGAACAGCCCATAAAGTAGCTCCTAGCCCGACCAGACATGGCCGGCCAAATGCTCAAATGGTCTCTCGAGCTCTCCGAATTTGACATCCGCTACGAGGGAAGGAAGGCCCTAAAAGCGCAACCACTAGCCGATTTTGTCACCGAAATGACCACGCATGAGCTGTCGCCAAGTGGGGACAAGAGGTGGACTATTTACGTCGATGCATCCTCGAGCTCAACGGGAAGCAGCGCGGGGATCCTCCTCGAAAACGAGGAGGGAGTCGTCATCGAACATTCCCTAACCCTCGTTTTCCCGACATCAAATAATCAGGCCGAGTATGAGGCGTTACTCGTCGGGCTACGTATGGCCGAGGATTTGGGCGCTCGAGAGATCCAAGTATTCACGGACTCCCAGCTCGTCGCATCGTAGGTCCTCGGAGACTACCAGACCAAAAACGATAGCCTCATCGTGTACCTTAACTTTGTAAAGGAAAAAATGAGGAATTTCGACCAGGCAGAAATCAAGCACGTTCCCCTAGAGCAAAATACCCGAGCCGATATCTTGTCAAAACTTGAAAGCACCAAAAAGAAAGGTGGAACAAATCCGTAATACATGAGTCTCTTCCCCGGCCGAGCATTGAGAAACCCACTATGTTGCTCAACATGCTTGCCATCGGGGACGCGGATTGCTGGATGACCCCGATATTCAACTACCTAACCAAGTGGGAGTTGCCCGCAGATAAACTAGAAGCAGCCGCCACCAAATGTCGAGCATGTTCCTATGTTGTCCTCGAGCAGCGCTTGTATCGACGGGGTTCTCCATCCCCCTTCTAAAGTGCGTCGAGGAGTCCAAAATACCTGCCATACTCCACGAGATCCACGAGGGCATCAACGCCCAATAATTGGGGGGACGGTCCTTCGTTCGGAAGGCATTACGCGTAGGATACTACTGGCCCACCATGCAGCAGGACGCCAATGAACACGTTAAGAGGTGTGACAAGTGCCAGCGCCACGCCGACATGCACGTCGCCCCCCACACGAACTCACCACGCTCACCTCACCGTGGCCTTTCAGCTGGTGGGGAATGAACATTCTCGGGCCATTCACGCAAGGCTCCTACCAAAACAAGTACCTCATTATGGTCGTCGACTACTTTACAAAGTGGATAGAGGCCGAGACCCTCGCCAAGATCACCTCCTTTAACATCCTCCGTTTTTACAAACGAAACATCCTTGCCCGCTTCGGCATCCCGCAAGCGCTCGTTACGGATAACGGAACGCAGTTCACCGACCAGAATTTCCACAGTTTTGTCGCACGGTTAGGCACGAGGCAGCACTTCACCTCAGTCGAGCACCCCCAGACGAATGGCCAAGTATAAGCCGCAAATAGGGTCCTTTTGCGAGGGCTCAAACGACGACTGAGGGAAGCCAAAAAGAGTTGGGTCGAAGAGCTGCACAACGTGCTATGGGGTTATCAGACAACCCCCCACTCAACCACCGGGGAGTCTCCTTTCCGACTAACATATGGAACAGAGGCGGTCATCCCCGTGGAAATCAAAGAGCCATCACGGCGCACCAAATTCCCGCTAGACGAGGAAGTGAAAGACGAAGCACTGCGCGAAGAGCTGGACTTGGTTGACGAGATCCTAGTAGGAGAAGCTCTCCGAGAAGCCCGTCTGAAGCAGCAAATCACTTTACGGCACGACACCAAAGTCATCAAGCGGGAATTCGACGTTGGCAACCTGGTCCTCCGGAGGAATCATAAGGAATCTCATGAAGAGAAGCTGACCGCCAATTGGGAGGGCCCATACCGCGTCTGGGCCAAAACTGGCACAGGGGCGTATTACTTAGAAAATTTAACCGGAGTACAACTCCCTCGACCTTGGAACGCTACAAAGCTAAAACAATACTATAACTAAGCCACCCTGATCGCGTGCCCGGTGACTTAGTGGTCGACGCGCCCCAACTGGGGAATCAACTCGACCTTGGGCCGCGGAATGGTGCTAACGCGTGCTCAAAATATCAACAAGCATGGGGTTCCTCTAGAAGCGTCGAGCAAGAGAACCCCTGCACGATGCGGGCACCTTGATCGAGACCTGCGAGCTACAACGTACTTTTGGCAGTATGTCCGACTCGTGACGGACTATATACGCCACGAGGCTAGAGTCCCAAACGCGACTACGGCCTCGCCTGGCGGCCTTCGAGGCCTCCCCTTTCAACATATGCGTTAGAAACAATAACAAGGTCGAGTATATATGAAACCAAATATAATGCAGATTCAAATAAAATTGAACGAGAATTCATAAACAAAGTCGACCATCAAGGCCGACAAAATAGTACAAACAGGCTCAAGACCCAAAGTTAAACACACAATTTCAAATAAGAAATATAAAATGGCGCGCAAGCCAAAAGCAACGGACTCGCAGGCCCAACTTCACCAACTTAAACTTTTGGAGGAGGCACGATCTGCCCATTGACCACACGATGGAAAGGACAAATCCCGACTGTCATGAGGTCCACGTCCGGGTTAACCATCTACATCTACTGGACGACTTGATCGAACCCAAAGGACAGCGCCTCCACGGTGTCATCCTCGAGCACCCTTATCCGTCCGATCAGCTCCACCCTGGAGGAGAGCGCCTGCTTGTCATTGGAATCATCCTCGACAGGGGACATCTGCTCCTCTAGTGCGTTCACACGGGCTTCCAACTGTTTCTTCTCTTCGGTCAGGGGGTCCACCTGCAACCTCAGCTCGTTTAACTCCTTCGCCAACTGCATGTGTGTGATACGGTGAACTAACTTTTTAGGTTTTTGTATCGCAAATGTGCGGATAGCAAGAGTCGCCACCGACTTTTATTTTTATCCAATTAAGGGAAGGTAAAAGTACAGAAAAAGACCTTCGTTAGATTCTGAGTAAGGGAGAAGGTTATGAAAAGAGAAGGTATTAGCACCCCTTTCCATCCGTAGTTATCTACGGGCTCTTAGTTTCTCTTTAGATCACTTTAAAAAAAAAAGTGTTTTCTGTGTGTTTGAAAATGTTTTGAAAAGGCATTTCGCTTTGACTTTGTAATGATTCATGTAGGAATGTATACAAAGTGTTTGGAAATGTTTTGTTTTGAAAAGAGTTTGAACTTTGACAAAAGTGTGAAGTGTGAAAAGTATTTTGATAGAGCAAACAACTAAAAGTCTTATTACCTACTCAGAATTGGTCATTTTCGTGTTGTTTTACGTTCCTTTAGAATAGTGCTATCCATACCATTAGTTGGTAGGTAACTCTATTTGTTGGATGTAAGCGGGACGTTCGAAGGGACATCGGATGGTCATAGAAAGCAACTTGTAGGAAGTATCCTAGCACATTCGAAGGGACTATCATCATTTTTCGTAGGCGACAATCGAGGGTCAAGATCATGTATTCGGAGGCGACGTCGTGGGTCTTATGATCTTTTTATCGAAGGGACTATGATGATTTATTTGAAGGCAACGGTGCTAGAATACCTCTACGTTCGAGGGACATGACCAATTGTAATCGTAAGGCAACGAGAGAGAATTACCCTAAGGGGTGCATGTGTGAAAAGAGTGTGTTGATTCAGGTATTTTATCTTGAAAATTAGTGAGCTATGTTGATTATTATCTTGCCATACACGCCTAGTTACTAGCAATTTATAGGGTGCGGAAATTAAAATGCGGAATGTAAAGATGCGGGAAAGGTAAATGTCCTACGCTATTACATGGCTTTGGGGCAGATACATAATTTAAACTTGCGGAAAATAAAAACCTAATTTAAACTATTACATCCCATGAACAGTTACATTATTGGAAAAATGAAAACGGTAAAAGAAACCATCTGAAACGGAATAACCTGTAAAAGAATGAGAAATCGGAAAATACGAGATGAATCGAATAAGAGAAAAAATGTTAGAAAGATGCAATTTTTTGAATGAGAAAAATATGACATGCTGGAAATAACATAAATATGCTAAAATAATTTTTTGGGATTTTTTGGATGCAATTTAATAATTAAAATACAATTAAGATTGATTTAAATGCTAAATTATGAATAAAAATAAATATGCATGCAAAATTATATTTTTTAATTTTATAAATTAAATAAGTATTTTCTGAAAATAAATGCAAAAGGAAAAATATTTTTGATGATTTTTAATGCATGAAATAAAATATGAAAAGAAATTAAAATTGTATGCAAAATATTAAATAAATTAGAAAATAGAAAAATAGTAAAAAGTTTGAGTTTGTAAAAAGGAAATGCAAAACCGGTTCCAGTGAGGATCGAACCCAGGACATGGGAGAGCATCTGTGCACAGTCCACGCCTTAACCAACTGAGCCAAGTGTGCAAGCTGTTTGAAAACTGGAACGAGTGGATTACAACACGCGTCACTTTCCCATTGCTTCGTCTCCGCGCCAAGCTTCGTCTCTTTCGTTTTGAATTTTCAAAAGCTTGCGTCGGCCTTTCTTCGACGCTACAGACCCTGGCAAAATTGAAAACCCAGCATACATAATATAAATAAGTTCTAAAGACATGGTTCGATTCCAGACATCATTCCGGATTCATTGGTACTAGTCTCGTGGTCCAATTTTTCCTATTTCGTGAAACCCTAAAACGGCATAGGAAACCCTAATCATGGCATATTGTGTTTCCGGCCATGGAAATTCAATCAAAGTGCCCAGAATGCTTGCAAACTCATCACTAATCACAAAAATAACAATGAAACATGTTAATAATGCATGAAAATTAAAACACGATTTTGGATTTTTCAAGAACAAACCAAACTCGGATTTTCTGATTCTGGATGGATTTGAGCAAAGTGAGGGTCTGGGTCGACTCAAGAGGTATCAAGGAATGTGTTGGACACCTCAAAATCGATTGAAAACGGCTGCAGATAGGATTGCACTTTGCTTGTTTGCCACGGTTTTTTTGAGCTTGGAACAGGGTTCTTGAGTCAAATTTTCTACCCTAATTCGTGTGGTATGTATCATGTATATATAGTAGAAGGATTCAGAGTTGTTTTGGGAAAGATTTAATCAATGATCAATGCCAATCAAATTTGATTTTTGTACAAAATCAAATCTTCAAATTTTGATCAATTCTCAATCCAATCTTGCCATATCCATCAAATTTCGAAAATTGCTGGCTTTTAATGAGTTGATTGGATCCCAAGGAAGAAATAAAAATCAAGTTTGCAATTAATTTTGATTTTATACTCTATTTTTAAATTTAATTTGTATTTAAATGAATAAATTCCAAATTAAATAGAAAAATAGAATAAAAATTCGTGGCATTGGGCTTGGATATTCCTAATGGTGTGAGGAATAAGTTTGGATGAAGAAAAAGTAGGCCCATTTGCAAAGTTTTTGATTTTTAGAAGTATTTCTCTTTGTGCACTTCTTCAAAATTGCCCAACTTGTGAATGGTGTATCTTGCTCAATTTTCCATATTTTTAAGTGTTCTTGGGCTTTTTGGAAAGCTCTAAGAGTCCTCTAACCAACCCGTTTGGTCTCATCTCAATTGGAGTTTCCATGCTCAATATATCTTCAAAACAAAATGTTGACTTTTTGTTGACTTTGAAAATGACTCAGAATGTTTTGAGCCATACCTCTCAAATGAAGCATTTTTGACATTCTTGTGAGACATGAAGTTGTAGAGAATTGAATTTCCTTCAAAACAAGAGGTGGTGGAAAATTTCTGAGAAAGTATGAAGAAGTTATGATCACCAAAGTTCATTGACTTTTCATCTAGAAACCCTAATTTAGAAAGTTTGACTTTTGAGCAAATCTTGAGTTTTCTTGATGAATCATGATCAACCCTTGATCAAATGATGAATGCTACTTCAAAATGAGGATGTTGACCAAAAATTATGAAGTTTGACAGTATGTTGACCAGCTTGACGCTTTGTCCAATACAATTGATTTTCAACCATCTGAGCAATTGTCTGAGGAAACTTGACTTGTGAGGCTTGAAACTTGACATGGAGAATCTTTGAAGCATATGAGGAGGCATGAAGACCATTGGAGATGTTGGAAGTCCATCTTGATCTGAGAATCACCAAACCCTAGTTTGGGTTGATTGTCTAGGAGAAGGTTTGTCTGATCAACTCTTGAGGAATCCTTGAGTATGGATGTATGAAATATCTTGAGAAGATGGAGGGAAAATTTTGGGGTATGACAATGTGCCTATCTTGTTAGCCCCAAAACCTCAACAACTCGTTGTGGTACTCCATGATTTGTACCTCCAGCTCGACTATCCGGGCACGATCCCCGTCGAGCTTGGCCTTGGAAGAAGCAACATCGCTATTCAAATAAGCAATACGCTTCAAGCACCGATGATGGCGCCACGCTTGTTAGGGTCTCTTTCTAAGCCTTCCGGTCACACCCGAGGATAGCTTCCCTTTCGGCCTTCTGCACCCCCATGGAATTCGCTTCAAATACGTGCCTCTGGCCATAACACGGGGGCAAAATGAAAGTCTCCCCAGTTGAAGCCGATGTCCCAGGGACCCCCTATTCCAGACGCTCGCTCCTTCGGCTTTTCAGCGGTTTCTCAAGAGATGACGCGGGGGAAGGAGTGGTTCCGGCCGCTTGGCCGTCAGTCCTCGCCTGTCCTTGAAGTGCTGCGACGCGATCTTTGGCCGAACCATGCACAACTTTTTGCCTCAGCTTCAGCATGCGCTCCTCCATGGCCGCCATCCGATCTGCAAACAAACAAAAGGTTAGAAAATGTGTAATCAAAAGATGACAATCACCCGCGATCCCCGAACATATTACCTAGAAGTTTTAGCGCGTCCAGATCAGACGCGCAATCCGACATAGCTTTTGTATTGATATACCGTCAAGCAATCTTAATTTTCCCGTGAGAATCGAGGAGGACATTTCCCTCCCGATCCACACAGGTGGATGACCTGAACCCCTTTACGAAATTTTCCAGCCTCTTGTACAAGAGTTGGTCTTGCATGTCTAGCTTGACATGCTTTGCGGAATAAAAGTCGGCCCCCCGGTCGTAGTGTTTTCGGTCTCATTCAAGCGGGAACCTCGCCTTTAACCTCTCTCCCTCTTTACCGCCTTCATCGACCTCCACAAATCGGGAAAAGAGCGTATCCTCGGCTCCCCTCGTGAGGGGTTTCACAACATAGAAGCGTTTTTTGAAGTCCCATACAGACTCCAGATACGGACGAAACAATTTCCCCGACTACTTCAGGGACACCGAGGCGCACTTATCATCGACCATCTGCCGTTGTAGGTGGAAGATGTGAAAGAACAGCGGTAGGGTGGTCCCAATGTCCAAGTACCAACAGACCAGCTCGAGGGGGCCAATTCCAACCACGTGAACACCCCTAATTGGTAGCACGTGAAGGGCATACGGAAGCCTGCCTCCCGGAAGGCGAATTCATACATCGAAAACTAGGTCGACGCATACGAGGAGCATATCCTCCTGCTCTCCCCGGGGATCTGGACGGCCCACGAAGGCTCAAAGCCCTCATTTAGATCCTCGATTATGTTGAACTCCGATGAGGGGTAGACAGTGAAATCCGAGCGAAACTCCCTTGGTTCGGGCGCAACCCACAAGAGGTCTACGACCAGCCTGATTCGTCGAAGGGTGCTCGTGCCCTCCCCATGCAGATTTTCAGAAGGCTGTTCCCCGGCACCTGAAAAGCAATGAAAGAAAAGTGAATTCGACGTTATCAAATCCACCCTTCCACCACAAGTCAAGTGAAAGGGCGAGATGCTCGGCTTGGCCCGAGGCTCGACCCCTCAACCTTTCGGGCCGTCTATACGAGAAATCAAAATCCCCGAGAAACCTATACCTGTGGCCTCGAGCCCCATAATTACGCTCGCGAGATTCTTAAATCCTCTCGAGACATTCATTCGGGTTCCCGGGAAGGTCATGATTCTTCCCATGGCCCTCACAATATTCCCAGTGATATTCATGGTATTCCCCGGGTCACTCACATTCTTCCTCGAGACATTCAAAGGAATCCACGCGTAGCCCACGATTTTCCCCGAGAGATCCATACTCGTCCCCGCGACATTCATAAAATTCCCCGGCAGTTTCATCCCAAACCCGAATCTAAAGCACAAAATACTAAGAGTTCAAAGGATATTTACCTGCGTTAGAGTTAGTAGACATCCTGAATGTTGAAAACTTCGAGATTTTGCACCTTCGCATGGAGAAATTTGGAAGCAAGAGTTGATGAACAATTTTTTTGGAGCATAGCTCTTGCAATGATAAATGGTAAAGCTAAAGCTAAACTAATTAATCGTCTTCATCTGATGAAGAACTAAATGCTTGATGTAACTTCAACTTCAGGATTTCTTTCCCATAGTAAGCTTTCAGTTCAGCTTTCTCGGCTTTAAGCTTGTTGATGACTTTCTTCCATTCGTCAGGAGCAGGATTGCTGGTCGTCATTTCTTCAAGCTTTCTTTTTCTTTCTTTGATGTATCTTTTGATCGCGTTATCTTTCCGATGAATCTTCTCATCTTTATCCATGAGCCATTCATCTTGGAAGTAGAGCAATTTCTCATGATCTTTGACCTGCTTCTTAAGCTTCTCATTTTCAAAGTCAATCTTAAGAAACTTGTCTTCCAAAGCTTCTTTTTCTAGCCTCATCTTGGCCAAAGCTTCTTGGTATTCTCCCATAGTCTCAACTGGAAAGGTGGTCGATTTAGACACTGCTAAGAACATGGGTTCTTCGTAAGTATAAGGCATTCAGAATTCCTTTGCTCTTTTCTTCACCCAAGAAGTGTAGATTTCCATGGCTAGACAATTCCTTGCATTACCCTTTTCTTTCCTTCGGATGTGATGCCAAGCTCTTATCATTCTGGCTTTCAAACCTTGGGAATCTTCCCCTTCATGATAGAAGTAGCTTTCACCCAGAAACCAAGGGGTTTACTAGAGTTTGCATACCCGAGTTGACGTCTCGCCAAGAATGGGTTGTAGTTGATTCCTCCTTTTGTACCAATGAGAGGTACGTTGGCAAATTCTCCACAGCTTTCAATGATTTCCATCTCATTTTTTGCCAAGGTATACCAATGGATATCGTCGTTGGTGAGAGACATGAGTCTTCGAGACCAATGCCAACCGTTTTTGTTTTCGCGGAAGATAGAAGACTTAGGCAAGTGTGAGACAATCCATTTGAATAAGAGAGGTACACAACACACAATAGTTCCATCTCCTTGACGATTCCTATGATGAATGGAGAAATACGTGCCACCGAGCAAAGTGGGAATGGGATTTCCAATCAGAAAGATCCTTATGGCGTTGATATCAACGAAACCTAAGACGTTGGGAAACAACACCAATCCATAGATGAGCAGAGCTAAAACAGCTTCAAAAGCTACCATATTACCGGCTTCAGAGAATTTAAGAGCCTTCTCCATTAGGAACTTTGAAGCTAGTCCTAAGAGTTTTCCTTTGGTAGTTAGGTTTTTGTCTATCTCAGATTTCTTTAAGTGAGTCATTGTTGCAATGACTGGTGACTTAGGAATGGCTTCCAAACCATTGAAAGACACCTTATCTGATACTGAGATACCTAGGATGTGTGCGTACTCTTCCAAAGTAGGCATCAACTGATAATCAAGGAAAGTGAAACAGCGATAAACTGGATCATAAAACTGAACGAAAGTTTTGAGAAATCCTTCATCAACATTTGTGTTTTGGACAGTTAAAAGAGTTCCATAGCGTTTTCTGAAATCCTAGGGATCTTCTACCAAGGATGCTAACTCTTTTAACTTTCCTACATCAGGAATTCTAAAACTGTATTTCTTGGTAAATCTTCCTCTGACGTCCATCACTCTAACCTAAAATATTTACAAAGAAAAAATCTCTAAATTCTTTGGAAATGGGAAGAGAAATGAAGTTTTTTTTTGAATGCATGCATCAATGCCACAGAGATACAAACATGGTTAGTGGTTATACACACGTTCAAGCGTTTGAAGTCACGAGCATGAAGCCAACGATAAGAACCAAACTTGGTTAAGTTCTAAGGGCTTATTCATTTGTGAAACAGGTTCTACTGATAATACAGGTTCAACGATTCTCTTTGAAATATTATCGGATTTGTTGAATACTAGAAGTCCAATAATATTTTTCAAGAAAAACTCGCCTGATCGTAGTCTCGCATGACAACTATTCTAAGCTTACGCCTGAATAACTTCTACAGTACATCCTAAATGGCCAGGATGGGTTATGTGTTCTACAACCACTCAGCTTCGTAAGTTCCCTTGAAAGCAAAATGTCTTCGCAAATACTTGCTAAACACAAATACTCCCAAGACAACCTCCACTGAGAGAGGGATCTCAAACTAACTCAGTAAGTAATGAAACTTGCCACGAGTTAATAGGAATATACCCCCACCTAGATCTTAAAATGTTTCTTAAATCCGGGTTAGGATTTCTTTCCATCAGATGAAATCGCAAAACACACAATAAAGAAAAGCAAACATATGCACATATGAAAGCTTAACCCCTTTTTTTTTCTTTTTGAAAACAAAAAAGCTTGGTGCTCTTTGGCAGAGTCACAATTTTTTTTGAAAATAAAAGTTTAGCGTACTCCCCAGCAGAGTCGCCATTTTTTCTGTTCGCGTTAAAAAGTGACGCGCGAGGGAATCGAATCTGAATTCGAATTCTCTGGCTCGAAATAATTTACTCTTTTGATTTGTTTATAAAGATGTCGCGAGCATCAAGCTTTATTATTTCCAAGACAAGAAAAATGAGATGAAAAAGGGGAAAGCTACAATACCATCAATTGATATGATATGCATTACGACTAGCGCGAACTAGACGCAACGTATTGGGGAGATTCCGGGAAAGGGGGTTTGTTATATAAAGGGAATAGATGTGGCACCCTAAATATATATAGTTATCTATAGCTTTATATATGAATAGTTTGATATGTTTGTGTGTTTTAATTTGCTATTTCTATTCTTGGGAAAGTTTCTCTTTGGATTTTAAGAAGGGAAGATTATGTGGGATCCTAGGTTTTGTTATTATTGTGCTCGCAAAGATCATTGGGATCTTCTGCATACATATCCCTTAATGGGAATCATAGCATTTATAGCTCGGATCTAAGGGAGCTATGGTTTTGTTTGGTTTGAGGGAGAAAGAAGTATGCTCGGCAAGGATGAGACCTTGTGCCTACGTATTCTCAAAGGGATGTTGAGAAAGTCAGAGCAATCGTAGTTCCCACTTATGCTAGTGGAAGCAACGGGATGTTATTAAGAGACAAAGACAAATGTCATCTTAATGAAAAATGTATCTAATCTATTTCATCACATACATTTTGAAGGGTTTGATTGATTTAATCTTTCATCGTAAGTTATAGGTGTTTTGCTTGAGTGTACAAGCGTTACCACTTACGAGTTAAGAAAGATGTTTGAAAAATGATTGAATCTTTAATTGTAAGCATTGGATGTTTTGCTTGAGTGTACAAGCGTTACCACTTACGACTAAGAGATGTTTTTGTTTGAAAAAGTGTTTGAAAAAGTTTTTGATTGTATGTGATGTGATAGATGAGATACTTCTTCAATAGAGATGATAAATATCTAAATATCTAGGAGAAATTGATTGGATTAGGGGGATGCTTTTAAGAAGCCTGTGGGTCCTTGTATTGTAAGCCCAAGAGGAGGCATTCCGAGGGTCATCGAGGGTCCTTGTGTTGTTAGCCCAAGAGAAGGCATTCCGAGGGTCATCGAGGGTCCTTGTATGAAGCTCAAGAGGAAGCTATAGGGTATGGCTGGCTTTGGCTTTAAGAGTGGTTTCACCGGGAAACCATCCTCTTAGGATTCAAGAGTGATTTCACGTGGAAATCATCCTCTTAGGGTTCTATCCTAGCGCGGGTGATTCTTTGTATTGGAAGCCCAATAGGAGGCTGTTAAGAGATTTCCTAGTCTCTTTCTTGTTTGATGCCCAAGAGAAGGCTAAACTCAACGAGGAGTTCTTTTGAACGAAGCCCAAGAGGAGGCTAAACTCAGCTGGGGAGTGTTGTCTTATATGAAGCCTAAGCGGAGGCTAAACTCAGTAAATGAGTTAGCTTGCACAAAGCCCAAGAGGAGGCTAAAGGGGAACCTAGTTGTTAGGCTAATTATTATGTTATAACTGAACAATTATATAAACAAGTGTGTGATATGTATTCACAGGAGTTTATGAAGGAAATATAAACAAGTGTATAAAACAAACGTTTTAAGGCAAGTGTAACTTGATTATTTACGAGTTTGGATTGTGCACAAAGAAATGAATATGTACACGAAGGGGTGTTTATGTACAAGGAAATGAATATGTACATAGGAGGGTTGGGACTTACACCGTGAGGGAGGCCCATTGGTTTAAGAGGAGTTTCACCGGGAATAATGCTTCTCTTAATACCAATGGAATTGGTGTATAAACAAGCGAATGAAAACAAATGAAAGAAGTTTGTTTATGCTTGAATATTTACAAAGATGATTGAATATTTACAAGGAAAATTTAATATGTACATAAAAAGGATTGAGACTTACACCGTGAGGGAGGCCCATGATCAATTAAGAAATTCAAGGAGAAACCTGGTTTTGTTGAAATGTTTTGAAAAAGGTTTTGAAAAAGATTTTGAAAAATGAAGTATATTCACAAGAAGTTTTGAAAAGATTTGAGTTTTGAAAGTTTAAAAGAAAACATCTTTGAAAAGTATTAAGAAATACTTAAAATGTCTCATTTTTGACTTAATAAAAATATAATCAAAAGAAAATATTTTTGGATTTTTTTTGACATAATCATAAAATAGGTGTATTAAATGACAAGTGTGCAAAAAATCATCTCAAAATGAGAAGTTTTGAATGGTTTTTGAAAATATTTAAGTTTGCTAGAAACTTGAGAAAAAAAAGAGTTTTTTGGTCCTAAGGAGGTTGGAACCTTGGACATTTGGCTTAGAAAATAAAGATTTTCCAATGAGCCATTTGTTAAACTTGTCATTTAATTACCTTGTTTAGAAGGAAATTTAAAGAAAATGAAAGTTTTGAAAATGTCCAAAAATTGCATTTCTGTGAAGGGTTCAGAAGTTGGATTTTTGGAGGATCAGAAGTTGTTTTGAAAATTGGAAGTTTGGAAAAAAGGTCCAGAAGTTGGACTTCTGAAGGATTCAGAAGCTGCTTACTTCTGGAAGAGTTAGAAGGCTTGGCTTCTGGAGCGCGTTGAAAGGAGCACCTAGAAGCTTGCATCTTCTGGAGCATGTAGAAACATGCTACTTCTGGCTGCTGGCTGCGTGAGAGGCTTGTGAGAAACACATTGCTTCTGGGGCGCTTCTGGGCATGAGAAGGAGTTTGGCTGCTTCTGGCTTGCTTCTGGGCTAGAAACATTAGAAACTTCAAGTTTCTAAGGACAGAAGTACTAGAAGTACTTCTGATCATAGTGGAAATGGAGGAACTTCTAGGGGCAGAAGTTTCAGAAGCGCTTCTGGAGAACAAGTTCCAGAAAGCGTGTAATTCCTTTTAATAGAAAAAAGGTTCCAGGGGGATTCGAACCCTGAACCTTTGGCAAGGCAAGTGACATGAGAAGCGTGCTGGCAACCGCTGGGGCGGTAATACATCCATTGTTTTAAGTTAAACTAGAAATATATATTTTAAACCTTGCTTTCAGAAATTGAAATTTGAAAACTCAGCTTCATCTTCTTCGCTGGACAGCGCGCAACATCCATGGCCATGGCAAATTCGAACTTCTTTAGTTTTTGATCAATTTTAAAAGTTTAAAATGCCATTTCATCTAGATTTTTGCCACGATTTTGGACATGTATTTTGTTGGAATTATTAATCAAAGATGAACACGAATTTTAACAATCCCAATTTGAACCCTAACTGAAAAAGTGATTAATTCTTTAAGCACAATTGATTTTAGTTCAAATTAAGGATCCAGATAGCTTTAGTGATTGAATATCTACATTTTCCTTTTCAATTTTAAAGTTAAAAGTGCATGAATTGAGGATTCAAAGTTTGAAAAATTCACCTCTTGGTATGAAATACCAGTTCGAGTTAGACAGCTTCCAGGTGCAAAGTAAGGATTGCTTTAGCTTCCTTGAACCTCCCTGAATGTGTTCCTACCCTTAGTTTGTCCTGAGGATGGCTAGAACTCTCTGACCAAGTCAAGTTGCAGCCACTTGAAGTGAGTTTTGATTTTGGATTTAGAGTTGTTACAGGTCAGTGATGATGATCTAGATTACTTCTATGAAGTGTATGGAAGGTTTTTGAAGTGTTAAATCCAAGTTAGCACGAGCAAATTAGGAGATAGCAAGTTAAGGCATCATTTGCAAGCTTTTGATTTTTTGATTATGATTCTGAGTTTGATCACTTCTTGTGATGTTTTTAAGTTTTAAACTACTTCTAAATGATGTTTAGAACATGTTAGAAACTTAAGTTCACTCAAATTTTGCAAGATTTGGAGATTGCAAAAATTCCCTCTTATAACTTAGAAACTTGAATTTCAAGAAAGAAAGAGTGAAAGCTTGATTATGATAGTTTTGGTGTAGTTTGAAAATGAGGAAATGACCTCTATTTATAGGCCAAGAAATCTGAATGATTTGGCAAAGTTATAATTGAAGGAAACTTGCAACTTGGTTAAGAGGTAAAATAGAATCTTTTGCATTTAATGCAAAAGTTACTTTCTTAACCATGGTTAAGTTTTTATCTTTGATTCAATCCTTTCCTCAATCATTCAAAACTGATATTTATCAGTTATAATCTACCTCTAAGTGATGACAAGGCTTCTAGAAAGAGAGTTTGTGAAAAAATGACTTAAAGTTCTTGAAAAATGACTTATAATTCATGGTTATGGAGCTCTAAGTTTAAATTTCAAAACCTTAGCTACACAAAGTGTTTTTTCAAGTTCTTGGACATTTTGGAAAGCTTGTAACAAGGGATACAACTTTCATGTTTTGAGTTTTTTCTGAATCCAAATGGATCTAGGTGAAAAATGGCCTAGAAAGTGAGGAAAAACCATGTTTCTTAACACTTGAAATTTTTTCTAAGTGTTAGAAATTTTTCAAATCTTGACTTTTTGTTGACTTTTTCACATTTCTTGATTTTTTATGATCATGATGGATCATTTGAAATGTTTTTATGATTGAAAAAGTTTAGTTTTGAAAAAGTTGACCAAAAGTCAAAGTTTGACTTTTCTGAGCAGATGAATTTTCATCAGATGATTCAGAATTTGTCTGATGAAGAAACATGGACTTTTGAAATTTTTTGAATCAAGAAATTAGGTCAAGATGTTGAATTGAAGATGTTAAGATCAATCTCCAAGCAAATAGGTCATTCATTGAGCAGAAAGTCAATGATTCACTATCCTCGATCAAAACCCTAATTGGTCGATTCATGATAGATCATGAGAAAAAGTTGGGAATCTGAAGATCAAATGTTGATGATTGATTAAGATAGATCATTTGAGGTGAGTGGAAACTCAAACCCTAATTGATCATATCTTGAACAAATGAAATTTTGAAGAAACCCTGACTTTGACTTCTAGAAGCCACGCACGATCTATTCTATTCGGAAACTGTTAGTGATGCAGTGATGCATATGTGAGGTGGTATCTTAGGTCAAAATTGGGGTATGACACCCGTCCCATCCAAATCGATCGTGTTTCGCATCCCGATCGATCAGTGGTCTCCCGTGGAAGGTGCCATGACAGGAGGATCCTCCGACGGACAGATCCTCGTCTCAAAGTCATCGCTCTCTGCGAGAACAAAGACTTGGGGGGTCCTGTTCTGGACTTTCCCACACTTGGCCCATGGCCTTTGAGGCCCAATCCAATAGGCAGATTCGAAGGCTCATTTGCCTATAATGGGTAGGATTTCCTTCCTACACACGTTAGGGCCACGTGGCCAACGGTTACTTAACCACCACGTGCCCCCAAGAATACCGGGTCAAGCACCCTACGTTCCCGTAACATAACCGTCACCTGCCCTCTGCAAATGCAGGGTCAAACAACCCGCATATCCCGGAGCGGCATACCAGGGAGGAGGCCACGTGTTGGTCTCCTTGCACACGCAAGCCCTGGCAGTCCGTTAGTGGGCTTGGATCCACTATCCACTAATTGGACCTTAGCCCAGCGCTGGGGATCTATAAATATCCTCTCATTCAAGATAGCCAGGTAATTCATTCATTCTCTCCTTTACTTGCTTGCTCTCTCGCCTATTCTTACTTTGGCATCGAAGTCTCTTGCAGGTACCCCCTCTTTCTCCTTCAACCGCCGTTGCAGTTGGGTCGTGACCAACCTTCTGATCAGTATTTATCAATATATATATATATATATATATATATATATATATATATATATATATATATATATATATATATATATATATATATATATATATATATATATATAGATTGAGTAACTAATATAAACACATTTAGAAGAAAACAATTACACAAATAAATGCCCATAAGACATAAAATAAGGTTTTTCTTAAACATGAAAATTAAAATTGAATTATATTATTTTCTCTCTATTTAATGAAATATATAATTTTAATAATTAATTATAGTATTGAAATAATATAATTAATATTTTTAATTAGTATTATTAATATTAATAATAATGATGAATAATAGGAAAGAAATAAAAATTTAAAACATTATGAATGCCGGTACTAATATTTTGTTGTTGTTGTAATTGTTTTTGTTGTCGTCATTGTTATTGTTCTCATTGTTGTTGTTGTTATTATTTTGAGACTATCTTGTTGGTTTTATTATTTTGTTGGCTTTATTTTTATTTTATTTTCATAATATTCATGTGATTATGGATCGTAGTTGGATGAAAGTCAATAAATTAAATAAAGAGTATGAGAATGGCGTGATATAATTTCTTGATTTCTCTAAAAACCATCATAATAATGAGATTTTTTGGTGTCCTTGTAAAACTCTACGCCAAAAAAGACCAAAGAAGGCGTTTTTTTTCCCTTTAACAACGCTTTTTGAAGTAGGCCTTTAGCAGCGCTTTTTTTTTGGAAAAGTGCTTTCTTAGGCCTACTTTAGAATGCCTTTTATGCTTTCTGTAGGCATCTTTAGGCAGCGTTTTCTCAAGGAAAGCCCCGCCTTAGGCCTACATTAGAAAGCGCTTTTTAAGAAAAGCGCTGCCTATGGTATACATAAGACAACGCTTTCAAAAGCGCTGCATTTTATATACCTTTAGGCAACCCTTTTTCTTAAAAAGCGCTTTCAAAGATAGGCCTAAGGCAGCTCTTTTCCTGGAAAAACGCTTTCTTTGGGGTTTTTGATAAACCTATAATTTTTATAATTCATAAACCTACATTTTTGGCAGCATTGTTTCATAAACCTATAATTTACAAGACTAATCCCATAAACCTGTAATTTACAAACGTAATCCCATTATTTTAACAAAGAAGCGATTATATACAAAAAAGGCATTATAATACCATTACATTATATACCATTGTAATCCAAAATATATATACACTATTATAATTCAATTCACGTATTTCTAACACAACCAAAATGAACCTTACAAAGTCATCCCTAACAATAACAAAATCATCCCTAACAACAACTAAATCATCCCTAATTAATAAAAACAGTTCAAAATCGCCTAAATCCGACAAGCAGACGGTCCTGGTCCTGCAAGGCATGAACAAAATAACACGGTCAATAATGTATTCACACAATAATGTATATTACTTTTCACACAATAATGTATAATACTTTTCACACAATTATGTATTAATACCTTATATGATTCTTTTCTCATTCAAATATTCACACAATTCCTCCTTGATTTCTTCTAACTGATTTTTCGTGTAATATGCACACTTGTATTCAGGAAAGTACTACATAACAAAACATAATACGCATAATTTAGTTAAAGGTGATAAATTATATGAAATATCCGATAAATATTAAAACAAATCCTAAGTTAAAAATTCAACCGTGATTGGAATCTCTATTCGATCCAAATGAATGGTTTCTCTCATAAACCTCATAACAAAGTATCCGCAATCTATACTGTTTCGCTGTTGAGCATACTGCATAGAAAAACAAATAAGATTATATAGTTGTCTTGTTTTATCAAGTAGCATCACTATTATAAGCAAAATTTTGAAAATTAATATACCTCCACTTTGATCCATGTAATGTTGCTTGATCTAGCCCGTGGTACTCGAGCGTCTCTTTGAGATCGGAATACTTGTATTTCTCTAACAAAATAAAAACATGTATTTAGAACAATCTCACAGGAATAATTAATTATATAAATACACACGAATATTTAGAACAATCTCACTTACGTATCAATCATTAACTTCATTTCCGGATAATTTGTCCAATCACCATCTACCGAATTCGGATAATAGATCACTTCTTTAATAGGATCCACAACAACCAACAACCAGTGACGTCTATAAATTAAACTAAAAGTTTAGATGGAAATTTTCTCTATAAATTAAAAAAAAGTTTAGAATAAAAATCTAACCCTGTAGGAATAGTATTATACGCCCAAAAATACAAGCTTTCTGTATTGCTGGCCATGAATCTCTCGACTAAGTGCTCTCTTACTGAATCCGGATCGTTAACAATTGACAGTTGGTTGACACGGGAGGAAGACACAAAATGGAATCTGTTTGACAATTGATTTCCGCACATCAATTTGTCATACAAGATCCTTAAATAAAAACATAATAAACATTAGACTATTTTCATTGAAATGTGTAAATAAATTGTTCAGCTAATTAAATAATAGATTGATCGCATTATTGGATGTATACGTGTACAATAACGATGCCTAATTCTTGATGCAAGAAAATTTGATCCATGTCCTCTTTTCCAATTATTTCGAGGCAAGAAAAACCAAAGATACCTTCCTCCATATCCATTTGACGTATAACACCATTCATCAAATCAGATGTTGTAACAAGTGTTTCAAGACACATCCAGAATCGAGGTACTATTTTTCTTGGCACGGTCCTTGGAAGATCCCTTTTCTTGTTGGGTATGCTACTATTTTTATGGCTCACTTGATGTGACCCTTGAGTAGGTACCTAAAAATCATATAACTTAGGTAAATTATAAAATCATGCAGTTTTTTATTCGGATTATATAATTAACACTTTAAACGTACCTATTTTTGTGATACAACAAACATGCCGTGCTGCAAAATCCCTTTATCCTTAGATGGGGGTTTTGTAGGAGTCTAAAATTACCTTGTAAAAAAATGAGGTCAGAATTGACAGTTGAATACTTAAAGATTCATAATGGTTTTCAACATACCTCATCATTTATGAAATTGAGGTCCGATGGCCATGCAACAAAATATCCTATTGCATCTCGCAACAATGTTGTCTCTAAAACAGTGTCAGGTATCGGTAGCAACGCATCCAAATCTAATGCAACATCAACCGATACTTTCAAATGTCCAGCAGGGAGCGGTCTATGGTGAAGTAAATCTCCCAAAGTGTTATGCACTTTTCCCTTGCCAACTAGGCGATAAGTCGGTGACGATAAGTATAACTGACAAGATGAAATGCCCTAAACCAATAATAAATATGTTATTGTTAATGTGTATATATGTAAATGAACATAAATGTGCTATTTTAATTTCATAATAACATATATAATTACATCGGGAAATTTATTTTGACAATTGATACTAGCTTTGTCACTAGTTTCTTTCAATTGTGAACTGCACTTTTCTTCCATATATCTCTCTTTATCCTTTTGCAATTCACGTACTTGTGCTTGTAATTCCTGCAATGTTTGCATCACTTCTTGATTTCTAGGATTTCTTTTCCTTGGATCCTTATACAAGGAGGTTGGAGTCACACCATGTCCTTTACCCCTCACCCGACCGGGATACTCAGCAACATTTAGTGCTCGACTAAGTACGCTTATGTTATCCTGGTCCTCACCTGTGGATACTGATTGAGATAGAGTCTCCTGAAATTCATTTACATATCAAAAATTATTAGTGGAGATAAAAAATTAATTATATATTAATAAAATTTTGATTTAATTAAAGACACAATGTTATACTTACACATTCATCATAAATATGTTGAACATCATCCCTAACAACTCGATCATGCCCACACGAGCTTCCTTCCATAAAACATGTGCCGGAAGTGATGTGTCATCACTTTTCTCTCATCTAACTACGCATTGACACAAATAATAAGATCATCAATTATAACACATTGAGACAATTAATAAGATTGTAGCATTTATATTTACTTACGATTTTTTACTATAAGCGTGCATATCCCAAACACACTTTTTTGTATGGATATATGGGTTTTGATGCTCTCTCGCGATTTGTGTCACTCACTTTCTTGAAATTTTCGTCTCTTCTTTGGCCTACAAAAGCAACCCATTCTTCAGGTGTAATGAAGTTCTCATACTTCATTGGATGTTCCGCTTCAACAAAATTTCCTTCCTCATCCTTAAGAAACTTGTTTGTTAAAAAAGATCTCCACCCTCTGTGTCTTTTTCCGACCAATTGAAGTATATACTTTTTTCAGTTATCTTCAATGTTAAAAGACCTCAACAAAATAACATACGCATAGAGTGTGTTAGTATAAGTAATTTAAACACATTATCGTCAATAAAAAACAAATAACAATCATATATGGTACCTGTATCTCAGTCTAAATTTTCTCTTTACCGATTTCCAACTCTTCTCTTTTCCAGCTAGGAGCGGTGATTGGAATGTGCGTACGAACAAGTGTACCAATGTAGCTTGCCAACTTTGCACCATTAGGCTCAATTAGTTTCTCGTCATCATTCCAATGTACATCATATTTTACGCCTCTATCTCTATCACGAATGATTACCCTCATAATAGTTATGCCTCGTGTAATGTCTCTATCTGAAATTTCATCTGGAGCATTTGCATCTTGTGAGTTTTCTTGATTACTAGTCACTTGACCCGTAATAAATAAAAAATATAAATGAAATGACAAATATAAAAATCCATGATCCATAATACATATATTGAATATATATATAAAAATGACACATATTTAAATTTTATTGAATGATATAGGCTATATACTATTACCTTTTTCACTAACGTCTCTTTCTTTTCTTGGTAGGAATATGTTCTACTCGTCTCTTAACAACGCGGGCGATCGGATTGATCCAAATACCCTTATTAAATGATCATTTCTAATACATGATTCATTCTCATTTTGATCATTTTTGGTCAAAGATTCAATCTCAACATCAATATCACATTGATCTCCAATGTTTTCATCAATTACTTTGTTAGATAAAAGCACTATAGACCATTTCGTACTTGTCGGATCAGCGACATAGAACACTTGCTTAGCTTGAGAGGTTAGAATGAAAGGCTCATCTTTGTACCCCACCCTATTAAGAGCCACTTGCAAAAATCCTGACTTATCCATTTGTATTCCATTATTATTTTCAAGCCACTTCCAACCAAATATAGGAATATGAAACTTCTCATAATCAACCACCCAAATACGCTCGATTACACGAAAATATGACAGATTTGCAAATTTCGAGTTTAAGTCCTTCACACTTGATATGTGCATTGCTTCAGCTACCAAGGTGACCCCACTATTTTGCATAGTGCTTTTATCATCTTATTTTTTGGTATAAAATGTGTATCCATTAATTGCATATGCGCTATAAGAAAACACAATCAAACTTGGACCATATGTTAAACATCTCAACCTTTCTGTTATTGAAGCGGGATCTGAACGATACTTTGAATAAATATGTTCCTTAAACCATGGTATGAAACTTCGATTGTGCTCTCATACTATCCAATTCTCATTTCTATTCGGATTTAAACCTCAGAGAACACCCTTGTGCATTTCAACTTACGGCTCAACCTCAATCTCATTATGAAGAACATACAAATGCACTTGATCCTGTTCGACCCTTGATATTGTCACAACTTTATTTCCAATTAGCTTTTTATCTTCTTTTTTTTCAACAATATGAGAGCCATAATTCGTTCAACTTTTTTCTGATCTACACATCGGAGTAAAGCCAAGTCGTGATTGCATTTGTATAAGACGTCATTACTGAGAAAGAACTTGGCAGTGAATCTTCTTAGGAATTTCTTATCATTGAGACATTCCCCTTTAGGGTATTCTTGAGCCTCGAGGTACCTCTTCACTTCGTAGAACCAAGGTTTCTCTTCCACTCCTTCGGTATCAAGTTCTCAACAGTATGCCGGTTAGTTTAGTCTTTCAATAGTGATTATAGGAGCTTCGTTGTCCCATCTGACTTTAAACATAGATGACATGGTAGATAACGCGTCTGCCAACTGATTCTCTTCTCGTGGGATATGCTCAAAAGTGATCTCTTCGAAGTAGGTGATCAGATTCAACACATGTTCTCGATATAGAATGAGGTTTGGATGCTTCATGTCCCATTCTCCCTTAATCTGATTGATCACCAAAGCTGAATCTTCATATACTTGCAGAAACTTGATCCTCAAGTCAATAGCAGCTTTGATAACCATGATACACGCTTCGTATTCATCCATATTGTTGGTACAGTCAAAACATCATCTGGTGGTGAAAGGTGTATGTGCGCCTTTAGGAGATGTAATTATAGCTCCAATACCGTTGCGAAGTACGTTAGAGGCTCCATCAAAGACCATGGTCCATCGAGATCCTAGCTCAGGGACTTCATCCTGTCCAGGTTCTTCGTAATCGGTGACTAATATAATATCCTCGTCCGGGAACTCGAAATGCATAGACTGGTAGTCATCTACGGCTTGATTAGCCAAATGATCAGCTACCACACTTCCTTTGATTGCCTTCTGAGTAGTATACTGGATGTCGTATTCGGTCAAGATCATTTGCCATCTTGCTATTCTTCCAGAGAGAGCAAGTTTCTCGAATATGTATTTTATCGGATCCATCTTAGAGATCAACAAGGTAGTGTGAGTCAACATATACTATCTTAGTCGGCGAGAAGCCCAAGCCAAAGGCTACAAGTTTTCTTGAGCTACGAGTATCTTGTGTCACAGTCGGTAAACTTTTTGCTAAGGTAGTATATTGCATACTTTTTTCGACCAGACTCGTCATGTTGCCCCAACACACACCCTATTGAATTCTCTAATACTATTAAGTACATGATTAAAGGTCTTCCCTTAATTTGTGGCATTAGGAAAGGAGGTTCTTGTAGGTACTCCTTGATTTTGTCAAAAGCTGTCTGCAAATCGTCGTTCCATTCCACTACTGGATCTTTCTTCAGTAGATTGAAGATTGGCTCACAAGTACCAGTTAGATGTGCAATGAATCTGGCAATGTAATTCAGTTGTCCCAAGAAACCTCTAACTTCCTTCTCGGTACGGGGAGCTGGAATTTCTTGAATAGCTTTGACCTTGGCAGGGTCAACTTCGATACCTTTACCACTGACAACAAATCCTAGGAGTTTACCAGATCTGACTTCAAATGTGCATTTGCTCGGATTCAGTCTCAATCTGTATTTCTTCAATCTATCAAATAGCTTACGCAAATGATCAAGATGTTATCCTTTGGTTTGTTATCGAGCTATCATGTTGTCAACATAGACCTCTATCTCGTGATGGATCATATCATGGAATACAGCCATCATAGCACGCTGATATGTTGCGCCATCATTTTTCAACCCAAACGACATGACCTTGTAACAGAAAGTGCCCCACTGTGTAACGAAAATAGTCTTTTCCATGTTTTCGGGAGCCATATTGATCTTATTATAATTAGAGATACCATCCATGAAAGAGAAAACCTTATGCTGAGCGGTGTTATCAACCAGGACATCAATATGTGGAAGCGGAAAATCAATTTTTGAGCTTGCTTTATTTAGGTCTCGGTAGTCTACACATATACGCACTTTTCCATACTTCTTAGGTACGGGTGTTATACCCCAACATTTTCCCTCCTACTTCTCAAGACAATCCACAACTCCATACTCAAGGATTTCACAAGGGTTGATAAGACAAACCCTCTCCTAAGCAATCAATCCAAATTAGGGTTTTGCTCCTCTCAAGTCAAGATGGATTTACAGTGCTCTAAGAGGTTATCATACCTCATCATATGCTTCAAGGGATCATCATGTCAAGTTGCAAGCCTTACAAGTCAAAATTGCTCATCCAATTGCTCAGATGGTTGGAAATCAACTATATTGGACAAAACGTCAATTGTGGTTAACATGTAGTCAAACTTCATAATTTTTGGTCAACATCAATATTTTGAAGTAATAATCATCATTTGATCAAGGTTTGATCATGATTCCTCAAGAAAAGTCAAGATTTGATCAAAAGACAAAATTTCTAAATTAGGATTTTTTAGACAAAAGTCAACAGAACTTTGACCAGGCATAACTTTCACATACTTTATCAGAAATTTTTCCACCAAAGCTCATTTAAAGGGAATTCAATTCTCTACAACTTCATGTTTCACAAGCTTTGGCTAGAAATGCTTCATTTGGAAGTTATGGATCAAAACATTACAGGTCCTTTTAAAAGTCAACAAAAAGTCAGCTTTTTGCAAAGAAGTTTTCATGAAAATGGAAACTTCAATGAAGATGAAACCAAAAGGGATGTTTAGAGGACATCTTGAGCTTTGTAAAAAGTCCAAGAAAACCCAAAAATGATTTAAATTGAGCAAGATACAAGTTGTACAAGTTGAGCATTTTTGAGGAGGTGCATAAAGAGAAATACTTAGCAAATGCAACTATTTTTCAAATGGGCCTAAAGTTTGATGATCCAAACTTTATCTTGATATTATCCATGGCCTGGAAACTCAATTGCACGCGCACCTTTTATTTATTTGGTTTATTTTTTAATTTAATAATTTAAATTCAATTTTAATTAAATAAAATACAAGGAGCAAGGTTATGACAAGTTGGGTTGGGTTTCTACTTATCTTGAGGACCAAGGAAGCTCAAACAAACTACCAAATTCGTGAAAGACTTGATAGGCAAGATTAGAGACCAAAAAAGGCAATATTTGGTCTTTATTTTCAAGGAATTATATCTTAGTCAATGCAAGATTTTTCCTTCTTTGATTGACCTAATTTCACTATTCTATAAATACCCAACAACCTCAGATGCTCAAGGGACAAAAATCCTGCCTCCAAGAGCAACCCTAAAACTCACAAAATTCAAAGAAACTTGAGAATTCATATATCAAATTCCCAACTGTTTCAATCAAATCCAACCACTCCATCGTGCTCCTGAGGTATCATAGGGTAGATATGGATCCATAACCATGGCCAAAACTCCCTGAATTGCATACACCATGAAACTCGTTTGCTCTAAACTTTTGTTTTTCGTATTTTTAATATTGTCGTGTTTTTGTTTGAACTAAAAGTACTAATGCTTTCCTAAGATGCTATGGAACAGTTTAGAACAATCGCATGAAGTTTTTAATGGCCAGAACATAATCTTCCATTATTAGGGCTTCAAGCTCATGAAGCTTCGGATCCAGGGTTACAGGCAGTTCTAGACTGAGATAATACCACCATTGAATTCGTAGAATCCTAATTAGTGGATCTGGGTTGTTTTGGTTTACGTTTTCTTTGATTTTTGCAGGTTCTATGATTACCACGATCGGAGAGGGTGACCGGAGTTGACTTCTAGCACCTCTGAACTTTGTTTGACCGGCGAGGCAGGCGTGGCAGAAAATCATTGGTCCATTCAAATCCAAAGGGACCCAGCGCGCTTTTTGATTTTAAGTTTAATTTCCAGAATTTAAAATCCTTCATATTTTAATCCATGTAACATAATTCATGGATGTATCACCGCCCCAGCGGTTCACCTTGGGCGCACTAAGTCATTCCCTCACAAAGGCACGGGTTCGAACCATGCCTTTTGCCAGATTTCCTAATATTTTTTTTGATTAATACATGTTCTAGAAGCTACATCTTTAGAAGTTCTAACTTCTGGATGCCCAGAAGCTACATCTCCAGAAGTTCCATCATCTGGATGCCCAGAAGCCACATCTCCAGAAGTTCCAACTTCTGGATGCCCAGAAGCTACATCTCCAGAAGTTCCAATTTATGGATGCCCAGAAGTGCTACCTCCAGAAGGGAGGAACTCCGCCCGCCTCTTGAAGGGGAACTGCTCCGCCGCCTCCGTAAGGAGGAACTTCGTCTGCAAGCCTCTAGAAGCTCTGGAAAATAGGTTTCTAGAGGTTCTAGAGGGAACTTCTGTCAGAAGCTCTGACGGAAACCCTTATTTTTTTATTTATTTTCCTGATAACTAATTTTCTTTGCATTTTTCTATAAAACTATTTTTTTCCTCAAAAACCCTAAAAAATGTCTAACTTTAAGATTTAGGTTCAAAAATCTCTATTTATCTTTTTCACAAAAAACTTTTTCTTTTCATTTAAACCATTAATCAAAATTAGGTTTTTATTATCAAAATCAACCATAAAAAAATCCAAAAAAGATAACTTAAACTCTTTTTTCTTCCAGAACATTTTTCACTAATATTTTCTCATTTTCTTATTTATTATTTCTCATTTAAAGTTCTAGAGAGGTTGTATAGGTTGCAATTTTTATCATGTAATAGCATAGGATTTACTTTCCGCACTTTACATTTCTTCCTTTACTTTCCGCACCTCTTATTATGTATCTGCCCCAAAGCCATGTAATAGCGTAGGAATTTTACTTTCCCGCACTTTACATTTTCCACAATTTATTTTCCGCACCTATTAACTGCTAGTAACTAAGGCTGTATGGTAAGATTAACTCAACCAATGTAGCTAACCTTAATCACAAGATAAAATATCTGAATACAACACATTCTTCACACTTGCACTCACCTTAGGGTATCCTCTCTCGCTGCCTTACCAATAATGGTTATGTCCCTCGAACGTAGGGATATCTTAGCTAAGACGCTTACAAACATATCATCATAGTCCCTTCGATTAAAGATCATAGTCCCTCGCTGACCCTCGATGTTGCTTATGAATACGTGATCTCGTCCCTCGATTGTTTCCTACAAAAAGTGATGATCGTCCCTACGAATATGCTAAGATATCCTTACAAGTTGCCTTCTATGACCATCCGATGTCCCTTCGAATGTCCCTTTTACATCAAACGAATAAGATTACCTACCGACTAATGGTATGGATAACCTTATTCTAAAGGAAAGCAAAATAACACAGAAACGACCATTCTGAGTAGGTAATAGGTCTCTTTTGCTTGCTCAAAATACTTTTCACACCTCACACTTTCAAAAAAATCTCTTTTCAAAACACTCTGTATACATTCCAGCGTGAATCATTACAAAGTCCTTTTCCAAAACAAAACATTTCCAAACACTTCGTATACATTTCAACGTGAATCATTATGAAGTAAAAGTGAAATGCCTTTTCAAAAATCTTTTCAAACACACACAAAAAGCAATTTAAAGTGAGATAAGCAATTAAGAGCCCATAGATAACAACGGATGGAAAAGGTGCTAATACCTTCCCTTTTCATAACCGCCTCCCTTACTCAGAATCTAACGAAGGTCTTTTCCTGTTATTTTCGCCTTCCCTTAATTGGATAAAATAAAAGTCGGTGGCGACTCTTGCTATCCGCAACATTTGCGATAAAACACAAAACAAACAAGTCAGTTCTCCCACCGTATTACAGAACTAGCGACTCTGCTGGGGGAAACACCCTAAAGAGAGGCTACCTTAGGGTCTAGATCACTTTAATTGATTGACTTGTATGCTTTATTTTTAAGGGTTGCTTGGGTATTATATTTGTGGGGGATCCTACACCCGGATACAGGTTTCCTTAGGTAAGTATCAATAAATCGTCGCGACCGTTAGGCGTATACCGAAACAGTCAACATGATGGCTACATTAGTGCGACACTTTGGATGTCCCGATGCTTCTCATGTTCAGTTGAGGAAAGTATTTGGCGTCTACGTGGTTTCATAAGCACTAACTCAACTTTTAGAACCCTAATTGACCCATCTTGGCCATTAGAAGGTAGTGAGATGGCCGGCTTCGTTGTAGACTGAGGTTGGTTGATACTCGATGCTACGCTCATTAAGATTCGACTTTCGGGATGTTTCGGTCGACCACTTGGTAGTCGTATTGAAATAAAGCCTACGAGAAAGATCAATGATATGAGATTCCTAGAACTCAGTTACTATTATAGGACATGTTGAACCGACTTAAACTTTGGTAGGCTAGACACATATACCTCATGCAAGCCTTAAACCTAGGGCTATTGTGTGAATTGCTTGTCCTTTCTACTTGTTTAAACATGACATCATAACATAATAACATTGTATCATTTCTAAATATTTCAAGGACCTAGGGATTTATCTTTGCTCTGTTTTGTAGGAGTTATGGCTTCCAAGAAGACTATCCGAATCAACTTCATGGGTATACCTTCTCAACTCAAAGAATTAGTTTCAGAAGTTCCCGATCATGCTCAGTTTGTCAAAAGACATGGTTATCTTCTTGACTTGGTTATCTCTGGTTTTGAAGAAGATATGATGCACATCGTATTCTAGTTCTTCGATTCGAAACATCATTGCTTTACATTCCCAGATTACCAGTTAGTGGCTACATTGGAAGAGTTCTCTAAGATACTTGGGATACCTATCCTTGATCAAACACCATTCACCGCTTTAGAAAAAGCTCCGAAATACGAAGACATCGCCTCAGCGTTACATCTAACGCGATCAGACATTGAAGCTAATTAGGAAACAAGAAGCGGAGTTAAGGGTTTGCTTGCTAAGTTTCTGATAAAAAGGCTCGAGAATTCCTAAAGGCTATGAGTTTCCATGCATTCGAAGAAGTTTTGGCCTTGCTAATCTATTGCTTGGTACTATTTCCTAATCCAGATCAGTTCATAGACGTGAACACCATCAAGATATTCCTCACTCATAATCAGGTGCCTACTTTGCTTGGGGACATTCTGCATTCTCTCTACACTCGTACTATCAAAAGACAAGGAACTCTCATGTGTTGCATACCGTTACTTTCCAGGTGGTTTATTTCGCACCTTCGTCAATCAGCAATGAAGAACGAGTAAAGATTGAAGTGGTCTCAAAGGCTGATGTCACTCTCTCATTCAAATATCCGTTGGTGTCCTTTTTCTCGAAAGGATTTCACTTTCATTGAGCATTGTGGGGAATCCCCTAATGTACCACTCCTTGGCATAAGGGGAGGTATCACTTACAACCCTTCTCTAGCTCTACGTCATTTTGGTTATGCTCGAAGAGATGGTCCTCATGATATGCTTCTCCAAGATAATGTGTTTGACTACGAAAACGATCTCCAGAATTATCGTCGAAGATTTGTGCACGTTTGGGGCATGGTGAAGAAAACTGATACCAAGACTTTGGGACACAAAAATTCCATTCTGTGGGAACCTTACCTAAAATGGGTGCGAGCTCGAGCTCAAAACCTCATGATGCTGTTTATAGCTGTTCTACCAGTAGTTATGGAACCTGTTGCTATAGGTAACAAACCCTATACCATTCTCCATCCAGACATGCCTACTAATTTTTAAGACTTGAAGAGATCCTGGCCTCAGCTTAGAGAAGATAGGGATACATTCAAAGCTCAGTGCTATGCAAGCGAGAAGAAGGTATTAGAGTTGACAAAGCTACTTCACGAGGAGCGAAGCATCAATACCTACTTCAACACAAAGATGAAGCGTCCATGGGAGACCTAAGCTCTAGAAATTTCTTTTATTTGTTGAAACTTTCTTTTGTACTTGCTAAAAGTAAACTAATAAAAAAGTTTATTCGTGCTTGTTTAACAAATTTAAATTCCTATGGTCCTTGAAAACATTGCATTACATAACATTGCATATCATGGCATAACATTTCATAACAGGTACATTGAAGACCAATTTTCTTATTCTCTCGCTGTTTATTTCAGCAGAAATGGCTCTCGAACAGAATGTCAAAGACCTCCAGGCTCAGAATGCTCAATTCCAGGAAATGTTCACCAGCTTAGCTCAAGGTCAGAAAGATCAGAAAGAGCTTATCACTAAGAAGAATCTTGAAGACAACCAGGATGGCCAATTTGAACAAATACAAGCTAAGATAGCAGAGATGAGAATCCAGATGATGGGTCAGATGGCTCCTATCCAAAACTTAGCTCGAGGGCAAGAAGAATTGAGAGTCTTCATCAACGAGCTTCTCAAGTTCGAAGACAACCGAATGGAACGAACTGCTACAGTCGGGGATCCAAACATTAACCAACCTCCAATGAGACAAAAGCTGACTCGTTCACAAGAAAGAGACAAACTCACATTGCTTCGCCAACAACAATAAAGTGATCGGCATAAGCAAGATACACCTAGGAGACAATTTTCCAAGATCAACATGACATTGTCTCAAGTATTACAACACATGTTGAAAGAAGAGTTCATTACTTTGAGGAATCCTCCTCAACACATCAACACTTCCACTCCAAAGTACAATCCTAATACAAGGTGTGCATACCACTCCAACAGCCCAGGGCACGACACCAACAACTGTTGGGCCCTGAAGAATAAGATTCAGGACCTGATTGACGAAAGAGTTCTCAAGTTCACGCAAGATGGTCAGATTGAGTTTTTCTACCATCCATCAAATATCGAAACTGCAAGGCATGCAATCTAAAGTGACGAGTTCGGGAGGAGAAGCTTTCTTTCATTTGAATTTTTAGTTGTAATTTCTTTTATTTGCTTGAACGTTTATCCTTATGCCAAACTTTGGTTTTTCACATTAATGCATTGCACATGTTTGTCTTGAAATAATCCATTTGTTTCACTATATCGTGTTTCTTACTTTTTATGATATTCAACTCTTGTTAAAGCGGTAAGCCTTTAGAGGAAGGATGACGAAGACTATACCATAACTTCTTACAATATGCTTTTGAACATATTGTGGTGACGATGTACAAGCCTTGTTTCAATTCCTAAACAATGGAGATATAAGGAAGTTAATCCCTAGTCAACCCCTTTTGAGCCTAAGAAGTAGAAGTTTTCTTTCTTTACACAAATTGAAACCCTTAATCATAACTTGGGGCAGGGTAGTTTCTCAGTTAATCTAAATGTGCAGTCAATCACAATGAGTAATGTCGAAGATATCCTTCTAAATCAAAAAATCGGTGATGATTCCCTGTAATCATTAAGTCAGGCAGTCAATATCTATCAAAAGAAAAGCTCACTAAGTCAAAAACCTATGAAGGAGACTTAAGAAAAAATGAGACATCCCGATGACTGTAATCTCAAAATAGACAGCTCAGGCAAAAGTTAGGGATAACAAAGTCAAAAAAGAGGTCACTACAAACCCTCAGCAAAAGAAAAATGTTATAAAAAATGATGACTGTCTTTTCAAATAAACTTTTGGTTTCTGAACCATCACCAAATATAAGTGATGCAATTGAAAATTCTATTGGAACTTAAGGATGCACAATTAATTGAACATAGGACTGGAGAACATCACGGAGATTGGGTTGGGTACAAACAAATTTCGAGCCTTTATCCTTTGTTTCTTAAACCGTGAACCAAGCCACGTTATAACCCCTAAAAGCCCTAACTGAAGCATGGTTAGTTCGAAAGCGTACTGTTATAAAAAGGTATCCTGACTCCTGTAAGGCTTGCTATAATTCCTGAGTTAATATCATTTTGCTTACAAACTTTGTTTTACTAAAAAATACATTCTTATAAACTTCAAGACAGACATGAGCTTTGCATTTTAATACCACTATTTTCATATGACTAAATGTTTGACAACAGAGGATTTTGCATGACGAATATTCAATGAATGAAGGTCCTCCCAATGGACAAAGTTACTATAGATAAAGACATCTATAGTAAACAAGCCTTTCCAGTCAAGGGGCATGACATGCTATCATCCAACTCATATGGGGCAATCAGGTCAAGATTCAAAGAATCTCTCAAAAGTGCTGAATAGCCAGGGGCATAGCTTACATCTGAATCACTTGGGGCATGCTACATTGATCACAAGTTTCAGCAAAAGCCATTGAGTTACTTGCCTGTGCCAATAGTATCAGATGGTGTCAGTATCATTCTCCCATAACATTCCTCAGAAAACTACTTGAGAAGGTCAAGACTATCAAAGTTTCTAAATCTAGCAGTTCACCAGGACGTTGATCCCAGAGGTAGATGAATTCCCACATACAAAGGGGCATATTCTGACAGCGCTACAACGTTCACCACCATGAACGACGAAGACTTCCCGCACCCTATGAATGCAGACATAGTAAAAAAATACTACGCATAAACGAGACCCGTTAGGTCGACTGGCCTAGGAAAAAATAAGGGCGTCCTGACGAACCAAAAGGGTTCGGGCAACATTTAAGGACATATACAAAAAATGTACACCCGGCAAGTAGAAAACCTAAAAAGGCGGCTTGGGAAAAAAGGGTATCCCGGTATACTGAAAACCTGAAAGGGCGGTCTAGGAAAAAGTTAGGGATATAAACGTACGACTATGTCTCATCCGGATCATCTACCTGCAAACCACTTTGTTATCAGCTTCAAGATTCGAATAACACAAATCAGTTCAATCACCTCCTTCTAACAGCAAGAAATAACAGTTACTACAAGCTCTAGGAATTGAGATGTCGACTAAAGTTACCAATACATCCCCGCAGAGTCACTTTCACAAAGTATACCTCCCGAAGGATCATCTCTATAATGCCCACAGAACCATCGCTCTCCCTGCAAAGACCAATCATCTCCAACGAGGTATTACATTATCATCTCCTTCCAACAGTGTTCCAACACTTTAACTTCATCACGTTAGTCCCCGAGCAGTGATCCTATTCCTATCAGCTTCATCAACTTCAATGATCCTGTCAACCTCATCAGCTTCAACGATCCTGTCAACCTCATCACGTTAAGTGATCCTATCAGCTTCATCAGCTTCAATGATCCTATCAGCTTCATCAGCTTCAATGATCCTATCAGATTCATCAACTTCAATGATCCTATCAGCTTCATCAGCTTCAATGATCCTATTAGCTTCATCAGCTTCAATGATCCTATCAGCTTCATCAACTATAATGATCATTTCAGCTTCATCAACTTCAATGATCCTATCAACTTCATCAGCTTCAATGATCCTATCAGTTACACCAGCTTCAATGATCCTATCAGCTTCACCAGCTTCAATGATCCTATCAGCTTCATCAGCTTCAATGATCCTATCGACTTCATCAGCTTCAATTATCTTATCATCCTCATCAACTTCAACGATCCTATCAACCTCATCATGTTAAGTGATCCTATCAGCTTCATCAGCTTCAATGATCTTATCATCTTCATCAGCTTCAATGATTCTATCAGCTTCATGAACTTCAATGATCCTATCAGCTTCATCAACTTCAGTGATCCAATCAACGTCATCAACTTCGACGATCCTATCAACCTCATCACGTTAAGTGATCCTATCAGCTACGCCAAGCTTTGAACTTTATTACATTGGTCTCCGAGCAGTGATCCTATCATTCTCATCCCATTGTCCCCCAACAGGGTCTATGGACGATGTAAACATCCCCGACAAGGTCTATACACAAGATCCCTAGTGGAGTATCTCTCAATCATTATTATTCTCCCAACAACAGTAATATCTAGACTCGAAGCTTGGTCAGATAGTGCATCAGAGGGGTCCACATCTCTTTTACTCCCCAACCAAGGTTTTAAACAACCTCATCCCCAAGCAGACATCAGAAATCTCCAACAGAACGTTCTTATCTCCTCCAAGATGGATATGCTTTGAAATACCACAACATCTACATTCATAAATTATTCACAAAAGTCATAACATGTGTATATATCATAATAACATTATTCATAAATTTGTCATATACTCGCATGCATCATAATCTGCATAGGATTAACCATATCATGTCAAGATTTTATTTCCCCAGCAGGTAAAAGCTATTTTCCAAATGGAAGGTCAAAGATTAATACCCGAAACAAGATGGGAGAGCTATCTGAACGACCAGGAAAATTATTTCCGGACGACAAATCACAGATTAACACCCAAAACAAGATGGGAAAACTATCTACATTCTGACAACTATTCATCTCAGAAATAACCAAGACGAAGGTTTATTCTGACTCTCTCTTATTATCAATTGCCCTGGATGGCATCTTTAAGCCCATCTCCGATTTCTCTCTCATCCAAAAGACGAATACAGAGTCTAGCGTACGACTCACTCTCCAGCATTAGCTTCTCCAAATGGCATCTATAAGCCCATTTCAGCGCATCATCAACCGACGATCCCATTCCATACGACAGCGAGTGCAATTTTTCAGGTGTACTCGAGTGTTCAATCATCTTCTACCTTTAGGTCACGAAAGGCAAGCATACCAATCTAACCCTTCCGGTACAAGAAGATTGAACAGGGGCAACTGTTATACCCCAAAATTTTCCCTCCTACTTCTCAAGATAATCCACAACTCTATACTCAAGGATTTCACAAGGGTTGACCAGACAAACCCTCTCCTAAGAAATCAATCCAAACTAGGGTTTTGATGCTCTCAAGTCAAGATGGATTTACAATTCTATAAGAGGTTATCATACCTCATCATATGCTTCAAGGGATCATCATGTTAAGTTTCAAGCCTTACAAGTCAAAATTGCTCATCCAATTGCTCAGATGGTTGAGAATCAGCTGTATTGGACAAAAAGTCAATTGTGGTCAACATGCAGTCAAACTTCATAATTTTTGGTCAACATAAATATTTTGAAGTAATAATCATCATTTGATCAAGGGTTGATCATGACTCCTCAAGAAAAGTCAAGATTTGATCAAAAGTCAAAATTTCTAAAATAGGGTTTTTCAAACAAAAGTCAACAGAACTTTGACCATACATAACTTTCACATACTTTATTAGACATTTTTCCACCAAAGCTCATTTTAAATGGAATTCAATTCTCTACAACTTCATGTCTCACAAGCTTTGGCTAGAAATGCTTCATTTGGAAGTTATGGATCAAAACATTACCGGTCTTTTTAAAAGTCAACAAAAAGTCATCTTTTTGCAAAGAAGTGTTCATGAACATGGAAACTTCAATGAAGATGAAACCAAAAGGTTTGTTTAGAGGACATCTTTAGCTTTATAAAAAGTCCAATAACACCCAAAAATGTTAAAAATTGAGCAAGATACAAACTGTGAAAGTTGAACATTTTCGAGGAGGTGCATAAAGAGAAATACTTAGCAAATGCAACTATTTTTCAAATGGGCCTAAAGTTTGATGATCCAAACTCGATCTTGATATTATCCATGGTCTGGAAACTCAAATGCACGCCTACCTTTTATTTATTTGGTTTATTTTTAATTTAATAATTTAAATTCAATTTTAATTAAATAAAATACAAGGAGCAAGGTTATGACAAGTTGGGCTTGGTTTCTACTTATCTTGAGGACCAAGGAAGCCCAAACAAACTACCAAATTCATGCAAGACTTGATAGGCAAGATTAGAGACCAAAAAAGGAAATATTAGGTCTTTATTTTCAAGTAACTATATCTTAATCAATGCAAGATTTTTCCTTCTTTGGTTGACCTAATTACACTCTTCTATAAATACCCAACAACCTCAGATGCTCAAGGGACAAAAATCCTTGCCTCCAATAGCAACCCTAAAACTCACAAAATTCAAAGAAACTTGAGAATTCGTATTTCAAATTCCCAGCAGTTTTCAATCAAATCCAAGCACTCCATCGTGCTCCTGAGGTATCATAGGGTAGGTATGGATCCATAACCATGGCTAAAACTCCCTGAATTGCATACCCCATGAAACTCGTTTGCTTTATACTTTTGTTTTTTGTATTTTTAATATTATCATGTTTTTGTTTGAACTAACACTACTAATGCTTTCCTGAGATGCTATGGAAAAGTTTAGAACGATCGCATGAAGTTTTTAATGGCTAGAACACAATCTGCCATTATTAGGGCTTCAAGCTCATGAAGCTTTGGATCCAGGGTTACAAGTAGTTCTAGACTGAGATAATACCACCATTGAATTCGTAGCATCCTAATTAGTGGATCTAGGTTGTTTTGGTTTGCGTTTTTCTTTGATTTTTGCAGGTTCTATGATTACCACGATCGAAGAGGGTGACCGGAGTTGACTTCCGGCACCTCTGAACTTTGTTTAACCGGCGAGGCAGGCGTGGCAGAAAATCATTGGTCCATTCAAATCCAAAGGGACCCAACGCGCTTTTTGATTTTAAGTTTAATTTCCAGAATTTAAAATCCTTCATATATTAATCCATGTAAAGGCACGGGTTCGAACCCTGCCTTTTGCCAGATTTCCTAATAGTTTTCGGATTAATACAGGTTCCAGAAGCTACATCTTTAGAAGTTCCAACTCGGATGCCCGGCTACATCTCCAAGTTCCAACTCGGATGCCCAGCTACATCTGAGTTCCAACTTCGGATGCCTGTAAGTGCCGCCTCCAAGGGAGGAACTTCCGTTCCGTGCCATCCTCCAGAAGGGAGGAACTTCCGCTCCTCGCCACCTCCGAAGCTGGAAATGTGTTTCAGAGGTTCGAGGGAACTTCGTCAAGCTCTAACGGAAACCCTTATTTATTTATTTATTTTCCTGATAACTAATTTTCTTTGCATTTTTCTTTAAAACTATGTTTTTCTCAAAAAACCCTAAAAAATGTCTAACTTTAGGATTTAGGTTCAAAACTCTCTATTTAACTTTTTCACAAAAAACATTTTCTTTTCATTTAAACCATTAATCAGAATTAGGTTTTTATTATTAAAATCAACCATAAAAAACTCCTAAAAAGATAACTTAAACTCTTTTTTCTTCAAGAACATTTTTCACTAATATTTTCTCATTTTCTTATTTATTATTTCGCATTTAAAATTCTAGAGAGGTTGTATAGGTTGCAATTTTTATCATGTAATAGCGTAGGATTTACTTACCGCACTTTACGTTTTTGCCTTTACATTCCACACCTCTTATTATGTATCTGCCCCAAAGCCATGTAATAGCGTAGGACTTTTACTTTCTCGCACTTTACATTTTCCGTAATTTATTTTCCCCACCTATTAACTGCTAGTAACTAGGCGTGTATGGCAAGATTAACTCAATCAACGTAGCTAACCTGAATCACAAGATAAAATATCTGAATACAACACATTCTTCACACTTGCACTAACCTTAGGGTATCCTCTCTTGTTGCCTTACGAATAATGGTCATGTCCCTCGAACTTAGGGATATCTTAGCTAAGACGCTTACACATATATCATCATAGTCCCTTCGATTAAAGATCATAGTCCCTCACTAACCCTCGATGTTGCTTACGAATACATGATCTTGTCCCTCGATTGTTGCCTACAAAAAGTGAGGATCATCCCTACGAATATGCTAAGATATCCTTACAAGTTGCCTTCTATGACCATCCGATGTCCCTTCGAATGTCCCTTTTACATCCAACGAATAAGATTACCTACCGACTAATGGTATGGATAGCCTTATTCTAAAGGAATGCAAAATAACACGGAAACGACCGTTCTGAGTAGGTAATAAGTCTCTTTTGCTTGCTCAAAATACTTTTCACACCTCACACTTTCATAAAAATCTCTTTTCAAAACACTTTGTATACATTCCAGCGTGAATCATTACAAAGTCCTTTTCCAAAACAAAACATTTCCAAACACTTCGTATACATTCCAGCATGAATCATTACGAAGTCAAAGTGAAATGCCTTTTCAAAAATCTTTTCAAACACACACAAAAAGCAATTTAAAGTGAGCTAAGTAATTAAGAGCCCGTAGATAACTACGGATGGAAAGGGTGCTAATACCTTCACTTTTCATAATCGTCTACCTTGCTCAAAATCTAACGAAGGTCTTTTCCTGTTCTTTTCTCCTGCCCTTAATTGGATAAAAGAAAAGTCGGTGGCGACTCTCGCTATCCGCAATATTTGCGATAAAACGCAAAACAAACAAGTCAGTTCTCCCACCGTATTACAACGGGAACCACATTCGCAACCCACCGTGGATAAGAAGTCACGGCTAAGAAACCGGTATTGAACTACTTCATGACTTCGGCCTTAATTTTCTCGAACATTTCAGGACGCATATGACGAACCTTCTGCTTCACAGGGATAAAACCTTCTTTCTTTGGTAGTCGGTGTACCACAATGTCGATATCTAGACCTGGCATGTCTTCGTAGGACCAAGCAAAAATCTCGATGTAATCTTGCAACATCTGGATTAATCTTTCTTTAACACTGTTCTCAAGACCCGCTCCTAGCCTGATTTCTTTTTTGTTTTCGTCAGTACCTAGATTCACAACCTCGATTGGTTCTTCGTGCGGCTGAATATCCTTTTCCTCTGGTTGTAATAGTCTAGCAAGTTCTCCTGGCACTTTAAAATCTTCCTCACCTTCGTCTTCGGCTTGGTAGATCGGATTATCAAAGTCATATTTAGCAATAGAAGAGTCGTTATCGACGAGATCTGGAGTGAACATGGATCTGCAATTTATTATGTGGGTGTGTGTATGAACACATAGCTTTTGAAAAGGCGATAAAGTAAAAAGAAAGACAAGGAGTACAATATTTGAAAGCAAAAGTCCAATGATTTATTGAATGAAAATATGCAAATGACGAATAATAACCCTCACAAACGAGCCATGGTGCCCCGAGCAAGGCACTAGGCTTAGAGTTTTATTGTTCGAAATGTAAGAACAAAAAGTGTAAAACAGAAAAAAAATTACTCCTGTCTAAAGGACATTGGCATAACATCCTTAGCCTTCCAATTGTTGAGTCCATCGTCAGGAGTTGGGAAGATCCAATTGTTGACGTCGAAGTTACCATCATCATCTTCTATAGCATGAACTCCATTCTTGTTGATGCGGAACAGAGGTTCACCGACACGTTCGCGACATATCATCTTCTGAACTTTGGAGGTGAAGCCCAAACCAGTCTTGTCAGATTTGAATGGAAACTCAGGTAGCTGACCCTAAATAGTACAATCTCCTTCTTTGACTACAGCTCTGGCATCTTTTAGTGAGGCCATCTTTGGTGGAACTCTAGTAACCTCAGGAGTGATAGAAGAGTCGACATGCATAACTCGTGGAACTACTTTAAAAGCTTGAAATGGAGTTTCGATAAATTCACCTTCCATTTCGATGTATCAGAATGACTGCAGATGGCTTACCATATATTCTTCTTCTCCACATACTATAATGATCTTCCCCTTCACTGGATACTTTAACTTCTGATACAGGGTAGAGGTAACAACGCCTTCCCCATGTATCCAAGGGAGTCCGAGCAGGAAAGAGTAAGCTGGACGAATGTCCATCACAAAGAAAGTAGAATCAAAAGTCTGAGAACCTACTTTGATGGGCAAGGTGAGCTCTTCAACTAATATTCTTTTCGAACCATCAAAAGCTCTTACGATTATGTCGCTGGGTTTCATGATCACTTCTTCAACATCAAGTCGGTCGAGGGCACTCTATGGCAGGACATTCAGGGCAGAGCCAGTATCTACCAACACATGAGACAATGTAGTGCCCTTACACCCCACAGAAATGTGTAAGGCTTTGTTGTGTTTCCTTCCAATAAGAGTTAAGTCAGCATCAGAAAAGCCTAGACCATTGTCTGTGGTCAGGCTAGCAATACAACTTTCGAATTTGTCAGCAGAAGTGTCTTGCGCTATGTGAGCATTCTTCAAAAAATTTACCAAGGCTTTAGCATGAGCCTTAGAGCACAATAACAGAGCTAGCATGGAAATATTGGATGGGGTTTGTTCCAATTGCTCCACAACATTGTAGTCTCTCTTCTTAATGATTTTTAGAATTTCCTCCATTTCTTTCTTGGAAGTACCTTCAGCAACTTCCTTTGGTACCTCTGTCTGAGTAGATTGAGTCACTTTCTTTTTCCCTCGAGCCTCAGGAGTTGGTTCAATAGCAGGAACACGAACTGGTGTAGTAGTATCCTTTGGAGGAGAGATATCTGGAGAAAACACTCTTCTGGTTCTGGTTACTTTGCTTTATCTGGTGATATTGTCAACATCATGATTGGTAGCTTCAATTGTACTATCTTCAATGGCCAATGGTTTTTTCTTGACGCCATAGTAGTAAATTTTGACTCCATAATTCCAAGGTATAGATTTGTCAGAGGAATAAAATGGAATTGATCTGGGTAAGGTAATAATCAGAGGTGCCACTTTGGGTGCAGGATCGGCAGAGGTGATCCTTATTGTGTTCACATCAACATATTCTTCAGGATAATCATCATCTCCCCATCTGGTTTCCTTGATGTTTTCGATTGCAATCTTGTAGCTTTCAGGAGAGGTATATGTCACCATGAAATCAAACTTCCCACTTGACTGTCCCAAGGTATCCCAGACTTCTGGTACAACTTCGCTTATGTCTTCGATCTTCAGACTTTTGGAAACATCTTTGCACAAACTCTCTACAGATGGAGCTTTTAGGAATAACACTTCTCGGTTATCCATCACGCGCTAACACGTCTCTTTAACTAAGCACAACCATTGGATTCAGATGCGCACCAACGACAGTTGTTAGGATATCCCAGAAATAAACCGGCTTGCAATAAATCCTTCTTGACAGTCATCAGGGGAATAGTCAACTCATTCACATCAAAGACGTAAGAGTCATTGTCAATGGTGTTGGTACTTTTGCCATGATCGGGCATAGGTGCGTTGATCACATTCAGGGTTTCAATAGGAGGGTCGAATTCGATTTCCCGAGCTTCATTCATGTCTTGGATCTTGTTTTTCAGGGCCCAAAAGTTGTTGGTGTCGTGCCCATGGCTATTGGAGTGGTATGCACACCTTGCATTGGGGTTGTACTTTGGAGAGGAGGTGTTGACATGTTGAGGAGGATCTATCAAAGTAATCAGCTCTACTTTCAACATGTGTTGTAATGCTTGAGACAACGACATGTTGATCTTCGTAAACTGTCTTCATGGCGTGTTCTATTTACATGTGTTGTCTTGTTGAGGTTACACTGGTGTGGGATTAGAGATCGGGCATCCCCCACAGATTGATGGCGATCACCTTTGTCATGGTTCTTCTGACCATACAAAAAATTGGCTTATTTCTTCCCACCAAAACATCTCTTCACAACATTTGAAGATATTTCGACTTGAATCTTTCCGCTCTTGATTCCAGCTTCAGTATATTCGCCTGTCAATATCAGCTCGGTGAATCCGGCTGAAGAGTTTCCAATCATATGATTGAAGAATGGGCATGTTAGCGTTCCCATGAACATATTAAACAATTCCCTATTAGACAAGGGTGGCTGGACTCTTCCTGCTAGATCTCTCTATTTCTGAGCGTACTCTTTGAACTTCTCGTTACGGCCCATAGGCATATTCTGTAGTTGCATGCGGGTTGGGGCCAATTCAGCATTGTACTGGTACTATTGGTAGAAAGCATCTTCTAAATCATTCCAGGTGTGAATGTGGATACTCTCTAGCTAATAATACCACTCTAACTGTGTACCGGACAAACTCTCTTGAAATAAATGTATCTGAAATTCTGGCAACAAATACTTGATGTATGGGAGTTAGTTCCTAGACCTGAAGGAACAAATATCATTGGCACCAAGTGGATATACAAAAACAAATCTGATGCTGAAGGAATTGTCAGAAGTGGTTAGATGTCTCGTCTTTGGAATTGACATCCTAGTTTGCTTCCCAACCTAACATTCACCACAGACTCTTTCTTCATCAATCTGAAGCTTTGGAATCCCTCTGACAGCCTCCAGGGATATGATCTTTTTCATTCCTCTAAGGTGTAAATGACCAAGTTTTTGGTGCCACAGTTTCACTTTCTTTTCTTCTTTGGCTATGGAGCACACAAAAGAGTAGTTAGTGTTCTTAGACTCCCATAAGTAGCAGTTATCTTTTGACCTGACTCCTCTCATGATAACTTCCTGTTCTTCATTTGTAACAAGGAATTCAGACTTTGTGAAGTTGACTTTGAATCCTAGATCACAATGTTGGCTGATACTGATGAGATTAGCAGTTAGTCCATTTACCAGTAACACACCATCCAGGTTTGGAACTCCAACACAGTCCAGTTTTCCAACATCTTTGATTTCACCTCTTGCTCCATCTCTAAAAGTTACATAGCTAGTAGTGTAAGGTTTGATATCACTCAATATATTCTTGATTCCAGTCATGTGTGTAGAACATCCACTGTCAAAGTACCAGTCTTCTTTGGCAGAGACTCTAAGAGAGGTGTGAGCTATCAAGGCTGCAGTCTTCTTCATACACTGTTGATTATTGGGTTCCCCATTAGTTTTTAGGTTTGACATGTGGAGTCTGATTAGGGTATCCATATAGTTTGAAACAGAATGGTTTTATGTGACCAAAACTTCCACAATAATGACATCTCCATCTTTGGTATTTTCTCTTCATGTTTCTTTGCCCTTGATGTTGAGCCCTATGTTGTGACATCTGTTTTGACATTTTTTTATCAGGCCTAGGTTTTTTGATGTCAAAAGTAGATTCCTTTGCAGCCACAAATCCTATTCCAAACATATTTCCTGCATTTTGTCCAGTCTGAAGTATTTCTTCCAATTTGTCAGTTCCATTTGTTAACATCCTGACAGACTTCGTCATCTGATCAAGTTTGGAGTTCAACATGAGAACTTCACCTTTGAGGTGAATTATAGTTGCAATGTCTTCCTTCTTCTCAGCTTCCAACTTCACTATGAGTTTCTTCTACTTTTCATTTTGTTAACAGACTTCAACACTCCTGATACATAACTTCTTGTATGAGTCAGCAAGTTCTTCAAAAGTCAGCTTCTCATCACTTGAATCATTGTCAAAGTTACAAACACCAGTTAGTGCAGTAACCAGTTTAGCTGACTCCTCTTTAGAGTCACTCTCTGAGTCACCATCAGACCAGGTAACAGACATTCCTTTCTTTTGTTTCATTAGATAGATAGGACATTCAGCTCTAATATGTCCATATCCTTCACATCCATGACATTGAATTCCTCTGCTTTGGTTGCCCTTTTCTTCAGGTTTTGCTCTTCTGTTTGAATCATAGGACCTGCTGGTGTCAGGGGAAATGTTCTTGACATCTGATTTTGGCTTCTGGTCCATCCTCTTGATGATTCTGTTGAACTGTCTACCAAGCATAGCTATAGCTTCGGATAAATTCTCTTCATCACTTTCTTTACTTTCATCTTCAGCATTGGATACAAAGGCTATGCTTTTGTTCTTCTTTTCAAAATTATCACTAATTCCCATCCCAAATATCTGGAGGGAACCAATGAGTTCATCTACCTTTAAGTTGCAAATATCCTGAGCTTCTTCTATAGTAGTCACTTTCATTGCAAATCTTTTTGGCAAAGATCTGAGAATCTTTCTTACCAGTTTTTCTTCAGACATCTTCTCTCCCAAGGCTCCTGAAGTATTGGTAATCTCCAAAATGTTCATGTGAAATACATGAATGGTCTCATCTTCCTCCATCCTCAGATTCTCAAATTTGGTAGTGAGCATCTGAAGTCTTGACATTTTTACCTTGGACGTACCCTCATGAGTGGTTTTGAGAGTGTCCCAAACATCCTTGGCCAGTTCATACTGATGCACTAGTTTGAATATGTTTCTATCAATTCCATTGAACAAGGCACTCAATGCTTTAGAGTTGCCCAGAGCTAACTCTTCTTCTTCTTTGCTCAATTCTTCCTCAGGTTTCAGACAAGTAGTCCCATATTTCTCAATCTTGATAGGATGTTTCCATCCTCTGTCAGCAGCTCTCCAAGCTTTATTATCCAGTGACTTCAAGAAGGAAACCATATGAGGTTTTCAATAGTCATAGTTTGATCCATCCAGAATGGGTGGTCTGCTCCCAAATCCTTCTTCCTTGTCCATAGTGCCAGAAAGTACTGTCCCTAGATCTCTCCCAGAAAAACAGGCAGGGTGCTTGCTCTGATGCCAATTGAAATTCTGGCAACAGATACTTGATGTCAAAGAGAATGTTATGACACTGGTATCTGACGAACTTTTTAACAATCTAAATAATAAAATAAAAGAAGTAAAGAAGACAATCAATTGTTAACCCAGTTCAGTGTGTAACTACACCTACATCTGGGGGCTACCAAGCCAGGGAGGAAATCCACTATAAGAGATATTAATTCTGGAATAAACCAACAGTTTATCTCCTTCACTTAAAACCTACCCAATGCAACTTCAATCTAAGTACCACTTAGACCTGAGAACCTACTCACTCCCCCTCAATCACAACAGTGATAATACACTAACACTTAATAGAATTGTGAAGACATCCTTCAATACACATACTTGATTTTGCTTCAAAGCTTTTAATCAAGAGACATAACACTCATGCTTCAAATCTTTGAGTGATAAAAACTACCCCTACAGAAAAATCCTACTCCAATGCACTTATCAAAAGATAATTGCTTGGCTCACAAGTAATACTAATGACACGTTCACAACTCGTTACTATCTGCCTTCTTCTTCTTCTTCTCCAAAAACGCGTTGCACTCACAATCAGGGTTAGTGAGATAATATAGAAGCAGTAGAAGACTTCGTCTTGGGCTTGCACAAAAATAGCTAGGGTTAACCAAAGTTAACCTAAGGACTTGGTCTTGGACTTGCAACATCACAAATTAGGTTTAAACAAAGTTAACCTAATATCCACGTGAGCATAGGATCTAAAGGAAATAATCCAGCTCAGAATAACCCAACAGAATCCTGAAAACTCTCAGGAAATACAAACCTGCATAATTCCCTTATACAATACAAGATGTCTTAACATTAGTCATGACATCACACATCCTGCATACTGTTCTTGCAGAACTTGTACTTCTGATTATAGCATAATCATTTGCTATGCAAAGATTCCGAGCTGCACCTGTAAAACGTTCCTTCTGTAGAATTTGTCTTCAAACAAAATGTCATGACATCAGTCAGGACATTGCCACATCAATCTGGTTTAACAAAAATTGTAGCCAACACAAAAACACTTACACCACAACTTCATGTCTTCAGTATGAGGATGGATCTTCTGAACATAGGGAATACGTAGGCATCTTGTCACGGGGCTCGATCGAGCATAACTTGTAAATACTTCCTTCTTTTCCCCGTGTTTTCTTTATTTCCCTTTTCTTTTGCATACATTGTAGCGATTAAGCATAGATAGGTATAACACACTCCTTAGCTAGAAAATAGAAGTGAATACCCTAGAGAACTACAGGCGTGTGGGGTGCTAATCTCTTCCCCTTGCATAGCAAACTCCCTTACCTAGATCTCTCGGTCGTAAGACTGTGGTTTCTTCCCCCACAGGTTTACTCAATGTTTTCCTTTCTCCTCCACGAGATAAAAGATGTTCAGTGGCGACTCCATTGATACACCCCTATCAGTCAGAAGTTCAGTCGGGTGGTTTTAGTTGTGAGGAAAAAAGATATTGTGTCCAATGGGTTTGGACTATGTCAAGTTACGTGCATGTCATAATGATTCCATCTTATATATGAAAGATTTTGAAAACTTGAAGGAGTGTAGGAGGTGTGGAGAGTCACTCTATAAGAACAATAATGTTGTTGACGACGATGATGGTGTAATTAACAAGGGTGTACCTTCCAAAGTGATGTGGTAACTACCGATAATTCCAAGGTTCACGATATTGTTTGGTAATGTTAATAACACAAATAATATTAGATGACATGCATATGAAAGAGCGTGTGATAGATAAAATATCCATGTAGTTGATTCATTGCATTGGAAGAAAAAATGATTCCTTGTTTCCTTATTTTTTTCCTTGAACCAAGGGACCTTACGCTAAGAATTTCCACAAATGACATGCACCCTTTTTGTAATTTGAATACTAACCATATGCCCAAGCACATTCTTCTCATAATTTACAATCTATCCTCACGGTTGTGTCTGAAGCACAAGTATATGATGCTATCAATGATGATTTCGGGTCAAGGACAACCAAGGAACGACATAGATGCTTATTTATGTCAATGATTAAAGATTTAAGAGTTTTGTGGGACGAAGGTGTTAATGATGTGTATACAAGTGATAACTTTAAGCTGCATGCCATGTTATTTTGTCTGGGTATAGCATCAAGGGACATAAAGCATGTCCTATATGTGTGTTTGATACATGCCACCACCAATTACAAAAAGGAAAAAAAACAGTTTATCTTGGGCCTTAGAAATTTATAAGACCTAATACTCCATATCGTATATTACATAAGGCTTTAAATGGAGATCATGAGTTTGATATCGATCCAAGGCCGTTAGTCGGGTGATCCGCTGTCGCACACGGATCAAAAATGAGTTATTTTGAAAGTGTAGTTACGATAACGAAAACTCAAGTATCGTATCTTAAGGATTCTTATTCTTATTAACTAATTACAGTAACGATTAATGGGAGATTGGTTTTGAAATCGATTTATAAAAGCAACGTAAAAAGAGATTCTGAAAATAAGTGATTATAACAAACAGATCCAATGACTCGGTTCATATTTATCATCGACTGCTAATATCACAATTTCATAAACAGAATTTATTCCCATTTGATAACAATATCACTCAACAAGCATGATTGACACTATGAGAAACATGTTCATGTTATCGGATTAAGCAAACGGTTATAGATGATGCAAATTAACAATTAAGCAAAGTTAATTTTGATTAAAATTAGAAACACGAATCAATCAAATTGAATCATTAATGTTATATCATAGTCGAATTAAGAAAACAAAAATCATATAGCTTTGTTGAAGTGAATCGAAATTTAATTGCAAATAGTATAACAATCTCAAAGTTTGAACCTGAGTACAGCGAATCCCTCCAAAAGGTGTTAGTTCTCCATGGACTTCATTACAAGCTCTCAATGATATTTTGTGAATAGTGAAAAGTGAGAGATGAAGAATACTTCTTCCCTATTGTTTTAACAGAACCCGGATTACAACTCAACTGGGTCAAATACATAACCCAGACCCAAAACAAATGACCCAAAACAAATTATAAATCTAAGGCTGAAACTTCAACGGCTTTTTCAGGTCTGCTACAGTCTGAACCAGCTTCTGAATTATAAATAAAAGTTGTAGCTCTTTCTCTTAGCTTTCTAATGCATATTAGAACGCATCAATCTGATTCTCGTAGCTCCAGTTATGAATTTTTTATTGAAAGCTATCAATGCTGAAAATTAAATACGAAAATTAAATAAGTGCACAAATAAATTAAATTATGAAAACACATTAAAATGGTGAAACTAAAGAAATAAACTAAGGAAATGCCTAAGTATAATCGTAGAAGAATGTGCGCAAAGATGCACTGATCAAATTTTCCCACACTTAAACTTTTGCATTCCGAGCAAAATTTAAAATTTAAAACAGAAAGACTTCAAAATAAAAAAGAAACCTAGCATGCAAACTCGATTGTTATCAGGATACAAAGTGAAAAAAAACTTCTAGTTCTAAGCTACAAGAATATGACGTTAGTGGGTAACTCTTTTGTGAAATTCAAAATAAATATGAAAAGCATATTACCAAAAAGTACATCAAAAGCATGAAGATCCTCACAAGATAAACCTTTTCCACTCAACTCTCAAGTGTTTAGGTTAACTGTTTACACTCAAAGCACAACATAAAAGTTAGTACTACCATAAACCTGAAAAGACTCTAACATCTAAAATTGAAATACATGCACACAAAGATCAAATGACTTTTATTTTGGTTATAACTTGGCGAAGGTCAGGGTGAGATACATCTTAAGGGGGTACTAGGCTAAAATTTAAAGAGTTAAAAGAAAATTGAATGAATTGCGGGAGTTGAACTACATAATATAAAATCTCAATTGCTTTTGAAAAACAACCTCATAACTTATTCTCTTCTTCTTTTTTCATTTTCCTTTTATTCTTCTCTTTTTTTTCCCAAGAAGGGCTAAAATTGACATCTTTCTCTATTTTTTCATATTTTTTTCTTCTTTTCTGCCAACATCAAAATAACATCACAACAAGAATGTTCAACCCCACACAACTTGATAAATGAATCTTTCAACCCTTTGAATAACATTGTTTTCACTTTTCGGCTTGTAATGAGTTTAAAACACAAAAAGGGATAATAGGCTCAAAGGGGCTTCAAAATAAGGGGTAATATTATCAAGGTTGGCTTTTTGGATAACTGGGTAAAAAATAAAACAAAACAACATGCCTTTATCATTTCAATGTGTACAAGTAAACAAAAAGGTTCAATAAGAGTCAATTTAAGTTCTAGATACCAACAAACATGAGTGATATCATACAATAAAGAAACATATATATTTTTTATGTGTTATCAATTATTAGGCTCAAAATATCACAAGGGTTAGCGGTCTACTACTAGTGACGTACAATTTATAGTTTAGTCAAACATATATACCAAGAATGCACAAAAAGAATCAATCACATCACACCACGAGTCTTTCATCAAAGAATAGGGAGAATACTATCAATTGTAGCAGAATAACCAAAAAGAAAGCATAGAATTTCTTTTTTTACTTAAAGAAAAGTAACAAACCAAAATAAAAACAAATAAACCAAAACAAAAATAAAGAAAAGATATGATTCCCTCCCCCACTCTTAAAATATGCATTGTCCTCAATGAAATGACATAACTATTAAATAAGACTGAGAGAAAGGAAAGAACACACCGGAGTAGTCAAGGAGGATAGGTGATCCATACAATGCCTTTGCTAGTGAAAGCTCTTTTACATTCTCTCCTTTCAAAACAGAGTTCTCATGGATCAACTTTGGGTAATGCTCATCGTCCTTAGAAATTGGTTTAGTTCCTTTGCCTTTTATTTCAGAATCAAAGAACGATCTCGGAAAAGTAAAAGTGTCGAAGTGAAGGGGTTGTCCAATAGATGGTGTGGTTGGTGCAACAAGGATGTCGAGAGTTGCATAAAAAATTTCTTCATTGATTACTTCACCTGTAGGAACAATGTCAACCTACGAGCCAACCTCAATCTCAACAAAAACAGAGGAAGAATCACATGAGTAAATATTAGTAAAACTATTTGAAATTAAATCAGAATAAGTATCATTAGAATAAATATCATCAACCGATTCAGAAAGCACTTCGATGTGAAAAACAGAACGTTCTTCCACAGGATGTTTCATAGCATCAAAAAGGTTAAATTTAGCAATAGTATCACCAAACTCCAAAGACATTGTTCCATCATCAACATCGATTTTTGTTTTTGCCGTCTTCATGAACAATTTGCCTAATATGATCAGTAATTTCCTTGAGTTTGTTACTCCAATCATGTCTAGAATGTAAAAATCTGCAGGGAAAAGCAAATCATTAACTTGGACAAGCACATCTTCCACTAATCCAATAGGGCGAGTGTTGCTCATGTTTTCCAGTTGGATGATTAAACTTGTATGCTGCAAAGGACCAAGATTAAGATTATTATAAATAGAAGTAGGCATAACATTAATTCCTGCTCCTAAATCAAGCATGCAATTTTCAAATTTCTTTTCCCCAATGGTACATGGAATAGAGAAAGTTCTTGGATCCTTGCATTTATGGGGAAACATGGCCGGATTGAGGGCTGAAACAATGGCCATTTCATGTGCAGGTCTAGGTTAAATGAAGGCTAAAACATTTCTTCCCATATTCACTCTCTCATTTCCCTTCATCCTCCTCTTGTGGGTGCACAATTCTTTCATAAGTTTTGCGTACTTTGGAACCTGCTTAATCACATCAAGAAGTGGAATGTTCACTGCCACTTTCCTGAATACATCCAAAATCTCTCTCTCTCTCTCTCTCTCTCTCTCCTCTTCCATCTTCTTAATTTTAGCTACTCTGTGTGGGAAAGGGATTAGTGGCACATAGACTCTCTCTTTTTCTTTTTATGTTTCTACCCCAACATAAGAAGGTTCAGGTGTAACCTCAAGAACTTTTTTATTTTTTTTTCGGGGTTAGTTCTGTAACTTTTTTGGATCTCAGGGAAATTGCACTCACATTAGAATTAGGGCCTTTTGGATTCACAACAGTTTGATCAGGAAGTTGGTTCGATCCATGGGCTTGCTGCATCGTAGTCATTGAGGTGGAAAGTTGTTCAATCTGTGTATGCAAGTTCTGAATACTATAATTTGTTCTTTGTTGAAATTGGAGATTGTTAACAACCAATTGGAGATTGTTGAAATTGGAAAGTTGTTCAATTTGTGTCTGCAAGTTTTGAATACCAGAAGGTGTGAAAATGGTAGCTTGGGGAATGGCTAACTGTTTTACTAAACATGTAAGCTCGTCAATTTTGGTTTTCTAAAGTTTTGTTGCAAGAAATCTGAATTTCATTCACACCCTTGGTTTGAACAAAATTGTTTCTAGTGGTGAAATTTTGGGAGATTAGAGACATATTTTCAATCAAAGCTTTGGAAGAAATTGGAGTTTTATCAACAAGTGCTCCACCGCTAGCAACATCAAAAATGTTTCTATCCATTGGTAACAATCCCTCATAAAAGTACTGAGTAAGCAAGTACTCGCTGATATAGTGTTGAGGACAACTGGACACTAATCTCTTGAATCTTTCCCAATACTTAGCTAATGACTCATTGTCTTGTCTAATACCACATATTTCATTTTTGATTGATGCAACTCTAGAGGCAGGAAAGCATCTCTGTAGGAAAACTTTCTTTAAATCATTCAAAGTTGTAATAGAATTAGACTCAAGATAATATACCTAATCCTTGGCAGTGCCCTGTAGTGAAAATGGAAAGGCTCTCAGCTTGATGTGGTCTTCTGTAATTCCCTCATGCCTCAATGGTGTAGAACAAACAACAAGAAATTCCTTAAGATTCTTATGCGGATTCTCACCTGCAAGACCACTAAACCTTGGCAACAAATGTATTAAACCATATTTCAACTTAAAAGGGATAACAACATCAGAATATTTAATACACAGACCATTGTAATTAACATCAGGAACAACAAACTGCCTTAATGTTCTTTGATCAGCCATATTATCAACAAACACAAAAATACAAACTATATCCCTATAAGGAGAAACATTTGGAAGACACAAAAAACGAATAAAATAAATTCCAAAAATTATAAAAACAGCAAATTTAATCTAATAAACTGAAATAAGAATTTTGAGAATTTTTTTGGATTTTTTTGACACTGTGAAAAAAGTACAAAAATAATTAAAAATAGAAAAAAGACAATTTTTTCCTCATTTAAACGAAAAAATTTGGATCAATTCAAAACAGTAACTTTCAAACATACCTGAAAGGCTGGAATATACCACTATAATGCAACTGGTAGTACAACATTGAAAATCAACAAACAAACAAAACAAGAAAACAGTAACAAGAACATTATACCTATGACTATCATTTAGTTAATAACAACAAGAATCCCCGTCAATGGCGCCAATTTGATCCGCTGTCGCACACGAATAAAAAATGAGTTATTTTGAAAGTATAGTTACGATAACGACAACTCGAGTATCGTATCGCAAGGATTCTTATTCTTATTAACTAATTAAAATAAAGATTAATGGAGGGTTGATTTTGAATTTGATTTATAAAAACATTGTAAAAAAATGATTATAAGAATAAGTGATTATAACAAACGGATCCACTGACTCGGTTCTACTTATCATCGAATGCTAATATCACAATTTCCTAAGCAGAATTTCTATCCTATTTGATAACAATATCAATCAACAAGCATGATTGACACAATGAGAAACATGTTCCTGTTACCAGATTAAGCAAACGGTTATAGATGATGCAAATTAACAATTAAGAAAAGTTAATTTTGATTAAAATTAGGAACACGAATCAATCAAATTGAATCAACAATGTTATATCATAATCAAATTAAGTAAACAAAAATCATATAACTTTGTTGAAAGGAATCGAAATTTAATTGCAAATATTATTACAATCTAAAAGTTTTAACCTAAGTACAGTGAATTCGTCCTAAAGGTGTTAGTTCTCCATGGAATTCGTTACAAGCTCTAAATGATATTTCGTGAATAGTGAAAAGTGAGAGATGAACAGTACGGCTTCCCTATTGTTTTAGTAGAACCTGGGTTACAACTCAACTGGGTCAAATACATAATTCAGGCCCAAAACAAATGACTAAAAAATAATTATAAATCTAATGATGCAACTTCAACTAATTTTTCTGGTCTGCTATAGTCCGAATCAATTTCTGACTTCGAAATAAAATTCATAGATCTCTCACTTAGCTTTCCAACGCATATTAGAACGCGTCAGTCGGATTCCTGTAGCTCCAGTTATGAATCTTTTGTTGAAAGATGCCAATGCTGAAAATTAAATACGAAAATAAATAAGTGCACAAATAAATTAAATTATGGAAACACACTCCTATATGGTGAAACTAAAGAAATAAACTAAGGAAATTCCTAAGTATAATAGTAGAATAATGTGCACAAAGATGCACAGATCATCGGGAATGAAGTTTATAAAAGACAACAACACATTAATATTGTCTTTGAAAAGAAACAAAAAAAACCCGTGGAGACAAATATTTGAAAAAAGAGGTCGGTGTTTTTTTTTATCTTCCATATTGGACCAGTCTAGACGTAAGACATTGTCTTGATGTGATGCATCTGGAGAAAAATATACGTGATAGTTTGATTGGAACACTTTTCAACATGAAAGGAAAGACAAAAGATACTAAGAAATCTCGCGAAGATATGGTTGTGATGGGTATACATCAAGAGTTCACCCAAAAAGAAATAGGAAATAGAACCCATTTCCCCTATCATGTCACATGCTGTCTAAAAAAATAAAGTTTTTGCAAATGTTTCGAAGGTATCAAAGTTCCCCAAGGGTACTCATCAAATGTGAAGAAACTTGTGTCAATGAATGATCTCAAGTTAGTTAGCTAAAAATCTCACGATTATCATCTCTTGATACAATACCTTCTTCCAGTGGCTATCTGTGACATTTTACCAAGAAATATAAGGGTAAGTATAACCAAATTATGCTTATTCTTTAAGATTATATAGAGTAAAGTTATTGCTCTTGAAAATTTAGATGACTTGGAACATGAAGCTGAAATTATCTTGTGCCAATTAGAGATATTTTTCCCTCCATCATTCTTTGACATTATTGTTCACTTAGTTGTTCATCTAGCAAGGGTGATTATAATATGTTGTCTAGTTTATTTACGGTGGATATATCTTGTAGAGCGATACATGAATATTTTTAAAGGGTATACAAAGAATCACCATTTTTCAGAAGCATCGATCTTTGACCGGTACATCATAGAAGAAGCTATTGAGTTTTATACAAAATATTTTTTTAGAAGTGAACTCTATAGGAAGTCATGAGTCTCGTCATGAAGGATGCTATGATGGTAGAGGTATTCAAGGTTAAAATATTAAGACATTTGAACAATAAGTGTTTCTTTACGCACATTTTGTATATATCAAATAATCTTAGTAAAGTTCAACCTTACTTGACGGATCACAAAAGTCTTATAAAGGAGAAATTCCCTGGGATGAATGAAAGATGGTTGTTTCCAGAGCGTAACAAAACTTTCATAACTTGGATTAATGAAAGTGTTTCTAAAGAGAGTAGCACATCATATATAATTAAATGGTTGTCACATATTCCTAAGTTTAATATAATTACTTGGAGTACATACGACATTACTAAATATTCAATCTAAAAAATCAAAGAATAATTATAGCACCCTGCAAATTAGTGGTTATGGTTGAGGCTGAATCTATATACCTTTCTAGTTCCAAAGATAACAATCTTGTACTTGAATCTAGAGCGTACTTTGGGATCATTGAGGAGATTTTGTAGACTGATTATGTTGATTTTAAAGTACCTTTATTTAAATTCAAATAGATTGACAGTAATACTGGTGTAGAAACTGATGAATTAGGATTCACACAGATTGATCTTCACGAAAGGAAACTTATAAGAACAAATCAATCATCATGGAAATCCAAGCAAAACAAGTTTTTTATGTCATTGTTCATGCCAACACTAGATGATCAATTTTTTCTTCAAGAAAAACATCTTCCTTGTAGTAATGATGATGAAAATAAAGATTTGTACTATGCCACCCCTTGTTTAGAAACACATACTTGTCAATCATGTAAAGAAAATAATTCAAATGATGTGCATGTTGTTCGTCGCAATTATGAAGAAATGATATGGGAAAACTACTAAGTAAATGTTTTATATCACTCACTAATTTATAGTTATTCATTTTACTCTTTTTCATTTCTTGTACTATAAATTTAAAGTTGTTGTTGATTATCCTAATTGATTTCAGATATTCAAATTATAGGTGTTTAACAATTAGTGAAAAATCCTATTTGACATCCTACAACTTTCCAGTATGTTATTGCTTTGGTTAGTTAGACATTCATTTTAGTTTTACTGTAAAATTATAAAGTATGTGTCATTTTGAGTTTTCATTATGTGTAAACAATGAATATTTATGGTACAATATTTCACATTGAGAAATTGACAAAATGTACAATGTTTATGTTTCAAAAATCTGTAAAATATGGTTCTATTTTCTGTAATATGGATATGTAATACAGGTACATACAACAATACTAAAAAAACAAAAAAAATAAATTATCCACTCGGTTTTTAAATTAAAACCGAGGTAGTTACACTAAGCTATTCCATAAGTTCTACACAACATCGAGATAATATTGAGTGCTTCATCCAATTTTAAAAATAATAAAAACATAGATAATGGGGATCAAACCCATGTGCAGATAATTTCATCCCTCAAATTTTAAATAACCAAGATATAAAGTGGTAGTTTTTCATTACTCCCTTTGTTACCTCATTTCCGTAACCGACGTTAAATTAATTTTGCGTGCATCCGATGTTAAAAGTGTTTTTTTTTTGTAGAAGTGAGTTAGAAATTAAAAAACTCAAATCTCATAATTAAATAAATTTATTTAATATAGAATAGAAAAAGATTATAATTTTTGTGTGTGAGTACTACTTATCAACATTACTAAAAAATCTAAAACAAAAGCCAAGAGAGAAAAATAAAATCTATAGTGAAACACTAGAATCACATTTGATCTGGAGTGTTGTTGGTTGGAATATATTAAGCAGTTTCCATTTTTTTTTCAAGAGGGTTTTAATTTACTTGTAATCTGGTAAATTCTTATGTATGAAGAAAAATTAAATAAATCAGGATGTGTTTGAGTCATTTTTAACCAAACTGGAAAGGGTTGGTGAGAGACCCTATATATCAGGATATGTTTGGGTTCTTTTTTAACCAAATTGTACGATTTGATTTGATTTATAATTTGTATTTTGTAAAACGTACTAAATCAAACAAAACCGCGTTCTGTTACAAAATCTTAAAAGACATTATAAATTTTAATTTTTTTAGAAAAATTAACATGTACTATGTGTTTATTTTACTGTATTATTTATATGATATTTATTTTAATTTACATAACAACAAAAAATAAATTATTTATTTATAAATACTGTTTTTTTATTTGAAATTAAATTATTATATATTTAATTTTGTTTTTTTTATAAACAAGAGAGATATATTGATAGAAGCACTAGGGGTGCTCAATCCAATACTTAAGAGAGAAAGAAAGTGAAAAAAATAGTGAAATAAACATGTCACTCCTCCAATTTTATCTATTCTAGTTTTTTCCTTAACGAGATACAAACAAATTTTCGGGCAAAATTTTTGGTAGCAGCGGTGAGTTTCCGGTACTGATGAATTTTCTAGTACATTCCTACCAAATTTCTTGTAGTAAATTCTTGGTGGTGCATTTGAAATTTCCGTGTTAGTACCAAATATTTGAGTTATACTGAAATTTTCGGTAGGTTACATATTCAGGTTTTTTCAACAGTCAAGATTTTGTTGACATATTTGGAGGGTCCTGATTGTACCGACTCATTATTGTGATCTAGAATGCATTACCATTTGTATAATGGGTCTCAGTTATAGGGTAAGACATATATAAAATGCATCTTCCTAAGTATTTGATTAATGCAGAAGTGTATTACTACCACTATGCCAAAAATGACCTACGAAAACGCTTTTTTGGGCTTTAAAAGGCAGAGGTGGCGCTAAAGGCAACTTTTTGTAGAAAGCGCCAGAGCCTGCCTATGAAACGCCAATTAAAAATGCTCATAGGTAGACGGCAAGTTCAAAAGCACTTTCATAGGTGCCTATAGAATGCAATAAAGGCATTCTAAATTAGGCTCATGAAAGCGCTTCCGTAAAAAGATCGCTTAGGTCTGTTTATGAGCGCTTTTGGTGAAAAGCTTCTAGTAGTTTACTTAAAGCGCTTTAAAAGAGCTTCATAGGCCACCTATGAGAGCATTTTTGTTAAAGCTTTCATAGGTTTTCTACTAAAAAATCAAAAATTTTAAAAATTTCTAAACCTGCATTTTTTTGCAGCAAACCTGTAATTCATAAACCGGTAATTTACAATCTTATATACAAATACCATTATATATCAGTGTTATCCAAATACCAAATTTAAATATTATATACAAATACCATTATATACCATTCATATCCAAAATATATATACACCATTGTAATTCAATTAACATGTTTTCAAACGTAACAAAATCAACCCTAACAAATCAGCTATAGAACACGAAGTAAATCAGTCCTAATGTACATATATATCCAAGGTCCTGATCCTGCAAGATATGAACATAATAACACGGTCAGTATTTTATACACAAAATAATGTATTCATAACCATTTTCACATAACAATGTATTCATACCTTATAAGATTCTTAGCTCAATAAAATATTGACACAACTCCTCTTTGAGTTCTTCCAATTGAAGTTTCGAGTAATATGGACACTTGTATTGATCAAAATACTACATAACAAAACAAAAAATATGCATGATTTAGTTAAAAGTAATAAATTGTATGCAAAATCTGATAAATAATAAAACAAAGTATAAATCCATAATAAGTTATAAATCTATACCGTGATTGGAATCTCGATTTCATTCATTTGAATGATTTCTTTGATAAACTTCAAAACGAGGTATCTGCAATCTATGTCGTTTTGTTGTTGAGGGCACTACATAGAAAAACAAATAATAATATATAGATGTATTGTTTTATCAAGTAGCATAAATATTATAAGCAAAATTGTGGAAATTAATATACATGTACTTTGATCCAATTAATGTTGTTTGATTTAGCGTCAACGTGCTTCCTTTGACATCGTAATACTGTATTGAATCGACAAAATTAAAATATTTATTTAGAACAATGACATAGAAATAGTTAAATATATAAACACAAACGAATATTTAGAATAATGTCACTTACGTATCAATCATTAGATTCATTTCCGGATAATTTGTCTAATCACCACAACCGAATTCGTAATAGACCACTTCTTTTATGGGATCGATAGCAAGCAACAACCAAAGGACATCTATAAATTAAAGCAACAATTTAGAAGCTTAATTTTAATGTAAAAATACAAATATTAAAAGGAACTTAGAATGAAAATCTAACCTGAATTATACGCCAAAAGATACAAGTTTGATCGGCAGTTGTCATGAATCTATTGACCAAGTGCCTTCATCAATCCGGCCCCTAGCAATTGTTGCTCACGACACGGAAGAAGACACGAACGGATCTATTTGACAATTGATTCTCAAGCATCAATTTGTCAAATAACATCCTTAAATAAAAACATAATTAATATTAGACTATTTCAATTAAATGTTTAAAAAAATGTTCAACCAATTAAATAATATATTGATCGGTTACCGGTGCATAAGTGCATCACACCGACGCCTAATTTCGATGATGAAAGATTTGTTCCATGTCCTCTAGTCCAATTGTTTCGCACATGGAAAACCAAAGACACATGCATCCATATTGATTTGACGAATACCATCATTCATCAAATCATGCCAACTAGTGTTTCCGACACCGCCGACATCTAGGCACAAATTTACTGACAAGAACCCTTTTCTTAGGTGGAACCTACCAACTTTCTCGCTCACCGTAGACTTGAAAAGGTACCTAAAATCATATAGACTTATGTAAGATACAAAATTATGCGCTTTTTATTCTGATCATAAAATTAACACTTTAAACGTTCTCTTTTATGATGCAACAGATTCTCCACAACGAAAATCCCTTTATCCTTAGATGCGGATTTTGTAGGAGTCTAAAATTACCATGTAAAAATTGAGGTCATAATCACGCTGAATACTTAAAGATTCATAATGGTTTTCAACATACCGATCATCTATGAAAATGAGGTCCGATGGCCATGCCAAAAGATCCTATTGCATCTCGCAAAGAATGTGGTGTCCGAACAATGTCAAAAATGTAGCAATGCATTCGGATCTAAAACAACATCAACCGATACTTTCATGTGGCCATCCCGGAGCGGTCTATGGTGAATTAAATCTCCCGAGGTGTTGTGCACTTTTTCCTTGCTAACTACCCGATAAATCGCACGATATAGGTACAAATGACTACATGAAATGCCCTAAACCAATAATAACTGTTAGACTTTTAATGTTGATAATAATAACCAATAATAATCATATACAATAATTTCTCTAATATAATGGATTATCATCTTAAATACCTCAGAAATTTATGTTGATGTTGATACTAGCCTTGTCACTAGTTTTTTCACCTGTGAATTGCTCCTTTCGCCATATATCTCTTTGTCCCTCCTAGCCACGCAGACTTGTTTGTGAATCTCAATGTTTGCAACACTTCGCATTGCTAGGATTTTTTCTTGGATTTTTATACAGAGTGGTAGGAGTCATACCATGACCTTTACCCTCACCCGTCCCGATACTCTGAACACATGTGCTCGACCAGTACGCCCGATATCCTCGGTCATCACCTATGGATACCGATCATGATATAGTCTCCTCGTAATTCATTTAAATATCAAAATTAAAGACACAATGTTAATTATATATTAAGAAACATTTAATATAATTTAATTAAAGACACAATGTTATACTTACACACTCATCATAAACATGTTGCAGACGGATTAACAACTCGATCTTTGCCAACATGAGCTTCCTTCCACAAGACATGCGCGGTAGTGATGTTTCGCCACTTTGCGCTCTTCCAACTACGCATTGTTACAAATAATAAAATCATCAATTATAACACATTGAGAGAATTAATAAGATCGTAGAATTGATATTTACTTACAATTTTTTCCTTGTAGTGCATATCCCAAACGCCTTTTTATATGGATATGCTACGCTGACGCGATTTACAAGACTCACTTTCTTGAAATTCTCGCCTTCTTTGGCCTACAAAAGCAACCCATTCTTCTGTAATGAAGCTCTCATATTTCTTGGACGCTCAGATCCTTCAACAAAATTTCCTTCCTCGCCTTTAAGAAACTTATTTGTCAAAAAGTTCTCCACCGTGTCTTTTTTCCGCCAAGCCCATTATATACTTTTTGGGCATCTTCAATGTTAAAGGACTACAAAAAACATACGATGAGGGTGTTAGTATATGTAATTTAAAAACATTATCGTCAATATAAAGTAAATAACAACAACCATATATGATCCCTTTATCTCAGTTCAAATTTTTTTCTTTAGCCTCGTCCAACTCTCCTTTTTTCCATCTAGGAGTGGTGATCGGAATGTGCATACGAACAAGCGTACTGATGTAGCTTGTCAGCTTTGCAGAATTAGACCCAATTAGTTGGTCCTCATTATTCCAATCTACATTATATGTAACCCCTCTATCTCTACCACGGATGATTCCCCGCATGATAGTTATGCCTCGTGTGATATCCTTATCTGAAGTATCTTGTGGAACATTTTCTGAATTATCTTCATTACTAGCCATTTGACCTGTAATAAAGAAAAATAAAATAAAATTAAATGACATATATAAAATTCCATAATCATATATACTATAAAGAAAAAACATGAAATGACGTATATTTAAATTTTATTGAATGATATAGGCTATATATATTATACTATAATGAAAAAAAATGAAATGACATATATATAAATTTTATTGAATGATATAATCTATAATTATATATACTATTACCTTTTTCACTAACATCTCTTTCTTTTCTTGGTAGGAATACGTTCTACTCGTCTCTTAACAACGCGGACGGTTGGATTGATCCAAATACCCTCATTATGATCATTTCTAATACATGATTCATTCTCATTTTGATCATTTCTGGTAAAAGATTCAATGTCAACACCAATGTCGCCTTGATCTCCAATGTTTTCATCAATTACTTTGTTAGAAGCAAACCATATAGACCATTTCGCACTTGCCTGATCGCGACATAGAACACTTGTTTAGCTTGAGAGGCTAGAATGAAAGGCTCATCTTTGTACCTGTTAAGATCCACTTGCAAAAATCCTCGACTTATCCATCCGTATACCATTATTATTTTCAATCCACTTGCAACCGAATATAGGAATCTATTTTCGTAATCAAAGACCCAAATGCGCCCGATAACCCCAAAATACGATGATTTGTAAATTTCGAGTTTAAGTCCTTCACACTTGATATGTGCATTGCTTCAGCCTACAAGGTGACACCACTATTTTGCATAGTAATTTTATCATCTTGTTCTTTGGTATAAAATGTATCCATTAATTGCGTGATGCGCTTATAAGAAAACACAACCAAACTTGGACCATATGCTAAACATCTCAACCTTTCTGTTACTGAGGCGGGATCTGAATGATACTTTGAATAAATATGTTCCTTAAACCATGGTATGAAACTTCGATTGTGCTCTTGTACAATCCAATTCTCATTTCTATTCGAATTTAAACCTCGAAGAACATCCTTGTGCATTTCAACATATGGCTCAACCTCAATCTCATTGTGTAGAACATACAAATGCACTTGATCCCGTTCGACCCTTGATATTGTCATAACTTTATTTCCAATTAGCTTCTTACCTTTTTTTTTTTTCAACAACATGTGATTTGGGAAGTCCAATTGATTGAACATTTGACAAATATTCAGTACAAAACTCAACCGCTTCTTCAAGAATGTATCTTTCGGCAATACAACCCTCTGGTTGACTCCGATTTTTCACATACCCTTTTAATATTTTCATATAACGTTCAGCAGGGTACGTCCATCTCATATAATTTGGTCCGCACAATTGTGTCTCTTTCACAAGATGAAGGACAAGATGAACCATTATGTCAAAAAACGAGGGAGGAAAATACATTTCAAGCTCACACAAAGTAACAACTATTTCTTTTTGCAATGTTGGTAAGATCTCGTGATCGATCACCTATCGCAAATTGACTTGAAAAACACAATTTAGTTATTGCGCTTCTTACCTTTTCTGGCAGAATAGAACGTATACCTATCGGTAGAAAATGTTCCATTATAACATGGCAATCATGCATCTTTAAACTCTTTAACTTGAGGTCTTTCATAGACACAAGTCTTCTAATATCTGATGAGTAGCCTTTTGGAACTTTAACTTCACCGTAAACTTACACAATATTTTTTCTCCTTTCTAAATAGAGTGTAAACAGGTAGGTATGTCCTTTCTTCACGGGTCCCAATTCAGCCTTATTCCCATGTCTACCATGTTCTCCTTGCTTTAAGTCCATCCTTAGACTTCCCTTTATATTGAGTAACGTACTAACAATCACAAATACATTTTTTCAATATGCATCACATCAAGAAAATCACGACAAAGATTTCTAATATGGAAATTTTAAAAAATCGACTTCTTCCACCCACCTATGACAACTTTATATGCAAAAGGCTTCAAACCGAATACTCACATCTTTCACCTTTTCAAAATTTGATCACCGTCAATCCAGAAGAGCTCTACGTTGTTCGGTATCTCCATTGAACGCTTTTCTCCATCCACGATATCGATGTTTAGAAGTTAAGAATCTACGATGACCGAGAAAGACATTCTTCCGACAAAGTTTCAATCGCATCGTTCGTTCCGCCTTCACAAACAGACACGATTTTTCACCTTTAATGCTATACCGGATAGATTTCCATATCTTTGGAAAATCGTTAATTGTTCCAAACAACATCGCCTCAAGTTGAAACTTTCTTTCCTATAACCATCATAAACCTCCACACCGTTTCTCCCACTAAATCTTCAAATCTTCGACATGTTTCCAAGTATACGCTCATGTCATTTCTCGGTTGTTTAGGCCCGTAAATTAACATAGATAACATCATGTGCTTACGCTTCATACATAGCCACGGAGGTAGGTTATAAATCATAAGAATCACGTGCCATGTGCATCACGAGATACTTTGAATACCGTGTGGGTTCATTCCATCAAGAGACAATGCCAAGCTTAAGGTTTCTTGTTTCTTTTCCAAATTCGGGATAATCATTATCAATTTTCATCCACTGGAGAATCATGGATGTCGAAATTTTCCATCAATAATTTTTTCATCCGAATGCCAAGTCAAGTGTCTTGAATCGGTTTCACCTACGATACATCCATCTAAATCTCAGATTATAGGAAAATACCATAAGACTTTGCTTCGAGACAACTTTTTCTTATATGGAGGGGCACCGAGGACACTCATTTAACGATGCATACTGCTTCAAACAAAACGCACTTTTCGACATGCATGTATCTTATCATAGCTCATGCCAATAGAGTACAACATCTTTTGGCCTCATACGCTCGATTGGGAAGAACATTATCCTCCTCGTAGCATATCTTTCATAAGGGATAATAACTCGTGGAAACTTCTATCCACCATCCATTACCGGATTTTAAGTTGTACAACTTTAACACCACGCATAATCTTGTGAATTTTGTACAACCATTATACAATGGTTTCTCGTGATCGCTACCAACCTCTCAAACATTTTGGGACAATCGTTAAGATCTTCTTCGTGCTCTTCCGCAATCTTTCGACTCGATCATAATCGTATGTATCTCAGGCAATCGTCTTTTGAAGCATGTGTCCTCTTATCCCCAATTCAACATTCCCTCACTTTTCTCACCATGCATATTCCAACATGTATAACTCTATCAATTCCATACCGTAGTAAATGCGATGCCAACCGAATCAGGCCAACTCGATTCCCATAACAAAGAATACAAACAAGGACATGTCATTCGACTGGGGTCTTTATGCAATAAAGAAACTTAACAAACTACGAAACACCATTCTCTTAGTCTTTCGACAATCGATTGGAATACATCCATGTCTTATCCATATCAACTTAGTTCACAAAATAGTATACCGCGCTAAAACGAAAGTATACACGGAATGGATCCGTATCAAGAAAACGAACATACAAAAGACAATTTAAGACAAATTCATCACAATACCAAGAATTTGAGGAAGAAATTTACCTCGGATTTATCGAACTCTAAGAACGCGGAGAATGAGGCCAGACGTCGAACTAGGCCGGAAACGCTAATTCAAAGAAAAGAAAACTTATATTATAAAAATAGGATGAATGTACATGAATGAGTGAAACTAAACATGCTAATTTTTGGTTTTAGTCACTATTCTATTTTACGCAAAGAGTAAGTTCTCTGGCTAACATAAAGTTTAAGATCTCTTTTCCATATAATAAAGTGGTTCAGATTTCTGTCATTTTGAAAAGCATAGTCCTAATTCTTGATACATTTTCAATATGCAAGTTAACCAATAGGAAGATCCCATAGTTCCTATAAACATCTCATTGACTTAATTATCCATCAACCAAAATAATCATCACATTAAGATATCTTTTATTTAAAGTCAGACTTTTAATTACATGAGTCATATTTAATGGATTAAGTAAATTTATCCTACAACCTCCCACTTGACTTACGTGACTATTTGATGTTTCAATCATACCATATGATTATGCACCATTCATTGAAAACACCATATCCTTATCTTTAATAAATTGAAATGGTCGAATCATGGCGGTCACAAGTTTTACATTAACTTGATTTCTTCCATGAATCATGAATCAATCCAATTCAAATAACTTTAAGAGATACAATAATGTGTTTTTCATGTCTTTTTGAAAAAACTCTTTTCATCATCACATATTAACAATAATGTATACAATAATATGTTTTTCATGTCTTTTTGAAAAAACTCTTTTCATCATCACATATTAAAAATAATGTATAAGCAGAAACATATCCTTAATTGAATTCACAAGTGTCATTCAATATGAATATTAACCTTTTCATATATATATATATATATATATATATATATATATATATATATATATATATATATATATATATATATATATTGGTTCAGATCATTTTGAAAAGCATAGTCTTAATTCTTGATAAATTTTCAATATGAGTTAACCAATAAGAAGACCTTAGCTCAAGTCAGATCGACACCTATAGTTTCACAACATTTTCAATATGCAAGTTGTTTGTTATTTTCAATATGCATATTTGCTATCTATAACTATTTCACAAGTACAAATGTACATGCACAAGCTCCATTGTAACTCAGCCAAGACTAAAACAAATAACAAAACCAACGCACTGCCGAGAACGCAAGAGAGTCAAGAGAACGGGCGGTGAAATCAAGACAACGCGGCGTAAGAATGTAATGTGGAGGAAGAGAGGTCGAGAAGAGAATGTGTGCAAGAACAGAGAATACGAAGATGAAGATACATAACAAATGAGGGCCAAAATTCTTATTTAGGATTTTAAATTTTAATTATAAAATAACCTACGAAAGCGCTTTTAAAAGCGCTCTCATAAGGCCATATATAAGAGCGCTTTTTCCTTCAAAAGCGCTTTTGTAGCACAGGCCTATAGCAGCGCTTTAAAAAGCGCTTTCTTAAGTCTACCTATAAGAGCGCTTTTTGAAAGCGCTTTCATAAAACCCCTATAAGAGCGCCTTTTCAAGCAGAGGTTAGATATTTCAAATGCCTATGAAAGCGCTTTCTGAAAAGCGCTTTCTTAGGGAAACCTATGAAAACGCTTTTTTAAGCGAATTTTTTTTAAAGGCTATGAAAGCGCTTTTGAAAAAAAGTGTTTTCGTAGAGGTGCTGCCAAAAATCATTTTTTTTGTAGTGCACGGGTGCAACCCTAGTGTTGAATTCAAGATTCCAGATGGCTATGAATGCCTTGTCACCTTGAAAGAAAGATTGAATGATTTGCCGCCCTATTTCGATAATAGAAGGGTGACATAGGTAAATTTTAGGAAATATTGGATTGATACAAATGGAATGTGAAATACAACCTAATCGAGTTGAAGAATGATGTAGATATGAAGCCCATGTGGAAATCATTTTGACGTACGATAACTAAAGGTTCGCTTGAGTTGGATACAAAGATCCGAAGATCCGTCGATGACATAATGAAGATGTTGAAATGTCCAAAGTCATTCGGTAGTGCCTAGGTCTTCATGTGTATTGTACTATTTATGTTTGTCGTATTATTTATATTTGTTGTACTATGTTATGTTATGTTATGTTCTTCATCAAATTGAAACATGTAATCGCCAAAATATTATGCAATAAATAATATGTATGTGTGTCACAAAATATACATATAATACAACCATAATAAAATAAATCTACATAGGCCTTCCACAGGATACATCGGCCAACCTAGCTAAACTAGTATAAACCTCCCCATCAGGGTTTACCAACCTCATTAAGTTATCTAAATGAACGACGATGAATTGTAGGTGGCTGTCCTGATCATCTGCATAAGGTGAAAGTGGTGGTTGTGGCTCGGAAAAATCTCTGGTACTTGAAGTCCCAAAACTTCAGTTGATGCAGCTGGTGGTATGACTCGATGGTGTGACACACTATGAAACCACTCTAGGTATCAATATTCGTACTTCCCTGGATGCTGAACCTCAACGGATGTATCCATTATATCACGGGGGAAGCTTAGGATGTGACTCTGAATCCATCTATTAATGTCGCCGGCTGGAGTCTCAGGAACTGTATGAGGAATTCCCTGCACATTACAATACTAGCGTAGACACCTCTCAAGAAAGTGACTAGCCACCTGAGTCTCCCATCTAATATGCTATAAATACAAGGTAGACACCTCAAATGGATGATGAGGGTGATGATATGTATAAGGTGTCCATAAGACATCCTATAATGTCATAGCATCTATCATCCTCATGTACTCCATCAAACCTCTGGGATGGGCTTGCTTTCCCTTCCATCTCCTCATACATGGAAGGGTAGATGGTACACGTTGGATCTTTCACTCACAAATGAGAGGGAAGTTCTCATACATCCAAAACTACATAAATAAGAACCAGCAAATAAATACACCCAAATAACCAATAAAAACCATCCAATAAAATCTAATGTACCTGTAACAGACTAAGGTAACTAGCAAGATGTATGGTCTCAACATGAGAAGCAACATCAAGTGTGGTGTACAACATGGTCAAGGCCACCACTCCCCAAGCTCAAAGCTGAATGTCAAGCATGTTGAACAGAGACATGTATCGAACTTCAATTGTAAATACTAGACTTGTCTGCAAAGAGAGTGTATGCCAAGAAATGTAGCCTGTACTCCCTACCGGAATCCTGGTACCTACGTGCCTCCATAAGCTCCCCATACAACTTCCTCAGCCAAGACATCACTAGGTGATATCCTAAAGTCTCACCAAAGTCCTTTAGCATGTCCGCCTCAAACACATCAAACTCATCCACGACCATTCCCACCACTGTTAGATGGTTAATAAATACTGGTGTGAAGAATGTACCAATAATCGAAACGTGAGACAATTGGTTGACATCATCTAATGTGATAGTCATCTCCCCAAATAGAAGATAAAAATATGATGTTATTGAGTGCCACCTCTCCACAAAAGCATATAATAGGTAGGCGTCCAACATGGTCATGGAGTACTCAACTTAATCCATGAGATGAAAATATCTAACGATATTGCTGACCTCTTCAAGTATCAGACTGTCCGGGAAGTTCTTCAACTTCTAATCATGATAAGTAACCTTCAGCAACGATCGCTCTTGTAAGAAGCCAAAACAAAATATTACACATCAAATCTTGTAAGCATCTAGTAAAAAAATAAATATTATGCAATTAAAAAAACCAAATACATACCTCGCAAAGCCATATCCTGTAGGTGACATAATCAACAAATCTTGTCAGAACAAACTATCTGAAGGCTATCCAAGAAATGCTCCATTTGTGTGTATTGATGGCTCTATAGATGCACAAGTTATAGTGTATGTATCAGTGGGGGTCACTTCATCTACGCGCTCAGCCACAACCTCATGCCCCATAACCTGTTAAACCTCCGACCTCACAACAATAATAGACACATGTACCTCCGCAACAATCTCCACAACTGTCGACTCAACAATAGGAACAAAAGTATGTACCTCTACAACAATTGCCTCCATAATATGCACCACACTTGGCTCCTCAACAGTGACAACTCTCTATCCCTGAAGGCGTGGTGCGCGAAATTGAGGTTGCTGCTCAGCCAACCATTTCCGGTGAGAACTGATAACACGAAATCATATCGTTTATTTTACATGAAATTAACTCGTTTTATATTATTTTGACCCGATTAACTCCAGAATATTTCGAGATTGTCATTACTTTTTGCAGGTATTCACAACTTAGCTCAAAACAGAAGAAAATATGAAACAATGCAAGAAAACACCAAAAGAACAGAAGAAAAAGATTAAACTGTCAAAGATTACAAATTTTAGTAATGCGGACGGTCGAACGCCTGTGCCACGACCAGAAGCTATCTTGAAGAATGTTACGATCAGTAACACATCCATGACGCACCGTAACACGGAGAAAACACCAACCCCGCCAGACACAAAGGCCACGACCGTAACGCAGATAACGCTTAAATTAGAAGAGCGAACGTGGAGGAACCGAGCGTAAGGAGTTTTCCTTATTTCTCTCCTGGATTCTCTCTCCCACACACATTTAACCTCAACTACCCACATTCCTATATTCTTGGAGAAGTGGAAGGAGTGCTTCGTGTGGATTTCAAAAGCTAACTGCCATATTCATTCCTCTATAAATACCTCAACATTTCAGTGTTAGAGGTACAGAGAGTTTAGAGAATTTTCTTGTGCGGAAGCTCACGATTTTGAACCCAAAGAATATTTCGCTCTAAATTCCTTTGCATTCAGTTATTCCTCTTTTATTTTCATTGCCCAAATAATAATTTCCAACATCAGGAAATTATTATTATAGTTTAGGATTTATAATTCAAGCCTCAGAATTTTTACATTTCAACCGATACCAAGTCCAAGTTTCCGATTTGTGGAAGAAGGATTGAAGTATTGGCTTTATTTTCAGGTTTCTATTTTGCAATTGTATTACATACCTTTAATTAATTAATGCAATTTAATTTATTATTTATAATGTCCAATTTAAATTTGTTTGCTTTTACTTCCTATACGATTATTTTAATTTCCATGGCTAGCTAAACCTTTAGTGTCGGTATGGGATAGTAAGAGACATTAGGCATCTGATCAAACTTAGGCTAAAACTTTAATCAACTTAACTCGGTTATAACTTTTATGCTTAAAAATAAAACCTTCATACGAAAGTAAGAAGAGTAAATAGGTTAGATCGAGACAACGAAAGTGTGAGGTTTTTAACCGGATAGTTAAAGTTAGGCATTTGATTTAACATCTGAAAGCGCTTTAAACCAAATTAGAATTAATTAAGTTTCCAAAAATACTTCTAAACACTTATAGGCTAGCGAAAGTGTATAGGGCTTTAGACGATAATCCGAGATAAGACCATGAAAGTGTGAGTTGAGGGTTTTTAAAGCGATTAATTCTACGGACAAACCAAGTTGACCATCCTAATACGCCTAAGCCGATTAGATCGCTTAAGTCGACTCTATTGCATACCGACCATTTCATTTCATAATTACTTTAAAACCAATTAATTTACCTTCCTTAACCTTCCTAAAACCAAACGTGACAATTTCCGCCTTAGCTAAACAAACATTACTTTCCGCACTAGAGTGATTACAAAGTCCTGTGGATTCGATAATCTTTTATTACTACCGCGATAGTGTGCGCTTGCGCTAAGATACCGTTAGACACATTAGGTTTATCGCACATCAAGTTTTGGCGCCGCTGTCGGGACTTTGATCTAGTCACTAGTGCACTCTTAAAGTAGCACTGCCTAGGCTAAGGCAACTATTTATTTTCCTTTGTGTATGCCAATCACGCTCTCGCGGTACTTTGCATATACCCATTTACGATATCGGCGTTATCTTCGATTAAGAAGACAATTCAAGAGTACCGTGCACTCAACAATCTTCCGTCTGTTCTTCCGGATCTCGACGAGTTACGAAGAATGGTCGATCCACCTCTTCCTCCTCGTCCTCTTAAGGATTACGCAGCTCCTTCTCAAGCGAGCCTCATAAGATAGCAGTTTCGCTATTGCTCAAACGATTTCGTTGAAACCTTCGCTTCTTTCCGCCGTTCAGCAGAACCGGTTCTCTGGAGCTCCTACTGACGACCCTAATCTACATCTATCCGTGTTTGTGCAGTACGCAAACACTGTGAAAGCGAATGGAGTAAACCCCGAGGCGATACGATTGCGCCTATTTCCTTTTTCTTTAAGAGACAGAGCTCGTGCTTGGCTTCAATCTCTTCCTGCCAACTCAATCACCACACTGAGTTGAAGAAAGTCTTTTAGCTAGATATTTTCCTCCAAGCAAAACCGCTATGCTCAGAGCTAACATCAATGGTTTTAAACAGAAATACAATGAATCTTTATTCGAAGCATGGGAACGATACAAGGATATGCTAAGACTCTTCCCTCATCATGGTTTAGAAGAATGGTTGATTATTCACACATTCTATAATGGTCTCCTATACAATACAAGATTAACCATAGACGCCGCTGGCGCCGATGGATAAACCATATGCAAGCGAACCAACTTATTGAAAGTATGGCTCGTAACCACTACCAATGGGGAAGCAAGAGAGTTAATGTAGAAATCTCAACCGAAAGGTATCAAGGCAAGTGAATGGATCAAGTTAATGCTAAAGTGGAAGCTCTTACCCAAAAATTAGAGAACCTTTCCACACCCAATCACCGTAGCTGCAGTGATTCCAACTTGCGATCTATGTGGTATTCAATCACATCTTGCTCCGAATGTCCCTTTTGACCGAGTACCACCAACAAGCTAACTACGTGCAAGGAAATCCCTACAAGAATACGATAACCCAGTTGGAAGAATCATCCAAATTTCTCGACAAAAGTAACAATGCGTTGTATGCTCTGGACAAGCTCCTACTACACCACCGGTTATCCAAAAGCTATCCCGAATCATCCTAATAACGGACCTAATACTTCCAACGTTCTAGGAAATCAAACCTCGAAATTATGATAGAACACTTCATTGCTTCTCAATCCTGCACCAATAAGGATGTTTTAAATCGAACTTACATACCAACGAGCAAATTAAGCAATTAGCTAGCAAGGTCGATGCTTTAGCTACCCATAACAAGATGCTTGAAACTCAGATTTCACAAGTAGCTCAACAACAGACACCTCATGCGCTCCCGGCGGAATATTTCTGGTCAACCACAACCTAACCCGAAAGGACACGCTAATGCCGTGATACTTAGGAGTGGAAAAGAACTTGACGGACTGTTGATCCAAGACTAGAAAACCCAATATGTATCAGAAGCAAGACAAGCCGAGTGAAAACGAGAGCGACCCGAAAGAAAAGGAAAACGAAACTCAAGAGGTCAGAGAAAAGAGAAACCTTATGTGCCTCCACCGCCTATAAACCACAAGTTCAGATCCCAGAGATTAACAAATTCTAAATCGATGAGCCAATTTAAGAGATTTGTGGAACTTCTGAAACAACTAAATATCACAATACCATTCACATAAGCCATTACTCAGATGCCATCGTATGCTAAATTTCTTAAGGAAATCCTATCTAATAAGAAAAGTTAGAAGATAACTAAAGTTATCTTATCACGAATGTAGTGCTATCATTCGAATAACATGCCTCCTAAGCTAAAAGACCCAGGTAGTTTCTCTATACCCTGTAATATTGGAAAATTCGTCATAGACAAAGCTCTATGCGACTTAGGAGCAAGTATCAGTGTCATGCCCTTATCTATTTGCAAAAAGATGGAAATGGGAGAACTTACACCTACAAAAATGTCTGTTCAATTAGCTGACCGATCAGTTAAATATCCTGTAGGCATATTGAAAATGTTCCGATTAGCATAGGTCAATTCTATATCCCGACCGATTTCATAATTATGGACATTACCAAGATTGCCATTCTATCATATTAGGAAGACCATTCCTAGCCACAATGAGCTATAATTGATGTAAAGAAGGCGATTAACATTCAAGTCGGAGAGGAAAAGTGGAATTCATCCTCACTCAATTTCTACAAGCACCCGCCATGAATGACACATGTTATTTACTCGATATTATAGACGAGTGCGTGAGAGAAATGGAAGCTAAACAAACCACATATTCTGAAATAATGAAAATTGAAACCCCACTGATATTCGAAGACGATAATTGGCGAGAACCATATAAAGATGACAGTCTAAGCGAAAGTCTAGCACTTACACCTAATCATATGCCATGTCCCAAGAAACCAAAACTAGAATTAAAAGTTTTACCTAAAAATTTATGATACGAATTCCTTGATACTGAACAAACTCGACCTGTAATAGTGAATTCCAGTTTAGGAACGCTTGAAACCGAAAAACTTTTAGACGTTCTAAGGAAATATCCTACTGCGTTAGGTTACAACATATCAGACTTAAAAGGAATTTGTCCTTCAATTTGTATGCATCGTATTCTATTAGAAGAGGATTGCAAACCTCTCGAGAACCTCAAAGAAGAATCAATCCGATCCTCGATCGTAGTCGAGATGAAATCAAAAAGCTAATGGAAGCTGGAATTATATACCCGATCTCCGACAGTAAATGGGTTAGCCCAGTGCATGTCGTACCTAAGAAAGGAGGTGTTACTGTCGTGAAAAACGCACAAGGCGAATCGATAACACAAAGAGTAGTTAGTGGACACAGAGTGTGCATTGATTATAGAAAACTGAACAAAGCTACTCGGAAAGACCATTTTCCTTTACCCTTTATTGATCAAATGTTAGAACGATTAGCCAAACACTCCTACTTCTGCTATTTAGACGGTTATTCCAGATTTTTCCAAATTCCTATTCACCCTGATGATCAAGAGAAGACTACATTCACGTGTCCCTATGAAACGTTCGCGTACAGACGAATGCCATTTGGATTATGTAATGCTCCTGCAACTTTCCAACGATGTATGATGGCCATCTTCGCAGATTTCATTGACAACATCATGGAAGTGTTTATGGACGACTTCTCCGTGCGGACAAAGTTTCAAGGATGTCTATCTAATTTAGAGTGTTTTAGAACGATGTGTGAAAGTGAACCTTGTGCTTAATCGGGAAAATGTCATTTCATGGTCGAGAAGGAATCGATTGGACATGTTATTTCTAATAAAGGAATTGAAGTTGATAAAGCTAAGATAGAAGTGATTAAAGAACTCCAACCACCTAAGACCGCTCGAGAGATACGAAGTTTCTAGGACACGGTTTTACCGACGCTTTATTAAAGATTTCTCGAAAATTACAAAACCACTTACCGGTCTATTAATGAAGGATGCCGAGTTCATATTCGATGACGATTGTCTCAAAGCTTTTGAAACCCTTAAGTCGACTTATTTCGCACCAATCATGCAACCGCCCGATTGAGGTTACCTTCAAATCATGTGCGATGCAAGTGATTACGCTGTAGGCGCAGTTCTTGGACAAAGGAAAGATAAGAAACTTCACGCAATTTACTACGCCAGCAGAACGCTAGACTCAGCTCAGATGAATTACGCCACAACTAAAAAAGAACTCTTAGTCGTGGTCTTCGCTTGACAAATTTCGTTCTTACCTTGTAGGAGCAAAATCATCATCTACACGGACCACGCTTCTATCAGATATTTACTTGCCAAGAAAGATGCAAAACCGAGACTCCTCCGATGGATCTTGCTTTTACAGGAATTTGACTTGGAAATTAAAGACAAGAAAGGAACCGAAAACGTCATAGCGGATCATTTATCCCGCTTGGAAGGTATAAAACCCAACAAGTGCCAATTAACGATGATTTTCCGTATGAACATCCGATAGCACATATGATGCGACCTAGCTCAATTGGATTTACATAAACCAAGCTAAGGAAGTCATGGAAGCCATTGACATGACCATAGGATTGCCTGGTATGTCGACATCGTTAATTATTTAGCCGCGGCGCTTCCACCTGACTTAACTTACCAACAGAAAAAGAAATTCTTCCATGATCTCAAGAGTTATTATTGGGACGAACCACTTTTATTTAAACGAGGACCTGATGGAATTTTCCGCCGTTGTATACCCGACGAAGAAATAGAAGACGTCATTTCCCATTGTCATTCATCTCCTTATGGCGGACATGCTAGCACCTCTAAAACGTGGTGCTGTACCTCAAGCCGCCTTTCTGGCCTAACCTATGGAAGGATGTCCACGTCGCCGTTAAAACCTGTGATCGATGCCAACGCACCGGTAATATCTCAAGACGCGATGAAATGCCTCAGAAAGGAATACTTGAAGTTGAAGTCTTTGATGTTTGGGGAATAGATTTCATGGGACCTTTCCCATCTTCTTTTGGAAACAAGTTTATACTCAGAATCGATTATGTTTCAAAATGGATCGAGGCAATAGCTTCTCCTACAAATGACACACGAGTGGTGATAAAGCTTTTCAAGAATATAATTTTCCGCTGGTGTTCCTCAACTTGTTATTAGTGACGGTGGATCTCATTTTATTTCAAGATATTTGATAAATTACTATCTAAATATGGAGTGAAACACCGTAGCAACACCTTATCATCCGCAAACTAGCGACAAGTCAAGTTTGAACAGAGAGATTAAACAAATATTAGAAAAACTGCCGCTATATCTCGAAAAGATTGGTCATCCAAGCTTAACGAAGCTTTATGGGCTTATAGGACAACTTACAAGACTCTATCTAACTACACCTTTCAAACTTGTTTACGTAAAATCCTGTCACCTCGGAGAGTTAGAGCATAAAGCTTATTGGGCGATAAAGACACTCAATATTAACTACACTGCTTTGGCAAGAAACGAATCCTCGATTTACATGAATTGGAAGAATTAAGACTAGACGCTACAACGCTAAAATCTACAAAAACGCACTAAAAGTGGCACGATCGTTTATCTCGGAAAGAATTTAGTGTGGAGATGTCGTACTTTTATTTAATTCTAGACTTAGACTCTTCCTGGAAAACTTAAATCTAGATGGTCCGTCCTTTCGAAATTACAAAAGTATTTCCAAGCGGAGCGGTAGAAATTAAGGACGAATAGTGCCCTTATTGTAAGCGGGCGGTAAAACAAGATAATCGTATAGATAATAGAGACTATACGAATAAGCTTAAACTCGTAGAATTACCACCTATTTCTCCGGACTAATCTTTCATTAGGCATTTCGTCAGGCTTATGACGTTAAAAACAGCGCTTCATGGGAGGCAACCCATTTTATTTGTTTTTGTTTGCTATTTTGTTTATTTGTTTTTGTTTGCTATTTTGTTTATTTGTTTTTGGTTGCTATATAAGTACTCTTCATCTTTTTAAACTTTTATAAAACTGCTGCTGATTTCAAAACAATTTTACTTGCCACGATTTACGAAAAGTCTTTTCTCTTTACTTTCCTCTACTGCTTCCCCGCTTTACTTTTGCTATGGACCCCCCACAGAACTTTATGGAAACCACCTTTAGAGGTAGAAACCAAAGGAGAAGATTTGAGGCTTTGTCTCAAAGAGCCATCAGTTTAACCCTGTCTCAAAGAGGCATAACTGACAGTGTTTACTACATGTTTAACCAGTTAGGATGGGAGAGAGCACACCTGAAAAATAGGTTTATCACTTACCGAGAGCTCACCCTTGAGTTCTTGAGTTCCTTAGTTTACATCCTTGAACACGGTGTCGGAGCCCGAAAAGGAATCATCGCCTTCAGACTTTTTGGTATTGAGTTCACCTATAACCATAGGGACTTAGCTGCTTTATTAGGTTTCCCCAGTGGACCCTTAGCTTTTACTACCCCGAGGCCGATTTATTGGATTTTGAGTGGATTATTTCAGGGTACTTTAAGGAAACTATCACCACGACCGAAAGCATGGATAACAATGAAATACATAACCCACCATCCGTTATTTCCATAGGATTCTTGCCACACTCTCTTTGAAAAGAACAAAATCAAAATGTCAGTATCCAAGGATGAACTATCTCGCTTTATTGTTTAAACACGGACGCCTACTAATGCTGTCCCACTCGATGAAGACCTTTACCGCATTAGTGAGGACCCTAATGTTCTGTCGTGTGGGAGGATTGGTTACAATGATTGCAAATGCTCTTGGACTTCGTTACCAACTTAATAATCAGTGCACCATTTGGATCTATTAGGCCTATGAATATTGACTGCTTCAACAACATGATAATAGGAAATTTAGGCCCCGCACCTTATGATTACCCGATAAGAAACGGTTGTTACTTTTACCCTTCCGAACCATGCCGAGTTAGTGTCCATAACCGTTAATTGGTTGTATGAATTGAATCCTCCCGACCACCCGGAGACACGAAACACCACAATCATATTTTGTTGCCGATAATTTCATGTCTCGAAACGAAATGATCGAAACTCCTCCGGTTACCATGACTTTACAAGTATGATCAAGCACAAGTAGGCCACGACATAAACCAAGGAGAAAACACTACACAATTAAACACCATTCGACCACTTTGGATGCTTATAAACCGACATTGATGGAATAAAGAATGAATGAAGACTATGCGTTTGGATCTTATTGGTTTGACTGACATCACAGTGGAGCAATTCTATAACATCACCCAAGCTTTAGAGATATTAAAAGAAAAGATTGGATGAAGCAGTTTTTAGTTTATCAATTTTTCAGTTTTTAGTTTTTAGAATCTTTCCATTCTGTTTTGTTTCTAGGTAGTTTCAAATTCTTTGTTAAATTACCGCATTTCAATTTACAAGTCAATTTACCTTCTGTCAAAAAGAACAAGTTACTCGATTTGAATTAATGCAATTGTTTGTTTTCAATTTTAAACTTACATTCATTATTCTGCTTACAATGTTTTATGGTTTTCTACTCTCTTGCGAACTATATTTATTGGATTATATGTTGAATGAATTAAATGTTGTGTTTATGTTGGAATGCCTGAGATGTTCTGCCTGTTATGAAATTATATACTCTGTGTAACTGTGTTCTGTTCTGTAAAAATTTGCAAACTTTGTAGCTTCCACGATCGTAATCCATTCCCCCACGACCGTCACACGCCTTCGCCGTGTTACGCCGTCACCAGCGTTCGACCGTAACGCTGGCTACATCGAGAACCTGATAGCGAGCGTTCCTTTCTTCTTCCCTCTACCTTTCTCTCTTCTTCTTTCATAACTCCCCAACCATCCCACTCCCTCCATTAACCACCTATTAACTCCATTCAACCCACCATCAATCCCTCTCCACTTTCAAACTTCCTACTATCTCCTTCCATTATATACCCATTACCCGTATCACTTTCTCATTCTCTCCTTCACCAACCACACCCATTCTCACTCAAACACTCTTGCATGCAAATGGCGAACAACCTCCAACCTATTCCTGGCGTTATCCTACGTAATGGTGAGCAAGGTGAAACTCAACGCATTAAGTTTTTGAAATTCCAACGTCGTGGTCTACACCCCACTAGATATGTTGACACTGACTGCCTCAGAGAACTTGGTTTACTTGAGGGTGTTCAGCGCCTTCTTCAGAGTGTCCACCTGTGGAACCTTTGTAGCCAACCCCAACCCACGTACGAGACACTCACTCGAGTTCCCGTTCCTTCGCTACATCACTCCACGGTTCAACAAACCAACTTTTCGGTGTTGCGAAGTTTCGCATATTCGTACCGAGTACGAGTTCACTCGCAGCGTTCGGACAACCGCTGATTTACGCACCGAGGAAGGTTCCCACCTCCGTGTACCCGACAACTTTGGAGAAGAGTCCTTCAACCTTTGGCACAGCCTCACCAACAACCGAGCACACTCCTATGATCATCTCAACGCCACTCAAATCCATAACCCAGCCATACGCTATTTCCATCGCATCTTAGGTAACACAATCTTCGCAAGAGATAGTAACCACAAGTTAAACTCCAAAGAGCTGTTCTTCATGCATTGTGCATTCTCGGGTCAGAAAATTAATGTCGCACCTTTCCTCCTGGCCCATATCCACTCCATCTGCACCAGAGGCGGAAAACCTTTCTATTTTGGAGGGCTTGTCACTTCTCTAGCTTTAGCACTAAACCATGGTGACACCCTTGGTCATCTGCCATCCCGACCACCGTTCTTGCTCACTTTAGACCATTGCAAATCAGCCCACCTCATCCACGAGCGGGACGATGGAAAGTTCCATCCAGTGATTCAAAACCGAGTTTACACTAATATTGTTTTGCCTTGCGGATCGTGACGACCCTCGAACCGAGCCAACCGGCGTTCAACCTTGAAGACCACGAAGGCCCGCTGCCGCTCAAGAAGAACCTCATATCGGCCTGATGAGATCACGGGAAGAATGGATCGAGCTGTTCCGTGCGACATTCCCGAGTCATCCTCTCGCCTCCACCTCCTTCTCTTGACGAGATCCTCCGAGCCATTCATCATCAAAATCTTGTATCGCAGAGCCGAGGTGCATCGGAGCGCTTGACGCCTTACGCAAAATGCTCAAATCTTAAGTGGCCGACGAATGAAAGGCTTGATGAAGTGCTAAGCTGAAGCGCTGAGGATGGATGTTACATCTCTTGGACCACAGAGCACTGACTCTGAAGCTACTCCTTCCAGAAGGTCAAGAACCCGAAGCCGCCGTGGTCGCCAGTAGTTTTTCCTTTTCTTGTTGTTTTCCTTGTTTTCCGTTGTATCTTTCATTTCACCTCGCCATTATATCATAACATTGAGACAATGTTTGATATAGTGTGGGAGGAGTACTGCATTTTTAATTTCAGAACGAGTAATTTCATTTCTATTTTAGTTATATTTTGTTATTTCATTTTCTCCCCGTTTTATTTAGCCATACCAAAATTTTCGCCTTTTATATTCGCATAATCGTTAGTTACCTACTTTAACCAAAATCTTAGTTAGAAGGCCGAGAGCGATCCAACGAGAACTATACGATTATGACACCTTCGACTCCCTACTTACGCGAATCGTCTCTATTTCCGTTATACCGATACTTTCAGTTTTAAGTCTTAATTTAGCCCCTAGTAGTTTATATTAGCAGTCGGCACCAGTCTTAGCACAAACCACGTGGAAAGCCGATGAATATAAGTGGATGATCTCAGTAATTTATTCAGAAAAATGTCACATGATTTAAGGAAATAGCCAAGGCACCAAGTAAATTGGGCGATCCTCACCCGATCGTTTAATCCAATGGATCAGCTTTACTAAGTAACATAAGAATCCATTGTTTAGATGGTTCAAGCATCCTGCATCGAACTCGGTAGGCGGATACGGTCCGATCCCCGCATCTTACAATCGGATAAAGAGGTTACCACATAATTGTGCGAAACCGTTGTGTTTTGATCGGAACCACTAACCGCTATTCACTACGTGCGTGTAAAGATAATGGGCTTAATGTGATTGCGCAAGAACGAAACCGGTGAAATAGGAACAAGAAACCTTGAGTTAAATTATAGCGGTATAATTAGGCGTTTTTGTTTAAACGGATAGTCGTCGACTAGCTTGTTGCTTGTGTCATTAGCGTATCGTTGTTGTTTCATTCGATTTTCTTGGCGAACTAACTTAGGATCTCTTGTAACAATTTGAAAGCGAAGGTATACTAGTTATGTGTTTATAAAACTTGTCCGATATTTTTAATTTGATTATTTTGCTTGAGGACAAGCAAAGGTTTAAGTATGGGGAATTTGATAACACGAAATCATATCGTTTATTTTACATGAAATTAACTCGTTTTGTATTATTTTGACCCGATTAACTCCGAATATTTCGAGATTGTCATTACTTTTGCGGTATTCACAACTTAGCTCAAACAAGAAAATATGAAACAATGCAAGAAAACACCAAAAGAACAGAAGAAAAAGATTAAACGGTCAAAGATTACAAATTTTGTAGCTGTAACGGTCGTAACGCCCAGGCCACGACCGTAAGCCATCTTGAAGAATGTTACGACCGTAACACATCCATGACGACCGTAACACGGAGAAAACACCAACCCTGCTCGTGACACAAAGGCCACACCGTAAGCCAGATAATGCTTAAATTAGAAGAGCAGAACGTGGAGGAACTGAATAGAAGGAGTTTTCCTTATTTCTCTCCTGGATTCTCTCCCACGTTCACACATTTAACCTCAACTACCCACATTCCTATATTCTTGGAGAAGTGGAAGGAGTGCTTCGTGTGGATTTCAAAAGCCAACTGCCATATTCATTCCTCTATAAATACCTCAACATTTCAGTGTTAGAGGTACAGAGAGTTTAGAGAATTTTCTTGTGCGGAAGCTCTGCCGATTTTTGAACCCAGCAATATTTCAGTTTCTAAATTCCTTTGCATTCAGTTATTCCTCTTTTATTTTCATTGCCCAAATAATAATTTCCAACATCAGGAAATTATTATTATAGTTTAGGATTTATAATTCAAGCCTCAGAATTTTTACATTTCAACCGATACCAAGTCCAAGTTTCCGATTTGTGGAAGAAGGATTGAAGTATTGGCTTTATTTTCAGGTTTCTATTTTGCAATTGTATTACATACCTTTAATTAATTAATGAAATTTAATTTATTATTTATAATGTCCAATTTAAATTTGTTTGCTTTTACTTCCTGTACGATTATTTTAATTTTCATGGCTAGCTAAACCTTTAGTGTCGGTATGGGATAGTAAGAGACATTAGGCATCTGATCAAACTTAGGCTAAAACTTTAATCAACTTAACTCTGGTTATAACTTTTTATGCTTAAAAATAAAACCTTCGTTACGAAAGTAAGAAGAGTAAATAGGTTAGATCGAGACCACGAAAGTGTGAGGTTTTTAACCGGATAGCTAAAGTTAGGCATTTGATTTAAATACAGTGAAAGCGCTTTAAACCAAATTAGAATTAATTAAGTTTCCAAAAAATACTTCTAAACACTTATAGGCTAGCGAAAGCAGGTATAGGGCTTTAGACGTATAATCCGAGATAAGACCATGAAAGTGTGAGTTGAGGGTTTTTAAACTGATTAATTCTACGGACAAACCAAGTTGACCATCCTAATACGCCTAAGCTAGATTAGATCGTTTAAGTCGACTCTATTGCATACCGACCATTTCATTTCATAATTACTTTAAAACCAATTAATTTACCTTCCTTAACCTTCTTAAAACCAAACGTGACAATTTCCGCCTTAGCTAAACAAACATTACTTTCCCGCACTAGAGTGATTACAAAGTCCCTGTTAGACACATTAGGTTTATCGCAAATCAAGAACCAATCGGAGGACGTGAGCCAACCTATAGCTTAGAAGCTTGTCCCTAATCAGCATGGGCCGAGATTCGGCCCTATCAGTCTGCCTGCCAGCAACGTTACCGTCTTTTCCCCTGGTCCTCACTGCAAAATAAGAAAAAATTAAGAAATTTTGAATTTTTCGGTACAAAAGGGAAATGTTTCCACCGAAAATTCCAAAAATTTTGATACAAAAATTTCAAAATTTCCGGTACGAAAATACTAGATATTTTGAAAAAATACTGAAAATCCAGTAATCGCCTCGAAATTTCTGATATTGCCACAGAGATTTGAAAAATCTGATTGGTCATAGAAATTTGGAATCTCTAGAAAATATTTGGGTATTGGTATTTTGGTCTTTTCACACGTTTGGAGGGGGTTATGTATAAGAGGGGGGTGACATGTTAATTCCTAAAAAAAATACGTCTTAACTAACCCAATTCAGTCTGGTACAAACAGCCAGCCGAGTTGACTAACCAATCTTCCCGAGAGATATCACTCATACCAAGATTACTAATACCCAACCAATCACACAAAAGAGATTTTACCTGAGAAGACACTAGCGAGAAATTTAGATCACCAACTTCGAAGATGATCACATTCATAACCTACCAAATACTCAAAGTCACCGCAACTCACATAATACATCAGAGCTTCTTCTTGTTTATATTTTTAATTTGTTGAAATTGATAATTATAAAATTGAAAAAAAATTGATTTACATTAGTCTTGTATCCTATAATATATATAAAATTGATCATAAAAAAGAAATCATAGTGTTATCACTTTCTTATAACTTCACAATATAGCATCCATTTATTTATATCTATTAAATCTAATGCTTTAAATATTACATTGCCACTTTATCTCAATAACGACACTTCATTTAAATTTGTGCCATATCATATATATTCTTATGTAGCACCTCTCAAAATTCATCTATAATTCTCAAAAATTAAAATCACATGTTGAGTCTATATTTAAGAGCAAGGGTTCGAATCCAAAAACTGCTAAAATATATTACTCTAACAATTTCTTACATATTTTCATAAAATTTATTATAAAACAATATTTTTATTTTCTTTACAATTATTTTTTAATCATAAAAATAGAATAAAATAAATTTTGCTATATCTTTTTAATATAACATCTTTAAAATAATTTTAGATTCTGTCTATTCTAAAAAATTAAATGTTATTGTAATTTTTTATCAAACTATTTACAATAAAAATACTCTTATAACAAGTTAATGGTTAGTTATAACTTTTGATTTTAAAACTACTTCGTAAAAACTCTAATACAATATAATACATATATCATTTTCTTATATATTAATAACATGTTTGAGATTAAATCTATTACAATAATTTATCCTTATTCTAAGAAATAATTGAAAAAAGATAGATTCGAGATGCATTTTGAGCTAAATATTCTAACAACTCAATAATCACTTTAACTAAACATATTCTCCCAATTTCAAAATAAAAGACATGCGTGTATTCAAACACTATATTTTAAAAATTATAGATGCCACTTTACTAGTCTCAATTTTTTTAAAAGACGATGGGAAGGTCGTAAATCTAAACAAAATCATTGTTGTCATAACGTCGACGAAAACACTTTGAAAACTATAGATCTCAATAAAACTAAAAAGAATCACAGCTCAGAGGCAAGTCACACTACCAACAAATAATAATTTAAAATAAACATTGGCCATTTTTTAGGCCAATTCTCTATTTGTTAAAAATAGTGATTGATTGATAAACTATCTGATAGCTTATAACTTATGGATGATGGCTGGTGGCTGATGACTGATAACTTATGGTTGATGGTTGATGGTTGATGACTTATAGATGATAAGATAATTTAATTTTCTGTTGAAATTAGTGGTTCAATTAATTAATAAATTAAAATTACATAAAAGGAATTTAATAGAAAATTATTTTATTTTAAAATAAAAAAATTATAAATAATAGTAGTGAGTTTTATTTAAAATAATAAGAAAAAAAGAAAAAAAAATAAGGTATAGGTTAAATGTTGGTGCACAAGGATAAAAGTGATTGAAATGATGGAAGAATAAAAGAGTAAAGAAATAAGGATTGATGTTATTATTAATGAAATAGGAATACATATTTATACACAAAAAAAGCCCAAAAGTAAATATGTCAGTAAACCCTAATTAAAAACTAATCTTGGTGATCAAGTTAAAAGATACTAACAGTACAAACTAACAAATACTAAAGTAACCTTAAACCTAAACTTAATAACTAAGTTAAGGAACCAGAAGTTAAACACTTCTAGACACGACCTCAGAAGTTCAACAACTTCTGAACAACACCAGAACATCAGAAGTTCTGATAGCCTTACTGATCATCAGAACTTCTGACTCCCCTCATAAGTTTTAGACATGAATTATTCTCAACATTAAAATGCTATTTGAAATAACGTCTGAAATATAAGCTATATAAGTTAATAAAATAAATTATAAGTTTGTAATAAAAATATTGTTATCAAACAGGTCTTTATTGTCATTCGAACTTATAATCTATAAGCCTTAATATAATAAAATGTGTTACCAAATAGAGTCCAAATCAAAACCATTAGTCAACCGAAAAATGTCAAAATAGTCATTTGAAAAAGAATGTCTCAAATCTATATGGCATTGTTGCAAGCAAAATAGAGAAAAAAAATACATCTTAGTAAAATGGTGGTGCGGAGGCAGGAACTCATTACATCACCAAGAAGGAAGATTACATGGTGACCTAGAAAGTAATAATTTAGGGGAGAATAAAGGGTGACAACTAGGAAAAAGGAGAGGATAAAGAAAATTGAGAGTTTTAGTGCTCTCTATTTTCTAAATCAGTGTATTCATTGTAGTCTCAATTATAATTCATAATAAATTATTAAATATAAATTTATTTACCAACAGTTATAAAAAAATTCTTAAAATAAATAAAATTCAATTAAAAACTATTACAAAATAATTGATTATCGCGCGTTGCGCGAGTCTTAATCTAGTTTAAAATTTATTTAAGACTGCAATTAAATTTATTTAAGACTGTAATTACTTATGTATTTTCATTTATGCATATAATGACTTCGCTTTGACATTTGTAAGTACAATTATTGTGCATGTCTATTTTATAATATTTCATCTGTCCTATATTATTTGTTACAATTAGATATTTCACATCGATTAAACAACAATAAATGAAAGAGAGAATAATATATTTATCGAATTATCTTAATTAACCATTAATTTATTCAAATTAGCATTATTATTAAGTAGAAAAATAGTAAATTAATAGTATTTATTAGATGGTACAATAAAAAGATAAAATATAAAATTGCATCGATAATCTAAAGTGACAGGTATTTTGAGATTTTTTTTTTCAAATACGATACTTATTTTGGGATTGAGAGAGTAAGTGATATAACTAGATGTAGATGAGTCATAAAACCAAAAATGAGATTCAAGCTCTTGACCTAAAAAATAAAAAGATTATTACACACATTAAAAAATAAGGGTTAAATAAGTTTTTGGTCCCTATAAATATTGCACTTTTATTTTTAGTCTCTCCTGAATTTTGGCAATGGTTTTAGTTGGCTTTGGCAATGATTTTTTTGTAAAAACCGTTGCCTAAAGGAAGGAAGGGACTAAAAATAAAAATTGCAATATTTATAGGGATCAAAAACTTATTTAACACAAAATAATAATTGAATATATAAAGATAATATTTTTATAAAATTATCCTTAATTACTATAGGCTGTTATACTCTCTCCGTCCTATAATGAATGATTCAGTCTATCATTTCACATATATTAAGAAAAACATAGAAAAATAAAAGAGAATAATACTTTTACTACAATACCCCTAATTTTGTTTGAAAATTATGAAAGTTTAATTAATTAGAGAATAAAATTGAAAAAAATGTATTGAAAATTTTAAAGTGTTAAATATGTTTTTAGTTTCTACAAAATTATCAAAAATAAATTTTAGTCCCTATAAAAAATATTTCGAATTTTAATCTCTATAATATTACTTTTACAAGCAGTTTTAGTCCCTCAGCAGGAACTAAAACTGCGTAGAAACTAAAACTGCGTGCAAAAATAACTTTATAGGAACTAAAACTCGACATTTTTTTATAAGGATTAAAAACCAAAATTTTGAGATATTTATAGAGATTAAAAACATATTTAACTTAAATTTAAATGGATCATTTATTTTGTGACACTATTTTATTCTAAATTAATCACTCATCATAGGACGGAAGGAGAAAAATTGATAAAAATTAATTAATTTTACATTGAAAAAATAAAAATATTATTTCATCTACAACTATTTATATGTAAATTTGAATATTTTTTAGTACATTCGACAATTATGGTATCGGATCTATATATGAAATAGATATAATAGATATGATAATTAATTTTACTAATAAATCCTTATGGATGGAGTATTATTTTTAAACAATTTTTTAGAGCTTAAAAAAAAACATAAGGAGTTTAATTTATAGGGACCAAACTTGAAGACAATCAATCATACACAGTTTGAAATTGGTTGAATCACTCCCACATAATTATTACACACAGTTTCACATGGTTAGCAGTAGCACGTTTACATCACTAATTATGTCAAACTTATCGTATCTATCTTTTGTAGGCCCGTTAGAAAACACAGTTTCATGTTATATAAAGAACACCCTCTTATACAACTAAATCATATCATACCCAACACCATCAATAATTTACAACAATCATCAATATCATGTCTAGCTATACATCAATTATTTTTGCACTTTTTTTCTTCTTATGCATAATCTTCCAAATCCATCGTCGACAAAAATGCAAGTATCCGGTTTTAATAGATTATCCTTTTTTGGGCATGTTTCCTCCAGTCCTTTGGAACTTGTGGAGAATTCATGATTTCTTTACCGAGCAATTGAAACAACAACATAGGAGCACTTGTGAGTTCATGGGACCATGGTTTACCAACATGAACTATTTGATCACTAGTGATCCCATCAACGTGCATCACATGATGAGCAAGTGTTTTGATAACTATGTGAAAGGTGATGAGTTTCATGAGATTTTTGATGCATTTGGAGATGGAATATTTGCCGCAGATTCGGAGACATGGAAATACAATAGGTCTCTTTTTCATTCTATTTTCAAACGCAAAGATTTTGAATTGTTTCAAGAGAAAATTATTCAAAACAAGTTGGCGAGAGGCTTGATTCCTATGTTGGATCATGTTCAACAACAAGGGTTGGTGGTGGATTTACAAGATATATTCAACCGCTTCACATTCGACAACATTTGTTTGATAGTTCTTGGATGTGATCCAAATTGTCTTTCCATTGAGTTTCCTGATGTTGCTTATGAGAAGGCTTTTAACCAAATTGAAGAGTGCATATTCTATAGACATAAAGTGCCTAAAACTATTTGGAAGTTGCAAAAATGGCTTCAAATTGGTGAAGAGAGAAAAATGACCAATGCATGCAAAACCTTTGATCAGTTTATATATGCATGTATAGAGTCCAAAAGAGAGGAGCTAAGAAAAGGTAGCAAAAATATTGAAATGGCTGATTTGCTAACAACTTTGATGAAAGAAGATAATGGATCGCGAGTCGTAGTACACGATAACGCGTTTCTAAGAGATGCTGCTTTCAATCTATTTGTAGCTGGAAGAGATACTATCACTTCAGCACTTACATGGCTCTTTTATCTTATTGCTACACATCCTTTAGTAGAAGCCAAAATTCTTGAAGAGATTAAAGAAAATTTTGGGAGTATTAATATTGAAAAGAGCATAGGAGCGGATGGGGTGAAAAAATTAGTTTATCTTCATGGTGCTGTATGTGAGGCTCTAAGGCTGTTTCCTCCTGTACCTTTTGAGAGAAAGCAAGCAATTAAAGGTGATATACTTCCAAGTGGCCATATTGTTAATCCTAATACAATGATAATATTTTCTTTGTATTCAATGGGGAGATTTGAATATGTATGGGGAAAAGATTGCTTGGAGTTCAAGCCAGAGAGATGGATATCTGAGAGAGGGGGCATTGTTTATGAACCATCATACAAGTTTATGAGTTTTAATGCTGGACCTAGGACTTGTTTGGGAAAAGACTCTTCCTTCATTCAAATTAAGATGATAGCAATTGCAATTTTATGCAAGTATCGGGTAATATTAGAGGAAGGTCATGTTCCTTCATTAAGTCATTCTATTGTGCTTTTTATGAAGAATGGTTTGAAGGTTCGGATTGCAAAAAGATAAGTTTGATGGAAGGTATCAATTTCACTTAAATTATAACAACTATTGGTAATTGTCTCAAAAATAAGAAACCATGTTGGGTTATTTGCTTGTATTTGAAACTTAATTTATGTAAATTATTGTTGGTTGTGTTGGATTGTATTAGTAATATTTAAGAAATTATAATGATTTCTCTAGTTTGTTAAAGTGTTATATAATGCTTTACAAAACTCTATTTTGCCTTGTATTATTTTTGTGTTAAGTTAAAGTATTATATTAAGTCGTTCTAGATAGTTTTAACAACTCACTTTAAAATTATAAAACATACGTTGTTGAGGCCTATTTTACGTAGTAGAGATGATGAACTTTGGCCTTAACTGGAACAATATTCATTGGTAAAAATATAGTTCACAAACATGATCAATAGCTATTAATTTGTTAGCTTCAACTTCCTATTATGTACAACTTAATATACAAGTCGAAGTAATTTTAAAATACTTCTAATACACTTTATTAAGAGAAACTTCAACCATAAGCCTTGAAATTGGCTTGAGACACTAAACAAAGTGTTGCAGGCTTACAACTAAAAATAAAAATATCAGTTGCGACTTGAATTTCACGTTACAATTTAAGAAATCACGTCACAATTTATTATTAGCGACGTGGACAATTATGTCGCTGGAGAACAAGTGACAAACTTGTGGTAATGTGGAATACATGTCACAAAGTTGTGACGTGGTATTCACGTCGCAACATACTTGCACAGGAAACAATGTTCTACAATAGAAACAATGGTGATAAGCATTAAAGCAGCTTTAGTTGTAACGTGAAATTCATGTTACAACTTTGTGACATGTATTCCACGTCGGTACATGTGACGTTTTTTTAATTAATTGCTAATAATATTTTATATATAATAAACTAATTAATTAATATAATAAAATTATATAATTATATATTCATATAATAAATTCATATAATAAAATATTATATAATAAATTTGATAAAATAAAATTATATAATTAAATATAATATAATAAAACTAATAAATTAAAATTTAAAATTTAATATTTTACTAAATTCAAATTTAAAATATCATACATAAATGCAAATTTAAAAACAAATTAAATAAAAAGTGTTTTTACGGAGCATCTTCACCCGGATAATTATCGATGTCAAAATCATCGTTTCCATCATCCTCAGACTCTTAATCACGAACATTTTAATTTCCACCACCTTGCATAAATCGTCTCATTTGCTCCTCCGTATCAGATTGCCTCTTCGCCATGATCTTCAATTTTCGCTCTTACTCTTGCCTCATTGCCGCCATTTGGGCCTCCATTGTCGCCACATGTTGCGCTGACTCGCGTCTTGCAACCCTTAACCCCAATTATCTTACTGGTTCAAGTTGTTCTCGTGTCAGATTTGGTTGACGCGATCCTCCTTCTCCATCTCCAACTCTTTGAAATAGATTTCTATAACCAATTCTCAAGCCAGCCGCCAAATTTCCGCCACAAAAAAAAAACAACCATTAGGCCCTTTTCCCTCAATGACTTGATTCCAAATATAGAAATCAACATCTTCATGAAGTGGCTTCCCCTCTATCGGAGTATATTCAGGATTATTTTCCAGAAAAACTGCGAGTAATGTCTGATAATCCTCCTGCACATACATACATTGAAAAAATTAAATTAAATATTAATATATATATATATATATATATATATATATATATATATATATATATATTAAATTATACTAAACTAAATTAAAATATATTAAAAAGTTGTCACATGATTTTCACGCCACAACTTATGAATTGCCACGCGATTTTCACGTGGCAATTTATCAGTTGCCACATGATAATCACGCCACAAAATTATCATTAAGTTTAAAAAATCAATTGCCACGTGATATTCACGCCACAATTTATTGGTTGCCACGTGAAAATCACGTCACAAATTTTTTATTAAATTAAAAAAATATAAACAACATAAGTTAAATAACTTACAAAAGCTCTCCACATGCGCTCGTCAACAAAACCCCCCGATCTCTTTGTCCGACTCCTTGTAATCAACTCAATGATCAGTAGTGGTCTCCCCAACTCCTTAGTCTAAATAATAAAATTAAAATTGATTAATAAAATATATTATGAATAAAAATATAACTTAAAAAATTAGTAATATTTACCATTCGCAGAACATGCTCCCCAGTACTAATACTTCCAATAGTATTGACACAGTCTCCCTTTTCAGATGCCCTCATCTTCTTTAAAGTTTCCGATTTAGCCTTGAATTATGGCGACTCCCAATATTTAAGAAGTTCGCTGAAAACCTCTACGCTTACCCAGTTAAGAAGGATACCATGAAGCTCATAATTCTCCCTAACCCGCCGCATTATATCAGAAAATCTTCTAAATGTTCTGCTATAATAGTTTTTTCAATCAATTTCTCGTTCAACGGATCTCACACACATTTTTCCTACAATGTTATATGACATTAAAATAAAAAGTTAAGTAATTAAAATGAAATTTTCATTTAAATAACCATAACTAAAAAATTAAATTAAATTTACAACTTAAATAAATAACAATACCTTAATTTTTTTTAAATGATTCTTCTCTATTTGTAACCTCACCAAATTTCTTCCAAAATGACTTATACATCTGCTGAATTATATAATTTATAACCTTGACAGCAGTCTGACTCGGCGCAAAACTAAACAATATTTTTAATTAACAATATTAAATATAAATTTATACAAAAAATGAAAACGTATACATACTTAAATAAAAGTTTATAAATAAGAAACTTACTTGCTTCCTTCGGGCCAAATCCAAACCTCCCGTCAATGACATGAATCTCACTCGGATCATCCCTCCCACGAAAATCAGCTACATCTATCTCATCAGCTGCCACATCTACATCACCATCATCCTCACGTACAGGTACATATGTGGGACGTGCGGTGCTGGATCCTCCAGTCTGTTTGGGATGTGGGGTGCGGGATCTTCCAGCCTGTGTGGGACGTGAACTACAGAATCCTCCATCCTGTGTGGGACATGGGTTGCGGGATCCTCCAGCCAGTTGGAAGGATGAGGGCATCTCTGTGGGATATGGAAAATTGGGTCCTCCCATTTGCTAGAAGGATGAAGGCATCTAGGTCTTTGGGAAAGGAAAATCAGGTCCTCCAGTCTGCTGGAATGATAAGGGCATTTGGGTCTGTGGGAAAGGAAAAATGGGTCATCCCGTTAGCTGGAAGGATAAGGGCATCTGGGTCTGTGGGAAAGGAAAACTGGGTCCTCCCGTATGCTGGAAGGATGAGTACATTTGGGTCTGTGGAAAACCAGGTGGCACAAAAGACGCAGGTATCCCAGATGGGAATGTCTGAGAGGAGAGTAATGGGATAAAAGCCTGAGTACTGGACATGGACATAGGATCAACCTGACTCTAAGGGGGGGACACATGGACGAGTGAGGTGCCTCACATGTTACTACCCTCGGACATTGGGACTTCTTACCACTATCCTTACTCTTAGGTGGCATTTTATATATATATATATATATATATATATATATATATATATATATATATATATATATATATATATATATTCATTAACAAAGATAATAAATTCATTAACATCAATAGATATTCATTAACAAATTCAATAGATATTCATTAACATATTAAATAGATATTCATCAACACATTCAATACATGTTCATTAATATTACATTCAATAAATTGTTTAGTTAATCTAAATATTCATGCTCGTTATCCATATCATTCTTATCATCTGATGTAATATTGTCCTCGGATTCAAACTCTTCATCATTTTCTTCATCCACATTATCATCAACCAACAATATAGACGCATCAACTTGATTTCCCTCAACCATTGTATCATACAAACTTGTAATGTCTTCAGCTACAACCACATCATTAATTTGTTCAACATCATCAACTTGGTAGGCAACATCTTCCACTAGATCACCAGTTTCAATATGACCTAGCGATTTTGTTTTTATTACAATACACCATCTTCTTTTACGTATTACAAATAAAGGATAAGGAACATAATAAACTTTCCTAACAATATATGACATTATGAAAGGGTCATACTCTTTATATCTCCGGTTCATTTGAATCTCAATAGTATCATATGACTTGTCTATTTTTGTGCCTCTAGTTGGATCATACCATTCACAATAAATCAAGACAACTTTATTTTCCGAGTCCAAGTAATTGTGTACCAACTCGTAGATATGTTTAACAAAGCCATAAAAGTCATCTTCACCACCATCTATAACTCCTTTTACAAATACACTACTGTTTATGGTTTATTTCCCTTCGGTCCATGCCTCAGTGTGAAATTTATATCCATTCACGAAGTATGTGGGCCAATCATTTGCGCTTTAGATAGGGCCATCTGCCAAGTTTTTCAAATGGAGTATTTCTAGAGTTGGTGCAAGAGCGCTATACAATCTCTCCTTGAACCATGAGGGAAATTGAGCATGAATGACACCGGATGTTGACTGTACACTAGTACTATGAATATAGGCATTGTTAAATTCCCTACAAAACACACACCATATGTTTAATAAGTTTGGTATACACACATTGTCAACAGAGTTAAATTTTTTTGGATAAACTTACTCATGATATCGTTTAACTTCAACACAATTGATCAAGAGATGGACATATCCGGATTGCATTTCTTTTTGGGTCAACCAATGCACACCCTTCTTTCCAAAAGTTCAACATGGAAGCCCGAAGACTGATAAGGTGAATTGACTTCTCTGGTTGACATTTACAGGATTCCGTATGATTCTAGGAGTTAACATCAAGTGATTGAAATAGTGACTACAAAAATGTGATGTTTCCCGATGCAAGTAATGTGCACATATAGATCCTTCTACTCTAGCTTTATTATTCACTTGTCTCTTTGAATCACCCATGAACCTTTCAAACAAATACATCCACCTATATTGAATAGGTCCACCAAGATAAGCTTCATATGCAAGATGTATAGGTAAATATTCCATACATTTTAGGCATGAAGAGCAACTTGCTCAATATAGGGCAGTTGGTCGAAAAGAATTACAAATTTCTGGTCAAAGACAAGATAATGAGAGTCTTCGGCACCAATAGAAGACTAATCTTAAAGCTCCTATGTGTTATAATAGAACCTTCAAGGTCAAACTTAATGTGATGGAGCACCAGTGTTTTTCGACTGCAACTAGCAGAGATGAATGAATGTGGAACTATCGACTAGTCCATTTCAACTTCAGAGACAACTGAGATTTGAAGAGAAAAATATAATTTCAGGATTTCCAAAAATCGAAATTCTAAACGAGATATGTGAGGAATGTGTGCAGGCGAAGCAACACAAGACCAACTTCAACAAGGATGCAGGATGCAAGTCGAAGGCTATTCTCGAATTCATATACTCTGATGTATATGGACGAATCTAGGTGGATTCAAATGGAGGTAAGAAATATTATTACATTCATAGATGATTTCAGTCGAAAACTATGGACTTACCTGATCAAGAAGAAAAGTGAAGTGATCGAGGTATTTACCAAGTTTAAAGCTATGGTCGAAAGGCAAAGTGGTTGAAATCTCAAAATTTTAAGAACCGATGGTGGTGGAGAGTATGTGTCAAAATAATTCAACAAATTATGTGAAAAAGAAGGGATTATGCATGAGCTGGTGCCATCTACACTCCACAATATAATGGAACTATAGAAAGGAAGAACTGAACCATCATGAATATGGTGATAAGTATGTTAAAAGGCAAGATTTTACCTAAAGAGTTTTGTGGTGAAGATGTGTCGATTGCAACATATATTTTATAGAGATATCCGGCAAAGAAGCTTGAAGGAATTACTCACAAAGAATGTTGATCTAGTGTGAAGCCTATATTGAGTCATCTGAAAGTGTTTGGATCTATGGCACATAAACATGTGCCAGATCAATTAAGAAGAAAACTTGATCACAAATTGAGTCAAATGATGCTAGTTAGATATCATTTGATAGGAGGTTACAAGTTGTTCGACCCATTGAATAAGAAGATTGTGATCAAGAGGGACCTGATCATAGATGAGCTTAAATAATGGTATTGCACTGAAAAATGTCAAGAAATATTCAGTAAGTATCTTACTTAAAGAACTAGAAACTCAAGTCGAAAGGTAATTTTGACAAGAGGAAGTTACATATCAACCAAGTACAAGAAGACCGCTAAGAAAAATACGTATGCCTGCAAGGTTGCAATATTGTATGATTACATCAAATGATGTGGTTGATATTGAAAGTGAGCTAGTAAATTATGCTTCCTATGCAAATGTCGAATTTTTCAATGCAACTGAAGCATTGAAGGATTTAAAGTTGGTGAAAGCAATGAGCGAAGAAGTGAAATTCATCAAAGACAACAACACTTGGTCACTTGTCGAATTTCCTCAAGGAAAGATTGTAATTGATGTGAACTAGGTATACAAGCTAAAGTTATATCCCAAAGGGGAAGTAACTCAACACAAGGAAAGACTTGTGCCAAAAAGATTTCTACAAAATAAAAGAATTGGTTTCGATGAAGTTTTGCACATGTGGCTAAAATCGAAATAATCAGGTTGGTTGTTGGTCTAGTAAAAATGAACAGTTGGGACATATGTCAGATAGACGTGAAATATGCATTCTTGAATTAACGCTTAGACAGAGAAGTATATGTTTGACAACCAGTTGGGTTTATGAAGCATGACAAAGAGAGAAAGGTGTACAAGCTGCATAAAGCCCTGTATGGATTGAAACAAGCTCCAAGTGCTTGGGACTATAATATTGATAGTTTCCTAAGGGAAGAATAATTTGTGAAGTGCACAACTGAACATGGAGTATATGTAAGAAGAAACAATAGTGAATTGCTTATACTATGTCTCTATGTTGATGGCCTCTTAATAACAGGTAGCTTCAATAAGGAGATCAAAGACTTCAAATATAATCTCAGTAAGGAATTTGAAATAATCTGGGTGACCTTTCATATTTTCTTGGCATCGAATTATGAAATATTAGCAGAGGTTTGATGATGTATCAAAGAAGACATGCAGGAGAAATTCGCAAGAGTTTTGAGATGGAAGAATGAAACTTGACTTCTACACGTGCAGAACTAAGAATGCAACTGTCGAAAGATACAAATTAAGATGATGTCAACTCAACCCAATAGAAGACTTATTGGGTTATTAAAATACCTTTGTCACACAAGGCTTAAATTAGCATACAATGTAGGTATGGTAAGTAGATTTATGTAGAAGCCAAATGTATCACACCTAGTAGCAACAAAGAGGATATTGAGGTATCTGAAAGGAAATCTCGACTATGGAATTTTATTTCCTGAAGTGGATAAAGGAATAGAGTGCCAGTTAGTAGCATACACTAATTCGAGTTGGTGTAGTGATGATGAGGATAAAAAATACACAGCAAGATATGTGACTGTGTTAGGTGGTGCACCAGTTGCTTAGAGCTCGAGAAAGGAACCATTAGTGGCATTATCATCATGCTAAGAAAAATACATATTTTCTTCTCTTTAGGCATGTCAAGATACATGGATGGTGAACTTGGTCAAAGAAATTATAGGGAAAGATCATGAAGCAATTACCGTGAAGATTGACAACATGTTAGCTATCAATATGGCGAAGAACCGAATAACACAAGATAGAAGCAAGAACATCAAAATTAGGTTCCATTATCTTCGAGAGCATGTAGAAGATGGGAAGATGAACTTCAAACACTGCAAAATTGAGAATCATATTGCAGATATCATGTAAAGGGAATGCAGGTTGAAGTATTCAGAAGACTAAGATCTATTATGAATATAGATAGCTTAGACATAATGAATTAGGTGTTGTGTTGAAAGTGTAATTCCTTATGTCGAAGCACGATGTTACTAGACACAAGGTGTGTCAAATTAGCTTAGGAGAAGAGGATCGAAGTATGTTGAGTTGTTAGTTGTCGAAGTGTTGTACATAGGTTAATACACACATGATTTCGACTAGACCTATTTTAGTAAGTGTAAGAATTAGGGTAAGTTGTTATTTTGGAATTTTTCTATTGTGGTATTGTTAGCTTAGGGAGAAAGGAAACTCAATTTTAAATAGAGGGAGAAACCCCTATTTTTATATTCAACTCATCTCATTATATTCACATAATTTTGTAGTTGCAAAGTGAATAAAATTCCCATAGTTTGTGGGCAGATACAATTTCTTAGATAAGCATATCATGAGGACCATTTATTTGAGCATAGACAAATTGACGTAGTGCTAGACAAGGGTTGTAAGTGATACCTCCTCTTATTCCAAGAAGCATCACATTAGGGAATTCCCCACAACGCTCAATGAAAGTGAGATCTTCTTAAGGTAGAGACACCAACGAATATCTAGATGAGAGAGTGAGATCAATCTTTGAGACCACCTCAAACCTTGTTTATTCTTCATTATTGATCGGGGAAGGTGCGAAATAAACCACCTAGATAATAACAGTATGCAACATATGAGAGTTCCCTATCTCTTCATAGTACAAGTGTGAAGAGAATGTAGAATGTCTCCGATAAAGGTAGGCACAGGATTACGAGTGAGAAATATCTTAATGCGTTCACATATATGAATTGATCCGAATTAGGGAATAGAACAAAGCCATATATTAGTAGCCAACACATCTTCGAAATCATGGACACTCATAGAATTCAAGAATTCCCGAGCTTTCTTTATTAGAAATTTAGCAAGAAAACCTGTAACTCCACTTATCGTTTCCCAATTAGCTTCAATGTCTGACCATTTTAAGTGAAACGTTGTTTCAATGTCTTCAAACCTTGGAGCTTTTTCCAGACCGGTGAAAGGTATCCAATCAAGAATGGGTATCCTAAGTAGCTTAGAAAATTATTCCATTGTAGGTAACAAGTGATAGTCTGGGAAGTTAAAGCAGTGATGTTTTGTATCAAAGAACTGGAATACGACGCTCATCGTATCTTCTTCAAAACCGGAGATAATTAAGTCAAGTAGATAACCATGCCTCTTGATTAACTGAGCGTGGTCAGGAACTTTTGAGACTAAATCCTTGAGTTGAGAAGGTCTCCCCACAAAGTTGATTCTGATAGTTTTCCTGAGAGCGAAGGCCATAACCCTACAACAAAGAGCAAAGATAAATCCGCAGGTTCTTGAAATGGTTAGTGAAATGTTATGATGGTATGATGTCATGCTTAAATAAATAGCAAACACAAACAAGTCACATAATAACCTTAGGTTTAAAGGCTTGCATGAGGTCTATAGGTGCATACCCTTTACTAAAGTTAATTTGGTTCAACCTGTCCTACAATAGTAACCGAGTTCTAGGAATCTCATATCACAGATCTTTCTTGCAGGCTTTATTTCAGTGTGGCACCCAAATGGCCAACCAAAACATCCCGAAAGTCGAATATCAATGAGCGTAGCATCGAGTATCAACCAACTTCAGTCTGCACGAAAGTCGGCTATCTCACTACCTTCTAATGGCCAACATGGGTCAATTAGGGTTCTAAAATCCTAGTTAGTGTTGATGACACCACGCATACGCCAAATGTTTCCTCAACTGGACTTATGGAACATCAGGACATCCAAAGTGTCACACTAACCGTAGCCATCATTTTAAATATGTCGGTCTACACCGGACAGTCATGATGATTTATTGTTACTTACCTAAGGAAACCTAGATCCGGGTGTAGGATCCTTTACAAGCAATAATACCCAGCAAAAACCCTTAAAAGTAAATCAGAAAAGTCAAAAATGAAAGCAAGTAGAAGTGATCTAAGAACCCTAAGGTAACACCTCTTTAGGTATTCTCCCCAGCAGAGTTACCAGTTTTGTAACACGGTGGGAGAACTGATTTAGTTGTTTTTCGTTTTATCATAAATATTGCGGTTAGCAAGAATCGCCATCGACTTTTATGTTATCCAATAAGGAAAGGTGAAAATAACAGGAAAGGCCTTTTATCGATTCTGAGTTCGGGGGGTAATTATGAAAAGGGAAGGTGTTAGCACCCTTTTCATCCGTAGTTATCTACGAGCTCTTAATTGTTTAGCTCACTTTTGAAACTTGCTTTTGTATGTGTGTGATTTGTTTGAAAATATTTTGCTTTGACTTTGCAATGATTCTTGTATCAGTCCTCAAGAATGTATACGAAGTGTTTGAAAATATTTGTTTGAAAATGTGAGGTGTGAAAAGTATTTGCTTTGAGCAAGCAATTAAGAGTTTACCCACTCAAAGGCCATTCTTGTTATTTTCCTTCTCCTTTAGGATAGTGTTATCCATACCATTAGTTGGTAGGTAGCCTCATCCATTGGATGTGAAGGGTCATGCGTAGGGTCATCATATGGTCATTGAATGCAACATTGTAAGGATACCTTAGCAATTTTGTAGGGACTATCATCATTTGTTCGTAGGCAACAATCAAGGAACGAGATCATATATTCATAGGAAACATCGGAGGGTCATCGAGGGACTATGAACTTTATATCGAAGGGACTATGATGATGTTATTTGTAGGAAACTTTGCTAATGGTATCCCTACGTTTGAGGGACATGACCATTTATCCGAAGGCAACAATAGAGGATACCCTAAGGGTGCAAGTGTGAAGAATGTGTTCAATTCAGATATTTTTATCTTGTTTAGGGTTATCTATTATTAATTTTGTGTCTTTCCATACAAACCTATTTACCATACATCTAAGCAGTTAATATTTGTGGAAAAGTAAAGGTGCAGAAAGATAAAGGTCCTACACTATTACATGGCTTTGGGACACTTACATAATAGAAGGTGCAGAAGAGTAAATTAACCTAATTTATTACATCCCATGAGCAGTTACAAAATAGAGAAAAAATGTGAGAAAATAAAGATCTACACTATTACAAAAATACTTGCGACCTATACATCGATTTCTAATATTTAAAATAAAGATAAAGCATAAATAAAAAGAAAATTATTTAAACAAATATGACAATATTCTAAAACCCTAATATTAGAAAAACAAATATTTTTTGGTAGTTTTTGGAATTTATTTTAAGTGAGAAACCATAATTCTAAATTAGTTATTAATTAATTAAGAAAAAAATTAGTTAAAAAATATTTTTAGGGTTTTTTATAATAGTTAAAAATATTTATGAAAATAATTAAAATAAGTTGAAAAATCAAAAGAAATTAGAAAATATTGAGAAAACAAGTAGTAAAAATTAGTTTTGGCCTCCTAGGGTGTGGAACTCGTGACCCTGGAGTTATTGGCACAAAACTTTACCACTCAGCCATACGTCATTGGTTTTAGAACTCTGCCTCCAAAAGTCAATGTGTGTGAACCTATAAAATCAGAAAATTGTAAAAAAATGTAAAAGGCAAGGATCGAACCCGTGCCTTGAGTAAGTGTGAGGACTAACATGCGCATGGTTAACCACTGGGGTGGTGATACATCCATGTATTTAGACACAATGATATATATATATATATATATATATATATATATATATATATATATATATATATATATATATATATATATATATATATATATATACAAAATTAATTTCAGAAAATCAAATTAAATAAAAACGCGCACATGTTGGGTCCACTTATTTGAATGGACCAATTGCAGAACGCCACGCCTAGGGTTTTTGGTCAAACGGCCAGGCAACATCGGAGTCATCCCTCCGGCCATCTTCTCCGACCATCTCAAGATTTAAACCTACAAAATAAAAAGAATAGAAGGACAAGGTTAAGCATACCCCCCTAAATCGACCCCTGCGAATCGATTGGTGGCATTGGTTCATCCTAAAAATCCTTGTATCAATGGGTTCGAAGGTCACAGTTCTTCATGCCCTAACAATGGCATAACGCGATTTAAGCCTCAAAGATTACCTGTAATACGTTGTACTTGTTCTAACAAACATCCTGAACATAAACAAACACATCAAACATGTCAACAATGCATAGAAAATTCAAATCAATTTCAAGAACTTTTACCAAACCACTGCAGTTGGATGGCACAATTCTAGGATGCTTTGGGATGGTATAAAGGCTTGGATCGGTTCTTGGAAGCCCCGGGAGTATGAATGGATGCTTAAAATTTATTGAGAATGCTGTAAATTGAGATTCGAGTTTGCGCTAAATTTGAAAAAGTTTGAGAGTTTGGCTAGGGTTCTAAAGGCAGCAAATACGTGTCTTCTGAGGTTGGCATTGTTGTTTATATATAAAGGGACAAATTAGGTCAAGCACTTGAGAGGAAAATATATTGTATTCATTGAAAATATTTTATTAGCAATTTACATCAAATCTTTCTTTCTTTTCTCAATCTTATGCTAATCAATCACTTGCTCTTTTGACAGCTTTCTTAGACTCACTTGGACCTCAAGGAACTCAGTAATCAAGTCCATACGCCTTGAAACCTTTCTTTGCATTTTATTTTAATTAAAAATTCATTTAAATGAATTAATAATAAAATAAATAGTAGGAGGGCGTGTGGTTGGGCTTATAAGTCATGGACCATGTCATAAACAAGTTCAAATCATGAAAACATAGGCCCATTTGGAAAAAAAATAAGTTTGCTCAATACTTCTCTTCATGCACTTCTTCAAAATTTCCAAACTTGCACAAAACTATATCTTGTCTAATTTTCAACATTTGAGGATGATCTTGGTATTTTTAGAAAGCTTAAGATGTCCTCTAAGAGCTCTCTTTGGTTTCAGCTTCATTGAAGCTTCCATGTTCATGTAAACTTCTTTGAGAAAAGATGACTTTTTGTTGACTTTTGAAAAGACCTATAATGTCTTGGCCCATATCTCTCAAATGAAGAATTTTTGGAATTGAGCTAAGAGATACAAAGTTGTATAGAATTGAATTCCATTTAAAACGAGCTTTGGATGAGAAATTTCTGATGAAGTATGTGAAAGTTATGTTTGGTCAAAGTTATGTTGACTATCTCTTAAAAAACCCTAATTTAGCAACTTTTGACTATTGGTCAATTCTTGAGTTTTCTTGATGAATCATGATCAACCCTTGATCGAATTATGAATGTGACTTTAAAATCTTGATGTTGACCAAAAATGATAAAGTTCGACTGTATGTTGACCATAGTTGACTTTTTGTCTAATACAACTGATTTTCAATCATTTGAGAAATTGACTGAGCAATCTTGGGCTATGAGGCTTGAAACTTATCATGTTGAAACATATGAGGAGGCATGACGTTCACTTGAGCCATTGGAAATCATTTTTTCCTTGAGAGAGACAAAACCCTAATTGTGGGTTGATTGTTTAGGAGAGAGTTTGTCTGATCAACTCTTGAGAAGTTCTTGAGCATTGGAGATGTATCTTGATCTCAAAATGGGGAGGAAAAATTTTGAGGTACAACACTATAACATTTTTCGATTCCGATGAAGTCTTTGGAGACCCTTATCCTCAACCAACTCATCAAATTTACCTTTTTAATCTGTCCAAGCAAAATACTACTGAATCTAAATTAATAAGCTTCAAATATTTCAGGAACAAAATAACCAAAATTCAAAATCACATATTCAAAAGTGTAAGATGACCATCACCATAACCGGCTAAAACAAGAACTCCTTACTGGTTGAATGACATGAACATCATTGGAGCGTTTAATCGATTACCTTGTATACCAAGCATCAATACCTATCAAGTGAAAAACAACACTGGCAAATGAAACTATATTTTATAAATAATTCCACCAAATAAATGCTTTAAAATGAAAAGGACCAGCATTATCAACATACATAATAGATTTATACAAAATCTTAAACCAGTGATGGCAGCCACCACTCACCACTCTTAAAGTGCGACCTTTAGTGCTATATGTAGTAACCTAAATCCCTCGCATTACTGCAATTGTTGACTCAACTTTGTAGCTAAATTCTTTCCTCGACTGTAATAATTATTAAAATGCAACAAATAAAAAATTTCAGCACATACTTTGAGCACCCTCCCAAATATATAGTGTTTGAAAAATCTATACCGAACATAGAAAACCCCTAAAAAAGCATTTATATTTCCCTCTTTTCTAATGTTCAAAGCTAGATAGCACGTCAAATTTGAAGGAGCAAGACTATATTCTCAACACATAAATATGAAATATGATAATGACAAACACAAAAACATAATTCAATTAGATGAAAATGGCCACATGAATCAGTCGATGACATAATGTTTAACACTACAAAAAAAATAAGCTTATTTGCCACGTGAAAAAAAAAGTGGCAAACATAAAAATCACGTCACAAAACTAAAATAGCGACGTGGGCTCTTATGTCGCTGGGGACAAGTGGCAATGTAGTAGCGACGTGATTTTTATGTCACTAATTAATGACGTGAAAATCACGTGGCAACAGCTTTGTATAGGGAACATGAATGCTGACATGTAGCAGCTTTAATAGCGACGTGATTTTCATGTCACCAATTAGTGACATGAAAATCACGTCGCTACATGTAACGTTTTTATTTTTAAAAAAATTGTTTAGTAATTATTTTTTATATTAATTAATTTATCTAATAATATTTAAATAATAAAATTTATATAATAAAATTTAAATAATAAAATTTATATAATAAATTTTAAATAATAAAATTTATATAATAAAATTAATATAATAAAATTTATATAATGAAATTTATATAATGAAATTTATATAATGAAATTTAAATAATAAAATTATTAGAATAATAGTATTTTATTATATATTCGAATAACAAAATTTTATAAAATAAAGTCATATAATAAAATTTTATATAATTTAATATTTTAAAATGATAAAAATAAATATCTTACATAAATGCAAATTTACAAACAAAAGAAATAAAATGTTTTTACGGGGCATCTTCACCCGGATAATTATCGAGATCGAAGTCATCAAGTCCGTCATCATCCTACGTATCGAGAACATCTTGATTTCCACCACCTTGCATAAACCTTCTCATCTGCTCCTCCATATCAGATTGCCTCTTCCGCATCATCTCCAACTGTTGCTCCTGCTCTTGCCTCATTGTTGTCATTTGGGCCTCCATTTCGTCGACTTGATTGCCAATTGTCTTCTTGTTTCAAGTTGATCCTGTGTCAAATTCGGTTGACGTGACCCTCTCTCTCCATCTCGAAGTCGTTGAAACAGATTACGATCACCAACTCTCAACCCGCCGGCCAAATTTCCTCCCGCAAAAAAGCAACCATTAGGCCCTTTTCCATTAACCACTTCATTCCAAATGTAGAAATCAACATCACCATTAAGCGGCTCCCCCTCTGCTGGCCTGTATTGAGGATTGTGCTCCAGAAAATTTACAAGCAATGTCTGATAATCATCCTACACATACATTAAATAATAAAATTAAAAAAAAATTTATACTAAATTATATATATTAAACTATACTAAACTATACTAAATTAAATAATAAATTATATTAAACTATATATTAAACTATACTAAATTAAATAATAAATTATATTAAATTAATACATGTATATATTAAACTATACTGAATTAATATATTAAAAAATTGTCACGTGATTTTCACAAATCAACTTATGAATTGCCACGTGATTTTCACGTGGCAATTTATCAGTTGCCACATGAAAATATTCACGTGGCAATTTATCAGTTGCCACATGATAAGCACGCCACAATTTATAGGTTGCCACGTGAAAATAACGTCACAACTTTTGTTATTGATTTAAAAAAAAACATAAATTAAATAACTTACAAAAGCTTTTTGTGTGCGCTCGTCGACAAAACCTCCAGATTTCTTTGTCCGAGTCCGAGTAATCAACTCAATGATTAATGGTGGTCTCCCCAACTCCTTAGTCTAAACAATAAAATTAAAAATAATTAGTAAAAAATATCAATACTAAAAATATAACTTAAAAAAGTAGTAATTTTTACCATCCGCCGTACTAATACTTCCAACCGTATTTACACACCCCCCCTTTTCAGATGCCCTCATCTTCTTAAAAGTTTCGGATTTAGCCTTGAATTCTGGCGAACCCCAATATGTAAGAAGTTCGCCAAAAACCTCTATGCCTATCCAGTTAGGACGGATACCATGAAGCTCGTAATTCTCCCTAACCCGCCGCATTCACTATGCCAAAAATAACCTACGAAAGCGCTTTTTTTGGGCTTTAAAAGCGCTTAAAAGCGCTCGTGGCGGCGCTAAAGGTTTTAGCGGCTTTTGTTCGAGCTCTGGGCTTTGGTAAAAGCGCTTTTAGGTAGGCCTCAAAGCTTTTTTTGAAAAGCGCTTTCATAGGTGTATTGATTCGTGTCGCAATCTAAGGCGCTTTTGTTCGGAAAAAGCGCTCTGTATGAAAGCGCTTTTAATCAAAAGCGCTTTCATAACCTACGAGGCCTTTCTTTCATAGGTTTTCTCTTGAAAAATCTAAAATTTAAAAATTTCTAAACAAACCTGTAATTCCTAAACCGGTATTTTACAATCTAATCTAGAAATACCAATATATATTAGTTTTAATCCAAATACCAAATGTAATTCAAATACCAAATATTATATATATATACAAATACCATTATAATCAATTCATATCCAAAATATATATACACCATGGTAATTCAATATTAACATGTTTTTAAACGTAACAAAATACACCCTAAGAAATCAGCTATACAACACTAAGTAAATCAATCCTAATCTACACATATATCCAAGGTCCTGATCCTGCAATATGAACATAATAACACGGTCAGTGTTGTATACACAAAACAATATATTCATAATTAACCAATTTTCACACAACAATGTATTCGTACCTGATTATAAGATTCTTAGCTCAATAAAATATTGGCACAACTCCTCTTTGAGTTCTTCCAATTGACGTGGCGAGTAATATGGACAATTGTATTGATCAAAATACTACATTACAAAACAAAATATATGCATGATTTAGTTTAATGTAATAAATTATATGCAAAATCCGATAAGTAATAAAACAAAGTATAAATCCATACCGTGATTGGAATCTCGATTTCATTTATTTGAATGATTTCTTTGATAAACTTCAAAACGAAGTATCCGCAATCTATGCCGTTTTGTTGTTGAGGACACTACGTAGAAAAACAAATAAGATTATACACATCTATTGTTTTATCAAGTAGCATAAATATTATAAGCAAAATTGTTGAAATTTATATACCTGTACTTTGATCCAATTAATGTTGTTTGATTTAGACCGTGGTACCCGTGCTTCCCTTTGACATCGAATACTTGTATTGAGATGACAAAATTAAAATATTTATTTAGAACAATGACATAGAAATAATTAAATATATAAACACAAACGAATATTTAGAATAATGTCACTTACGTATCAATCACTAGCTTCATTTCGGATAATTTGTCCAATCATCAACCGAATTCGGTAATAGACCACTTCTTTTATGGGATTGATTGCAAGCAACAAAGTGACATCTATAAATTAAAGCAACAATTTAGAAGCGAATTTTAATGTAAAAAATACAAATATTAAAAGGAGCTTAGAATGAAAATCTAACCCTGTATTATACGGCAAAAGATACAAGCTCTCTGTACTGGCAGTTGTCATGAATCTTTCGACCAAGTGTTCTCTTACTGAATCAGGTTCCCTAGAAATTGTTGCTCCGCTGACACGGGAGGAAGACACGAAACGGAATCTATTTGACAATTGATTCCCGCGCATCAATTTGTCAAATAACATCCTTAAATAAAAACATAATTAATATTAGATTATTTCAATCAAATGTTTAAAAAAAATGTTGGACCAAGCAATATAATTACTGTCAAAGAACACTTCATCCGCATATGTATTTATATCAAATGAAATGTTACATACGTAGCTAAAGCATCTTATCATAATTATTTTTCATGTTTCCAATTGTTCTTGAAATAGTTGTTTCCAATATTTATATGTTTGTGTCCAGTCAATTGAAAATAATTGTTTGGACAGAATTTGCTTGAGCATGAAATATTTTTCAAAACAAAGTTGATGGTTTCATAACAACCTTGGTGTGTACTTTAAAAACTATGCCTTTTGCCCATTTGCCATCAACATAATATCTTGTTGGCTTTGCTTGTTGGTGATACAAGACACACTTTGACTGTTGGTTATTGGCGACCTATTGCTTTCATATTTCCTTTAGTGTGGTGATTGCGACATGACCTATTGCCATATTTTTTCTAATTGAGCTACACATCAAATGACATTTTATGCTCAAGTGTCAAATTTTTAAGAAAGCTTGGGATATTGGTGTGAATGATCCAAGAAAATTCATTCATTGTTTGAAAGTAGGAATAGCACTCTCATTTGTTTCACTTTTCTACTACTTAAAGCCTTTGTATGATGGAAATTGTTATATATGTTCATACATTTTATAAATTTTTTCTTGATTTCCATGTTAAATACTTTTATAAGCGCATTATTTATGAATCTAAGGCTTCCTTATAAAATGGATGATTTGAACTTTGACTCAATTATTTTGAGTTATCTATGGCATATCTGATTTAAACATGTTTTGAGTAGTTCTATTCATAAATTGAATCCCAAAATAGAACATATGTGCAACTTGACATGAGAATGGTTTTGCCAATTAGCTTAAGCTTATTGTAGCCCTATGTCCACCAAGAGCTTTTACTACATCGCTTGCACTTAAAAGCACCACTCTTGTAACAATTATTGGTTCTCACTCTCTTCATGGTTTTCCAAATCATGTAGTCTTGTACTAAATGAGTAATTTTGTTTGGCGAAATTATGAACAATCAAAGGTAATGAGACTCTAATCTCAACAGATGGAACCTTTGAAGTATAAGAGCATCATGACAAATTCTTAGGCTAAGAGCAACAAATCAATTAGTATTAATTGACTTTCATGTGTTGTTAATTACCTTTATTATTAGCATTAATTACAATTATATATGTGGAAAATATCTCTCTATAAATGAATAGTATCACCTATCAATAAAATATACAGTGTTTCTATATGGTATCGAGCCAACAAAACAAAAAGCTTAACAACAATCCAAGCCTATCTTCACCATGCCTCCAGTCCATACTATCCAAATCGGTGAAACTACATCGTAGTAGTTGGAAGAAATGCTATGTGGGCCGTCATGACCGTGATCGTAGTCTTTGAATACACAGTGCGTAGTGTTATCGCAGTGCTACAATATATAAAAGTATCAACGAATTTGTGGAACTACCGCTGGCCTACTAGCCCTTGGTGTACATTGGGTTGCTAGTAGGCGGAGATCAATGGGAACCTATAATTGTTGGAGTCTCACTCTTTCTATTAGGTATACTATTACTATTATGTTCACATCACAATTAAATGTATAAAGTGATTACACACTATGGATCTTAACGAATACATATTATTTGATCTATGTTTTCGCAGAATACACACTATGGATTTTAACTTTAAGTTTAGTTTACGTATCGGTTATCAAATTGACGAGTTGTTTGACATGGCACAACAAAGAATTCTGAATTAATAAACCCTATAACTAGTTTCACAGAAGTTTCATTAGACATGCAAGTTTCGAAGAAAACCAACGCACTGTCCGGGAGTGAAGAACAACGGGAGATCACGGTCGGTAGTGACGGAGGTTGAAGATGAACAGCAGTGCGAATGCTTGGTGAAGAAGGTGGAGGTTATTGAGCGCAAGAACGGGGACGGCAAGGAGTGAAGAACAACGGAATCGAGGAGTAGGCGGAATCAGTAGGACGACGGAGGTTGAAGATGAACAGAGCAATGAGAGTAGTCGGAATGCTTGGTGAAGAGAAGGTGGAGGTTATTGAGCAAGAACGGAAAGGACAAGGAGTGAAGAATATAGGGTTTTCAATTTTAAATATAAAATAACTTACGCTTTCAAAAGCGCTTTCATAAACAGAATATAAGGCGCTTTTCAAAAGCGCTTTTATAGACCACCTATAAGGCGCTTTACAAAAGCGCTTTCGAGGTTAGATATTTCAAATACCTATGCGCTTTAAAGCGCTTTTATAGGTATCCTATTTTTTAAAGAAATAAAAGCGCTTTCATAGATGCTAAAAATTGTTTTTGTAGTGATTATATCGAAAATCTTCTAGAAGTTCGCTATAATAGATTTTTCCATTATTTTCTCATTCAACGGATCCACACACATTTTTCCGCAATGTTGTATGACATTAAAATAAAAGTTAACTAATTATCATTAAAATGTGACATAAATAATAATACTATTAAAGCCTTAAATAAATTTACAACTTAAATAAATAATAGACCTTAAATTTTTAAACCATTCTTCTTTATTTGTAACCTCGCCAAAGTTCCTCGAATGATTTATACATCTGTTGGATTATATAATTAATAACCTTTGATCGACTCATTGGCCGAACAACAAGATTTTGAATAAACAATATTAATTATAAATTTATACAAAATATTAAAATGAATATGTACTTAAATAAAAGTTTATATAACAAACTTACTTGCTTCCTTCGGGCCAAATCCAAAACCTCCCGTCAATAACATGAATCTCACTCGGATCATCTCTCCCACGAAGATCAGCTCCATCTATATCATCAGCTACCACATCGCATCTCGACCTCACGTCTTTGGTACATGTGTGGGGCGTGGGGTCTTGGATCCAGCTGCGGGATGTGGGTGCGTGATCTGCGATCCGTCTAGGGCGTGGGCGGATCCTCCAGCTGTGTGGGCGTGGATCTGGATCGTCCGGCTGTGTGGGGCGTGGACTAGGGATCGTCCCACTGTGTCGGACGTGGACTGCTGGATCCTCCGTATGTGTGGAATGTGGTGCTGGACCCTTCCCTTCTTTGGAAAGATGGAGCATCGTGTGGGATATGAAAGGGTCCCGTCGCTAGAATGATGAAGGCACGCCATCAGAAATGGAAAGCGGGTCCTCCCTTGGAAGGATGAGGGACACCGGTCTGCGGAAAGATGAAGGCACACAGGTCGGTGGGAAAGGAAACTAGATCCTCCCGGATCTTTGGACGGAAGATGGCATCGAGTCTGGGAAAGGAAAACTAGAGCCTCGGGATCTTTGGAAGGATGACGGCATCTGAGTCGGTGGGAAAAGGAAACCGGGGCCTCCAGGTGGCACAAAAGATGCAGGTACCCCAGACGGGAATGTATGGGAAGAGAGTAATGGGACAAAACCACAGTCTTGGCGGGGACATAGGATCAACGACTACGGGGGGCACATGGCTGAGTGAGGAGACTCACATGTTACTACCCTCGGATGCTGAGACTTCTTATCGCTATCTTTTTTCTTAGGTGGCATTTTACCTATTTATATATATTTTCATAAACAAAGATAATAAAGTCATTAACATAAATAGATATTCATTAACACATTCAATATATTCATGTTCCATAGATATTCATTAATATTACATTAAGTGATTAATTAATCTAAATCTTCATGCTCGTTATCCATATCATGTTCATCATCCGATGTAATATTGTCCTCGGATTCAAACTCTTCATCATTGTCTTCATCCACATTATTATCAACCAACAATATAGACGCATCAACTTGATGTCCCTCAACATTATGTCGACAAACTTGTAATGTCTTAAGCTGCAACCACATCATTAATCTGTGCAACGTCATCAACTTGGTAGGCAGCATCTTCCACTAGATCTCCAGTTTCAATATGACCTAGCGGTTTTGTTTTTATTACAACACACCATCCTCTTTTACGTATTACAAATGAAGGATAAGGAACATAATAAACTTGCCTAACAATATGTGACATTATGAAAGGGTCATATTCTTTATATCTTCGGTTCATTTGAATCTCGACAGAACCATATGACTTGTCTATCTTTGTGCCTCTAGTTGGATCATACCATTCACAATAAAACAAGACAACTTTATTTTCCGAGTCCAAGTAATTGTATACCAACTCGTAGATATGTTTAACAAATCCATAGAAATCGTCTTCACCGCCATCTATAACTCCTTTTACAAATACACAACTGTTTATGGTTTTTTTCCCTTCGGTCCATGCCTCAGTGTGAAATTTATATCCGTTCACGAAGTATGTGTGCCAATCATTTGCGCTTTGGATAGGGCCTTCTGCCAAGTTTCTCAAATGGAGTATTTCTGTAGTTAGTGTAAGAACTCTAGATAATGTTTGCTTGAACCATGAGGGAAATTGAGAATGAATGACACCTGATGTTGACCGTACACCGGTACTATGAAAATAGGCATTGTTAAATTCCCTACAAAACACACACTATAAGTTTAATAATTTTGGTATACACACGTTGCCAACAGAGTTAAAAAGTTTTGGTAAACTTACTCAAGATATGGTTTTACTTCATCAGATTGATCAAGACATGGACATGTGCGATTGCATTTCTTTTGGGTCAACCAATGCACACCCTTCTTTCGGAAGGTCGACACGGAAGCCCAAAGACGATAAGGTGAATTGACTCCTCGATTTACATTTACGATTCCGTATGATTCTAGGAGTTAACATCAGTGATTGAAATAGTGATGCAGAAATGTGATGTTTCCGATGCAAGTAATGTGCACATATAGATCCTTCTACTCTAGCTTTATTTTTCACCGATCTCTTTGAATCACCCATGAACCTTTCAAACGGATACATCCACCTATATTGAACAGGTCCACCAAGATAAGCTTCATATGCAAGATTCACAGATAAATGTTCCATGGAGTCAAAGAAACCAGGCGGAAATACTTGTTCCAACTTACAAAGAATGAGTGCAATGTTTTGGTCCAACTTAATGATGTCTTCCACTTTAAAGGCGGCCACAAATATCTCTAAAAAATTGACTAATTTCAGTTAGTGGATCAAGAACATGTTTGGGTAGCAATCCAAATGCAATTGGTAGCAACTGTTCCATAAAAATGTGACAATCATGACTTTTCATACCATGTAATTTTCCAGTGTTAGGGTCAGCACACCTTGCTAAATTTGATGAATATCCATCGAGCATTCTCAATTCTTTTAACCATCGACAAACCGCTTTAGCTTCTTGGGAAGTCGGTGAAACAAGCCTTGGGTTTTAATAATTTTCCATTCGGTTGAGGCTTCAACTCCAACTCTCTTGATTACACCAAATTCCCATGTCTTGTCGGCCTTCTCATTATCTTTTGTTTTCTGTCACATCCATCAACGTGTTAAATACATTATCAAAAATTCTTCTCAATATGCATAACATCAAGATTATGGCGTAACAAATTATCTTTCCAATCGGCGGATCCCAAAATATACTTCTTTTGTCCAATTGTGGGTGGCCGTATCCTTCAATTCGGCATGCTTTGCGATGTCAGTAAATTTTGGTAGTTCACAAACTTGGTTCCATATAACCCCGTGGCAATGGAGGCAAATCTTTCTCTCGTACATCTTTTTAAAATTTGTCTTGTTTCTTCTATATGGATGATTTGTTGGTAGGAATCTACGGTGACATCAAACCACGAGCTTTTCCACCTATATCCAACGTAAATGCTTTGGTGTATCCCATGCAATGCGGACAACCCATTTTCCATCGTACCCCAACGGACAACATGCCATATCTTGGAAAGTCATTAACGATCCACATCAAGGCATCGCAATGTAAAGTTCATTTACGGGATATATCATAAGTCCATTCTCAATCCACATCCTCTTCAAATCATCAATTAAAGGTTGTAAGTACACATCAATTCCGGCTTTTGGGTATGCGGGCTGGAATAACGCACGTCAAAAACATGTATGGTTTTGTCATGCACATCTCGGGAGGGAGGTTGTGGGTTACAATAAGCGGCCAACAAGAATACGCACTTCCCGCTTGCGTATGGGGCAAAACCATCGAGCATAATCCAAGCGACATTTCTAGGTTCTGCAGCAAAATTTGGATGTGTCCGATCAAAGTGCTTCCATGCCTCACCATCAGATGGATGTCGCATAGTGCCAGAACTTGTTTGGTTTCTATGATGTCATGTCATTTGACTTGCACTGTGCATTGAAGCAAACATTCTTTTTAACCTTGGTATTTTAGGAAGATAAAACATGGATTTCTTTGCTACGCTTGCTTTTACGGCTCTACTTCGAACTTGGTATCTTGGACTATTACAAAACTTACACTCCTCTAACGATCCATCTTGAGTACCAAACTCATTGTCATAAAACAACATGCAACCGTTAATGCAACATTCAATCTTTCTTACTTTTAAACCCAACTTCGACACCCACTTCTTTGCATCATAATAACTTGTAGGCAAGTTGTCTTTCGTAGCGGTGGAGTCCAACATCATTTTTGCAAAATGTTCCAGACATTGATCAGAAACATTCCAATTTGACTTGGCGGCCAATAATCTCACACACATTGATAGCTTTGAGTCTGACGACCCCTCAAACAACGACATATTCATCTCATTCAACAATTGATAAAATCTTTGCGCTTCCTCATTCGGCAACTCTTCCCCGTCAAAATCTTCAGGTTCATCATATGTCACGTTCACACCAAAAGCATCCTCAACCATGTCACCGATCAAATTAAAGTTCTCCTCATACTCCATAACCGGTCGACTACTTGAAGCATGCGTGTTGCTAGTCTCTGGTACATTACCTTGTAGTTCTTCACCGTTATACGTCCAAACCCAATAATTTTCAATGAACCCCCTTCTATGCAGATGACGTGTTACTTCCTCTGGGTCACTAATTATGGGTCTACATTCACATTTAAGACAGGGACACCTAACCCCTTCGCCGACAACACTCCGAGCAACGCCCACTTAATAAACCCATCAACTCCTACTATAAAATTGGGTTTAAGTCCACTTCTTCTGGATATGTTCTATCGTACATCCAACTACGATAATCTGATAATATTCCATCTGCACATCTATACAATCATTGTTTTTTCATTAGAGATATTAATCAACTTAATAATATTATTCTTAAGCGTATACTATTTAATCACTATTCTTAAACACATTAATTTTGTTTAATTAACTATTAACTTTAACTTTAACTACTATAAATAAATATAAATTTTACTTTTTATATATATACTAACATATAAATAAATATTCAAATGTAAAATATATAATTTTTATTATATAACAATAATATCAAAAATAATAATATAACATATTTACTTTTTATTATATATACAATAATAATATTAAAAACAATATTGTAACATATATACTTTTTATTATATATACTCTTTTTAAATTATGTATACTTTTTATTATATATAAATATATACTTTTTATTATATATACATATATACTTTTTAACATATATTATATATAAATTATTATTTTAATATATAAATTTTTAAAATATATACTATTTATATACTTTTTATTATATATACTTTTTATTATATATACTTTTTATTATATATACTTTTTATAAATATATACTTTTTATTATATATAATTTTTATTATATATACTTTTTATTATATATACTTTTTATTATATATACTTTTTAACATATATTATATATAAATTATTATTTTAATATATAAATGTTTTTTCATTTTTTTAACATATAAATAAAAAACTAAAACTACTAAACATAATATAAATTTTTGTTTTTAAATTTGTTTTTAAATTTATGTGTTAACATATATATACATTTATAAAAATTAAAATTTTTAATTTTCTGTTTTCTGTATTTTTTTTATTTTAAGCTATATTCAAATTTTTGATATTTTATAACTATATACCAACAAATTTTTTTATAATACTAACTTATAATTTTAATTCAAACAAAAATCTTATAAATCTTATTTTACTAAATCTTATTTTACTAAAATTTATTTGTCATTTTTTAAATCTTATTTGTCAAATTAAAACAAGATCTTATTTTTTAAATCTTATTTTACTAAATCTTATTTTACAAATATCTTATTTGTCATTTTTTAAATCTTATTTTACTAAATCTTATTTGTCAAAAATCTTATAAATCTTATTTTACTAAAATTTATTTGTCATTTTATAAATCTTATTTTACTAAAATTTAAACAAAAATTAACCTATAATAGTAACTTATAATTTTAAATTCATTTTAACTATTAACCTATAATACTAACCTAAAACTAAAATTAACTAAAACTTATTTTTAATTCAAATAAACATAATATATATATATATATATATATATATATATATATATATATATATATATATATATATATATATATATATATATATATATATATATATATATATATATATATATATATAATACTAACTTATACAACACATATAAAATAAATAAAAAATATGCATAAATACTTCTATAAATTGTTTGATCTTATAATTTTCTTCTTCTTTGATCTTCTTCTTCAAATTTCTACAACATCAACAAAATAAATTTTCTTCAATTTTTTACCCCAATACTAAATTAAACACCAAATCAGAAAAACTAAAACCAAACAACATATAAATTACCTTTCTTCTTCAACAAAATGCTTGTTCAAATATAATTTAGGATGCAAGTGTTTTATTTTTAAGAGTGGAATTGGGTTGGAGGAGGAAGAGGCTGAGCAAAACGGAAGAAGAAGATGAAGATTTTATCAAAACTGTAAAGCCTGCGTTTACAACGGGTCTTTGTTAATTTGGAAAATTAAATGCCCGATGGCGGCGTGGTCACGTCGCAACCTTCACGTGAGAATCACGTCGCTACACTCAACGGCATGTCACCACACACATCAAATCCAACTCAATTATATTATTCCTCTTAAAAGTAGCAACGTGCTTTCGTCACTACCAAATTTCAAAATATTTTACTCTCCTCAAAAAATGTGCGGACTTTATTATATTTATTTTTACCTTGTGGGTAGCGCGTGACTAGCACGTCGCGGTTTTTATCTCCCTCGACATTTGTCTCTTCATCTTTTATTATTAAATTATGTTGTGACGTGGTTATCACGTCGCAACATGTTATTTTTACTCACGTGATAACCACGTCGCAAAAATATGTCGCTGGGGACAACATTTCTTGTAGTGTAATCAATAATCACATATACTAAAGTATAGACAATTTAAACCAAAAATCTTGTAAGGGTTTGAGTTACAATTTTCCTTTGTACCCAACCTCTAATCATTGGTTTGTCGTGCATGTAGCCTACCTTCCTCATTGTTGGCTCTACAAAACTACTTTGTACTCGTTAAAATCAACTAAAATAGATTTTATCTTTTCCCCACAATAAAAGAAAAACATCTTTTCCTATGTTAAAAGAGAGACATCTTGAATTACAAAAGAAATTCATGACTGCTCCAAAGACAACAGTAAAACAAGGGTTATTTACACAGAATTATAATTACAATTACAATTTATATTTATATTTATATTTATATTTATATAAATGTTGTTTGACTACTATGCATACCATGATATCATCGTTTGTCACATTATTAGCAATTTGTTTCGTAATCAAATTGGGTCATTTGAAATCCATTATTTACGGACACATTAGGAGCATGACATAACAATATATCTATCTCAATTTCATTAACATTGCATTTTTAAAACATTAGCAATATGATTACGCTAACAATATCTCTAGTTGTGGCTGTCACACTAATCTTCACCTCATTCCTATATGCTTTTTACCAAACACTATGCCTCAAAAATCCTGCCTTCACAAATTGGCCTTTTATTGGCATGTTACCACAATTTATTTGGAACATGTCACATATTCATGAGTATTCAACACAAATGTTGAAATCAAAAGGTGGCACAGTTGAATTTATTGGACCTTGGTTTACCAACATGAAGGGAATAATCACAACTGATCCAATGAATGTTCACCACATCATGAGCAAGAGGTTCGACAATTTTGTAAAAGGTGATTTGTTTCGTGAAATGTTTCGACCTTTTGGTGAAGGAATTTTCACTACCGATTCACATAAATGGAAATATAATAGGAACCTTGTCCAACATCTATTTAAACAAAAAAGCTTTGAAACTTTTCAAGAGAAAATCATTCACAACAAAGTTGAAAATTCATTGATTCCTTTATTGAATCATGTTCAACAACAAAGTGGATCATCGGTCGATTTACAAGATGTCTTCAATCGTTTCACGTTTGACAATATATGTTTAATAGTTCTCGGACATGATCCAAATTGTCTCTCAAAAGATTTTCCCGAAGTTGCGTATGAGAAGGCTTTTAACCAAGCCGAAGAATCCATCTTCTATAGACACACTGTCCCCGGTTATATTTGGAAGTTGAAAAGATGGCTTCAAATAGGTGAAGAGAAAAAAATGATCGAAGCATGCAAAATATTCGATAAATTTCTATTTTCATGTATAGCATCAAAGCGTGAAGAGGTTAGAAAAAGTTTTAATACAAATAAAATCAATGTTGAGACCTATGAAGCTCATCATATTGATTTTTTAACGATGATGATTAGAGAAGAAGAAGAAGAAACAAGATATAGTAAAAGTGAATTTCGGGGTGACAAGTTTCTAAGAGATGTTGTATTCAATCTCTTTGTAGCGGGAAGAGATACTATAACTTCGGCGCTTACATGGTTACTTTATCTCATTGCTACACACCCTTTAGTTGAAGCAAAGATTCTTGAAGAGATAAAACAAAATTTTGGACACAAAGAGAAGCCTTGGGTTTTAAGTGTTGATGAGGTGAAAAAACTTGTTTATCTTCATGGAGCTATATGCGAGGCGTTAAGGCTTTTTCCTCCCGTACCTTTTGAGAGAAAGCAAACAATTAAATCAGATATACTTCCAAGTGGTCATCATGTTAATCCAAAAACAATGATATTGTTTTCTGTGTATGCAATGGGAAGGTTTGAAGATATTTGGGGAGAAGATTGCTTGGAGTACAAGCCAGAGAGGTGGATTTCTGAGAGAGGAGGTATTGTTTATGAGCCATCTTATAAGTTCTTTAGTTTTAATGCTGGACCTAGGACTTGTTTGGGAAAAGATTTGGCTTTCATTCAAATAAAGATGGTTGTTGCTTCTATTTTGTGGAACTATTGTGTCCATGTTGTGGAAGGTAGTTGTGTCACCCCTAACCTTTCAATTGTACTTCTCATGAAACATGGTCTCAAGGTTAAGATAACTAAAAGGGAAAGATAATTTTATGAAGCTATATCTGTAATAATTGTATTATGAATAAAAAGAAGTACAATAAATTTATCTATCTAAAAATTTTAAATATGTTTCTTTAAATATAGTGTAGTAAGCTAAACTTTATGTCCTACTACTGTATAGGAAGTTTGATCCCCACCCATGTCCTCTATACATATGACATTTCAATTTTTCTATAAGGGACCAATAAAAATGATAGGTGCATGATCTCCAATATTTTTAAGGCTTATGCAAAAGCATCGTGAATGATCATTAGCCTTGCAAAATCTAAACTTATTCTAGGATATATTCCTCAAAATCAAAATTTTCTTTAATCTCAGGCTTTCAGGTTGGAATAAAAATATGTTTATTTGAGATGAAAAATAACGTGATATAATTATTAGAAGCATGTACGTCAACTCGACAGAGAATGTTCGATGCTTCACTACTTTCTGCCTGCCCCTTATTTTATTTTCTATTCCCATCTCCAATCTCCATTACGGAGGAATATTTTTTTCCATTTTCATTTTCACAGATCCCTGTAGACATGCACGGTGATTGAATCTTGAAAAAAGTTCTATATTTTTTTATCAAGACTATTACACTAGTATTTTGTTATTTTTTTCCTTTTTTTTTATAACACATATTTTGTATTTTCATTTTAAAAAAAAATACATCTTACATCAATAACAAAAAAAAAGTAAAAGCACACGTTGTTGCTAATATTTTTTCGATAAAAAACAATAATTATTAACATAACATGTTGCTACCATGCTTCCGCTAATTTACGATCATAGAGCGAGTGTCATCCAGAACCTTAAGTCCTCCCACCAAGGTTTGAAACCTTGAGAACATAGTTTCAATTGTTACTTCATCTTCTATTATGAAGGCTTCATATTTCTGAATTAAGGTCAAGGCCTTAGTTTCTTTAACTTGCGCATTTCCTCCGTGTGTCATTCTGAGTGAATCAAGAATATTCTTTGATGTTTCTCTGTTTGTGATCTTTTCATATTTATTGTACGGGATTGTGATGAGAAGGATAATTTTGGCTTTGTGATGATTCTTGAACTTTCGTTTCTAATCTTCATTCATTTTGTTCATGGGAATAGAAACACCAATTGCACTAACAGGTTCTTCATAACCATTTGTAACCATTTCTCAAAGATCAATAACATAGCCTAGGAAGAAGCTTTCTATTCTATCTCTCCAATAGAAGGTTTAGCATTGTATCTATCTCTATCGTCTGTGTTAGCAGCAGACATTTAGAAGGTTTTTCTCACACTGGATCTCTCTACACGATTAAGTGTTTGATTATAAAATCAATAATATAGTCGGAGCTCTGATACCAATTAAAGGTTGAGAAAAACACCAGAAATGGGGATTTGAATTGAGTTTTCAAAAACTTTTTCATTTAGAAGTACTTTCCACAAACAATCAAAATAGAATCAATGTTATACAGAGAAATATTTACATGTTTGTTTTATACAAGTTCACCTTAGAAAAGGATACTCTTGTCCATCCGCCAAGGTGATTTCTCCTTAGAAAAGGACTTAATCCACTAATCTTGAAATATTACAAATGCATGGGCTACCCTTCAATGACTAACAATCAAAGCAATGATAACATGTTAGTGATCCCTTAAGAATTATGACCTACTCGATTCCTTAAGAGATTTAACGATCACTGACTCCTTAAGGCTTCTGACCTACCCGGTCCCTTGAAGGAGATTTCTCTAAGTCTTCTTGAGTCTACGGACTAACACCTTAGTCACTCAAGGAACAATCAACTTACAGTTGAATAATGTGTTTACATGATTACTTCTTACAAGCAGATTACACAACTGTTTAAGTACATATTATTTAACAAAAATATGAGCAACAACTCTTGTGTTCAAACAAATTAAAATAATAACACAATAATAGGAAAAAATCTTGTGTTTGATCTTTTCTTTTTCTTGATTTGATTTTGGCAGTGTTACTGTTCTTGTTCTCTAGTCTTGTTAAATGCAAATGAATTGCTTAAACATTTATATAGGCATTGAGGAAGTAGATCGTCGTAGAATTACACATGTCACTTTCATCTTGCCAATTTCCAATGATTAGAAACGATTGTGGGAGACAAAGAGTACACAATACATCCATTTGAGTGGAAAATGTAATTGTACCTTTGTACTAACTCTTCTAGCGCAAATTTTTGATGATATTGTCTTGTGATGAATATTACTTTGGATGAAGTAGATTTACTTGAGAAGATATCATCTTTTGATCTTGTCTTCTAATGGACTATATGATATGGAATAATAATGAGTCTAGAAGATGTAAATTTCCTTGATCTTTTCTTGTGATGGAATATTTTTGATGTTGAGAATACGTGTGCATATTCCACGAAGTATTCGAGACTTCAAAATCTTGACTTTGTCTTCAGAATTAGAAGCAGCAGCTTTTTCTGACGAACAAATCTTGACTTCTGATCCAGAAGTAGAAACTTTTCTTTCATGTGTTCAGAATTTTGACTTTGGCTTTAGAATTAGAAGAAACAAATTTTCTAATGAAGAAATCTTGAGTTTTGATCTTTGCATTAAAAGCTTGTTTCTGATGCAATCTTGATTTCTGATCTTAAAGCAGCAGCTCTAACAAAAATTCCTTCTTTTGGAACACTTGTGACTTATGAAGCAGCAACTTATTGAGAAGTACACTGGATATCCTCTTTCTGGCAACATTCAACATTCATCAGAATTAGATGTTTCTTCAGAAACGGATGCAAACTATCTTTCTGATGATTCTTCAGACAACAGTATTGAGTTAATTATAACTTTTAATCTGCTCACTCAAGAAACTATTAGAAACAAAATTGTTTACACATAAAATATATGTATTGTTATAATCAAAATCCAGAGATTAATTGCAGAATCCAAATCTTATTCTAACAAATAAATGAGATGTGTCCAAAGATAATCTCACAAAATCAAATCAAATATGTTAGTAAGCTAACAACAGAACCTGTTGTAACTGTTGTTCGAGATGTTATGACATCTTGCTCAACATCAAGAGGCATCAACACATGCTATAATAGTTTTTCAACATGTTATAACATATTGCTCAACATCTGATTGTGATACATGTTTTAGAAAATGAAACATGTTTTTACCAAAAATGTTGCCATTCATAAAATCATTGACCAAACAATTATCAGTGCTGCAATTCCAAAATCTCTTGGTACCTGAATGCATAATATGAGTTAACATGACGTAGGACTGAAGATCACCACGGAGAATGAGGTGGGTTAAAATTAAATTTTGAGCCTTACAACATTTATTTCAAAAATGTGAATCAGACCATGTTACAACCCTCAAAAGACCTAATTGAGTGTTATGTAGCCTGGTTCACGGTTTTTGAAAAAAAGGTCATGTAGGACTGAGGATCATCACGAAAAATGAGGTGGGTTAATATTAAATTTTGAGCCTTATATCCTTTGTTTCAAAACTGTGAATCAGGCCATGTTACAACCTTTAAAAGTCCTAATTGAATGTAACATGGTCTGGTTTATGAACCAAGATAATGCAAAGAGTTTTTCACGCTCATTTGGATTTCCCAAGGTCTTGTTGCTATCAAAATCTTACCTTATGATTAAAGTCTAACTTACTTAGAACCTACAAAAATAGACACTTGTTTTTCTTTTCCTCTAGTGTCATTCCTGGATGTCTTATTCATCTCTCACTCAATATCATTCAAGAATGTTTATGATAGTTTCTACATCTAGTGACCTTCCTAGATCTTTATCTCTTTCACTCCAATGCCATTCCTAGATGTTTTTTCCCACTTTATTCGATGTCATTCTTGAATATTGTGATCCTTTTTCTCTCCAGTTCCATTCCAAATAAAAAGTGACAATGATGGTTCTCCGTAATCATTAAGAAATCTAGTCACCATCTTTCCAAAAAAAGAATGAAAACAATTAAGGAAAGTTCTGCTAAGTCAAAACCTAAAAAAGATAGTTAGGCAAAATTCAAGCATTCTGCTAACTGTAAGTTCAAATAAAATAGTTTAGGCAAAAGTTAGGGATAGCAGAAAAAATCAATCAAAAGATCATCAAAGTCCTCAACATAGACAGAAATGAGTAGACCATAGCACTCAACAAAAACAACAAAGTATTGTATGGTATAAGTGATTGTCATCTTGAAGAACCCTTTAGCTTCTGAGTCATTGTCATCATTATTGAAATTCTGGCACTTTTAATATAGATGTTAAGACAGATGTCCCAACACAAAAGTACAATGTCAAGATAGATGTTAAGACATCTTCTGCTGACATGATAATTTTACCAAACAATAAATTACACATAAGTAAATTGGAGAAGGTAAAAAGAAACAATCAATTTGTTAACCCAATTCAATGCAACATTACCTACTTTGTGGGCATCCAAGCCAGGAAGGAAATTGATAAGTGCCAAAATTTAGTTATTTTGTATATATGTTTAGTGGCACATCAAAAATTCTTATCCCCCTTTGACAACATCAAAAAGAAAGAAGGAAATCGTGAGAAGTATCATATTCCAATACCAATACTAAAATATTACATCGAGGCAATCTTGCAAAGAAGAGCATACAATTAAATATCCCTGTATATATGTAATGATGGAAAAATTAATAGATAACAGGCATAATACATTACCAAACATGTAATGCAGTTGCATGAATAATAATGAATGTGATGCAAGAGCAAGCTAGTCAAGTTGCTTCTGTAGCGGCACGATTACGTAACACAAGATCAACTAAAACGTGTACTAAGAAAATTCTTACTTTTAAGGAAAGATTTAGAACAACATTACATCACTCTTGATGGAATGGAACTTGCACTCACATGATGTAAAATATTCAAACTAATTGTTAGAGAGAAAGTATAAAAGTGCAAGCATCATAATAAAGAAAGAAACATTTGAGGCATTAATAATCCTCAATTTTGGACATGATCGCGAAGTTAATTTCCCATGCACATGTTCCTTCCTTGAGCTACTTTATTTGGAGTTCAGGAAAGTAATTCAACTTCCTATAAGATTCATTTCAAATGCTCCCTGCATAAGCTTAGAGAACTCTTTGACAAGGCTCATGTTCGTAGAATCAAATATGATGTAATATCAAATGTGTTATGCTTGATGTTTAATGAAGCTAAACATGTTTATGTACACATAAGGATTTATAAGAAATACATGAGAATATAATATGATGAGATCATTTCAAGTATATCAATTGATAAGTCACTATCAATTAAAAATTAGGTTGCAAATGAATACTATTATATATATATATATATATATATATATATATATATATATATATATATATATATATATATATATATATATATATATATATATATATATATATATATATATATATATATATATATATATATATATATATATATATATATATATATATCATACACCAAGTATGTCATGTATTTAGAGAAATAAACAAGTAAAAGAGAGAACTTACTAACAAAGCGAAAGTTAAATTGATACTACATCACCGTACAATATGACGGAGAATGCACTTGCATTTCACATGGGACTCTCAAAAGAAAGTTGCACAAAATTCAAAGTATTCCACAAAAGTTTTAGAACAAATCAATCTTACCATTTTTCACCTTGATAAAGTACCCAAAGGTATACCTTGTGATGAATCCAAGAAGGTCATTGATTTGATGAAAATTCATTTTGATTAAACTCTCATCTTTATCCTTTTCATGTTAGTTATCTTTCTACTCCTCGTGTTTCACCAATTCGGATTGATCAATTCCTTCTTCGACGTCATTGAGTATGTCTCTTGAAGATAAACCTATTTCATGAAATAAAATACCTTTTTCGAATATTCTTGGACATAACATCGAAAGTAACTTGCGCATATTTTACCAATAAAATAAAACTTGTCGTTGCAGGGGTGCCACAAGACATAAGGATACCATCCACCATACTGAAATGCTAGTTTTCCAAGTTTTGACATTATTCAAAACATCTAATAGTGAAGTTTCACTCACAATAGCTTCTTCCCCAAATTTTGTGCAAACCCTAATTTTATTTTTTCCTCAATTTCATCTTTTCTTTCTTCTTCTATTAATAATTGTGCAGCGGAATCATCTTGCAATCAAGGTTGGTTAATTCACTTGAGTGAAGGGTAAAGAACAAGAGGGATTTTGATCATTTGATTGAATCTTGTTCATCAAGATTGATTTGGAACTCTCTATAATTTTGGTGCAATTCCAACAATTGTGATGATTGTTTGAGTTTTTTGCCTAGTTGCTTTACATGATCATTCATGCATGCATATATTTTAGGTATAGGTAGGAATTTGGTCTAGTGATGGTCTCAGATTCACAAAGGAATCGTTGGTTCAGAGATGAACTAGAGGCGGGTCTCAAACTCATGAGGAACTGTTGATTCAGAGAGGGACCAGAGATCATGGATGAATCAGTAACATACTTCCGAAATCCAAACCCTTGGTACCACATACATACTTGGAGTAGTAGTTTGTGCATTTGCATTTGTATTATAAAATAAATTATGATTGTTGTTATGTGAGAATAATCTTTGTTGTAATTGTGGTTGTGTTAGAATAATATTTGTTGTAATTGTATTGTGTGAGAATAATCTTTGTTATCTTTTCGTTTACCATCGCACTGTTAAATTTCACCATTAACATTTATAAGGTGTATTCTCACTCCTTTCTTATTTCTTTTGTTTGGCGTTGCGAAATGTTGTACAAATACTCAACAGGTGTAATTGCTTGTGAGTTGAAACATGGCCTTGCATCTTTATTTCTTATTTATTTATTTATTTATTTATTTACGCTTTTAAATGGACAATGCTCTAATTTTGTAACATCGACAAATGTGACGTTTTTTGTTTGAGTTGATGTTGGGTTTTTAATTTTCTTGAATTTTTCCTTTGAATGAATATTTATAGTTGTGCTATAATTTGAATTCAACAGCGAGTATGTTTGACTGTATCTGAATAAAATATGTTTTATTTGGAGTAACATTATAAAATGTGATTTTCTTTTTATAATTAAAAAATAGGGTTTAGGGTGTTACAGTTATTTCCCTCTATTTGTGCTCAAAAGTTTGCACTTAGGGATTATAGTGATTAACACTAGACAAATGACTCATATGATAGAAGATCGATCTCTAGTACATGCATATTCTTTGGTTCAATTTTGGATTCTTGGAGTTTTAAGAAGCATTATCTACTTGCTTGTTTAAGCAACGAAGTGGAGTATCGTGCTCTAACACATTAGAATTTGAGTTGGGTCTAACTCATCTATATAAAACAGTCTTATAAAATATCATTTAATATAAACTCTTTTTAAAACTATATATATACATGTAAGACTTAGAATATCTATAATATCCTATTACGTTTTACATAAGGTGACGTAGATAGAGTAAAATTTATTCTTAGAATAAAGCTATTACGTTTTACATAAGGTGACATAGATAGAGTAAAATTTATTCTTAGAATAAAGCTATTACGTTTTACATAAGGTGATATAGATAGAGTAAAATTTCTTGTTAGAGTAAAATTTCTTCTTAGTATTATTTTTATCCTACCTTCAAAAATTTCGTTTATTTTTCCTTTCAAGCTATCCAAAAAGTGATGCCCACAAAGTAAGATTTTCTTACTTGATGCAAAATATCACGTATCTTCACATGTTCATTAGCACTCACGTTATTAACTACTTTTCAGTGCCATCCACTTAGATGTTTCACTTCTGATATTCAGTAATTTGGAACACATTTTTAGTAGGCAATAGAATTCAATAACTACAATGAATATAAACATATGTGAGTGCGCATGTCACATCTTCATCACGTATGTGTGTTTTCCTCCCACTTGACTTGTAAACCAAATTTTCACTTTGTGGTATCTATATTATATGTAATTTTTAAGAATGAAATGTTGTTACTTTAACTTCTCAAGTGGTTTAGATGAGATTTCTTCCTCATACAACTTATTTGAATGGTATTGATCATACCCTTATTATTTAACATGAGACTAATGTATTAACATTGACAGATAAAATATACATTAAAATAATGAAGAAAGACATAAAGATGTCTAAAATATATATTAAACATGAAGAAATTTATTTTTTTTCAAAGTTATGAACTTGCATAACCCATGCAACAATATAAATAAAACAAACATTAAAATACTAATATCACTACACCCTTTTGGTTATCTTAACATTGAGACCTTCTTTGGTGAGAAGTACAATTGAAAGACTTGGAGTAACACAAGTACCTTCCTTAACATGAACACAATAATTCCACAAAATAGAAGCAGTCACCATCTTAACTTGAAGGAAAGCCAAGTCTCTTCCCAAACAAGTCCTAGGCCCAGCATTAAAGCTAAAGAATTTGTAAGATGGAACATAAACATTGCCTCCTCTTTCAGATATCCACCTCTCTGGCTTGAACTCCAAGCAATCTTTTCCCCAAATATCTTCAAACCTCCCCATTGCATATATAGAAAACAATATCATTTTATTAGGATAAACATGATGACCACTTGGAAGTATATCTTCTTTAATAGCTTCCTTTCTCTCAAAGGGTACCGGTGGAAAAAGCCTTAAAGCCTCACATATAGCACCATGAAGATAAACAAGCTTTTTCGTCTCATCAACACTTAAAACCCAAGGCTTCTCTTTGTGTCCAAAATTTTCTTTTATCTCTTCAAGAATTTTTGCTTCCACTAAAGGATGTGTAGCAACAAGATAAAATAACCATGTAAGCGCCGAAGTTATAGTATCTCTCCCCGCTACAAAGAGATTGAAGGCGGAATCTCTTAGAAACTTGTCACCACTTTCACTCCCCTTTGATTTTTCTTCTCCAATCATCGCGGTTAGCAAATCAACATGATGATTTGTCTCATATTTGTTACAATTTTTTTTCAAAAGCTCTTCGCGCTTTGAAGCTATGCAATCATATAGAAATTTGTCAAATATTTTGCATGCCTTGGTCAATTTTTTCTCTTCGCCAATTTGAAGCCATCTTTGAAACCTCCAAACACACCCGGGCACGGTGTGTCTATAGAAGATGGATTCTTCAGCTTGGTTAAAAGCTTTCTCAACCGCGATTTCAGGAAAATCTATGGAAAGACAATTAGGATCATTGCCAAGAACTATCAAACAAATGTTATCAAATGTGAAACGGTTGAAAACATCTTGTAAATCGATCGTGGACCCTTTTTGTTGAACATGATTGAGTAGTGGAATCAATGATTTCTCAACTTTGTTGTGAATGACTTTCTCTTGGTAAGTTTCAAAGCTCCTTTGTTTGAAAAGATATTGGAGAAGGTTCCTATGATATTTCCATTGAATTGAATCGGTAGTGAAAATACCTTCACCAAAAGCTTGAAACATTTCGCGAAACAAATCGCCTTTCACAAAGTTGTCGAAACTCTTGCTCATGATGTGGTGGACATTCTCTGGATCAGCAGTGATTACAGCTTTCATTTTGGTAAACCAAGGTCCTAAGAACTCAACTGTGCCACCTTTTGATTTCAACATTTGGGCTTGAAAATCATGAATACGTGAAACGTTCCAAAGGAATGTTGGTAGCATACCAACAAAAGGCCAATTTGTGAAGGCAGGAGTTTTGAGATTTAGTGTTTGGTAAAAAGCATATAGGAATAAGGGGAGGATGAGTGTGATAGCCATAGCCAGAAATGATATTAACATGATCATTGTGAATGTCAAATTTTCAATGTTAATCAAATTGTGGATTATAGTGTAATGATCTCCAAGGATTTATATTATGTATTAGTGAATAAATTGACAATAATGTTTTTTTATGACAAATATATTGATATTAATTATATAGAGCAACAACTTCTAAATTTGGACCGATCACATAAACACAACATAAATTTTTTTAACTTATTTTGAATAGTAAGAGATAAAACATATTAATTTGTAAGATAAAGTCGTATTTAATGGAATTAGTACATTCCTTTTAGAATTAAAAAAAAAACATAAATGATGTTTTAATGATTATGGAAATTTTTTATATTGAATTAATGATAAAAAAAGTTAATATCAAATAATAAAAAATGAATTTATTTAAGTATATTATATTTATTATAAAATATATATGGTTTTTCAAAATTAAAAGAAAATCTGGTTTTGTGTTAGACAAAGGCCCAAGAACCCATTGCTCAGCACGAACCAAAGGTCCAATAACAAGAAGTCTATTTATCCTATTTGTTCCACCAGGCTCAGGGTATAAACACCTTTACGAAGGATTTTCTGGTACATAATATCTAAACTCTACTTTCACTACCATTATCTTTAACCCAAAGCTGATTTGGACATTTGAGTCAAAATCTTAGATATCAAAAATCATGTCTACAAGGAATTGTTGCTCAAGGAGTGTCCTGGCCGATTCCAATCAGGTATCTCATCATTGTAAAGGCCCCCCTTCCAGCCACATCACCATCGTGAAGAATAAAGTTACATAGTTGATCATGTTAGACGGTGTGGCAAGTGATCGAGTGGAAGGGTGAATAGATCACCTCTTTTATTATCACAGGTTTAAAATAATTTATCAGAGTTAATAGCAAAACTGCGGAAAGCGACACACGGTCCTGAATTGACTTCCGTCTATTCTGAACCGGCTACTAGAAAACCGGACATGCGATAGTTTGCTGGATTTTAATTGAGATGAATAAGATGAATTAACACAGAATTTATATTGAATCAATGCACTTATCACTATAACACTATTTCCAATGAATAAAGTCAAGCTAACACTTTTATCAAACAGTTGGAGTATGCGTGTTCAATGATCAATGGCAATGGAGTTTTGATAAAGAGTTTTTTCCAGCCTTGTATCAATGAACGTGAAAAGTTGCACACCATTTGAATCACAAACGTGTTGTAAAAGTAGAGAGAGAGAGAGAGAGAGAGAGAGAGAGAGAGAGAGAGAGAATACAATACGCAGAGCAGTTTGGTAAGGAAGTTCCCCACTATCGTCCTCGCATGTGGGTACGTCTTGTAACGCCCTGAATTTAATTAATTATTTAATTAGATTAAATTAATTATTTAATTAGATTAAATTAATTAAGGATTAAATTATTGGAATTCTTGTTGTTGGGAATAATTGGAATTATTATAATAGGTGTCATTGGATTAATATGTTAGTTGGCGGTTAAGTTGATAGTTGAGTAATTGGTCGAATTATTCGGAAGAAATTATTATTAGAAATAATAATTGAACATTAGAATATTATTCAGTTGGGCTTAATTGTTGTACGAGAAATAGCAAAGTTGGGGGTGTGAGTAATAGGCCCGGTAGAATAATATTAATATTATTATTATTATTATAAGTTGGAGATATAAAAGGAAAGTTGTAAGAGTTAGTAGAATATTGTTGGTTGTTGTACGTGAGGAGAAAAAAAAACAAGGGTTTTGAAGAAAAATCTTTTATGGTTGATTTGCTGTGGAATTGCTAAGAAAAGAATTAGAGAGGCAAAAGTTGGAAGCTGCGGCAAAGCGGACTCGACCAGAATTTATAGAGAGACCGTCAATCTAAGGTAAGGGTGGGGTTTGAATTATATCACCGGGAATATGATGATTGATATGTGGGATCGGGATTTTATAAACTTTAACTGCGATGTGTTAAATTTATGGTATTTGATTCGGATGAACTCATGACTGTTATTTGACGAAATCGTGTTGAATAATAATTGTTCAAGTCGTTGTTGTTGGCATTGTATTGTGGTAGATCTCGTGTTAATATATGTTGTGTTGATTTGAATTGATACCCGAGAAAATTTGTATTCGAAATAATTTTGGGAAATTATGTTGTTATGATTAAATTGTGTTATTGTGATAATTATGCGTTGGTTTGAGAATTGTCGATTGAATAGAAAGAAAAACTGAGAATCGCAGAATTGCTGGAAAAATATCAAGAAGGAGTTATGTAAAAGATGAAGATGAAATAAGGGACGGCCACCCTGGGTGTGGAAGGTGCCCGCCCTTGAAGGGCATTGGGCTTGAGGCGTCCGCCCTTGGGGATGAGGGCGTGGGCCTCACAACGTGGGGTGAGCGCCCTGGGATTAAGTTGGGGCCACATGTTCTTTTGGCACTTTTGGCTCATTTTGTTATTACCGTTCATAATTAATATTAATGCTAGTACCAATGAACTGATAAGAATAAATCTAGCAGATAGTGACATGAAGAATAACAATAGGTAGCATAATATTATGGTACTGATATGTATAGTTTAGTTGCAGTCTCATAACAAATTAATAGGAACCTGGTTATTTTTATAAATAGTGATATTTCAACAGCAGTTATATTTTGTTAGTCGGTATAATTTGATCAGTTGGGAAGTAATAAAAAAAACACTGATATGTTAGCGGTAAAGTAGCAGGAATTGGTATTTTAGAAGAAGACGCGAACTGTAGCAAAATTAAGAAGATTAGCAGAGTTAGTTTGTTTAGTAGACAGTATAATTTTGATGACATCAGGAATTGAAATGCGGGGAATTAAATATAGCAGTCTGATAAATTAATAGAAGTTATACAATAATTGATAGTAATAGCATTGAATAGAAATAATATCGAAATTAGCCGATTATCCAAATTAAGTAGAATAATTAGTTGTTCGGAATTAATCGAAAATTGTCGGAGTAGTCTGTAATTATTAGTAGGTAATCTTGGTTGATTTGTTTTGTTGAAAAGATGATGGATAAATTGTTTTGCATGTACAGTTAAATAAGTTGAATTGTCTGAATTATGCATAAGTTTAAGTTGGAGGCTTAATAGCCAACGTTGAAAGTTGTTGTGTTGTTTGAGTTGTAGGTCTAAATGACCAGTGTTGTTTAAGTTGATGCGTGTTGTTGTTGTTGTTTTGTTGTGTATTTGTTGTTGTTGTATTGTTGTTGTTGTATTGTTGTGTATTTGTTGTTGAAGTTGAGGTCGCATAGCATACATTGCATGATTAAGTTGGCCTTGATGGCATCATGTTGAAAGTTGAAGGCTTATGCCTTGGCCTTGATGGCACCATGTTGAAGGCTTATGCCTTGTTAATGCCTCGATAAACTGACATATGTTTAAGTTGGGAGTTCTGCTCCAAATGGTACACATGCATTTGCATAGTTGAGTCACATTCGATTTTCATGTTTAAGTTGTTGTTGTTGTTGTTGATGTTTAAGTTGTCATTGTGATTGATGATGTTGAAGTTGATGCTTGATAAGTTGTTGTCTGATGAGTTGATGTTTGAATAAGTTGTTATTTGATATGTTGATTGTTGATAAGTTGATGCTTGACAAATTATTGTTTAATACATGTTGTTGTTTCTATTAAGTTGTTCCTAGTAGTTGTTGTATGATTTGTTGTGTGAAGTAGTGAAATTGTATGATTCTTGTCTAATATATTAATTATCATACTCTTGTTTATATTTTTCGAGATCTCACCCCTTCTGCTAATATTTCCCCTACCATGGGAAATAGGCAGGTACTCAAGCATAGTTGTGGATGTTGGAGTTAATTCTTGAAGTCTGTATGTCGCTTTATGATAAGTCAAAGGGTCTTTCTACGTCGCACTCGGGGATGTTTATGTTGTTGTGATTATAAGATGATGAATAGTTGTTATTACCTGTTGTTGGAATTGTTTCTAATTGTTGTCATTACAATAATTCTTGAATAATTATAAATTAAAGTTTTGATTTAGTCGAATAAAGTTGTATATGACTTACAAGATGTGAAGGTCGAATGCTATGTATCTATATTGAATGAAACACAAGTGTTTGATAATAAGTTGAAATGTGACACCTGTTTTATGTTTTGAAACTTTGGCACTCTGATTCTATTATAAATGTTGGGTAGAAAATAGGTCTTACACGTCTCCCTCTCAATTTCCAAATTGGAATTGAGAATTTTCTATATCAACGAGCTGAAATATTGTTTACAAGATTGCGATACAAAGACAGAAAACTAATCACTCAGATCTTCCTCTTCTTGTATGAACCTTCTCTTAATATGATCTGATCAAGAATACACCTGCAAGATTCACAGACAATTCACCGCTTCAACGACCTGTTTGTGAAATCACCCCGATCTCCAAACCCTGCACTATGGCTGAATCTGCCCTGTGCAATCGTGACTAACAAATCCACAAGAACACCTCCGTTCTTGCTGGACAAACCTTCTAGTTTTTCCTCGAAACCTCTTTCTGAATCTTCAACTCAGCTAGATCACCGATCGTACCACTGAACATGATCTCTTTGATCCCTTGATCTAATAAGCAATAATGATTATGTGTTAATGTTCTTGAACCAAGGAGATTCAGAAGATGATGAAGATAGAAGTCTCTTTCAGGTTTCTAATGCTCAAAAAATGGATGCTCACCAATTGTATTTGTGACACCTGTCAAACTAAACTGCCAAACTTTACTTATATATGGAAACAGAAACTTGTTAGAAGAAAAACAGACTTATGAGTCGATAAAAATTTCGTATGAGTCGACCCAAGTCAATGAATGTATTGATACAAGTGATTTGTGTTGATGCATATTGTACTAAAATTTCTTCCAGAGAGTTAAGTAAAGTATGAGTCAATACAAGGGATTATGTATTAATGCATACTGTAATTAAAACTGCTTTTAGATAACTAAATATAACATGAGTCGAGGCATGGCACGGATAAGTCGATGCAAGTAAGAAATGTATCAATGAAAACACTTATGTATTGAAGATTTAAAACATGCAAGAATCCAAAACCTCAGTTCTTGTATGAGTCGATCCAAAACACGTATGGGTCGATGCATACTGTATGACATTTATTTTCCAAAATAAATGAGCTGATTTGAATCGATGCAAAAGAGTTTGAATTGATGCAACCATCAAATAGAGCTGAATCCCAAATTTTGATGTGTATATGTATCGATCCGTAATAATGTGTGTTGATGCAAAGCTTAAAATTTTGATCCATTAAACTGACATGTATCGATACAAAACTCGTATGAGTCGACTCATATTGAAGGAAATTTTTTTTTGTGAAATCATTTAGTTATATGTATCGATGCATGGCTTTTTGGATCGACCTAAGAGGTTTGTACATGAGTAAAAACATAACTTGGCCAATTTTGAACATGTTATTATGTCATGACAAGCAAACGTATATTTTAGATCTAATTAGACAATCAAACACACATATTTGCTATCATACAAAACTATCATAGTAAAGGGTTTCTCACAAACTCTCCCTTTTTGATGATGGCAAATTCTTGCAAGATGTGTGATGATTGATCATTGGTGAATGAGGAAACACTCATCACTCCCCCTGAGTTTATGTTATACTGACAGATTTCCTTTTTAACATCTGCCTTTTCTCCCCCTTTGTAAACATCAAAAAGCAAAAAAAAAGATAGTATTTAAGTAGCAGTTCAAGAGGTAAACAAGATGGCATACACAACAATATTGATTAAGAAGATTTCATTCATAAAGAGTGACAGGTTTGGGAAATCACATGCCTTCACTCACAAAGAGTGTCAGAGATTGGCAAGAGCATGTAAACAAGAATTAACACTTAACTGAGAAATAGGTAAATATTACATAAGTGTTACCAAAAGTGCAGAATTTTTTGAATAGAATTACATAGAAACTAATAAAATGATTATGCAATGAGATGGAATAAGATGATATCATAATGCTTTGAGAATGTATAAATTGCTAAATGGGTTGATGGGTTGACCCAAAAAGAGTTATGTGTTAATGAAAGTATTATGAATTGATCCAAAAATAAAAATTTATTCTGAAAGTTACATGAGTCGATACAAAACACGTATGTATCGATACATACTGAAAGATTTTTGAAAAATAGGAAATATCATAGTTATAGATCGACTCATGCGATTTATGTATCGACCTAAGTTTAATTTACATCGATACATGGTGTTATGCATCGACCTAAACCTAATAAAAATAAATCTTTAACAAGTTTTCTTTTAAAGGACAGTGAGATAGGGGACCCATCAGTAAGAATGAGTTATTTTAGGGATGATTATGCAGAATGGTAGTGCAATGCACATGGCTAATGAGAATGCTCAAACAATTTATGTAAAGAGAAACATATAAACGATATTTAAGGAACATATTACACATACACAAAATCAATGAATTTTAACAAGGTATGGAGAGGAACAATATTACCTTAGTTGATGAACCTTTAATAGGCACGTACAGAAACTAGAATATATCTCAATAACATGGTGATATATATATATATATATATATATATATATATATATATATATATATATATATATATATATATATATATATACACACACACATAAATAAGGTACATGCATACTTAAGACATCAAGTGAGAGAGATCTAAGATCCCTAACTCACGACGAATGTTGAGGAAAGGTTATGTTTCTAATGGTTTAGTGAAAATATCAGCAAGTTGATTTTTAGTATCAACATGCTCAAACACAACGTCTTATTTTTCAACATAATCACGAAGAAAGTGATGCCTAATCTCTATGTGTTTAGTTCGTGAATATAAAGCAGGATTCTTAGTGAGGTTGATGGCACTAGTATTATCACATTTTATTGGAATAATTTTTTGTTGAATATCGAAATCTTGTAGTTGTTACTTTAGCCACAAAATCTGGGTGCAACAACTATCAACTACAATGTATTCAGCCTCAGCAGTTGACAATGCAATAGAAACCTGCTTTTTGCTATGCCAACTTACTAAAGAGTTTTAAAATAAGTGACATGTTCCACTAGTGCTTTTCCTATCTGATTTGCAGCCTGCAAAACAGAATCGGAGTAACCCAGTAAGCTACAATCGCTTCCCTTGGAATACCAAAGCCCATACTTAGATGTTCCATGAAGGTATTTAAGTATACGCTTGACAGCTTTCGAGTGTGATTCCTTGGGATTCGATTGATATCGTGCACACATACAAACACTAAACATGATGTCAGGCCTAGATGCAGTAACATACAAAAGGGATCCAATCATACCTCTATACTTCTTGACATCTACACTCTTACCATGTTCATCTTTATCCAAGTTCCCGTTAGTAGGCATGGGGTGTTAATGGACTTTGAGTCATTCATTCCAAAGTCCTTGAGTAGCTCTTTGCAGTATTTTGTTTGATACACAATTGTGCCCTCATCGAGCTGCTTTATTTGTAGACCGAGGATGTAATTTAGCTCCCCCATAAGACTCATTTCAAATTCCCCATGCATAACATTAGAAAATTCTTTGACCAAGTGTAGGTTAGTTGAACCAAAAATTATATCGTCTACATATACTTGAACTAAAAGAATGTTTTTTCCTTTACGTTTAATGAAGAGAGTGGTATCCACTTTACCTCTTGAATATCCATGATCAAGCAAAAATTTGCTAAGTCTTTCATACCAAACCCGAGGGGATTGCTTAAGACCGTACAAAGCTCGTTTTAATTTGTAAACATAATCTGGATATTCATCGTTCTCAAGATCAGGAGGTTGTGAGACGTATACCTCTTCATTTATGACACCATTTAGAAACGCACTCTTTAAATCCATTTGATAAAGCTTAAAATTCTTAGAACACGCATAAAAGAGATGTATATCCTCAAGGCGAGAAACTGGAGCATAAGTTTCTTCATAGTCTATTCCCTCCTCTTGGTTATACCCTTGTGCCACTAAGCGAGCTTTATTTCGAGTTATCACTTTGTGTTCATCAAGTTTATTTCTAAAAACCCACTTAGTGCCTATGATATGATGGTCTCGCAGACGAGGGACAAGTTCCCAAACGTCATTTCTTTTAAATTGGTTAAGCTCATCTTGCATGGCCATTAGCCAAAATTCATCAATAAAGGCCTCTTTGGCCTTCATAGGTTCTACTTATGAAACAAATGCGAAGTGATAGCATAAATTACTTATCTTAGAATGAGTTGTCACTCCTTTTGATATGTCTCCCAATATGTTGTCAATAGGATGGTCTTTTGAGGATTTCCAGGCTGGTGGAAGACTTTTCACTTCTGCTTTCCCTTCTTCCTCATCTTTCTCATGACTAGTATCTTCCTCCTCCTCTTTGTCAACTGATTTGGACTGATCAATTTCCATAACAACTTCCCTGAGTATGTCTTCTAAAGATACACCTGCCCCATCAAAAGAAATACCTTTTCCGACATTTTTTGGATAAAACTCATCAAAAGAAACATGGACTGACTCTTCAATAGTAATTAAACGTTTATTATACACTCTATATGCTTTGCTTGATTGTGAGTATCCAAGAAAGATACCTTCATCTACTTTTGCATCAAACTTCCCAGGATTTTCTTTACCATTATTCAAAACAAAACATTTACAATCGAATACATGAAGATGTGACAAGTTTGGCTTTCTTCCTTCCAAAAGCTCATAAGGGGTTTTATCCAAAATAGGACGGATTAATATCCTGTTTAAAACATAACAAGTTGTGCTAATCGCATCAGCCCAAAAATATTTTGGTAATCCACCCTCATTGAGCATTGTTCTACCCAACTCCTCTAAAATGCGATTTTTGCGCTCCACGACTCCATTTTGCTGTGGAGTTTGAGAGGCTGGAAATTTATGCTCAATGCCATGCTTATCACAATACTTATCAAAGAGATGGTTTTGAAATTCACCTCCATGATCGCTTCGAATTGTAGTTATTTTTTAATCCATTTTGTTTTGGGAGAGTTTTGCAAAACTCTTAAAAGCGGAACAGGTTTCATCTTTGCTATGAAGGAATATAGTCCAAGTAAATCTTGAATAGTCGTCAACGATTACAAACGATAATAGTTTCCACCTAGACCCTTTGTTCTTGAAGGTCCAAAGAGGTCTAATGGAGAAGCTCAAGGGGTCGTGAAGTAGAAATCACATTTTTGGATTTGAAAGAGACCCTCGTTTACTTTCCCATTTGACATGTGTCGCATAGGTGGTCTTTTGAAAACTTTATTTTTGGAAGACCGACTACTAAATCCTTGGATACATCCTTATTTAGAAAATCAAAGTTAACATGCGCTAGACGTCTATGCCAAAGCCAAGAATCATCATTCAAGGTGACTAGACATTTATTGCTTGTTAATGATACATCTAAAAGATCAAGCATATAGATGTTGTTTACTCTAATTCCCTTAAACACAATGTTATATTCAGTATGTTCAATAATGCAACTAGTTTTTGTGAAATTAAATTTATAACCCTTATCGCACAATTGACTAATACTTAACAAATTATGTTTAAGGCCCTCTACAAGATGGACATCAGAAATAGTAGTGGTAGAGGGATTGCCTACACTACCTTTGTCGAGTATAGCTCCTTTGTTATTATCTCCATAAGTAACATATCTCTTCTTCTTTGCTTTGAAGTCAATGAAAAGCGATATTTCACCCGTCATGTGCCTTGAGCACCCGCTGTTAAACCACCGTCTATCTACAGATGCAAGACACTCAACCTGCAATATCAAAAGAGAGAGGTAGGTACCCAATTTTCATTGTGTCCATGTGGGTAAGTGGTAACATGGTTTCCTTTAGGCCTCCATTGATAAATGCCTTTAGGAAAAAGGAACCTCCTAAACTTGCATTTCTCGATGGTATGACCTTTTTGACAACAATAATGACATAAACCATGATGATGAAGTTGCTTACTTTTGCTCATTGAATCCTTTGGAATCTTTTCAAATAATATTTAGCATATGTGGGATTCAATGAATTCTTAAAAATCCTAGGATCAACGACATAAGTAACCTTGGGCTATAAAGCTTTTTCCAATTTGGCATTAAGAGTTTTAACCTCGTGTTGCCAAATATGACAAACTCCACAATATCTAGTTTCAACACACACATTTACATCAATATCTTTTGAACTTTCTGCAATACTATTTTTTAGACTTTTTAAATCTTGTTCAACTTTATACACTTTACCCTCCAAATGAGAAAAGATTTGTTTGTTGGAGGATAATCATTTAAAAGCGTCTACAGCTTCGTTATGCAGTTTTTCAAAAGCTATTTTCAGTTCAAAGAAAGACAAAGAATCAAAATTACTATAGTAGGCTTGTCTTACTTTATTTTCATTGTTTCTCTTCTTGTGGTGGGACTGGTTATTAATGTGATTCATGAGACATAGATTTGCAGTCTCATCACTATCACTTAAGCTTTCATTACTTGATGACTCACTATCACTTTCCCACGCAATATAAGCTCTTCTTTGTTTATTGAACTTCTTTGGTGGTGCCTTTTATTTGTCCTTTTTGTTCATAGGATATTATGTTTTATAGTGCCCAGATTTACCACAATTAAATCAAGATCTTTTCCATCTATATTTCTTATTTTCCTCCTACTTTGATTCTATGGATTGTCTTTGAAACTTTGTGAGATTCTTGTCGGAGTGCTTGATTCCATTCTTTCAAATGAATCTACTATATCTCCGAACAAACAGTCTCATTTCCTCATCATCCGAATCTTCGTTACTACTTGAGTCATTACCATTTTGCTCTATTTGTGAGGACTTAGAGCTAGAAGCCTTAAGATCTATTGACTTCTTCTCACCCTCTTTGTCTCTATTCTTCTCCTTCTTACTCTCGTTCTTATGCTTTTCAAGACTTTACAGTTGTTGCTGATGTTCTTCCGGCTTCCCAAACAGAGTTGTGATGGTAAGCGTAGTGAGGTCATTGGATTCCTTGATAGCTGTAACTTTAGGTTGCCATTTCCTGCTAAGACATCTCAGAATTTTATTAGTAGCAGTTTCATTGGAAATAGGTTTTCCAAGTGCATTCAAACGACCAGTGAGATGGACGAATCTCTTTTGCATATTAGAGATAGATTCTCCCTGTTTCATGCGAAAGAGCTCGAACTCTTAGTTAAATGTGTTAATTCAGGATTGTTTAACTTCAATAGTACCCTCATTGGAAACCTCTAAAGCATCCCACATTTCTTTAGTTGTGGTGCAATGAGATACCCGATAATATTCATCAACACCAAGTGCTGAAATTATCATATTTCGGCCTCTCCAATCGCTAGACCACTTTTTCTCATCTTTTTCATCCCAATCAGCCTCTGGTTTAGGCACAACAACACGTGTCGCATTCGTCATGGTAATTTGAAAAGGTCCATCTTGAATGAAAGTCCATACATTCCTATCAATGGAATTTATGTGAACTCGCATGCAGTCTTTCCAATAGCCATAGTTTTCACCGTTTAAAACAGGAGCTCTATTGTACACCCCCTTTGGTCCAGAAGCCATATTGTTAGAAGTAGCCACAAAGCACCAGTAAATTGATGCTCTGATACCACTTGTTAGACAGTGTGGCAAGTGATTGAGAGGGGATGGATAGATCACCTCTTTTATTATCACGGATTTAAAATTATTTATCAGAGTTAATAGCGAAATTGCGGAAAGTGACACACGGTCCTGAATTGACTTCCGTCTATTCTGAACCGGCTACTAGAAAACTGGACATGCGATAGTTTGATGGATTTTAATGGATATGAATAAGATGAATTAACACAGAATTTATATTGAATCAATTCACATATCACTATAACACTATTTCCAATGTGTTAGTGTTTTAAGCTGGCATTAATTTTTGGTAAAACTAGGCTATGGCAATGTCTTGATAAATGTCATGACATTCAGAGATTGAAGATAAATCCTACTTGACAAGAATGTTTAAGTACAGCTCAGATATGGAAGCAAGTACTGTGCTGGAAATTCTGCAGAAGTTTGATTGATGTCATAACAGATGTCATGACATCCTGTGTGACATTATGTTCTGCAGAATCTGTTTTTCTTGAGATTTTCGAAGTTTGTTGGTGCTTTATTATGTTTTTGTTATTAGATTGCATGCTCACGTGGATGTTAGGTTAATCTTAGTTAAACCTAAATTGGTTGTTGAAAAGACCAAGTTTTTAGGATTAATTAAGTGAACCCTAGCTATTATTATGGAAGCCCAAAACTGAAGTTTCAGGACTGCTTCTATAATAGGAAAAGAACCCTTACTCTGCTGCTGCGCCTCTTGAACTGTATTGAAGATTTAGCAGGTTGTATTTGGTGTAATTCTAGTTACTCTTGTGAGCCAAGCAATTATCAATTGATAATTGCCTTGGACTAGGATTTGGTTGTAAGGGTTGTTTATCACTCAAAGCTTTGAAGCACGAGTGTTTTGTCTCTTGATTAAAGCTTTAAAGCAAAATCAAGATAGTTTATTGAAGTGTGTCTTCATAATTCAATTAATCAATAGGTTGAAATCACTGCTGTGATTGAGGGGGAGTGAGTAGGAACTCAGGTCTAAGTAGGACTTAGATTGAAGTTGCACTGGGTAGGTTTTAAGTGAAGGAGATAAACTGGTTGGTTTATTCCTGAATTAATTCTACTAATAGTGAATTTCCTCCCTGGATTGGTGTTTACGGTGATTTCTCGTAAACAACCGCTAGTCTTCCAATTTTTACTATTTATTATTGGTTACTTACAGGATCGACTAGATTGATCCTAGGACACATGTGTCATAATAGATTTTTATGTTCAAACCCATGATCTTCAATTGATTCTTAAACTTGATTACGGAAATATACTGATTGTTTGACTATGGAAATATACTGACTGTTTGTGCAAAGATTTCGAACTTAAACTTGATTATTGATAATTGAATGTAAAGGTAAGGACACTCTTAAAAAGTAACAATTTCTGGGAAATACAATAAAAGTTTGAAAGTAAATAGGTTTCTAGGACAATAAGTGTTTAAAGGCAAATGGAATAAAGATAAAAAGAAAAGAATCGAAATACTTTAAAGGTAAAAGTGCAGGAAACTGGAAATAAATGATAATAAACTGGCATTTAAATTATAAAACAACATGATGTTCTTAACGTACATGATATCTCCTTGACTCGTTTCCCTTTCGATTACGGTAGTTTGAGTGTTTGAGAATTTTTTAGTACATCTAATGAACACCCAAAAATCTAATAGAAAACATCTATTTATAATGTTCTGACCCTAACGGTCTTACTATAATATTGCGCCACGTTTAAGACATGCAAGTCTCTTTCGTTCACCAATCTCCACGCGTCCCTTACAATGGCGCCTTTTATTCAAAATTCGAATCTTCAGAGGTTATTCGAAATTCGAATTCTATAACCATTCGTATTTCACTTTAATCCTTTGTTTGGACCGCTCCAATGTTGACATATTTCTTTAAAGGAATTTCTTCATATCCTAACAATACTAAAGATTTTAGTCCGAAATATCGCTCACCATTGGCAATCGAAAGGTCCTTTCTCTATGAAACAAAAAGGCCTTATGTTTACCTATCACCAACAAATATTAATCTCTTTTCCATGTGATAGTAAACATATTTTATTTGTCTATGCCAATTTTACCCTTTTTCGAAATTGCCAGCTAACAAATTGCCCCTCAAGAACAGTTATTTCGATAGATAGAGAAATACTTGTTCTTGAATATCTCATGCAATTTCGATACAGCAATGATGATTTCACTGTACATGACGTCAGAGTAGGTATATAACTTTTCTGCTAATGTCTAATCAGCACACCTAAACGTGCTATCATAGCAGTTAAATGTTAATAATTAGAGAAAACGTCATTTCCCAAATGACGACACGTCACACCCTAGGAAGTTGAAAAAACTCACCTTTTTGCCTTTTCAATAAAATGCTTACACGTGTCCCACTACTTACCAAAGGTCAAAAAATTTCCAACCGCTGAGGAAGCTATAAAAACACTTCATCTTCTTCATTCTGAACTTTTCCAAATCTCTCTCATTCTCAAACAAACCAGATTCTGCACTCTCAGTTTCCTTAAACAAAAACAAATATTCACCATCAGAAAGACTAATTTGTTTCACCATGTCTTCATCAACAATGCCAACAACAACCTCCAAGAAAGCTGAGAAATCCAAACAACCCATGGATTCCACCAAAACACCAGCGAGCAAGATCATCAACCTGGGTAACCAAGAGTTCATCTCCACTCCAAAAATGACTCCGGAGCAAAAGGCTATCTATGCCTCTCAGGTAATAATCCCCACTATTGTTTCTGATAAAACCCTAGGAGTAATGGGTCCGTTGATTCCTCAGGCGTTTAAGCGAAGGATTCTTTTCCTATTTTATGACAAAACCTATTATTAATAAGTCTGCCATCAAAGCGAAAATTGATGACTCTGTGGCCAAATTGCCTAAAACCCTAGAGGAGCTAGTGACGGCATAGTAACGGCACTAACAAGGGACCCTTTTAACATGGATTATCGTTAACTTTAAACCTTTCCGTTCTTGTCCTACATCCGACCGATCGTCAAATTGGCTTGCTAAGGTGGAGAGCAAGAAATCAGAATGGGAAAATTTAGGCATTCTCAATTTGATTCGAATGTCTAAATTAGGGTTTAGCTATAGCCACCCCTTTTTATTGGCTTCTCTATATTTCTGGGACAGCACTTACAACACGTTCCATCTTCCCTGTGGGATGGTAACACCCACTTTCTTCGACATAGCAGCCATTACTGGGCTTTCTCCTATTGGAGAAACTTTTGATCCTAATGAGGACGCGGAGAACCTCATTAAATTTGAGCTCAAGCATGCCAGTTTCTCCAAATATATTGCTTTCTACCATTCTGCTGAGGAAGAAGTCTCAGAAGTTGAACACATAGCCTTCTTAGCACTATGGCTATCGAAATATGTTTTCTGCAGCAAATCCCTTCAAGTGGCTAGTAGATTCATTACCTTAGCCAATCAACTTCACCATGGTCGAAAAGTCTGCATCAGCGAACTGCTGTTGTCCAGCTTGTACGAAAGCATTTGTCTTCTTGTATTGAAATTAAAACCTACAAAGCCACAAATCTTCTCTGGCTGGCCCTTTTGGTTGTTGCAACTTTGGTGAATGCCACTTTCGAATCATCTCTATCAACCTCAGGAACACTTAATGAAGATCATCCTGATGTTGCCAATCGTAACATTGAGGGAACCAGGTTTTTGAAACTCACACCAAATGATGAGAAAGAGAATTTCAAAACCAGCTTCGTTCAATACATGATGATCTTCTCGAAAAGGCACAATTTTGACTCTTCGATGGCTCCATTTGCTACTCGAAATTATGGACCAACTTGGTTCACTATGCCTCTGGAGCAAGCTATTTTGGAAACAACAACAAAAAATATCTGGAGTGCTTTTCTAACTCCCAGACTTATTGCTTCAAGGATCACCCCTGTCAAGAGTCAAGCACATATCCTTGCTTATCAACCCAATTTTGTAGCTCGAGTTTGGCACATGTCGATTCTTCTGAACCTCTTTTCGACAAGAAGAGAGAAATATGCCTAGCAGGGGTACCTTATCCCTCCAAAGAAATCGAAATCAGACAAAAGCGTTATGAAGATTTTGCGGAATTTTCACTAGTTTATTTCGTTCCCTCCTTCTACAAAACAAGAGATTTCCATACTTGGTGGACAGAATATTATTCGAATAATATGTTTGATACCACGAAATCCAACAATATTTAATGACTTTTCCTTTGTGCGAAAAGCCGAAAGGTAGGCTTACTCATGTCAAAGAAATTCGAGCTTCCAAAATATTTTGAAGTTGTGTATAATCCAATGGACATACATCGAACTGTCGATGCACAAAATTTTAAAGAAAAATTTGAAAAACAACTTCAACAGTTCGATGTCCTCCTTATGTGAAATCTGAAGATAGGTACAGGTGGGCTTTTAAGCATAAACCACCTAAATTTCCAAATTTTCCTACTTCAGAGCTGGCTCTTGCCTTTTTTTCCCCGTATCCTGGGTGGTTATGTTTTAGGGATCTTTTAGCTCTGCGAAAATGATACCAAAAACTGGAGGGTTACGTGGGCGAAACATGATTTATACAACTTCAAAGGGCACCTTCGCTACGACTTGTCAGCCATGTCTGTTAAATCTCGGGAATGCGAAGGTGCGAAACTGAAAGAAAATCGAAGTTCCCTCATATTTCTCACTTTACCTTATTTTAAACTTGATCTCAATCCTTTCAGCTATTGATTTGAAACCTTTGAAGAAAGACAAAGTCGCGCCTAAAGTCGGTTCAACTTCAACTTCACAAACACCAACCATCATCACTACAAATCCTCCTGCTAAGGTAGACAACACTTTGAAGAAAAAGAAAAAGAAGGTATTTTCCTGCTTACCTCTTTACTATTTCGAAATTCCTTCTAAATTGGTTGATCATCTTAGTCACACTTTCAGGCAAGTGGCTTGCCCCAAAGTCCCCAAGCGAAAGCATGAAACTCTTGACCGGAAGATGAACCACAGGAAGCGGCGATACCTCGATCCTTAAAAGAAAAAGAAGAAAAAGCCTTCACAATCGGTGAAGCTTCAAGTCGCTAAGTCCATTAGCAAAGAAGTTCGCCAATGCTCCTCAAACCAAATCTAAAGTCCTTGAACCCTCTATCTTGAAGAATCACCTTAGAACAAATTGGCAGCAATGCTACTTCTGATGGACAAAAGGTAAAGGTTACTTCGACGCCTTTCGTTACTAACTTACACAACTTTAATGCACGCGATCCACGATCTTTTATGCGAGTATTCCTACGCTCTGTCAATCTCCCTAATATCCAAAGTTCGAACCCTATACCTTCTCCTCAACCGGAAGGCTCAAATGAGGATGCTTTAAACAAAGGTTCATCCACTGTGGCTACCCCGGAGCTGAAGCCTCGGATCAACAAGTAACCGCCTCCCTTGGGTGAAACCTTAGATCACCGGGCTACTTCTCCTTCATTGGTGGAGAACTTGAGGGTAGATGAACCAAACATTGGGGTTGAAACCCCTATCGTTGATATTCCTAGTGACTCTTCTCCAGAAAAGGCGCGTTACGCTAGTCAAACCGATGGAGACAATGCTGTGAGTCACTATTTTGCAAGTGACAACGAAGATGAAGGGATGCAAGCGGAAGGTGAAGATGGGAGAATGGAGGTAGAGGTCGATGAGGAAAGCAGTGAAATGGAAATTCTTTTACATTGGCTGCTTCGTCAAGCCAAATACCCATCCTCTCGAAGAGCAAAGGCGAGATGAAGAAGAATAATCCTTTAAAATACCTCAAATTGATGCTATCTCAATGTGGTCCTTCTTGAGCACGATTCCATCTAGTGATTCGAGTCAATCAAAGAGGATCGCCTCTCACTTCTCTTGACCAGCTTCTTCAAGAGGTTAACAATACTATTTTTCAAGTTGATTTCTTCACCATCTTACAAGACAACCCTGGGGTTTACTTTTCGATGAAGAATCTTTTGACACAAATAGATCTTAGTGTTTGCCCTCGGCGTGGTGAGATCATTTATGATTTGCAACTCCTCCTTGATGAAGTTAATCCTGCATACATCAGGCTTCATGGTATCGAAGCTAAAACTCGAACCAAACGAGAAGCTTTATCTAACGCCTATGACCAGACTTCAGAGCTTACTAAAAGGCGAAGCTTTAGAGTCTGCGAAATTGCGAAAAGATAGGCACGACGTTCTAGGTCGGTCTATCTTATTCTGGGAGTCCCAGATTGAGGAGCTTAAACAGAAAATCGCGGCTGCAAAAGGTGAGCAGATAACTCTGCAAACGACTATGAAGTCTGCTGATGACCAAGGGCTTGCAGATCTGATCTCACGGAGTCTTAAACAGATGGAGACGGCTGAAGGTATAAGCCAAGAAATCGAAGAGCTTGAAAGGATCAAACACACGAATCAATGTAGAATCAACTTGTGCAAAAACAAATTTGCTAGGTTGAAACGAGATGCTCCTTTTACTTCTTGGAAATGTTGGAAAAAAAACTTTATTATGTATTCCTATATTTCGAACATGACTCATATTTGTTATTTACATGGCTCTCTCTTAGCTCTATTCCATCTTCAATATCTATTTAGTCTGAAGTAATTCGAATTTCCTGCAAGTATGGTTTATACCTTTTTAAGTATTTCCCATTTACTCTTAAGATTCTTTCTTACGCTAATTCCTCTATCTCATAGGCATTATTGAAAATGTTTTCAAAATGCAAAAGGTCCTCTCAATGGGGTGACCATTTACCAAGTACTCTATTCTTCTTATCCATAGGCAAAATAACTTTCCGGACGGATCATTGGTTGAAAATTTCTTGTTCTTAACTCTTTTATTGTATGCCTAGCTACTCTTTCTTTCATCTTCTCATAACCTCTAAAGCACGTAGCCTTTCTTCATCTATATCCACTAATTCATTCATCATCATTTCCAGTATTGATCAATGGGTATTTCGTTACATCTTTGGATTCGGTGATTGTAGATGTATTTATTGCAACACGCGTCGTGCCCAAATGTAAGTCGAAGCGGGTAGTATTCGTTGCCTCCTTAGGAGACGTTCGACAGGCCCATAGAGCTTGATCTAAGGTTTTGTGCCAATTTCTTGGTTTTCGACCTATATGCTTCTTGATTAAACCTATTATGACTTTATTGGCTGCTTCTACCTGACCGTTTGCTTGGGCGTAATAAGGTGTTGATGTGAGTAGCTTGAATCCTATTTCTTGTGCGAACTCTTGCATTTTTCGCCCTGTGAAAACTGAACCTTGATCTGTTGTGATACTTTCTGGTATCCCAAATCTGTATATTATTTGCTTACATATAAATTCTATAATAGCTTCTTGGTCTACATTCACTAAAGGAATCGCTTCGACCCACTTTGTGAAATAGTCTATTCCTACAAGAATATATTTACATCCTTTAGATGATGTTGGCGAATTTCACCAATCAAATCTAATGCCCATCCCCGAAAGGCCAAGGCTTAACAATCGAATGTAGCTCGCTTGGGAGCATGTTGAATGCCACATGGACTTGACACTCTTCACAACCTTTGGCGAATTCTATGCAATCTTTGAGCATAGTGGGCCAATACATTCCATATCTGAACAAGAGCCATTTCATTTTGTGGCACCTTGATGTGCCCCCATGCTCCATCGTGCACATTAGACAAGGCTAAATATGCTTCGTTTTCCCTAAACATTTGAGTAGCACTCCTTGCGGTCTTCTTAAATAATTCATTCCGATCACTACGCATCGACAATGCTGTACTTGACTTTCCTCTCTGTATTTATTGAAGGATTTCTCAAATAGTTTGCTATAGGAGTCCATAATCATACTGCTAAAGCATCTATGTTAAAAACTTCGAATTCCTCCTGGTTTGAGTAACCTAATCTCGCATTCTCTAAATTTAAGGGTGATAACTTTGTAGCCATTATTCTTCCCCTAGGTTCTATGAGGTATTGGAGTTTTTCTTTTGATATCCTATATCCTGAGGCTATTTGAGCCAAGTCATTTGCCTTTTGATTATCACTTCTAGGAATGTGTTTTAAATCCACATATTCAAATTTCTTGATTAATCGATTAGCAACAACGAAGTACATGATCAAATTTTCTTTGATACACTTGTATTCTTTGGTTATTTGCTTGATGACTAGTTCTGAGTCTCCTCTTATTTCGACTCTGGTTGCCCCCAATTCCAACAAAGCTTCAAGTCCAGCAATTAGTGCTTCATATTCAGCTTCATTGTTCGAACATAGAGGGCCTTCCAACTTATACTTGAATTTTGTTGGAATTTTGGTGAAATGATACATATTCGACACCACTTCCATTTTATGTGTTGAGCCATCGAAATATAATTTCCATGGCTGAGTTTCGACATAACCTAATGCGAAATTCTCATTCACGAGTGGTCGACTATGAAATCGAAACCACTGTCCTTTCATAACTGTAAAGGTTTAAAGGCCGATTATATTCGGTGAGTGCAAGGCCCACTTACCAATCTGCTGTGCATAATTGGCTTTGACAACATATGTTTAATGACATCAAAGTGAGGCGAAACATAAACATCAACGGGTTTAATATAATACTTGAGTTTTGTACACGAGAAATATAAGCAAAGACATAGTTTTCTATACTATTGTACCTAGTTTACGCATTATTTAAAACTCTACTAATATAGTAAATGGCTCTTTCGATGCCATCTTCATTTTCTGGGCAGCATGCTTCCTATGGTTACATTAGAGGCGAGATATACAATCGCATTGGCCTATCTTTAGAAGGGCTGCTAGGATCGGAGGGTGCATCAAGTAAGTCTTGATTTTTCAAATGCTTCTTGATGTTGATCATCCAATCAAAATTGTCACGATTTATGCGACAATGGAGAGAAAGCTTGGGTTCGCCCAAGTTGGATATAAATCTCCTCAAAAGTTGATTTTACCCAAAAGGATTGCGTTCTTTCTTTGTTGAAGGAGGCTTTGTCTCCATGATGGCCTTTGTTTTATTCAGGTTGATTTCGATGCCCTTCTTGTGAACCACGAAGCCAAGGAAATCCCCAGCCTGCACGAAAAAAGCACACTTAAGAGGATTCATTTTTAAGCCATGCTTCCTCATTCGTTCGAATGATTGGCTCAAGTGATTTAAATGATCCTCATCAGAAACCGATTTGACCACTATATCATCTATGTAAATCTGCATAAATGTTTCGATAAAGTCATGGAATATTGTGTTCATTGCTCTTTGGTATGTTGCCCCAGCATTTTTTAAGCCAAAGGGCATTACTACCCATTCATATGTGCCTAAAGCGCCTGGGCATCGGAAGGCTGTTTTGGGGACATCATCCTCCGCAATGAAAATCTGATTATAGCCAGAATATCCGTCTAGCATACTCAGGTATTCATAACCGGCGAATCAATTAACATTTCTGCTATAGGCATAGAGTATTCGTCTTTTGGGGTAGCAGTATTCAAGTCCCTAAAATCTATGCAAATGCGTAAAGAACCATTTTTCTTAATAACAGGTACAATATTAGCAAGCCATTCGACGTACCTCGTGGTTCTGATAAACTTGCAGCGGAGCAATCGTTCTATTTCTGCCTTGATCTTCAAGAGGATTGCTGGTGCGAATCTTCTAGGCGCCTGCTTGATGGGCTTCTTGCCATCCTTGATCGGAAGCCTATGTTCCACCAGTTCTCTTTTCAAACCAGGCATTTTGTCGTAATCCCAGGCGAAACAATCTTTATTTGCTTTGAGCAATTCGATCACCTTATGCTTCAAACTGGGATTGAGTTTCGCACTAATGTACGTTACTCTTTTTTCGACTTCATCCCCAATATTAACTTCCTCCAAAGGGTCTTGAGCCGACATCTTGGCATTCGTTGATCCTGGGTCTTTTTCGAAACCTAATGGCTCTTGATCATAGATAGCGTCTAGCCGCTGATCCATTGGTGTGGAAGTTTGTCTTTCATTGGGTGGGGTTAGATGGGTGCCCTCAGAACTTGCTTTTGCTGTGTTGTTTTTTGTTTTAGTGTCTATGGCTTGTGCAGCCATATTTTGTATCTCGGCTTCGAGAGCCGTCTTTTTCTTATTCTCAGCCAGATAGGCCGAAAGCTTCTGATAGTAGTTGGTTTCATAACACCCTTCGTTGTCGGCCGGTTGGCGGATCGTCAAGTCTCACCTTCTTCTTCAACTTCTTGTCCATCCCACATCAGTTCTCTATCCCACTGGAAGCCATTGGGACGAAGTGTTAGAGAATAGTAGGCATTTTCATTTGGTTCGAAGTACTCTTCAGGTGGGTTGCATGGCCCAATGTTGGCCATGTTACGGTCAAAATTCCTCTTATCAACATGATTAATATCTGTCATATAATAACTCTGGTCAGCCTCTATATTTTCAATTATTCCATCCCTCTCCATAGTACTAATCTTTGATGCATTGAAGAGGGTACAGCTCCAATTCCGTGGATCCATTCTCTGCCAAGTAGCATGTTGTAGTTGGCCTTCGCAGCTATTACCATGAACATGGTTGGCCTAGTCAGGGAACCAACCGTGAGATTCACTTGTATTACCCCTAGTGTCTTACCAACTTTACCTTCGTAATTGGAGAGTACCATGTTATGAGGTCGAGCGTAATCCGGATCCCTATCCTTTTTAGCATGAATCGGGCATTAAATTGACAGCAGCTCCTCCGTCAACCAGTACTTTATTTACGCCGTGTTGCTCCACTTTGGCCCGATGAGCGAGGTTTCAAATGATTCTTCATTCCTCGTCGGTCTTTCGAAAAAAGCGTTACGCTCTTATTGCACCATTATTCATTATATAGTAACACCGGCCTATGTTTGGCCATTTCCTCTTCCTGCTTTCCTCTCAACCCATACTTATTATGTTCAAACTCGGTAAACGATACAACATTACGGTTGGCGTTAAAGAAAGACTCCTTCGATTCGAAATCATCGGTCATTAGATCATCTTCGTTCATCTTCCTTTTGTTCTTGACCTCCTTCTTTGGTGAGAATAACTTTACGGATCTGGGGTTTGCCCCGGTGATTCTTGACTTTGGATTGTTAGTGCTAGACTCGCCAATTTCCATGGGCTTCGACTCCTTCGCCGCCTTGTTACGTTGGTGTCTGCGCCATTGAGAGCGCGACATTGGGTTTTCCTTTATAATTTTCCAGCTGATTTCCTCCCTTTTATTGAATTAAAGCGCCTCTCAGATGCCATAGCTTCTTCCGCCAGTCGAAATGCGCCACTTGCCCCTTCCTTTGTCATTCTTTGCTTGCAGCCACCTATCAGTAGGGATCTCTGCAGGTAATTTGAAGGATACCTTCCTTGCTTCCTAGGATAAGGGTGCGGTCTTCTGCATGGTTACGCCCGGATCGGCGTTACTCGAAGGATTCCACTTTGGCGTCCCAATGGAAGCGAGCGGGACTGTTTCAAATGCTTCAGACATTCCTTTATCATAAACTGCTGCACATCTGGGACAAATCAGACATTCCGTACCAATCTTGTGGCATCGAACTATGAATTCAGAGCTTTCATCACAGGGTATACCATAACCGATTGTCTTGCCTCCATTAATTCTGCGCCTCTGGGCCCTTTCAATTCCGCTATCACAGGGTTGCAAATGATCTTGCATCTTGGGCACAGAACTTGTCTTGGTTCTTCTTATGCGGTGAAATAGGTACGCAGCTTGCATCTTTCTTTGGCAAGCTTTCCCTCTTTTGTTCTCTTTCTTTCTCCAAGCATCGTTCCACTTCTTGCATTTCGGTGGTGCTCGAAATCCACCATGTTTACTCGGCATTGGGTCATCGAAGTCGACCTTCTCGAACTTCATCCCGAGACCTTGCCTTAGTTAAATTTTTGTCGACAATATCTTGGCCTCGGTGCTGTGTTGCCTCTTTCATTAGTTTTGCCTTGAGCACCTTTGGAGGTTATCGTGGTTCCTTTCTTAACCAGGACGAAACCTCCATCTTCTTCGAACTCCACGTGTGTTTGAACCTTGTTCTCAGCAACTTCGATCATGTTGATTTCCAAAGGCTCAGCATAGTTGGTTTCCGCCATCAGTAACGGATCCGTATCCACTTTCATGGGGTTTTTTCCCTTGTCCGCAAATTTCAACCTGCCATCCTTGATTGCATTTTGTATCAAATCCCTGAAAAGAAAGCATTGTGAGGTTTTATGACCTAGGAAATTATGGTACTTACAAAAACCCCTCTTCTTCCTTTGTTCCAATGGAGGAATCTTAAGGTTCGGAGGAACTATTAACTGACCATCCTTAACAAGCAAATCGAAGATTTCATCACATTTAGTTATGTCGAAAGTGTATATTTTCTTAGGATATTTCTCATTTTTCTCATTTTCGACAGTGTCCTTTCCATTGGAAGGAAGCAGAACTATGCAAGCGTAAGGGGGTGCCTCTTTTAGTTCAGCAAGATCTATTTCGAACTGGTCGAAATTGTATGGGTCTTGGAAATCATCTATGTTTTCTTCTTCCGCCTCTATATAGGCTATTCGTTCTTTCTTATGATTCTTACTAGCCCTAGCCTTTTCCGCTTTTAATCTTTCGACTTGTCGAACTCTATCGGCCAATTGGGCCATATCCCTTAGATACTGGGTATCCAGTTTCTTTCGAATGGAATAATCTAGGCCTCCTGCAGCCATTTCGACCAATTCATGTTCAGGCACTACTGTAAAACATCTAGATTTTAACAATGGAATCTATTCGATAGTCATCTATGGGTTACGTAAACTTTCTTTTAATGCTTGCCGTTCTTTCAGGTGATCTTGGATTGGCCCATGTAGAATTGCTCATGAAAGAGTCTTTCCAAATAGGGCCAAGTATCCACAGATCCGGTAATGTGGTGAACACGAAGCGTTCTTTGTCAAAGAACTTGGAAAATATTTTATCCTAAGATTTTCGTTATTTGATATATCCCTGGTCAAATATCTCGCTATGTGTTCTCTTGTCGACTCTTTGGTATCACCGGTAATTTTGTGAATTTGGGGACTTTGAAACCCAGGTAATTACATTTGTAGAATGTAATCTACAATAGGAGAAGTATAATTTGGCCTTCAATCCCAATTTACACCATTTTGGGCCATTATTCTTTCTATCATAGCGGTTAGATTATTTTACGCCACTAAATTGTCGTTCGACCCTATGGACAATTTCGTCGCATTCGGTCCCTTGACAACTACTAATGGTCTAGGCTGTTCGATCTGGTCTTCTTGAGCGTCGGTTGCCTTAATCTTGGCCCTACGTTTCTCTCTTGATCCCTCGTAGGGGTCGAACTTGTTCAATGGTAGGTTCTTCGTTTGAATCACCTTTGGATTACGCCTCGTCTCCCGCGCATCGGGGCACCAAAAATCGCTATCCTAGACATGTGTTTTCTTGGTTTGTTCGATTTATATTCGAATTAAAGGACCAAAAATAGCATTCATTTCGGGCTAAGACTCCTACCATATCATGGTTACTATCATCCATCCGTTGTCTAATTGATTGTTAGTTGTCGGGGTAGGCCATTGGTTCTGATTTCCCAAGTTCGGGAGTTTGTAGGAAATGGTTCGTTCTGAACGGATCCTCGGACTGGGACAAAATGGGTGCGTTATGTAACCCTGCCATAAACGAAGTTGGCATCCCATACAGTGGATCTCTGGGCCTTAAAGGGTCGAAACCTGGAGGCCTAGTGGGAGTCGAATATGGTTGACTTCCTGCGTGCGGCATAGTTGAAATGGCAGATGGTATTTCTGCCACACTAAATGGGGCCGCGTTCGAACTACCCACAGGGATAGTACTAGAGACATCAGTCGAAGCCGAAACGACTGTTGACGCTCCTTGTAAGGAGGTTTGTCCCTATCTTGGTTGGTTGTATTTGTCATTGTTTTGATACGTTGTCTTACGGGTATATCTGATTATTATCTTTTATTTTACCACTTGAAGGTTCATATACCAATTCAAATTTTGCAATGTTCATAAAATTCTAATAAATAGTTTCTAATATGACACAGGCGTGCCAATTTGTTTACGGTGATTTCTCGTAAACAACCGCTAGTCTTCAATTTTACTATTTATTATTGGTTACTTACAGGATCGACTAGATTGATCCTAGGACACATGTGTCATAATTGATTTTTATGTTCAAACCCATGATCTTCAATTGATTCTTAAACTTGATTACGGAAATATCTTGTCTGTTTGACTATGGAAATATCTTGTTGTTTGTGCAAAGATTTCGAACTTAAACTTGATTATTGATAATTGAATGTAAAGGTAAGGACACTCTTAAAAAGTAACAATTTCTGGGAAATACAATAAAAGTTTGAAAGTAAATAGGTTTCTAGGACAATAAGTGTTTAAAGGCAAATGGAATAAAGATAAAAAGAAAAGAATCGAAATACTTTAAAGGTAAAAGTGCAGGAAACTGGAAATAAATGATAATAAACTGGCATTTAAATTATAAAACAACATGATGTTCTTAACGTACATGATATCTCCTTGACTCGTTTCCCTTTCGATTACGGTAGTTTGAGTGTTTGAGAATTTTTTAGTACATCTAACGAACACCCAAAAATCTAATAGAAAACATCTATTTATAATGTTCTGACCCTAACGGTCTTACTATAATATTGCGCCACATTTAAGACATGCAAGTCTCTTTCGTTCACCAATCTCCACGCGTCCCTTACAATGGCGCCTTTTATTCAAAATTCGAATCTTCAGAGGTTATTCGAAATTCGAATTCTATAACCATTCGTATTTCACTTTAATCCTTTGTTTGGACCGCTCCAATATTGACATATTTCTTTAAAGGAATTTCTTCATATCCTAACAATACTAAAGATTTTAGTCCGAAATATCGCTCACCATTGGCAATCGAAAGGTCCTTTCTCTATGAAACAAAAAGGCCTTATGTTTACCTATCACCAACAAATATTAATCTCTTTTCCATGTGATAGTAAACATATTTTATTTGTCTATGCCAATTTTACCCTTTTTCGAAATTGCCAGCTAACACTTGGTAGCCCCCAGATGTAGGTGTTGTTATACACTGAACTGGGTGAACAATCTATTGTGTTCTTTACTACTGTTTAAATTTATTGTGTGAATTGTTAACAGAGTGTCAGATACTGTGTCATAACATTCTCTGTGACATCACGTATCTGCTGCCAGGAATTTCACAATGAATAAAGTCAAGCTAGCACTTTTGTCAAACAATTGGAGTATGCTTGTTCAATGATCAATGACAATAGAGTTTTGATAAAGAGTTTCTCCCACCCTTGTATCAATGAACGTGAAAATTTGCACACCAATTGAATCACAAACGTGTTGTAAAAGTAAAGAGAGAGAGAGAGAGAAAGAGAGAAAGAATACGATATGCAGAGCATCTAGGTAAGGAAGTTCCCCACTATCGTCCTCGCGTGTGGGTACGTCTCCGTCTCAATTTCCAAATTGGAATTTAGAATTTTCTATATCAATATGTTGAAATATTGTTTACAAGGCTGCGCTACAAAGACAGAAAACTAATCACTCAAATCTTCTTCTTTTTGTATGAACCTTCTCTTGATATGAGCTGGTCAAGAATACACCTGCAAGATTCACAGACAATTCACCGTTTCCACGACCTGTTTGCGAAATCACCCTGATCTTTAAACCCTACGCTACGGCTGAATCTGCCATGTGCAATCGTGACTAATAAACCCACAAGAACACCTCCGTTCTTGCTGGACAAACCTTCTAGTTTTTCCTCGAAACCCCCTTTCGAATCTTCAACTCAGCTAGATCATCAATCATACCACTGAACATTATCTCTTTGATCCCTTATTCCAATAAGCAATGATGATTGTGTGTCAATGTTCTTGAACCAAGGAGATTGAGAAGATAATGAAGATAGAAGTCTCTTTCAGGTTTATAATGCTCAGAAAATGGATGTTCACCAATTGTATTTGTGACACCTATTAAACTAAATTGCCAAACTTTGCTTATATAAGGAAACAGAAACATGTTAGAAGAAAAACAGACTTATGAGTCGATACAAGTTTCGTATGAGTCGACCCAAGTCAATGAATGTATTGATACAAGTGATTTTGTGTCGATGCATATTGTACTAAAATTACTTCCAGATAGTTAAGTAAAGTATGAGTCGATACAAGGGATTATGTACCAATGCATACTGTAATTAAAACTGCTTCCAGAGAACTAAATATGACATGAGTCGATGGATGGCACGGATAATTCGATGCAAGTAAGAAATGTATCAATGCAAACACTTATGTATTGATGCAAGGTTTAAAACATGCAAGAATCCAGAACCTTAGTTCTTGTATAGGTCTATCCAAAACACATATGGGTCGATGCATACTGTATGACATTTATTTTCCAAAATAAATGAGATGATTTGAGTCGATGTAAAATAGTTTGAATTGATGCAAACACCAATCAGAGGTGAATCCCAATTTTTGATGTGTATATGTATCGATCCATAATAATATGTGTCGATGTAAAGCTTAAATTTTGAGCCATCAAACTGATATGTATTGATACAAAACTCGTATGAGTCGACTCATATTGAAGGAAAATTGTTTTTGTGAAATCAGTTAGTTATATGTTTCGATGCATGGTTTTTTGGATCGACCTAAGAGGTTTGTACATGAGTAAAAACAAACTTGGCCAATTTTAAACATTTTATTATGTCATGATAAGAAAACATATATTTCAGATCTAATTAGACAATCAAACACACATATTTTCTATCATACAGAATTATCATAGTAAAGGGTTGCTCACAGATCAATGGCCGACACGCGGCGACTGGAAAACCAGGGAACCTGATCGCGTTCCTAAAAACAGAGTGCAATTCATAGGTCAATCGGGTTCTGAAGGAAGAGTGTAACACCTGAGGTCGATGAGGGCGAAAAGTGGTTACTAGTACACCAGGCATGACAACGATTGACTCTTGAAAGCTTCTAGGAAAAAACGAATTCTTATAAGAATTAGAGAGATCTCGAGGTTGTGCAGGTATGAGGCTGCATGGTTGAAGGAAAGATTATAAGTATTGATTGATACTACATATACCAACAAGATGCTGTAATACGGTGAACTGACTTTGAGATTTTTTGTATCGCAAATATGCGGATAGCAAGAGTCGCCACCGACTTTTCTTTTATCCAATTAAGGGAAGGTAAAAAGTACAGAAAAAGACCTTCGTTAGATTCTGAGTAAGGGAGAAGGTTATGAAAAGGGAAGGTATTAGCACCCCTTTCCATCCGTAGTTATCTACGGGCTCTTAGTTGCTCTTAGATCACTTTAAAATTGTGCTTTCTGTGTATTTGACAAAAATGTTTTGAAAAAGGCATTTCACTTTGACTTTGTAATGATTCATGTAGGAATGTATACAAAGTGTTCTGAAATGTTTTGTTTTTGAAAAGAGTTTGAACTTTGACAAAAGTGTGAGGTGTGAAAACTATTTTGATAGAGCAAGCAACTAAAAGTCTTATTACCTACTCAAAATTGGTCGTTTTCGTGTTGATTTACGTTCCTTTAGAATAGCGCTATCCATACCATTAGTTGCTAGGTAACCTTATTCGTTGAATGTAAGCGGGACATTCGAAGGGACATCGGATAGTCATAGAAGGCAACTTGTAGGAAGTATCCTAGCACATTCGAAGGGACTATCATCATTTTTCGTAGGCGACAATCGAGGGTCAAGATCATGTATCGAAGGGACTATGATGATTTGTTTTGAAGGCGACGGTGCTAGGATACCTCTACGTTCGAGGGACTTGACCATTTGTATTCGTAAGGCAACGAGAGAGAATTACCCTAAGGGGTGCATGTGTGAAAAGAGTGTGTTGATTCAGGTATTTTATCTTGAAAATTATGAGTGATCTATGTCCAATTTTATCTTGCCATACACGCCTAATTACTAGCACTTTATAGGGTGCGGAAAGTAAATTGCGGAAAGTAAAGTGCGGAAAGATAAATGTCCTACGCTATTACATGGCTTTGGGGCAGATACATAATAAGAGTGCAGAAAATAAAAGTCCTAATTAGCTATTACATCCCATAGGCAATTACATAATTGAAAAGAAAAGCAAGAAAAATCGTCCAAAACGGTACAACCTGTGAACAGATACAAAATCGAAAAATACGAGAAAATTGCATAAGAAGAAAATGTTAGTAAAAATAAATATTTTTGAATGAGAAAAAAGGTTTTGTGTTAGTAATGATATAAATATGATAAGATAAATTTTTGGTAATTTTCTGAATTGATTTGATAATTTAAAAACAATTAAAAGTCATTCAAATGATTAATTAGAAATTAAATTAAATATGCATGCAAAAATAATAATTTTTATATTAAAAATTAAATAAACGTTTTTCTGATGACTATGCAAAAAATAAATATTTTTGGTGTTTTTTAGATGCATGAGAAAATTATTTGAAGATAAATTAAATTAGATGAAAAATATTAAAGAAAAATAGAAAAAATATGAAAAATAGAGTTAGTTTTGTAAAAGAGTAAAAACATTGGTCCTGACCAGGTTCGAACCAAGGACCTTTGAGAGAATCTCCTCATACACGCGCCTTTACCACTGAGCCAGAGTGCTTTTTGTGTTTGGAAATTGCAAAGGTGTGAATATAAGTGATAACGTGTCATGGATATAACTCCAAGCCCAGTCAACACGCGTGGACCGCAGTTGGCATGAGCGGACGAATCAGAACGCTGGGAACTGCCACGCTAGCCTTCGCCGGTCAACACACGTCAACGACGCCGGAGCCCTAGCTCCGGTCGTCTTCTCCGGCCAACCTGAAATCAAAACCTGCAAAATACGAAGAATAAAAGGCAAAGGGATACCCTACCCCCCTAAATCGACCTTGCGAATCCAATGGTGGCATTAGTTTCGATTGAAAATGCCTGTATCGATCAGTTCGAATCAAACAGTTCCAAATGCCCTAACAATGGCAAATCGAGTTTCCTACGTCTAAGCTTGCATGAGATGCATCATTCATGTTCTAATGAGTGCCCTGAGTTCAAACAAACACACAAAAGCAGTTAACAATGCATGAAATAAGAGAATCGAAATTATGAAAAATACCAAATCGGAGCAAGCTGTATATCGAGTTCTGGGCAGTCTTGGCTTCAAGTAAGGATTGGTATTGAATCCTGGGAACCTCAGGAACACCCAGGAAGGCTTAGAACTTCTTGCAACTTGCTGGAAATAAGGATTCGATTTTGACAATTTTGTGAAATTTTTGAGCAAAGTAAGGGTTGTTGTAGAGGCTAGGGTTTCGTCCAAGGGGCTTTGTGCAAATAGCTGAGTATTTATAGAGTGAGGAATGAGAGCAAAGAGAGTGAAAAAAGATCTTGTCTTGAATGCAAAATAATTTTCTTTTCAATAAAATCAAATCTTTGAAAATTTGATTTTCTCTTCCATATGCAAGCTAGCACGAATTTGGCAAGTTGTGTGGGCTATCTTGGACCTCAAGTTTGATAAAAATCCAATCCATTTGAAAATATATCTTGTTTTCATATTTTATATAATTTAAATTTGAATTAAAAGCTTTTAAATTCAAAAATAAATCAATAAAATAGAATGTGGTCATGGCAAAGCATCAATAGGTCACAAATAATATTATGATCAAGTTTGGATCATAAAATTATAGGCCCATTTGGAAAAAATTGGATTTTGACAAATATCTCCTTTTGTGCAATTGTTCAAAAATGCCCAACCTCTGTAAGGTGTATTTTGCTCAATTTTCCACATTTTTGAGTGTTCTTGGACTTTTTAGAAATCTCTAAGTGACCTCTAACCAACCTCTTTGGTTTCATCTCAATTGGAGTTTCCATGCTCAATAAATCTTCAAAACAAAAAGTTGACTTTTTGTTGACTTTGAAAAGGACCTGTAATGTTTTGATCCATATCTTCAAAATGAAGCATTTTTTGAACATTCTTGTGAGACATGAAGTTGTAGAGAATTGAATTTCCTTCAAAATGAGAGGTGGTGGAAAAATTTCTGAGAAAGTATGAAGAAGTTATGCTCAGTCAAAGTTCAGTTGACTTTTCACTGAAAAAAACCCTAATTTGGAAAGTTTGACTTTTGTGCAAATCTTGAGTTTTCTTGATGAATCATGATCAACCCGTGATCAAATGATGAATGTGACTTCAAAATGAGGATGTTGACCAAAAATCATGAAGTTTGACTGTATGTTGACCACAGTTGACTTTTTGTCCAATACAATTGATTTTCAACCATCTGAGCAATTGCCTGAGGAAATTTGGCTTGTGAGGCTTGAAACTTGACATGGAGAATCTTTGAAGCATATGAGGAGGCATGATGACCATTGGAGATGTTGGAAGTCCATCTGGATCTGAGAATTACCAAACCCTAGTTTGGGTTGATTGTCTAGGAGAGGGTTTGTTCTATCAACCCTTGAGGAATCCTTGAGTATGGATGTATGAAATGTTTTGAGAAATAGGAGGGCAAATTTTGGGGTATGTCAGATGCATCTTTTTTTCCAGTGGTCTAACAAATAATAACTCCATAGTTGAGTGTGCTTCACTTGGAGTAGTATTTGGATGGGTGACCTTCTGAGAAGTTCCCCATAAAATGTATGAGTGAGGACAGAGCATGCTGAAAATACCAGTGTTAATTTTTGGGATCATTTGACAATGTTGAAAATAGTCTATGGGAATTTTATCTTTTTGATATTTTTATCTCTCTTAATGGTAGGTCGAGGCTTAGGGTGGCTTGTTACGATCTAACATTTGATTTTTTGGTTGCTTTGGACTTTCCTGAATGATATATTTTTGGGTTAACAGCTATTTTTCCCTCTGCCATATAGGCGAGTTTTGAAAACCATCCTTATAAAAAATAGATTCCTCCCCTAACGTATGAAGATTCTATTGTTTTAGTCCCTCATGATATCCAATCATCAAATTCTTTGATGTGGCATGGATTATGTGACTCTCTTTTTAATTTTTATATTTTTTTAAATGACGTGGCTTTAATTTTTTACTTGTTATATTTTTATAAATCTATAAGAATTTTCAATTTTTATTTCTTGAATCTCAATTCAAAATAAACATTATTCGCTCAATATTTTAATAAAAATAAATAAATTGAGTCGTTTAAAATAAAGTTAAGCAAAGTTTAAGACTTTTGCTAAAGATAAACAATAATGTTGGAGTCATCAATTTGGTATCAAGAATTTTTATAAATGAAAGATGTTCTAAATATCATAGCAAGAAGAACCTAGCTAACTAATAATTAGTAAAGTTAGACTTAAGAGTGTGCTCTACTAGCTTCTCTACTGAGATAGATAAGGGTCTGTAACTAAATATGACCAGAAAGAAAAAAGTCTCGTCGGAGAAGACAAATTGAGCGACGGTTCACGGTGGTTCACAAAGGAAACCACTGTCTTCTCTGGCAGGGTCACCTCTACAACACCTCAAAAACCAAAACTCTCAACACTAACCCCCATTTTCACACGTAAACCAAATCCAAACTCAGATTCTCCAAGTTCTTCTTTGATCATACGGATTAGAGCCTCCCTAAATCAACAAACTCAAAAGAAACGCAAGAATTTGGAGCCTCCCTAAAGAAAACCATGACTTTTTCTACCTATCATTTTTCCTATCAAAATCACCACAATTCGCATCTTCGCCTCCTCATCAACTCGTCTCTAAACCCTTCATTTGCATCATTCTCAACACCAATAGACCATATATTTTAATGCTCTTATGGATTTGACGTTATGTATACCCTTTTATTGATGGATTCAATATTCAAGGGCTTGATGATTCAACACCGATGTTACCATAAGAGGGTGTTCAAGTTGAAGAGTTTGGTTTTGTTGGAAGTGAGGAAAAAGGTTTGGAAGAGAGTAAAATTAGTTGTAAAGTTGAGGAACAAGTTAGTGAGATTCATATTTTTAACATGGGTTTGTGTGGTGGTAATGGTTATAAGAAAGGTAAATTGAAAAGGATTGAAGGGATCAAAATAGCTCGCCTATATGACAGGGAGCAACATAGCTATTAACCCTATATTTTTTTCTAGTTGATCAATAAATGTGAAGAGCGTAGAATAAAAGTGCATTTTTTTGGCGTGAAAGCGGTATCTTTGTAGGTATATTCCTAACCCCTATAATGTCTTTAATAAGATGGTGAAACTTATCCTATGCTTAAACCAATAGTGATTCAAGTGTTTGCATACTAATTCCTTTGGCAGGGTATTCTTGATGCTTTTTCTCGAGAATTTTATTTTTGTTGATGGTGATTCAGACCAGGTGAGATTTAATATTAGCCTCCTTACATGTTGTGGGTTTTATTACTGTCCTTTTTGAATTATATCAGAATGTCTTCTATTTTTCTTTTTCTTTTTTGTTTGTTTTACTTGATAGAAGAAACACAAAGCCTGTGTGGTGAATCAATGATAAAATGAGGTTAATTGGAGAAGATAAAGTGGACATATAGATTTTAAGAGAGTAATTATGGATAATAGTAAAATGACATTAGTTTCAAACAATGTAACATGAGGGAGTACTTATAGGATAAACATAATACAACTTGGAACCTAAAATAGATCCAAAACAACTCAAAAAACACAAAACACGGGGAGGAAATCGATTTCCCAAAAGGGGGTAATTGATTTCCCAACTACAAACTAAACAAGAAAACTGAAATTACATTTGGAAATCTATTTCTCCAAACTGGGTAATCGATTTCCTCTTTGAAACTTTTTTTTTAGATTTTCATGAGTGCTTTTCAAATAAGTTGTTTTTGACGAAACGAACCCAGAAGCTTCCACAATACATTTGAGTTATTAAGGAATTCCAACCCACCACCTTAACTCAAATGTTTCAAGTTCTTCATGCTCAAACTCATCACAAGCTTATTGACACCATATTTGTTACACCTTTCGTTAACAAATCTACAACTTGTTCTTCGCTTCGACAATATCCTAATCTCAACCGGCCTGCACACACTAGATCCCTCAAGTAATGAAACCTCATCTCGATATGATTTCTCCTCCCATATGCTATAGGATTACTAGCAAGATTAATGCCTGAAACACTATCAACCAAGAGTGTGACAACTTCTTCAACTTTGCTTCCCAACTCTTCCAACAGATTCATAATACACACATCATGACACACACATATAACGACACAACGATATATTCTGCCACACAAGAAGATAGTGCCACCACGTGTTCCTTTTTAGAGCACCAAGATATTGAAGCTCCTCGAAATATAAAGACATAACCAGCCGTAGACTTTCGATCGTCATTATCTCCGCATCAATTGGAATCCATGTAACCAAGAAACTCGCATTTCTTGCCCGTATCAGCTTCCTGTATTTGAGACTTCGATTTCCTTGACGTATCTCAAGATCCTCTAAACTGCTTCCAAGGGAAACACTTTTGGTCTCTCCATGAATCTACTCGCAATACCCACACTAATGCTAAATATGGATACGTATTGCACATGTAACGTAATGATCAAATCAACCTTCTATATTGTGTTGGATCCATGTTTTGTTCATCATCACTTTTGGACAGGTGTAACCTCGCTTCAATAGGTGTATTGGCATTATTATAATGCTTCATATCACACCTTTTCAAAATCTCAAGAGCATACTTTCTTTGATGCATGAGCAATCCCAATTTGGCTTGTGGAACTTTATGCCAAGAAAGTAAGTCATGATTGATAAGTGCCAAAATGTCATTGTTTTGTATATAACTTTTATGGCACTTATCTATTCTTTTGTTGATATTCTTTGAATAAATCCCCAATTTGTGTGTAAATAAGTATATTTTATGTTTAATCAAGTTTTCGTATATAGAATAGACAATTTGATAGTTTTAATGTATTTTTGTATGTATGGTTGCATATTCAGAGAATTAAGGAATAGGGTGTCGAAGGCACGACTCTGAATAAGCATTTTTGAGAAGTTTCGCACAGGCAAGCCCACTTAGCGCAATTTATAGTGCTTTAGGGGTGTTTTGTGAAATATGACGGAAGTGTATTTTCTGAGCCCGCTAAGTGTGGTTTAGGGAGGTTTAGTGTGTAAGATAAACACATCTCGATTAGCGCGGTGAACCCACTAAACGCGGTCTGCTGAGATCAGTTTTGTATAACATATTTATTTATTTTAGTTTTTATCATCTAGTCTCTCCATGGAGGAGCTCTGATCCAATTTTTTGTATTTTAGAGGTGTAGGCAACATCATTAGGTGCTACATCTTATCGATTGGATGTGAGTTGGCGCGGATCGCATTGAGACCGTGAGAATTTTCCTATTCATCTTATTTTTCCCTATGTATCATTCCAATTGTGGGTTTTATATGTATATTTTACTTGTATTGTATGTACATTTGTTGATCATGGAGTTGTATAAAATTCTCTTCGCAAATCATTATTGATGTTGTTCCTTGATCTTTTTGCATTTATGTATGGGTTTGGGTTGTTCTACAGATAGACCTCACAAATCTTGGTTAGAGAATGATATCTATTAGTTTCTAGACTCTAGAGATAGATTTAGAACTGTTCATACATGAAATATATTGCCCGGGCTAGGAGCGATAAATAGAGACCGAGATGGGTCTGCTAGCTGATAACCGGGCAGCACCTCGGCGAGACCCCAAGGTCGGAGCTGGGTACTTAGGTCAGAGCCGAGTACTTAGGTCGAACGCGCTAGGCGTGTATTCGCGACCGACCTGTGTTGGCCGAGTAGTATTGGACCGGGTTGGTTTCTATTACGGAACCTATTAGAGAGCAGTTATATACGTTACGCTACTTATGGATCGGTTACGGACGTTACAAGTCATTAAGTAATCGATTACAAGCGTTACACCATCGTGATCATAAATCATGGTTACGTTATAAATAGAGAATTAATCCAAGATCTCTGGGATTCTCTCATTCCCTCTCTTAGCTACACGCTCAAGAGAGGTCTCTTACACCATATCTAAGGGCTCTCATATGCGGGGTAAGCTAGACCCCTAGCTTGGAGGCCATGCATCCCTTGTATGAGCCTTTGAATCCCTTAAGATCATATATATAGTTTTTCCTGCAAGAACAAGAACTAATAATCGTCGTGGGTATCAAAGTTTATTGTGTATGTGTTATCTGTGTTGCGCTCAGAGATCACCGACGCAAGCAATACAATTGTCTCGACTTTGTGTTAGACATAACCAGTGTTGTGGCACCTTTAGAGAGACACATGTTGATTTTGATGCAGATTGTTGGTTGAGTGCATTTGACGGGTAGAATGATATGTAATTCTAAAATGAATTCTCTTAGGCTACAGATGATTGTTTATCGTGTTCTTTATTGTTTTATTTAATTTTCCTGCATCTTACCTTCCAAAACCTCGAACCAAACTTAGAGAGATTGAGACCGTCGAACTGTGGTTTTTCCCTCTCACTAATCTCTTTGGAGACAATATGATAAACCTAAAAATACTTCATCAAAAAGAATAAATGTTTATAACTTAGAGGTAAAAGATGAAGACCAAATCATATCACGAGTCACACAGTTTAAATATCTTAAAACCATAATACAAAATGATGTAGAAATAAAGGGGGCATCAATTCAAACTAATTAGTAAATTGGAGGAGAGTCTCGGGAGTTTTATGTGACAACAATAAGATCTATAATATTGTACATGACAAAATGTTGAGCATCTAACAATCAACATGAAAATGTAGTAAGTGTAGCAAATATATACTTTGTTAGACTAAACATGAAAAGATTAGAAGCAATAATAATAGTGAAAATGTTAAGGTATTACATATATTAGTGGTGGAAAATATATTCTTTGGCTTTTTTGTAAATTTTTTTAGGAAATGAAAATATGAAAATATGAAAATATTTAACGAAAATAATGTAGAATTCTACCATTTATTTCAATAACTAGATTTTTTTTTAGAATGAAATATAAACAATAAAATTATATTAAAAATTAAAATATTTATTCCATTTTATTATATTTATTATACTCTTCACATATCAAATTTAGGTTATATTTAATTTTAATTTCGAATGTCTGTTCTCATATATATTATGCTTTTATCATGAAGTTGTTAATTTATCCTTCTTTGAGAATAATGAGCAATACTACCTCAATTAGTGGCTATAATTGATTATTCAGTCACCAGATGTTGATATCACTTATAAGAAACTGTGATCGTCCTTAAGCATTGAAAGGTATATATTTTAAGTAAGTTCAAAAATCATTACCTTCATTTCATAATTCATTATAAATATTTAATTTGAATTTGAAATTTTAACTTCTAAGTTAAAAGGATCCAAAACATATTTAAATAAATATTTGAGAGACGAATTTCTTATAGGAATTACAAGAGTTTGGAACATTTTCTAAAATGTTTTTATCAAATAAATATTAAGTAGGTAGAATAACCCCGTTGATATTTATTAGTTGAGATACAGAAATATTAATTATTTTATGGTTTAATTCTTTGTAGCAACATTTTTTGAATTTTTTTATATTATATTAATGTAAATAAATTTTTAATTTTTTTAATTTTTTAATTTTAAATAAGAATCTTATTAACCAACTATCTAAAAAACAAAAGGTGCTTGTGAAAATTTTATTGTAAAGGTTGGGGATGTAAGAATGATAAAGACATTCTATAGTTGTGAATTGTGATAAAGCTACAGATATATTTGAGAGGTAAGGATATAGTTGTGTATTTTAAATGCATATAATCTAAAATTTGAAATGGTTAAACTATACTTAAATAGAGTTTTGTAAAATATTTTTCATGATTAGAGTGCAGCAAAATAGAATCCATATTTATTTTGTCAGTTAAAATGCGATTAATCAAGGCGTCGTCCAAGAACATAAACGATCTTAATTAGAGCTAATGGAACTTCTCATTTAACCCTTGATGTTAATTGTTGTAAGTTTATTCCAAAATTTCAAGAAGTGACTGATATGATACAAAATGAAAATTTGATCCCAAGGTTAATTGTGACATGATTGCACAATGAGAAAAAGATCACTGTGGCAATTTGAAATTGTGCACAGTTGTGAAAATACCTCAGTCCAACAAAAGCATCTATAGCAGGAGTGATATTCTGACTCAATAACTACAAAGGTTTCAACTTCACTACACGCTAATTCTGTGTTTTCTGTAAATCAATAATCCTTTGAGAACTTCAACAACTCCGCCTGCAAATAAAATTTTGAATATGTTACTAATACACTCTCTAAAAAACAAAAGAATCCTTAATAGAATCCATAAAGTACTTTTCTTGTATTACAATCATCTTTCAGAAATTCATAAGTTCGAAAAATTCTTTCCAACATCCCAAAAATAACATCCATTAGACGATATGACAGTGCAAACCACTTGAAGGAACTAGTATCTTTTCATCCCATAAATATAACCAAGATACAATTGACATGTACATTTTTCTTAATGTCTTCACAAAAAATACTGAAGGCCATGGAAGAGCAGATCGCAAAAATAGGCATAGCACGATTCTAATACATGAAAACCTCAAGAATTCTAATACATGTACATTTTTCTTAAGTGTATCAAGAGTTCTACCATTTATATTCTTTGGCTTTTATTAGTGAAAATGGACCTTATCAAACGAGCATAGCCTGGTACGAATGGTGTTGATACACTTCTTGATATATATAAAAGGGTCACTAAGATAGTAGAAGAAACGAATATCCATACAAAGAACAAAAACAAAACACTTTATACCTCAAAGCCGCTCTTTAAGTGATCGAGTTCCTTATCTAGATCATTGATAGACTGGTTATATGCTTGCATTGGTGAAGACTGACTAGTTGTGTGTATCTGCAATTGTAATAACAAAAATATATTTGTAAAGCTTTGATTGACAATATCTACTCCTAACATAAGCTCTTGTTAGACAGTTCGGTTAGAAATGCTTTGGGATGTGAAAACATGTCTCCAAACGCAGTTCCATACAATCTAGTCCATTCAGTTTCCTAACCAGTATCTGGTACTGTACGGTATGCATATGGTACCTATTTCGGATAGGTACTATATCCATATACAGTATCAGGTACTGGTACTTTGCCTAAAACAGCTTAGACCGGTACTTGATAAGCCAAACCTTAAACAATGTGCAAGCTCAACATTTCTAAATTTGTTAGATAGTACAAAAATAATTTGAACTTTTGTATAAAAATAGCTTATTCATATAAGCACTTATGTTATAAAGTTGAACTTAAATTGTTTCTCAAAACATGGATAAGGAACTAACCCGGGTAGTAGTTTGGTATTGAAGAGGATGAGGAAGCTTGTAACCAGAAAATAAGACATTAGGGTCTTTATGAAGCTGCCTGAAAAACATAACAAAGACTAAAATTTGATTGATGAGAGAGAAAATTGAAATGAGAGAGAAAGAGAGAATAGAAAACATACATGCGGAGATTGTTGCCGATTGTATGATCCTCTCTTTCAACTGTGAATGAAGCTGCATTTATGATCTTTGTATCTCTCTCAAATGATACCCTTTTCCACGAATTCAAAATCAGTTACAAAAATTGATATATAATAAAAAATAAATAAAAAAAGAGAATGATCATAGAAGAAAGAGATGGAATACTTTTTGCTTCCTTCAGGAACAACGAAACGCTCGTAACGATCAGGGGCATTCATGATTTTCCTATCTTCTGCTCGTTTTTTCGTTACTCGTTTCTCTTTTTGGTAATAATGGAAATTGGAAAAACAAATTTACCCTGCAATTATCCCTCATTCAAACAATTTACTATACTATTTGACGAAAATATCCTTTCAATTTTTTTTTGTCATATTATAATTTCAAGTTATAGTTTAAGAGAATTTGTGAAAAATTTATGCGTCGGAACTCTTAACTTCAAGTTATTCGAGTTATAAAACAACATCGAAAATCTTAATGCAAAATTACCCTTATCTCTAAGTTTGAATGCTATCTCTAAATTTTTTGAAATATTACAATATCGGAACTCTTACGCTCAAGTTCTTTGAACAACAAACCAACACTGAAAATATTACTTTCAAGTTATCTTATCCACATAACAATATCAAAATTCTTACCCTCAAGTTCTTCGAACTACAAAATAACACTCCTGAAAGTCTTTTGAGTAAGTTTTTCGATCTTTTTTTTTTTTAATTTTGACTATCTAATGCCTTTTGTGAAAGTCTTCGAGTTATATTTTGCTTTTCTTTTGCAAAATTGACCGAAACTATTTTTTATATTAATGATGATGCGCCAAGGACGTGGTGGTAGAATCATTTCTTGTGAAGGCGTAGGACAAGGGAGCGCAACTTGCACCAAATGTACAAGAAGAGCGGGTAGGTGCACCTGAGGAGAAACCACCACTTTAGTATCTTGGTGGACCGTGTGACACGTCTTTTCTCGTATGATTCGAGCATCATATTACTCTTTATTTTTGGTACGACGAGGTAAGGAAAGAAATTTTATGTTGGATAATCTTTAATTTTAACTATTATTTATATTTTTTATTTTTTATCTTTTCATTATTTTTAAGAAAGAGATCTGAAGAAATAACTAAAGGTGACTGACTACACTTGAAAGTAAGCTCATACAATTGGTTCTATTATATCTCTCATCAGTGATTCATGGTTGATTGGATGACTCTAGTTTATCTTCACTCTAGAAAACTAATTTGAGTATGACTCACCAAAATCTACTATTAGCATTTGCAAAGAGATGTCATCTAGAGACATTGTCCTTTCATATGTCATTTGTTGATATAACCATTACCTCTCTTCTTTACCTTTCAGTCAGGAGTGATTTTTGGAACCCCAATGGATTTGACAGAAGAAGGTGATATTTATTTTGTGGTTGAGCTTTTGGAAGTGACTTTTGAGGAGGCAAGACTAGAGGTTTGTGCTTGCATGGGTCTATTTTATAAGTTGGAGTAGATGTACACTTTATTCATGTGTCATTGAGCTGATTCTTGATTTGATGATATATGTTTGTAAATGTGGGGTTGAAATGGGGTGGAATAGTGATTTCGTACTTGCTTGACAAATGTATACTCCAACTTGGATTTAGACAATGTATACCGCTTGCAGCTCTAGATTGCACCACATTCGATGTTGACGTTGAGTGAATTGGATATCATTCCATCGTGCACAGAGTGGTTCTTCTGACAAGTGTGACTAGCACCCCACATGATGTTGACAATGGATACTTGGACTGATATTATAAGATTTTAAATCATCGATTCATACTACCCCTTTAGGATGAGCAGAGAGCAATGATGGTTCCTATCTATGACTAAGGATCGTCGAATCCAAGGCTATCACATATTTCACATGAGCTTTATTGTTATATATTGTGATTAGGGTATTAAGGATGACCCTAATTTTATAGACATATTATAAGAATTAGTATGATTGATGTACAGCTCAATGACACATGAATAAAGTGTACACTCATGATAGTTCATTACCATGATTGATGTATTAGTATTTTAAAATTTATGTATTATTTTAATATATTTATGTTAGTTATAACTCTGAGTCACTAGCATTTAATATAATTTTTAGTTAATTAACATCTTATATAATATAATGTACTATTTTAACATTACATGTATAAGTTGTTGTCAATGTTATAAAAGCACTAAAAATCCTAACAGCTAATAATTTTTAGTCAGTGACATCTAATAGAATATACTATTTTAAGCTACAAATGCTTCATACTACTGATGTAAGTTGTTGCAAGTATTATAAACTCACATACTGCTTCTTGAAAACCTCATTTCTTTCTATCAAATGTGATTTCTACGAACAAAAATCCCTGCTTCATTTTAACTTGATTAGAAAAATCATGCCAAAATTATCAAACATGTAAATAAATTATAGAAAAATTAACTAACATAAATATATAATTACCTGAATCCAATAATTTTGTTTTACAAAACCAATGCAAAAAATAGATACAATAGGCGATTGTGATGTCATCATAGAAAGAAACCATACTAAGATACCTTAGACAGACAAGAATGGTGTTATCCTAATTTTTTTATCATATATCAGATAATGTCATTCATTTCTTAAGTGGATGCGAACTTATACATAAAATCATCAAAGATTTTTTCATTTATTATAATTGATCTTCAAATAACTTCTCATAGAGATTTGGTCTCTTTTGCAATTCATTATTCAAGTCTCGACGGACTGTAGACCAATCATCTTGGTCATATCCATGCAATGATGTAATAGCTATTTACCTACAATTTCTATCTACTTCAATATCAACTATATCATCAATTTAGTAAATTGAACGATAAATATATTTTTAGTTGATTTGCATCTTAGATGACTACTTTAAAAATGATCGATAATGAGATGATTTATTCTGAGTTTTTTTTTTCAAAAGAAAATCGTAAGATACAAATTATTGGTTCCTTCCTTTTTTTTGGAATATGCTTGGTTTATATATAAAAACTTATCATTATATATCAGATTAAGCTATATTGGTTTGAAGAAGCTTAAGGACAACGAAACATTGTAACAATTGGCATTTATTGTCATTTATTTCATATTAGTTTTTTTAAAATAATTTTTATAATATAATATATTTTTGGTTAAAAATTATAAAGAATTTTCTTTAAAAAAAAACTTAAAATAAAAAATCACTTTGAATAGTTTTTCAATATCATTTTATCATAACTTTTTTAATATCAAAAATTTAAATAAAAAAATTGAAGTTATTTTCATAAAAATCATTTTCAAAATACTTTTTTAATGTTGATTTTAGTTATATTTTAAATCTTCAATAATGTATATTTTTATATTCAAAAGTAATAATTTAATTTATAAAAAATGATGCAAGAAAACTTATAATATTTTTAAAAATAAAACAAATACACCCTACTTAAACCATTTTGAATTTTCAATTACTTTTTCATGTGATGAATGCTTTTATATATCTTTTAATTACTTTTGTAAGTAATTCGGTGAACACAATTTTGATTTCTAGATGAATGCTAATATCATATTATAACCAATTTGATTAAAGTGTGCTTCCATAATTAAATTCCCTCCACCAAACTATTTCTTAAATTTGACATATAGATAAATTGTATGCTCTAATCTTTTAGATATTTCCCAAAAGTACAGATCAATCATGAAATTTGACATATAGATGCCTTATACAAATTGTATGCTCTATTCTTTTAGATATTTCCCAAAAGTACAGATCAATCATGAAATTTGACATATAGATGCCTTATACAAATTGTATGCTCTATTCTTTTAGATATTTCCCAAAAGTACAGATCAATCATGAAATTGTGTGCTCTAATCTTTTATATAAATATTGATGTTTGTGTTTAGGATAATTTTTATTTTATTTTATTATATTATTATCGTTTTTTTAGTTAATGTTGGTCTCGTGTTGTTTGTGCTTCGTAGTTCATAAGTATCATAATTTAGAAATACATAAAAATTATGAAAATGACAATATAGAATAGTTGTGTACTTATTTTTTGTTGGTCAGAAATGAATATCCATCTTTTATCTTGTAGTGTATCCTCTAAATAATTAAGAATCATGTCTGTGATTTCCTTCGTTTTGGATCAATCATTCCAAATACTAAAAAAATATACTTCTTATCATTCATGTCGCTTACTACTACTATGAGAAATTGTCCCTTATATATGATAATCATTTACTTCAATGAATTGTGTAGATGCTCTCAAAAATATCCTTTTCAAATATCTAAACAACAGTACAAACTTTCGAACCTATGTTCTAATATTGATCAAGTCTCTCCATTTTGATTTTGCAAGTGTTATTTTCACAAATTATAAGAGTTTATTCTAATTCATCCTTACAAAACCGCCGTGTAAGGTGATGGGTACCACTCAATGTAGGACTTGACATTTTCATAATACACCCTCTCACTCTCATCACTCTTTTGAGCTTGGTGCATGAATATAATCACTAGCTAGTGATAAATGTTGTCTTATGCCTTCCTATGAACTAGGTATATAAGCTACTTTATCAACTTTGTAATGGTTTAACACGGTGACACTATTATATACATTTACTACTTTGATTCTCTGAATCCAAAAGATGTTGCGGAGCATGAAACTTCATCTTCAACATGGTATCACTTGTTGGTTACGATCACCTACGCTTCCCTAAACATTTGGCATCATTGATTTTTCTTCCATGTAAATTCTTTTGGTTTGCATCGATTTCATTGATTCAAGCCTTGGCCATGGAATCAACAATAAATCAAGATTCATTTGTCAAAGATACAACTCAATCTTAAGCAATTTTGTCTATTTTCTCCACATCCAATTCCAACAATTCCTATTGGACCAAAGCTTTAAATAAAAATTCTAGATAACAACTTTTGGTTATGATATCAATAGGTTGAAGGACTAATCTCAATAAAAAAATATGTATAAGCTTGTTGTTAATCCACAAATCCCTCAAAAGTTCAAAATGAGACAATATTATATAATAAGTACGATTTCTGAAGAATACAAATCTTGGATTGTCTAACATTAAATTGTGTTTGTGTGGTTCTTATCCATAATTTCTGAGTCCATTTTACCTTGATTTCTTTCCTGTAAACACGTGTTTAAAGTTAGGGATAAAATTCATAAGTACTTCAACGCTCAAATGAAGGTTAGGGTTCGTCAGTTACATATTGAGATAAAATCAACAAAGAAAGGAAATAGGTTTATCATTGAGTTTTTATGAGAATTAAAGCCATCACAAATTCTCTTATAGCTGTGTGAGGTTCAATCAGTGAAAAAGATCAAATTGACTCTATTCTTAATGGTCTTACTAAAGAATATAATTCGTTTTTGATGCATATGTATGATCACATTGAATCCTCATTCACTCTAAGATATGGAAGGTCTTTTCTATGTCCATTAAAGCACAACTAACAAATTCATACAAGAGCTAGTTGTAACAACTGTAACTGCTAACCTTTTCACACGAGCCAATATATAATCAGTTCAATAGAGCTTTTCAAGAAATCGTGGAAGGGGTAATCGTTTCACTCAAGGTCCTAGTCGTGGAAGAGGGGGGCCATACAACTATTAATCACCCTAGATGTCATCTATGTGGAAAATATGGTCATTCTGTCACTAATTGTTGGCACAAATTTGATGAACCCACCATGCCACATAATTCCTCATGTTATCAACTTATTCTTACAAACAATTCTATTATGAAGCAAGAGCATCCTCAAGAATCTACTTAAATATCTCAATACATGGATATTATGGCTACCACAAGCCATCCATGTTCCTACACTTAGGAGTAATCACTGTCATCTGAGTTTGAATCTCAAACTTGGTTTCCAGACTCAGGTGTTTATCACCATCTCACTCCTAATGACTCTTATTTACAAAATAAAAACGATATATAGGAATTAACAAAGTTTATGTTGGAAATGGTCAAAATATTTCAATAAAATTTGTTGGTTCAACCATCTTTTAATCTAACGTTTCCCCTAATGAGAAGTTAACTTTTGATAATGTCTTGCATGTTCCTTCTATGACAAGAAACCTTTTGTCAGTTTCAAAGTTTTCTAGGGATAAAAATGTTATATTTTAATTTATGTTTGACAAATATCATGCTTCTAAGCAAGTTATTGTTAAGGGTTATCTAGATGACAATGACTTATATTTCTTTCCCAATTTGTCCTTGGAGTTATCAAGTTCAAACTCAATGAACAAGAGCTTATGGATTCCTAATGTTATTAAAAGTTACATTGCTTATAATTCTACTTAAGATAAGTCAAACGATTTAAATTCTAGTTATCTTTGGCATCATAGGCATGGTCATGCCAATTTCAATTATGTCAAACATGTACTCTAGTTATGTAGCATCCTACATCAAATAAACATGAGCATAATTTTACTTTTTCACAAATGTTATCTATCAAGTCTAAATCTAGTAACTCATATTTGTCTAGTTCTCTACCCTACCATACAAAAGTCTTGCCAATAACTTTGTCCAGTTGTCATCCTGCTTATATTATGTCTTAATCCAATACTCTAGTTATCGAATTCAGCAGAAAAGTCTCTTCCCAACAGTCCATCTATATCGCAAAATAATTTTCCTAATATTTATGACTTAATACAAAACTAATGTATTATACCTACTCATGCTGATAAAGTCAATAGTAGTTATACTTACGTACCTTTAGACAACACACTTGGTTCTATATATGTACCTCTCTACAATATACATGGTTCCACAAATTATCATGAGGATAATGAACTATATAACACTAATCCCACTACTTAAGCATTTCTTGGAAATAAACACGGTTCCACATTTTATCCTAAGGATAATGAACTACATCGACTACCTACTTTAAACAAATAACAAAGTTCGAACATTGATCAAGGTCTCTTAAACATGTCTCATAGTGTTCCGTTGTCTGATATGTTCTTCTCCCCATCAATTAATAGTAACAAACCAGTTGGCCCTCTCCTTCTAAATTATCATGGTATGTTAACTAGGGGCAAGACTAGTAAGTCAAAAAACCTAAGTTTTTTGTTGTTCACATTGAGTTAGAACCATCCAGTGCTAAATAGGCTATAACCAAACTAGAATGGGAACAACCAATACATATATAGTTTACTGCTTTAATAGTTAATGAACCCTAGACACTCACTACCTTACACCTACATAGAAAGATTGTAGGTTGTAGTTGGTATTCAAAATTAAGGAAACTTTTGATGGTAGCATAGAAAAGTACAAACCTAGGTTGGTTGCCAAATGTTATCATCAAGAACAATATTTTGATTTCAATGAGACATTTTTCTCCAATGGTTAATACAATAACAATTAGATTGATTTTCACTCTTGCTACATACAAATGGGAAATCCAACAAGTAGATGTCAATAATGCATTTTTAAATGGTGAACTTCATGAAGAATTCTATATAGCTCTACACCTGATTTTGTTAGCTCTAATAAGAGTCTTGTATGAAAACTCCACAAAGCCCTCTTATGGTCTTAAGCAAGCACCAACAATAGTCAACTTAAGCTCTCATTTATTTTGGATTTACTCATTTTAAGTGTGGTCATTCCTTGTTTGTGTATTATCAACAATGTATTTCACTCTACGTTCTTGTGTAAATGGATGACATTCTTATAACTGGTTCTAGCTCTATCCTTATTCACAATCTAATCAACAAAATGAATGATGCATTTTCTTTAAAGAGACTTGACAAACCTTTATACTTGATGGGTATAGAGGTTAAGCCTAAAGGAAATTGTTCCCTATTACTTACATAATCTAAATACATAAGGAAATTGTTCCTTATGTATCAATAAATCGTTAGAAGAATTTTATGATGTCTTAGTGGCACAATGACACATGGCTTATTGTTATCTCCCTTTGTTTCTGCTCAAATTTTTTCACTCAGAACTTATAGTTATTCAGACTATGCAAGTGATCTGTATGATAAAAGATGGTATGACATATTCTTTGATCCAAATCTAATTTCATGTAGTTCTAAGAAGTAGTCTCTACTTTCTTGTTCAATCACATAAGCGAAGTATTGTGCTCTAACACATTCTACATCTTAACTTCTTTTGTTAGAAATTATATTAGAGTCTGAGTTAGGTCTAATTCATCTCTACAAATCCGATTTATAAAGTAAAAAATGTCACTCAATATAATTTTAAAGATTCTATCCATAACCAATGTGAGGTTTAAGATCTTCCACATGCATATCCAGTTAGGTTCTACGGAAGGTGATATACATAGAGTAAATTTTATAAAGTTCTACGGAAGGTGATATACATAGAGTTGCATACTACCTTACAAAAAATTCCTAGCCATTTATTTTTCCTTTCAAGCTATCCCGAAAGTGATGCCCACAAAGATAGATTTTTTCACTTGATACAAAATATCACTTATCTTCACTTAGATGTTTAAGTTTCAATAATTTGGAACACATGTGAGTGGCATGTCAGATCTTCATAATGTATGAGCATTTTCCTCCCACTTGACTTGTAAGGGCCACAAATTAAACCACATTTTCACTTATATATCACTCTAACCCTTGACTTGCCATTTTTTCACATAAAAGGCCACTCATGTCATACTTAAAAAAAGAACTATTTTTACTATATGAAAAAAATGCATATAGATGGCCCTGGAGACCTTGTTTTAGCTATTTGTGGTATATTAGGTTACCATTGTTGTATCTACATTACATGTAACTATTTTTAATATTGACAAATAACATATAGAAAAATAATGAAGAAAGCCATAAAGATGTCTAAAATATATATTAAACATGAAGAAAATTATTTTTTCAAAGTTATGAACATGCATAACCCATGCAATAACATAAATAAAACAAACATTAAAATACTAATCTCACTACACCCTTTTGGTTATCTTAACATTGAGACCTTCTTTGGTGAGAAGTACAATTGAAAGACTAGGAGTGACACAACTACCTTCCACAACATGAACACAATAGTTCCACAAAACAGAAGCAGCCACCATCTTAATTTGAATGAAAGCCAAGTCTCTTCCCAAACAAGTCCTAGGCCCAGCATTAAAGCTAAAGAATTTGTAAGATGGAACATAAACATTACCTCCTCTCTCCGAAATCCACCTCTCTGGCTTGAACTCTCTACAATCTTCTCCCCAAGTATCTTCAAATCTTCCCATTGCATACAAAGAAAACAATATCATCTTATTAGGATAAACACGATGACCACTTGGAAGTATATCTTCTTTCACAGCTTCCTTTCTCTCAAATGGTATTGGTGGAAAAAGCCTTAATGTCTCACATATAACACCATGAAGATAAACAAGCTTTTTCGTCTCATCAACACTTAAAACCCAAGGCTTCTCTTTGTGTCCAAAATTTTCTTTTATCTCTTCAAGAATCTTTGCTTCCACTAAAGGATGTGTAGCAACAAGATAGAATAACCATGTAAGCGCCGAAGTTATAGTATCTCTCCCCGCTACAAAGAGATTGAATGCGGAATCTCTTAGAAACTTGTCACGATTTTTACTATCCTTTGTTTCTCCTTCTTCTTCTCGAATCAGCGCGGTGAGTAAATCAACATGTTGATTTTTCTCAGTGTCAACATTTATGTTACATTTTTTCTTAAGCTCGGCGCGCTTTGAAGCTATACAGTCATATAGAAATTTATCAAATATTTTGCATGCCTCGGTCATTTTTTTCTCTTCGCCAATTTGAAGCCATTTTTGTAACCTCCAGACAAATTCCGGCACAATGTGTCTATAGAAGATGGATTCTTCAGCTTGGTTAAAAGCCTTCTCGACCGCAACTTCAGGGAAATCTATAGAAAGACAATTAGGATCGTGTCCAAGAATTATCAAGCAAATGTTATCAAACGTGAAGCGGTTGAAAACATCTTGTAAATCGACTATAGACTCATTTTGTTGTTGGATAACAACATGATTCAATAGTGGAATCAATGATTTCTCGACTTTGTTGTGAATGATTTTTTCTTGGAAAGATTCAAAGCTTCTATTGAAAAGATATTGGAGAAGATTCCTATGATACTTCCATTGAATTGAATCGGTAGTGAAAATACCTTCACCAAAAGCTTGAAACATTTCGCGAAACAAATCACCTTTCACAAAGTTGTCGAAACTCTTGCTCATAATGTAGTGCACATTCATTGGATCAGCTGTCACTACAACATCCATGTTGGTAAACCAAGGTCCTATGAATTCAACTGTTCCACCTTTTAGTTCCAACCAACGAGCTGAAAATTCATGAATTTGTGAAACATTCCATAGGAATCTTGGTAGCATACCAATAAAGGGCCAATTTATGAATGCAGGAGTTTTGAGATATAGTGTTTGGTAAAAACCATATAGAAATATGGTGAGAATGAGTGTGATAGCCATAGCTAGAAATGGTGTTAGCATGATCATTGTAATTGTCAATGAAATTGAAGACAATGTTATTATGTCATATTCCCAATGTCTCTATATATAATGCCATATTCAATAAGGTGACAAAAGATGATATAAAGTTTAATTTATGTTAATTTATAAGGTAAGATTGTATTTAAAGGAAATAATACGTTTCTTTTAGGATAATAAAAACATGAGATATTTTAATAATTATAGAAATTTGTTATGTATTCAATAAATGATAAAAAAATTAATATGATATGTTAATGATCACTGTAAATGAAAATTCAATTTTCATGTTATGGACAACAATTTCGAAGTTTGAACGGTTCAAATTAAACATCTTATAAATTTCATAATTATTGTAAATAATAGGAGATAAAATATATTAATGTTTTGGATAAGATAGTACTAAATGGAGGTAATATATAGAAAGTAACCTCTTTTAAAAATTAAATTAAAAAATAGATATTCTAATGATTATGGAAATCTACTACATTGAATAATGATTAAAAGTTATTTAATATGAGAATAAAAATTAATTCAAAAAATATGTAATATTCATTATATTTTTTTAATTGAAAAATGCTAACGAATGAGTCGAGTTTAAAATATATGTTTTATTTTGAAATAATTGTATTAAATAATTGATTTTATTAAAAGAGCAAAATGTATGTTTTTTCTAAATATTTTATTTAATATGTTGAAAATTAAAATAATTAATTTTTTCAAAGAATATCTTTTTATAATTAAAATTTTTAAAGAGTGCTTTGAGGACACTCTTTAACACGTCCCTTTTAATTTATACAATAATATATGAAATTAATAGAATAAGTAATAGGCTATTTCACTTCTCATCTTTGTTACATGGGTGCACTTTTAAAAATTCGAAATTGCTCTATGATGAATTTGAAATTGTCTATCCAAACGTATCAAATAACACTTTTCTCCAAAACATAGTTCGGATATGCTTAGTCGAATACACCTCAAGGAGAATTCGGAGATGCATGTCCGAAATCACATTTCACTTTAGAAAATCCAATATTTAGTTCGGCTATGCATTTCCTTATAAACCTCAAGGTAAATTCGGCATGACATATCTGAATATATGTCTGTGTAATTTTTACATCATCAATTTTCTACTCTTGCAGTGTTTTCAATTGAAATTAGTTTCAATTTGATTAAAATGTGTTGTTATTTGTTTCAATGACTAATGAAAACGAATATTATAAAACCACGTAACACTTTAATAAAATTGAGTATTATAGAAACCGAAAATATTAGTACAACAATTATTCTCAAAGTCTATTAAAATTATCCAAAATACAAACAAATACATACTCTACTGTGTATGCTTTATCCTAACACCATGTCCTCTCCTCTACCTACGGTAACTCAAGCCACTTTGTGCATCGGTAAGAATGGAATGTGTTAGCTCAACCGCTTCCTCCCACCTCTCTCGAATAGTCCATAAATGATGCCCTCGGTTGTAATCTGCATGAAGGTCTGACAGATCAAAAAAGAGTCTCCAAACATATACACTAACCTATTTTAGATATTTAATGAAACATAGAGCTTCTTGATAATATTGGTTAAGCCAATATAATTCATAGATGGTGAAGGTCATTGCATGATACTCGACTTCAGTGGAAATGCGAGATATAGTAGGTTATTTCTTTGATTTCCATGAAATCAATGAATCGCCTAGATAAATGCAAAATCCAGTGATAGATTTTATAGTATCTGGGCAAGTATCCCAATCAAAGTTAGAAAAAACTTTAAGATGTAGAGGAGATGAAAATGGAGAGAAGATTCCTTGTGAAGGGGAAGTCTTGAGGTATCTTAATACTCGTTTAACAGCTACATGGGGGAGATTTGTAGGGTTTCTCATGTGTTGGTTGAGCTTTTGAACATTGAATGTTATGTCTAGTCAGGTGTTAAGAAGGTAAATTATTTTTCCAACCAATTTTCTATAGGGTGTAAGGTCAGACAAGGGTGTTCCTTCGTTGGTCTTGAGCCTAATATCTTTTGTAACTAGGATGGTGTCGGGTTTGCAGCCTAGTAAACCAGTTTATGAAAGTATATCCAACATGTGTTTCTTTAACATATGTTTATTCTTGTGCTTGATCTTGCCATTTCAACCCTATAAAGTACTTAAGTATACCCAAATCATTGATGTGAGAATGTTGTTAGAGTGTTGTTATTGAAGAATTCTAAGTTGTTTCCTATAATAACAAGGTTATCAATATATATTAGAAGAGTAGTAAATAACCTAGTGGATTGTTGTATATATAAGGTATGTTTTGTTGAACATTGCTTGAAATTTTTTGATAACAATATAGTGGTTAGTTTTGCAAATCATATCCTATTAGATTGTGTAATTTAATAAAGTGGTTTTAAAAGTTTGCATACTTGATTTGGATAAATGGGGTTTATGCCTTAGAGTAAGGACATATAGACCTCCTCATCCAAATCACCATGAAGAAAAGCAATATGAACATCAAGTTAGTGAAGATATAAATTTAAAGAAGAAGCAAGAGCGAGAATCAACCTTAAAGTAGTCAATTTTGCAACTCGGGGAAAAGTATAAAAGAAACCAATACCATTGATTTAAGTGAAGCCCTTTTCTACTAAACTTGAATTATTCCTTTCAATGGTGGATTTAGGATTAAATTTGGTTTTGTAAACCTATATTCATCCAATAAAATTCTTACTTAGAGGCAATATTTGTGAAAATCCAAATTTTATTGTTGGTAAGAGCTTGAGTTTCATTATCCATAACCTTAATCCAATGAGATTGATTATTGGCTTGTGTGTATGGTTTGGGATCACAAGTTGTAATGATTGCAAATACAAAGATATGATATGGTTGTGAAGTATTTAAATAAGTGGTAAATTTATAAATATCATAAGGGGTGGGGTGAATGTGATGTGTTGCAAAGAAATCCAGTGAGGTATGCAGGCTTTTTGGTGGTTCTGGTGGATTTTCAATGGGTTGCAGGTGAATTTTGATAGAGGGTTAGGGAAATTTGGAAGGCTAATGTTCTATATTGATAGATAATTATATGGATATGATGGTTGGGTAATAACAGGTTCAGAGTTATTATGTGGTGTGGAAGGTACGTTAGGATGAGGTGAGGTTGGGACGGAGTTTAAAGGACTATCTAAGGGAAATTCATAAAGGAAAAAGCTTGTGGTGTCATTATCAGGGGAGAAGTGATTGGATTTAGTTGTATGATTTGTATTGGGAGGAGGTTAGGGGAATGTTGTTTCATAGAAAGTGCAATTTCTAGAAATTAAGGTTGATATATTATGAAGATTGAAAAGAATGAATCCTTTTATGGAAGCATAAAATGTTGTCTTGATAAATTCATTGCCATTATCACTATGAATAGTTTTAACCTTGCAAGAAAGTTGAGTTTTATAGTAAGCAATAAAATGTTTAATGTGAGCCCTAGATTTAGATTTATTATGCATTATGAAAGTTCATATGTAAGAGGAATAATCATCTACAATAGTTCAAATGTATTGGAAGCCATCTAAATAGTAGGTGGCAATAGGCCCCCAAATATCTATATGTACTATTCAAAAATATGAGAGGTACGAGAGGTACTATCAATATATGAAAGTATGCATTATTTAGCAATATGATAAGAATGACAAAGCATGTTTTTATTGTATTTGATACGAGGGAAGATATGAAACATTTTATGTAAAACCTGATTAGAGGTATGGCTTAACCTATGATTCCATATACCTAAAGTGTTATCGATGTTATCATCAATAACAAAATCAGAGTTACAAGAGCTAGGATTACTAATGTTGATATTATTACAAAAATGATGAGTGATTGTGGATGACTTGTGAAGTATGTAAAGCTTATTATTTTGAACCCCTTGTCCAATCATCATATTAATAAATATATCATGAATGTGACAAGAGGTGTGTGAGAAGTGTATTTGATATTGTAGAGTTTTTAAACTAAATTTAAATTCATGGAGATAATTGTAAAAATAAAATAAAAAATGATGTTCTCTAAATGGTAATGTGATCAATATAAAGAGTTGATATATAAATATTAATGGAGATGATAACATTGTCAATGGAGATGATCTTGTCTATGGGCTTGTTTGGGTTGTCTTTCTTAGTTTGTTGTAGGAGAAAAAGCAAATGTTGGTAGTCTTTTTAGATATGTTGGCTTGATTGTTTGAAGAGTTGGTCGATTTGGATTCAATAGAGGGACAAGGTTGAGGATTTGATTTCATCATCGAATAAAAAAGCATCATTATTTGTGTCCATGGGGATGGAAATAGTAAGGAGCAAGGGTTCATAGGGAAAATGAAAGGGAAGGCGGGGTGATGATACCTGTGACACCCCAAATAATTCAATTATTAAATAATTAGAATTTTAATTATTAATTTAATTAGAAGTTTAATTAGTGGTATTTTTGAATTAATGGATTTAATTAATTAACTAAAGGAATGGGATATTTGGTGGTTTGAGGAGTAATGTGGGGGTGTGAGGAGTAAAATACTCTACTCATACTAATTATTATTTTATTTTATTTATTGGAATAATAAAAGAAATAATAAAAGGAAAAGAAGGGAAAAGAGAGTCATTTGAGAAATTGCATCATACGTGAGATTGGAGAAGAGAAGAGAAGGAGGAAAAGCCAAACGTTGGAAAATCGAAGAATCATCGCGAGGTAAGGGGAGACTTCATTCGGTTATTATGCCTTATGGGTTTTAGAATCCAATTGAATGATTGGTATGTTAGAAAACTTGAAATTAGATAATTTAGGTTTTGTAGGATTATCCCTAAATGTGTCGAATTATAGGAATTTGAAACCGTAGTGATGTTATGGAATGTTTGTGAATAAATGAATTATGCCATGTAGTATGTTATTGGTGTTTGTTGGATGAAAATTAGTGTTTTTGATGTTTGGATCCGTATGGGAATGCTATGGAATAAGTTGGAAACATTCTGCTGTCAAAACTAGTGTTTTCTGCCACTGTGAGTCGTGAGAACCGGTTCCCATGTGGGAGAACCCGGGTTCCCAGTGTGTTGGTCAGTGAAAATGGCATTTTTGAACTCAGGAACCGGTTCCCCAGTTGTTCTTCATTTGGAGGAACCCGTTCCCACTGTTACTTTTTAAAAAATACTAAACTTTAAAAATTCATAACTTTCAAACCGTAAGTCCATTTTAGTCGCCGTTTTGGACGTTGTTTCTTAAATTAAATACTCTATTTTATAAAATGAAGAAAATTATAATTAATGGATTTTATTTTGAAAAGAGCCATTTTTCCTATTTATGAACTATGATAGTTCTAGGAATGGTGGATGAACTGGTTTAGATTTTTTCTGACAGGTTGAACGAAGATTGATGCTTATGCGCTGTTTTCATTGTTGTTTATTCATGATTGTATTGATATCATGTGTTGTTGTCGATGTTGTATATTTATGATGGTTGTTGATCTCAGTTGTTGTTGTTGTACATACTGGTGATAGTCTTACTAATTGAAGGGTAAGCGTTCGGCATATCTATGCTTGTGATGATTTATTTCATGATAGGTGATGATATCGTGTTGTGGTTGAATGATGGTTTATGATATCTGATGTGGTCATAACCTGTGTTGAATGTTGCATGCTTTATGATGTGCATGCATATGCATTCTGGTGGAGTTAATACCCATTGTGTGAAATTTGGCTCGTACTGCCAATAACCGTTTCCGGGTGATGTGCGTGGTGAGGCTGAATTCATGTCCGGGTGATTGTGGACGAATCGATGTTGGTGACTTAGTTCAAGTTTGGTTAGCTCTGTTTCCATGGTGTAAGCGGAACAGGGTGTGAATTTAGTTCACGTTTGGCACCACATGCATAGAGTTTGCATTGCATATGGAATTATAACATGTTAGGATAGTTTCCAGTGTTATAATTTCATTGATTGTTACAATTGCATAATGATCTGTGTGGAATGCTTTTGTGACTTGGAATCTAATTATGTTAATGATAGTGAACTGATGTATTGAATTGTTCTGTTGTATTTAAAAACGTATAATGCATTCTATATTGAAAAGAGATCTCACCCTTACTTTAATGATTTCAGATTAAAGTTAGCAGCTCAGGAGTTGGTGAGGATGGCTTATAGAGCTGTGTTGTTTTAGTTATCCGCGTGTCAGTGTCATGCCCTGGTAGTTGTAACACTGGGGGACGATTGCTTTAGAGTTATAGTTTTAAACTCTGTTTCAGTTGGTTGTGTTGGAATAATTATGAGTTGAATTATTCCGGATTTATATGTTACTTCTCCGCTGTGTAGAACATGATAATGATTTTGATTATTTAATAAGTTCTTCAGTGAAGCATGACTACTGTTGTTTTGAAGTTTTATATTTATTTTGAATTGTGGCATCCCTTGTTTTACATGTTACTCTGATTTAATTATTAATTACGCGGGTATTTAGAAGGGGTGTTACAATACCATATTACAAGATCTTGGATCTTGGAGAAAAAATAAAAAAAGGCCCATTAGGATATGAATATTACTATTATTTGAATGTAAAAGTGTTTACAAAAAAATAATAATGTGGTATTTATATACAAGAGAATATAACTAGTTGGCTATATTATAGGGACTTAGTAACAAAGTTAGGAGGTCCAAGTGTTTGATTAATCAAGGTTTTGTGTGTGATTCAATGCTTCAATCTATCCACTCATTCCTAATGATCAAGAGGCGTCCTCCTATCAACAATCAAGTTCATTTATTTCCTTAATTCAAGTTCATCAAGTCTTAATTCATCAAGGACTCTAAACTAGGTTTTTTATCAAAATTAGCCTGATAATAACTTTCTGACCAAGATATGGTCTCATGGCTCAAGACATGATTCAAAGTGTGCAAATACTTCCTCATGATCCATTAACTTTCCTTATTTGACCCAAGAGGTTTGATCTATTGACAGTTTATGAATCTTGAACTAATTGCTAAAAAGTCAACAATTGCTCAAAGTCAAAGTTTCGACTTTTAGGATTTTTGGTCAAACATAGACTTTGCAAGTTATATTTCATGTAAACATGAAGTTTGGATGGATTGAAAAAAAGAATCATTGAAATCAAGAAATTGTGGAATATGTTCTTTTTATAAAAACTTAAATTTTTCCAAGTACCAAAATTCATGATCAAATAGCCATGTTGCCCAACCAATAACTTCTTTCTCAAATAATCATTTTCAACACCAAAGGGTTGGATTCAAAGGTGTTGGGAAATTCAACAATATGACAAAAAGTTTGGAGTCAAAATCCTCCTTCAAGTGGAATAAATCAATGGAGAAAGTAGAGGTGCCAAGTTGTTTCAAAAGGACAAAATACTTGGAAGTTTTTAAGTGTTAAAACTAGACTAATTACATGACTTTGTGATAACTTTGTGATCAATCTATCCAACTAGTTTTGGTGTTCCAAGGCTACAATTATAGTGTGTGTTTCATACTTCATAATGGTAATTTTTTATTTATCCAAAAGCATGTTCCAATTAAAAGATATGGATTGAGAAATTTAAGATTTCATGTTGTTGAGAAGTGGCAATATAATCCAGATTTTCACTAAGTGTTGGTTTAGTTTGCTTGGCACGATTTTGGAGCCAATTTTGACCATTTTCCAAGCCTTTTCCAAAAGTGTGATCAACATAAAACTTGTACCCCCACATGATATCTACAAGATGATACCATTTTTGTGCAATTTAGGCAGCTACACATGAAGACAAACTTGCTGCAAACTGACAACTTGATCTTGTTCCTTGTCATGTTTTAAAAATCCTTGACTTTTTCAAAACTTGTTAAACAATTTGTAGGATTGTTTCTAATTAGTTGATACACCGAACATAAGTTATTCAACCCTATAATTAGAGCCTCATTTCGAACCAATCCCACTTGTACCTCCATTGCCATTTATGTTTGATTTCAACCAATGACAAATATTGAAGCTTGGATTGGTCACAAACAGTTTTCCTATCCTAAAATAAACCTCATTAAAGCTATATGCCTCTATAAAGAAGGACACAATAATTACACAAAGAAACATACATTCAACCAAAGCTTCAAACTCCATTTTTTCCTCAATAAACCTTATCATCGAATCTTTCATATCCTCCAAGTTCCTTCGCACTTTTCCATTGATCCTCCATAAATACACCATAAGCAAACTTATGTTTGTACTAAGTCATCCTTGAAACCTCTAAACAACTCCACCCAACTCCTGTATTTTCCCTTTGTAAATTTACTTGTTCAGAAGGTTTCAGACCACCCCAACATAAAGTGAGCATATTCACACACTTCTAAGGACTCAAGGAAGCTTGTGGCACTATTCTTGTGCTTCTGCATTGCTTGAGAAGGTGCAAACGGACTAACTCCTTAGGTAAATTTCCCTTAACGTAAAACTCAGTCATTTAAGCATCTCTTGAGTCCTTTTTTTATATATAATGTGATTTTTGTTATAACAAATTAAAGTTCTAATTCACTTTCCATTAATTGAGCATGTAACAATTTAATTTTGGTTTGAAAGTTCTAGGGTTTGCTGGTTTTCTTCTGTATGTGAGTTATCCTAAGCTTTTCAATCAAATTAAATGGTATGATCATGTTCCTTATTTAATTTTGGTTTGAATAATATATCTATATGACATTTTTTACGAAAAAAACAATGGTTTATTATTGGTGGTGATTGTGTGTACCGACTAAAAAGATGAAGTGAAACGCATATTTTCCTTCCCATTTGAGTATTTATTGTTGACTTGTGATTGGTCAGCATAATTGACTTAATTTTTCTTTTATTTAAGTGCTATAATGAATAAATAAGAGAGTGAGCGTTGTGGTAGAGTGTTATATGTGTTAAAACTAGGTTCAGGGTTTGAATCCCCCTTGCCCTCCTTTCTTGTTTTTTTTAATAATTAGCATTCATCAGCTTATTTTTATTTTCTTTTCGTAAATAAACCTCAACTTTAGTGTATATTCAATATAGTCTACGTTATAGTATATATTTTGTTATCGTGTAAATATCATTGACTTTAATTGTTTTTGTCTCATTTATTTAGCTAATTAATCATTAATATTTAGGCCTTTCAATATAGAGCATTTAATAATATTTTCGACGCTTACGATTATGCGTAAATTAGAGTTACGGTTCTTAAGTTATGGTAAAAACACAAAGCTGATTTTTTTTTGAACAACATAGAGTGTGTTGAGCGCTCTATGTCCATGCTGAGTGCGCCCTGTGACTTTAAAACTCATTAAATAGGTGAAAAATTCATTTTTAGGTTATAGGTTAAGTATTTTTGAGTCCCAACATCACCAACTTCGATCTTTGGTCTAGAGAGTTTAGAAAATAACATTTGTGGCTTATTAATGGATGATCTGGGGTCGGGAACTTGGTGGATCGTGTTTAACGTCGCGAGAGATTCGATTTTCTCTCTTTTTCTTCTCTTTGCAATCATTATTTGTTGGGGTTATGTATTTAAGTATGCTTGTTTATATGTATATTTATTGTTCATGGTGTTGTTTAATGATTTCTTTATAAATCAATATTGGTGATTGCTTGTTTTATTTGAGTTTGGGTTATTGCAGACATGTACGGTCCGAATCCAGATTTAGGATGAACTTCTATTGGATTTTGATTTTAGAGATATATTAGGACCTAGTATTCACTTGAGTATCGACTCTTAATGCCTCTGTGTTGTTTGAGTTGCGCGATAAATCGCCTTTGTAAGCGGTATGATTGATTTCTCACTGTGTTAGAGATAACCTTTGTGTGAGTGGTACGTGATGATGTTGGTGATTAGTTTAGGTTGATTTCAATTGGGTAGTTAGTTTAAGTATTTAACGAGTATGTGAAATTCAATCCCGAGAGTCGTTATTATTCGAAGAATGAAATTCTTTTTATGGTTATAACTTTAATTCTCGCACCTTACACTTCAAACTCATTCAATTTCAAAACTCATTAACGCGATACTTGTCGAATGGCAATTCAATGGCAACTCATCCTTGTGGAGAAGATATGATATGCCATATATAAATACTTACGTTTGCTTGTTGCTTTACCACTTCAACAAAATAGCGTTGTTGTCGGGTGTTAGTGTTTTTATTGGATCACATTGCAATAGTTTCTTTGTTTTTGAGTTTTGCACATTAGATTCATATTGTTTATATTGTGTAATTAGACTTATATATATATATATATACTTGTGCACTTATTTGTTTATGTTTACAATAAAAGTTTTCAATACTTGTAAATTTAGTGTATATATTTGTTTATATTCATGTTTGCTAAGTGTTTGGTTAGGTTTGGCAGTCGGTGAGTGCTAACTATGTAAAGAGGCAACTTGGAGAAGTGTGTATAAATAATAGGCGTCGAGCTTACAACGTAAAACAAGCATGTTTTATTGTTTTTAGTTTCTTTATTATTTTTATTGTATTAGTATAGGTAGTGTGGTGAATTTGTTAAACAAGTTGAAATTTGACCAATTCTTAAATTCTCAAATCTTCACTTTTCAACTTTTTAAATTCAATTTCACCCAATCTTTTTGTATTTTTATAGTAGTTGTTTTAATTTGTTATTGTTGTGTTTGTCCAAGAGCTTGTTTTGAGTAGCTTGAGTATGTTTGAAATGACTTTTCGAGTTTGATTGTTTCAACTAGCGGATGTAAGATAATGATGAGTTTTGAAGTTAGTACATGCAAGTTACTCATTTATCGCTTTCTAGAACATAGAATGATTAGGAGATTTTTCTTTTGTCTAAAATTTTATGTCATTTATTCTTTTGTCATACTTGTTCATTTTTGAATCACCTTAGAACTAAACCCTTTTTGTGAGGTTGTTTCCATTGTTCATATATGGTGGAGATCAACATTCTTTTTTTAACTGCATTTTATTATGTTTAATATTTTATTTGTGTCGATTGTATGAAAGCATGAAAAGGATCAAGTCATTTTTGTTTCATTTTGAGCATAACTATCTGGACCAAATAGTCAATTTACCTTGTGAGTGAACGAATATTTATTAACCCCTTTGAGTCTTTTTGTCAATATTCATGTTTCATTTGAACTTGATGTTTGTTTATGAGTGTTTAGTTCACTTTTTAATGGATTTTGATTTTTGTTTTCTTGAATCCTCAACCATGATTTGTAGTTTGAATTTTTACCTTGCCTTAGAAAGTAGGGAGTATTCACACTTTAATGTTAGTTGAATTCAAGTTGGAGAGAGCAATGTTTATTTTATTATTGGTTGGTTTCTATGCGGATAAGAGAAAGAAAAGAAAACAAAAATGAAAAAATGTGAAAAAAATTGAAAAGAAAAAAAAAAGATGAAAACTTTGTAAAAGAAAAAATAGAATAGTTTTACTACATAAGTATTATGTTTTATGTAACAAATTGAGAAATAAGAAGTTTGATTGGAACTTTTGTGCTTGAATCTTTGTGAATTAATCACTTCCTAAGGCTTATGCAAGATTTTGTTTCAATTACCTTTAGAAATTGTCCCTTACTTGTTAACCAAGCCACATTACAACCCTTGAAAGCCCTTGTAATTTTTGCTTTTATGTTTTCAATATGAATTTTTAGATCAATGCATAATTTATTCTTTTGTTTGTAAGATTGTTGGATGAGTGTCAAATCCTTATGTTTTACAGGTGTGATTCATGATTGAGAATATTTGGTTTTTGAATGTTTGATATGATTTTTGTACTTAGGATTTATTTCATTTTCATGTTGTCGTTGTAGTATAGTGATAAGCATTCTTTTGTTTGTATGTTTTTTATTCTCGAACCATACATTTATTTTCGATTTTCAAAACATGATGATTCATTATTCTTGATTGTTGCTTTTGTTTCTTTAAATTGTTTGACTTTGTTTGAGGATAAACAATGTATTAGGTTCAGGAGAGTTTGATGAGTGTTAAATTATTGTGAATTTGAGTGTGAATAATTAGCATTCATCAGCTTATTTCATTTGTTTTTCGTCAATAAACCTCAACTTTAGTGTATATTAAGTATAGTCTATGTTATAGTGTATATATTTTGTTATCGTGAAAATATCATTGATTTAATTGTTGGTGTCTCATTTTTGTAGGTAATTAATCATTGATATTAAGGCATTTCAATATATAGCATTAAATAATATTTCTAACGCTTCCGACCGTGCGTAAATCAGAGTTATGATTCTCAAGTTATCGCAAAAACACAATGCTGATTTTTTTCTAGAATAACACAGAGCGTGTTGAGCGCCCTCTATCCGTGCTGAACGCGTCCTGCGACTTTGAAACTCATTAGATAGGCGAAAAACACATTTTTAGGTTATGGGTTGGATATTTTTTAGTCCCAACACCATCAACTTCAATTTTTGGTCTAGAGAGCTTAGAAAATAACATATGTGGCTTGTTAATGGATGATTCGGGGTCGGGAACTTGGTGGATCGTATTTGGCATCGCGAGAAATTCAATTTCTTCTCATTTTCTTATCTTTGAAACCATTATTTGTTGGGGTTTTGAATGTAATTATGCTTGTTTATATGTATATTTATTGCCCATGGTGTTGTTTAATGTTTTCTTTACAAATCAATATTGGTGATTGCTTGCTTTATTTGAGTTTGGCTTGTTGCAGCCATGTACGGTTCGAATCCAGATTTAGGATGAACATATATTGGTATTTTATTCTAGAAATATATTAGTGCCTAGTATTCACTTGAGTATCGACTCTTAATGCAGTTGTTGATTTCGTTGATGCTAGAGATAACCTTTGTGTGAGTGGTACGTAATGATGTTGATGATTAGTTTAGGTTGATTGCAACTGGATAGTAAGTTTAAGTATTTGACAAGTATGTGAAATTCAATCTCGAGAGCCTCTACTATTCAAAGAATGAAATTCTGTTTATGTTTATAACTTGAATTTCCGCACCTTACCCTTCAAACCCACAATTTTTAAACTCATGAATGTGAGACTTGTCGAGTGACAATTCAATAACCACTAATATATATGGAGATGATATGATATACCTTATATAAATACTTACTTTTGCTTTCCGATTTACCGCTTCAACACCATCACCCACTATCTCCTTTTTTTTATCTTCATGTTTTGATTTTGATTCTTGGTCTCCTTGATTTAATTTATTTTCTTTAATCTTGTTTTAATATCTAAAAATACCACAAATATGTGTGTTTTTATATATTATTTATTTTTATTCTTTTCTTTAAGAGTTCATTTCAATTAGGGTGTTAAAATGGGTCATGGTCCGCCAGGTCAGCCCGCGTATCTGTCAAAAAATGGCGGGTTAGGTTGAGATTTTGGACTCGCCGCCAACCAAAGTCTACCCCGCTAAAGAATGTCACCCGCCAAAGTTTTCCCCTCCAAAACTTTCCGCCCCCTAAAACCTGTCGCGCATATTCATTCAGATTGTCCCACCTTAAGTTCGTATTTTTTAATTAATTCTAATAGGTCCAATTCTTGGTGATTTTATTTTATACAATTATAAGGGGTCGTGACCCGCCGGTCTAGCCCACTGACCCACCAAAGAATGGTGATTTTTTTTGGGATTTTAGACCATTTGCCCACTAAAGCCTAGCTCGTTAAAGATTGTCGTCCGTCAAAGCCTTCCCCGCCAAAATTAGCCGCGCATATCTGTTAAGATTTTCCCACCTTAAGCCCTCCTTTTTTTTAGTTAATTCTACTAAGTTTAATTCTTGATGATTTTATTATATAAATTTATTTGTGAATATATGCAATATATTTTTAAGTAAATTTTGTTAAAAGCATGTTTTATAAAAAATTATTCTGAAAAATAAGTGAAAAATCTAATTGAAATGTAAAAAATTAAACATTTTAATATATTGAAAAATAAATAAAAAAATCAGCAAGCAAGCCTGCTGCCCTCCAACCCCACCTTGGCGGTGTGAGCTATTTATTTATGCCCAATTCCACTTGGAGGGCTTGCCCACCCCACTTTTTTTTAGCGGGCTTAAGGCGGGGCGGGGTGGAGCAGACGACTTGTTTTGCCACCCCTAATTTCAATACAAGTTAAAATATAAAAATATTTTAAAAAAAAGTTTTCATCTTAGTTTTAACTTAGGATTTTATTATACCATGCTTTGATGATTTACTCTCTTGGAGTTTGTTTTTATACCATGAATCGTTGTTGGCTAAAGGGCTTGTATATTTTATTGTTGTCATTATTGAGTTTGCAAAGTGTTTAATTCATACCATGACTTTGAGTAGATGATTGTTGCTTGAGGTACTCTTATTTTTTTCATGCCTTAATTGATGTTGGTGATGATATATCTGCATGGTTGCCTAATTCATGTGCTTTTCAATATTCTTTTGTCATGATGCTAGTGTCACCTTAGTGGTCATCTTGACCTATTTTTACATAAGTTCCTTGCTTAGTATGTGTCCATATTTGATTTTATGCATGTTAACCCCTTTTATAGTTTAGTTTTAACCTTTATCATATTTGGATGATTCATGTTATTTCTTGGACACTTGATGGCTAGCTTTGACCATCTGCATGTTTTTTATGGCATGCTATTAGATTCCTACTTCGATAATTTTGTCACTTTTCTTTGATGTTTATATTTAACATGAATTGACTTGATCATGATGCTTGCCTTGCTATGACTATTGTGTGGTTTGAAGTATGATAGCCCACATGTCTAAGTAATTCATGTTTGGATGTTCTCTTTTAAATGTACTTTCACCATGATACCCTTGCTCCTAGGCATTGATTTTACTTCATGACATGACATGCTACTTTATTATCACTTGATTGAGACTTGTCTTGTATTTTGAGTCTTTCTTTCACTTGATTCCTTGCTTTGATTGAGTTATAACTTATTTGTAGGTCTTGTTTGACATTTGAGACATGTCTTTGTGATGCTTAATCTTTTGGATATCCTACACGATTAAGGTTTGTATTGTGATGCTTGATTGCTATCTTTATTATACTTATGTTTGAATCCAAGGGAAATGATTATCTGTTTGACTTTATGTATTTTTGTATCTTTTATCTGCTTATATTTTTGGTTGTCTATCATATTTTTATTTATTAATTAGATTCCCCCTCAAAACCTAATCTTTTCTAACTCTTGCCTCTTTAAATAAAAACTATGACCTTAGGCCATTGCATTTTCAAGCTTTTCTTTTTCCCTTAATAAATGCTTCAAGATACTTAAGCATATCAATGATTTCCTAATACTAAAAAACATAAAATTCAATCAAAATTTTTACCACTTTGGCTTTTATCTTTACAACTTTTCTTAAGATTGACATGAATCATCTTTATAGTTGAGATATATTTCTCATATCCCTATAGTAATTATTGAAGTAATGTTTATTATTTTCCACTTGAGAGAGTTAGTGGCATACTTGTTTATTCTTTATCCAAGTTGAATCCATTCCTTCATGATAATGCAATGATCCATCTCCTCATACTTGTGGGCGATTAGTTGAGTATTCTCATTAAGATGACAATATGTCTCTTCAGTTAAAATCAACCAAAACAAACCCTTTTTTATTTGTATCCCGAACTACGAGGTTTTGATCCTTCATTGGTACGTAGGTATACGACTTCATGTCTTTCTAAACACAACAATAAAAAAACACTTATTTTCTCATCCATCCTCTCTTTTAGAAAATAAATTTGTTTTAGCCAAAACAAACAGATATTACAAGAGGTTTACATAGGGTGTTAATAGATTCTCTTTGTATAATAAACCCTCGTACCTTTAGTCTCTTTATTGAATTGCTTTTTCTTTACTTTTAGTTTTTCTTCTTGATTTTCATATTTATATTGGGTTTTATTCTCTCTTTTCTCATTCCCTTGGAAATTATAAAGGGAGGTGGAGACTTTCATTGTATGAGTTAATTCAATCAATGGCTTGATCTCAATTTTTCACTGATACACCATGCAAGAAAAAATTATTTAGTTTAAGAGGAATGAAGTTTGGGACTTATATCCTAGGCCCAGTGGGAAAAATGTCATCGGTACAAGGTGGGTGTACAAGAACAAATTTGATGAAAATGGGGTTGTCACCCGAAACAAATTCAAACTTGTGGCACAAGTCTATACTCAGATTGAAGGGATAGATTTTGATGAGACTTTTTCTCTAATTGATAAACTTGAATCCATCAGACCACTGCTAAGAGTGGCATGTTTATTGAAGTTTAAACTGTTTCAAATGGATGTGAAAAGTGTCTTTATGAATAGGTACTTACATGAAGAGGTTTATGTTGAACATCCCAAGGTGTTCATTGATCCTACTTATCCAGATAATGTGTTCAATAAAAAAATTCTCTTTGGATTAAAACAAGCTCACAGGGCTTGGTATGAGAGATGGACATAATTTATTGTCAACAATTACTACAGGAAGTGGGGAATAGGTAATACCTTGTTTGTCAATGAGAAGGATGGAAAACTCATGATTTCTCAAATATATGTTGATGATATTGTGTTTGGAGGGATTTTAGACCAAATGATTCAACATTTTGTCAAACAAATAAAATCTGAATTTGAGATGAGTCTTGTCTGTGAATGGACCTATTTTATTGGACTTCAAGTGAAACAGATGGATGACTCTATCTTCATTTATCAAAGTAAGTATGCCAAGAATATAGTAAAAATGTTTGGTATGGAAAATACAAGACACAAGAGGACACATGCCCCTACTCATTTGAAACTATCTAAAGATGAAAAGGGGTTTGTTGTTGACCAATGCTTGTAAATAAGCATGATTGGTAGTGTATTGTACCTTACAGCTAGCAGACCTGATATTACATTTATAGTGGGTGTGTGTGCAAGATGTTAAGTTGAGCCAAAAATAAGTCACATAAATCAAGTAAATAGAATTCTAAAGTACATCAATGGTACTAGTGATTATGGCATGTTATACTCTCATGGTTCAAATTTCATTATGGTAGGGTATTGCGATGCATATTGGGCGGGTAGTGTTGATAACAGAAAAAAGCACTTCTGGTGGATGTTTCTTTTTATGAAACAATCTAATCTCTTAGTTTAGTAGTAAATAGAGTTATGTTTCCTTATCTACTGTTGAAGCTGAGTACATTGTAGTTGAAAGTAGTTGTTCTCAACTAATATCGATGAAACAAATGTTGAAGAAAGATAATATCAAATAGGATTTCATGACATTATATTGTGCTAATCTAAGTGCTATACACATTTTAAGAATCCTATTCAACATAGCAGGATTAAGCATATTGATATTCATCATCATTTTATCAAAGATCTTGTTGAAGACAAGGTGATTACTCTAGAGCATACAACCACTGAGAAACAATTGGCTGATATTTTCACCAAAGCTTTGGATGTAAATCAGTTTGAAAAACTTAGGGGTGCACTGGGCATATGAACTCTTGAGGAACCTTAGGTTACACCTGATAGTATGTCTTTCCATCAATTAGTGTTTGTTTCCAGCTGTACTTTTGTGTTTCCGTTTGATGATTGTGCTTGCTTGCTTATGTGTGCTTCTAATTTTATTTTATATTTACTTTATTTTTGTCAATGTTTTGCTAAAAATGGGAGTAAAGTACGAGTGCGTGTTTGCTTGAAAGTTTGTTTGTACTGCTATTGATACCATATCAAATATTCTGACAAGTTAATTAACATTTTGATAGGATTGTACTACTACTTAGGGATAGTAGTATTTGTTGTTGCTTGTTATGTATGTAATTGTTTAGGGGAATCATGATTTTCTGTCATGCTTACTTGCTGGTGCTTAAGGATATTTGTTTGTGTTGCTACTATTGATGTGTGTATGATGTTATACCAAATGTCCTAACATTATGCCTTAAGTGTTTTTATGGAAAACTATGTTCAATTGTTTTCTATTTATGAGACTTTTTTTCTTCTACTGCATGTGCCTCTGATGTGCAAACTTGGACAATTTATTAGTTTGTTTGGATATTCCCTTGAGGGGGAGTAGTGATTATATGTGACAGAGGAAATAATGGACTTGTCTGAAGTTGTTGAGCATTGTGTTACGGTGTTGAGCTTATTGTGTTGTGTTTAGGTAGTTGGGTTGTGTTAATGTGATTCCAGACCACATGTTCTGACATCTGACTTCTGGAGTTTAAAGAAGAGTTGTGTGTGAGGTTTGGTATCTCTATAACTGAATTTATCTATGATTTTTTCTATTTTTAGTTTGTACAAAGTTTACATCTTTATCATGTAGCTTGTGTTTTGTTCTTTATGGTTTTATTTCTCTTTTCCTGTTTGTTTGTACTGAGGTTGTTTTAGCCAAAATTTGTCAAATGGGAAGATTGTTAGGCCTATGATTTTATGATTGGAAACAATTTTGGTAAAACATGTTTCATTTGGAAAAAACATGTATCACAACCTGATGTTGAGCAAAATGTCATGACATCTTGACCAACTGTCTTGGCAAGTTCTGCTATCATGAATCTCATACAAATATTAATTAGATGTCTTTACATCTTGGCCAACTGTATAACACGTGTCGTTGTTATTTTCTTGACATATTTGATTTATTTTTTGTGAAATCCTCTTGGATATATCTCACTTATTTTCGCAGGTCAAGAAGATTTTATTAGGAACGTTGCAGATTTGATTTGGTTTCATAAAAAGGAACTTGGAGACTTTTTAGGAAACTTTGAAGATTTGTTCCTATTTTTGTGGAGAAGATCTTACAGTTGATTTACAATCGGAAGATTGGATTTTATTGAAGAGTCTAAGCCCATACTGCAAGAGTCTCTATATAAGAACTTACTAAACTTAAAATTAGCAAGAATTTTCATCAAGAAACTGTATGTGGATGAGGTAAGGGTTTGGGGTTTTGAGATTCATTTTACTGTGTTTTTTTATGCCGCCCATGTATCTTCTGATACATTAAGGTAGATTGGTTGTTCATTTAACTTGACAATCACTCATTAGCTTTTAAGTTGAGAGTAAATTGTATTTCAAGTCATTGTTCTTAGTCAAAAGCTTTTAAGCTAAATTGAGTATTATAATTGGAAGTGTGTTCTTCTGTTTTCTTTGTTATTATCACTAAGATGACTGTGGGAAATGAGAGGGAGTTCTCATATCTAGGAGGTTTTTAGGTAGAAGTTGCATAAGGTAATGATTAGGTGATAAGTTGTAAACTAGGGTTCTTTAGCTTTAGACTAATACTATTATGGTTGATTTTCTTCCTGACTTGTATGCCTCTAGAGTAGGTGAGTTGCACCGAACTGGGTTAACAATTGATTATGTCTTTTACATTCTGCAATTTACTTCTACATAATTTATTGTTTTGGTAATAGTTTTATGTCAATAGATGATGTCTTAACATCTATCTTGACATTGTATTTTTGGTGTTGGGACATCAGTCTTGACATATGTTTTAAAGTACCATAATTTCAATTATATTTGTGAGAATCCCAAATATGAGAGACTCCAAAATTCCCGTCTAGAGTGATATCGTCCAGACAACATCTTCACCAAGCGTGGGGGCTCTTCATTAGGACGTGTGACTTGTATAATATTGTTATCCCCTACTAGTCATATGAGAAGGAGTCATAACAAGACTCCCTAGAAAATAGGTTGTCAACAATCTCCCCTAGTCATGGAGAGTAGTTACGTCCTCTAAAGGTTTCCTAAACCTAGGCCCAAAAGGGCCTGATATATATTTACCCTTCAACGGGAGAAATACATATCCTAAGTTACACATAATGTCCAAAGCATAAAGTTAATAATATACATAGTATATTACCTCATGTGAGCAGATCCTCTAAAACCACCATACATGGCTTCCCGTCCATAGACAATCCTTAATCGTCTCAAACTGTTATAAATTTACTAAAGCCTCTAAATATCTCCTATTGTCGAAGAGATACCATACACAGATGTATTGTTGACCAATACAACAAGGTTACAATGAAGTTTTGGTGAATTTTATCCTATTTATAACCTTTATAAAGCAACATAAAGCATGTTAGGCAAAACATTTTGGCATCCCCGTCATATCCTAGCCAGTAGAAGAAAAAAATGACAATTATCTCTCCACGTCAGTTCTTAAATGTGAAAACTAATTAAAAAATAAAAAATAAAAATTATAATTTTTAAGAAAGGATCAAAAGTGTGGACCAAAATTTTCGAGACTAAAAATTTAAAAATTAAAACATACTTAAGAAACCAATAAATAATTATTATTTTCCCTTATATTATATATAAATTTGTATTTTATTATATTGATGGCAAATTAACATTATAAAATAATAATATTTCATTTTTTGTCATATATTTACCAAAAAATTGTAAGATAAGTGATTAATATATAATTATCATTTTCATTTGTATTTGCTTTTAGGTTTGAATAATTTTTTTGTCTTTGTAAGTTTACGTGTTTTTTATTTTCGTTCCTATATTTATTTTTCTTTGAAATGATTCAAGAATGTTAAAAAAAAATTGATTTTAATCCTTAAAATTAAAATCCACCGAAAAATCTACAAATTTCTTATAGATTTTTTTTCGAATTTTTCTACAGATTTTAATTTTAAAAATTAAAACAAAAAATTTTAACATTCAAAAATCATTTTCTAAAAAAATAAGATACAGAAACGAATATCAAAAAACACATCAATTTACAAGAATTAAAACACTGTTTAAATTTTTCTTTTATAATTTTTTATCATATTATATATCTATCTAATTATGTCTCAACATACTTAGACATGGACCTCTAATTTTGTATTTTTTTTATAATTGAGAGAGCTATAGGGACCTCTCATTTTCACACGTAAGTTCCATCATCTAATCTTTCATTACCCTTAAAATTGTGTCTGCCAACTTTAATATACAGTATGTTATGAAAAGCATAAACAATGTTCTACTTTTTAAAATGAAACTTTCTTTGTGTAGCATAAAGTATAATTGACAAACTTGTGTATGGATCACTTCACACCGTCCAATCTATATATTATTAAAACACGACAGAATATAGAGTGGACTTGTCTATTAACCATACATTCCCAAGTCCTTTTCCAATCCATGTAAGGTTTATGCAGCAAATAGGAGTATTTATATTATTATTCTTTTTATTCTTTTTATTCAGGAGTATTTATATTTTGAAAAATGATTATTTGACATTATAATTTTGCATGGAATTTTATTTTATTGTGTATGATGTAACTTATACCTTATTATTCAAAATAAGTTTATTTTTTTTATTTATTTAATGAATAAGATGTGTTAACTATTTAATATATTTAGAAAATAATTTTTTTCTGATAAAGATTAGTGGAATAATAAGATGAAAAGTAAATAACTCTTTCAATAATAAGAAAACCATTCATCAAAAATAATTTTTCAAAAAAATATTCTAACTTAGTGTTTTCTTAATTATAATTAAATTAAGTGCAATACGAATAAATTTTTCATCTCATTTTAAGTTGAATTGCATGAAATTATATTTACTATAGAATATGTTAACATAAATAATTGGAGGAATATTTGATTTGAATGTATTCAATGATGATTATTTTTTTTTTTTCTTCAATTTGAATATTTTTTATTGGCGCCTTTTAGATAAATAGAAGATTAATTTACGTATTCTACGCTTCTTTAGATTTTTAATATTTCACATTTACAAATAAAAAAATACGTTCTAAATAGATTAGTTTTGATTTTTGAAGTTTTTTATAGATAAGTCGAGTATGTTCAATTTTTTTTTTACTAATTTTTTAACAAGATTGGTAAATCTAATAATCTACCATTCTGAATGACTGAAAATATAAAAATTCAATCATATAGAAATCAAATTCATACATATTTTGATAGGTTAACACACTCATAATTAATTATTTAAGAGGAGATATATATATATGGCCCACATCGGTTACTTTTTAAGTTAAAATTATTTCTGTCCACTTAAATCCGCGTAGATAGAAAGCAACTTATAGCTTAACCTTCAACATCATAATCATGTTCAAATGTTAATTAGAAAATAAATCACGCTTACAAAATTCATGTGCTTTTTTATATTATATTACTTTCGAGTCATGCATTCTTGAACGTAGTAATTAAAAGCGTCTAGGAAAGTTAGTTCTAGAGAAGTAATTTGATGTTTTTAAATTTAACAAAATATATTAAATCTGCTAAAGCATGTCATATACCTTTCGCAAACAAACACAAAAGCATGCCATATGCTTGCAATTTGTTCTTTTCTTATAGGAGACTGAAAAATATTATTAAGAAATTGAATTCCAAAAATATATAAATATGCAAAACAATGAATAGACAAAGAGAAAGATGCTTTCAAAGTATGGGCACACATTACTTACATTTACATGCATTAGAGAATCTTTGACAGAACTATTTGTAATTAGAATTGGTAAGATAATTGGAAATATTTCATTTTATACTTTGATCAATAATCACTCAGATCTTTTTCTTTTTTTCCTCATGTGAGATTTTAGGTTGAAATCTAGTATTTCGACAATAATAGTTTTTTGGTTGGATAAAATTTTAGCATGTTGTCAAAATTTGTTTATATGTTAATGTCGAAGTCTTACATGCTGTAGTCGAATTATATTTTAGTATGCAGTAATCGATAGTGTTAGATTTGTTAGCATATTAAATTGGGTCTGTGTTTAAGCTCAACTATTTAAGTTAGTTTGTAGTCTAAGTCAGCTTGGTAGTCTACAAATAGATTAGTTCTCTCAGATTGTTAATAGAGCTTGGTAGTCTAAGTCATGATTGAATAAGTGAATAGAAAAACAGTTACGACCAATCCAAATTATCTTCATTGTCTCCCCATTCTCTCTCTTTTGTGAAAATCTAATAGAGTTTCTTATATTTGTTCAAGAAACTCATAGTTTCGGTTTGTTCTTGACGACACTCCATTACAGCAAACTGGTGTAGTGAGCGTGGAGAAGATGTTTAATAAGTGTCAAAATATCGTTATTTTCAGTTGTATTTTGTGGCACTTATCAGTCGAATTTATGTATAAATAGGTAAAATCTCGACTTTTGTGTAAATAGTATTATAATCGTGTTTTTGTGTAAATCTTGTATCGTTTAATATTTTTATCTATTTTGTAGGTATATATGCATGGTTGAAGTATTGAGCAATAAGAGCCAAAGGCACAGCTTCAAAGATGCGATTTTGAAAATTTTATCAAATAATAAGGCTCAAACAAAAGAAGAGGAAAAACATCAATTTCGTAGGTATTTAGTCATTATTAGATAGGACATTTAATAAGATTTATAACGCTTCCAATCGTGCGTAAATCGAAGTTACAGTTCTTGAGTTATGGTGAAAGCAAGAAATTATTTTTCTCATTGCTATTAAATTCGTCAGGCGAGCTCAAGGCAAGCTCAGGCAATTTGAGCGCCTCTTGATCGTCAGGAAAGCTCGGGGAGAACTTGCCTGTTTTTACACTGCATTTTAGGAATAAAGTGACATTTCGTCGGGCGAATTTTTTGGCGTCCAACAAATTTGTCTGGGAAGAAACATGTATATAGAGTTTTAGAACACATTTTTAGGTTAAGGTTTTGGGGATTTTTACACACAACTCCACCGACAATATTCTTTTTATTGAGAGGCTTAGAAGCAACATTAGAGTGTGCATCTTGATGATCTGGAGTTGCATCAATCGGCATTGACAAACCGAGGGATTCTTGTTCATCTTCTTCTTTCTTCTCTTTGTACCCTCTATTGCTGGGTTTCGTTTGTCTATTTATTGATCATGGTATTGTATACTATCTATATTACAAATCAATATCGATGGTTGGTAGCTTTATGTTGGATTTGAGTTACTATAGACATACACGGTTCAAATTTGGGTTTAGGATGAACATCTATTAGATTCTAGACTCTAAAGATAAATTTAGACTTAATATTCATAGTGGGTATTGATTCTTAATGTTGCTGTGTTGTTTAGTTGTGCAAGACATCGCTGGTAAGACAATACGGTTGTTCTCTCAACTTTGGGTTCGACATAACATGTGTTATGGGTGATACATGATGATATTGTCGAGTGATTTAGGTTAAGTACAATTGATCAATAGGTTTAAGTATTTGACAGGTAGATGAAATTCAATCCCAACGAGTTCCCTCCTCTCCAAAGAATGTATTTATTTTTTTGTTCATAAGTTTTATTTCCACACTTTACACTTTTAAACAATTCAAATCAAAGCTCAGAAACGCGAAGATTATTGAACGAAATTATTTCCCTTACACTAATCCTTGTGGAGACAATAAAACAAAACTAAAAATACTTACTTTTGTTTGTTTCTTTACCGCAACAACAATATCGTCAACAACGTTTGAGAATGAGAAATTCACTCGAGCGAATGATTTCGATTTAAGGCGCTTTAAGATGTGAGATTTTCTAGTTTAACAGAGTTTTCTAGAAGCATTGAATGGAGCCAGAGTCATGGATGCTTCCCTAACAGAGAAGGAGAAAACAACAATGGTGGAGAAATCCCATAACACCATCGTATTGAGCCTTGGTGATAAGGTTCTCCAAAAAGTATCCAAGGAAAAGACACTGGAGGGTGTGTGGTCGAAACTCAAAATTTTGTACATTACCAATCGTTGGTCAATCGCCTCTACATTAAGCAAGTTATGTATTCATTCAAGATGAGTAAAGACAGAGTCTTGAATAAGCAATTGGATATGTTCAACAAGATTATTCTTTATCTGGAGAATGTCGAGGTTAGTGTCTATGGTGAAGATCAAGAGTTATTGTTGTTGTGTTATTTACCTAACACTCATGCTCACTTTAAATAAATACTCTTTTATGGAAAAGAGTCTATGACCTTTAAAAAAGTTCAATCTATCTTGTACTCAAAGAACTTGAACGATAGGAAGGGGAATAAACCATCATCTTTTAGTGATTGTTTGTTTTAAGGGGAAATTCTTGACGAAACATGGCAGGTTTGAGAAGAAAAAGGGTAAAGGTTAGCAAAAATATTATTGTGGTGATACTCCTACAATTAGGTGTTATCACTGTAAGAATGAGGGTCATACAAGAAAGGTTTGTCCTGAACACTTGAATAATCATGGAGGTAAGGATAATGGCTACACAACTATTATGCAAGATGATTTTGAATTATATGATGTTCTTATGGTTTCAAGCAGCGACTCAAGTAAGGAGTGGATTATGGACTCGGGATATACTTGGCACATGACTCCAAGAAAATATGTATTTGAGGAATTAGGTGATCAAGATGGCAGAGTAGTGTTGTTGGGAAACAACAAAGCCTGCAAGATTGTAGGTATTGATTCTATGAAATTCAATATTCACGATGAATCAATAAAGCTATTGACAGGTGTCAGGTATGTGCCTAATATGAATAAATTTGATTTCTCTTGATCAATTCGACAAGAAAGGATATGTTTTCAAACGAGAGTAAGGTATCCTAAAGGTAATGAAGGGGTCGAAGGAAGTCTTGAGAGGCATCAAAAGGAAAGGCATGTATACCCTTAAGGCTGAGTTTGTAAGTATTTCAACAGATGTTGTATCTATGAAACATGTATCTAAGATTGGGCTATGGAACAAGAGACTTGGCCATGTGAGTGAAAGAGACGTGGTCGAATTATCGAAACAAAATATGTTATGTGGTGACAAGGTCAAAAAGCGGGAGTTTTGTGAACCTTGTGTATTTGGTAAATCTTGTGGGTGAAGCTTAACAAAGGTAAACAAAGAACACATGGATCCATTAATTATATCCATGTTAATCTTTAGGGGCCTGCAAGGAATCCCTCACACTCAGGTGCAAGATATTTTAATCCATAGTTGATGATTACTCACAAAAGTTGGGCATTAATTCAGAAAATTAAGAATGAAACTATTAAAAATTTCAAAAGTTGGAAGACTTTGGTCAAAAACCAAATTGGCAAGAAATTCAAGAGGTTGAGAACACACAATGGTCTTGAATTTTGCAATGAGGCGTTCGACAATTATTGTTAAGGTGGAGAATATTGATGCTGAATTACATAATCCATATGAAGACGAGGAAGAAGCACAAGATGTTGGAGATACTAAAGATATTGTTGATGACACTTGTTGGAAAAAGACATATCAATAAGATTCATTAAGATTTAGGACACCTCAAAGACTTGGTTATGCAGATCTCATACATTATGCCTTATCTTTGCAAGTGAGGTTCTAGATGAAGAACCTAAAGACTATAAGGAAGTTATGAGGAGTTCAGACAATACTGAATGAATGAAGGCCATGGATGATGATATAAAATATCCTCATGATAACCACGCTTAGGAGTTAATAGAGAAACCTGCAGGAGCCAGGTTAGTAATTTGTGAATGGATTTTCAAGGTTAAGCAAGGAATCGAAGGAGTGACTGCAAAGAGATACAAGGAAAGTTTGGTAGAAAGGCGGTTCACTCATAAAGAAGGAGTCGACTTTAATGATATATTCTCACCTGTTGTAAAGCAAGGATCCATTAGAATATTGTTAGCCATGGTGGCAAAGTTCGACATAGAACGTTTTCTTGTATGGTGATCTAGATGAAACAATTCTCATGAAGCAACCTGAAGGGCATGAAAAAAGAGCAATAATGATTATGTAAGCAAGAAGAGTAGGTATTTGTATGGCCTGAAATAATCTCCTTGGAAATGGAATAGGAGATTCAACAAGTTCAAGCACACATAGGTTTCACTAGGAGCCAGTTCGACCATTGTGTTTACTTCAGATTTCAACTTAGAAATTCACTTGTTATTTTGTTGCTTTATGTGGATGACATCCTCATAGTAAGCAACCGTATCGAGGAAGTAGTGAAGGTAAAGGCTAAAATCGATAAGGAGTTCGACATAAAGGATGTGGAAGTTGCCTCTAGGATTTGTTGAGATTATGCTTATCTCAAGAGTTATACTTACGAAAGATTCTTGATAAATTTGGTATCTAGAATTCAAAGCTTATTGTGACACCAATATATCCTTAATTCAAGCTAAGTACGACTCAAAGTTCGAGTACTTAAGTTAAAAGGATCGATATAAATAGAATTATATATTCTAGTATAGTAGGTTCTTTGATGTACGATATGGTTTGTAGAAGGCCAGGCATAGTGTATGGAGTGAGCCTTGTAAGCATGTATATGGCCAATTTTGAAAAGGCATACTGGAAAGCATTGAAGTGGATTCTAAGGTACATAAATGAGTACATGAATAGAATCATTTGTTCCTTTAATGTTATAGAGTTGGTTTCAAGATGGAGATTTCTGAGATTTTGTATCGAACTTTAGTATCTCGACAAGGATATCTTATAGGTTTGACAGAGTTTAAGCATGTTATCAAAGTCTATTCACATGTTAATGTCAAAGTTTTGCAGGTTACAATTAAATTGTGTTCTAGCATGCATTAGTCGATAATGCTAAGTTAGTTAGCATTTCAAATTGGGTGTGTGTTTAAGCTCAAATGTTTAAGTTAACTTCTATCCTAAGTCAGCTTAGTAGCCAATAAATAGACTAGTTCTCTCAGGTAGTTGAGAGAGGTTGATTGTTGTTATTCACTTATAATATTCAAACCCTTATTGAGTAAATGAATAGAAAACATTTACAACCAATCCTAATTTTTTTCTTCTTCTTCCCTTTTCTCTCTCTTTTGTGAAAATCTAATAGGATTTCTTGTGTTTATTCAAGAAACTCATAGTTTCGGTTTGTTCTTAATGGTACTCTGTTACAACTGATAACTGATAATTGGAATACTAGTGTGTGGGTTGTTGTCTTATGTTTGTTTTATCTGCTAAGTTGAGATCTCTTAAATTTATTCTTAAGAAATGAAACAAAGAAACACTAGACACTATTCATACTAAACTCACTCAAGCTAATGATGAAGTTAACATGATACAAAATTTGATTAATAATGTAGATTAAAATGAAGATCTTGGATTGGAGGAAGAAAATATTAACTTATGTTAGATAAGGCATTGCATATATAGTACGAGTTTTTAGAGGAACAAGGTAAAGAATAAGTGGTTTAAAGATGGAGATATGAATATAATTTTTTTCACGTTACAGAAAAATTGAAATATGCTTGTGACAAAAAATAAAAAAATTATACAAGTTAATTTTTGAAATAGTCAATTTAAGTGACATGAATTTAGAAATATCAACTTAGGAGCATTTTAGCGAAAGATTTATTATATAAGATTGGAGTTTGTACCTCTTTTCATTCTGAATTGCATGGAATCATGTTTGTTATCTAATATACTAACATAAGAAATTGGAGAATTTTTTGACTTGAAAGTGATTAAATAATGGTCATTCGTAAATTTTCTAATGTGAATATTGTTCATTGACATCTTTTAATTAATGTAAGAATACTTTGGTCACTACATGTTCCTTTAGACTTATCATATCTCACATTTTCAGGTAGGAAAATGTATGTGTAGATAGATTTGGCAATTAGTAAGATTCACTTTTTATTTGTTGTTTTGAATTTTTAGGGATAGATTGAATATGTCCAACTATCTTTATTGCTACTTATTTGATGGGTTATGTTTTATGTCCTCCATTTTTTTACAAATTTATACAAAAGTACACTATAAAAAAAAGTTACATAGCCAATTAACTACAATCATCTCATCGTTAAATGTTGATTTTGATCATATCACCACCATCACATTCTAATTAACCTCTCCTATGAGGCGTGAAATGTGTATAAGATTTGAGTTTTATTTGTTCAAAGTAAGAAGGATTTAGTCGGGCCTATTTATATGAGAAGAGGCGTAGTGTAATAATGTGTATAAAATTTGTCTTTTGCTTCACTCTCTGACTAATGATGAGTTAATTTGGCCTATTTATCTAAGGGAAATGACACAATGAAACCCCTATTATTATCTCTTTAGCTTGGTATGTAGTTTGTAAAAGGCTTATTTTAAGATTTGAGCGCCCTTTTCAAATACTTGATTAATCTAATTAAAAACATCTTCCATTTGAACATATGAAAATAAGTGATTCATTTAATATTTAATTAGACTAATAAATTGAAAAGAATAACAAAAATAAATATTTATTTGCATTGATTTATCTGAGTGACATAAATTTTGTGAGATTATTTATTTTTTTAATATTTATGAAAACAACTCATAACATTATTTATAAGGGTTTTTTTTACTTATTTTCATAATTTTTTTAAAATAATTAACCCTTATTTTTGTATTTTAATTCAAAATAGAAACTATATCATAATAATAATAATAAATTATTTATATTTATTTAAAAAGGTTTGTCTTATAAACGTATTTTTTATGATCTATAGTGTATCATTACAAATTATTAAATAGATTTTAAAGATAACTTATTTTAAAAAAATCTGACGCGACCTAGACCTACAGTGGCTAAGGGCCTTTTTTCAGCTTTCTTTAATTGATTTTTTTATAATATAACATATTTTTGTAGGGAAAAAATTATGAAATAGCTTTTTTTTTAAGTTTTAAATGAAATATTGATTTAAATAGTCATTCTTAAAAATATTATCTAAATAGTTCATTCTTTAGATATAATTTTTTAATATTAAAATTTCAAAAAAAAAAATTTTAATATGAAACTATTTCAAATAACTTTTCATAATAATTATTTTTGAAATACGTCTTTTAAAACAAAATGATTGAGTGTGTTTTAAATTTAATTAATGTATATTTGTGTCGTAGAATATCTAAATTAGTCTTTTAATTTATTAAAAATATGAATTTTAAAAAATTATTTTAAAAAATGGTATTATAAAAATCATATTTTGAAAATAAAAAAAATAAAAACTATTTTTTTATATCGATCGTAAATTGTATGCATTAGTTGATCTCATTTATTCACATGGCCGGTGGTATGTGTCAATGTCGAGTATATGAAAGAGTTCTAATGTTGACGAGGATTCTACAAGGATATGTTATCATGTTGAGAAGTTCTTTATGTTGGATCAAATGATATATTCATCCAAGTCTCACATGAGGTAGTAGTGAGAAAATAGAATTAAAGAATTATTATAAGTATGGTTCGTTTGAGTTTATTCAACATCCCAACATAATGTAGTATTTTAGGTGTATTAGCAAATTTGATTAATTGATTAATTGTGTATTTAGATAGTGTTTTCAACTTTTCAATAGTTTATTGAGAGAGTTTTCTATTATTTCGATCAAAAATAGTTTGTTGAGAGAGTATATAATTTTTCCGTTCCAAAAGTTGTATTTGAGAGAAAGTTTGCAATTTTTGTGTCAAAAAATTATAGTTGAGAGAGTTTGTAATTTTTTCTTTCAAAAATTTTAATTGAGAGAGTTTGCAATTTTTTCGTTCAAAAAATTCAGTTTAGAGGATTAAAATTTTCTCCTTAAAATTGCAATTAGATGAGAGTTTATAATTTTATTTTGTAAAAATTTGAAGTTGAATAATGAATTTGTGAGTTTTATTTTTTGAATTTTTTGCTTCTTTTCTTCTTTTGTAGATGTGTTTCGGCATGCGTAGAAATTTATTATTTTTGTTATTTTTCAAACATCTTGTATCAGAGCTAAGGTTCCGATCAAGGGAGGAAGGGAGAATAACAAAAAATTTGATGAAGTGAAAAAGGAAGGGTAACCAAAATCCTCATCAAGAGAGGAAGAAGACAAAATGATTGAAGAGTAATAATTTTACAAGTGTGGCGAATCATCATAATAATCTTAAGCACTTTGAAGATGCATTTGATGACAAAGTAAAGATATGTGCGATTTTTTATAAAGGGAGAATTAGTTGGGTCAAATAGTACATTCATTCAAGTCTCAGATCGGTTAGTAGGAAGAAAATAAAATTGAAGTATTATTATAAATATGAAGAGTTAGTTTAAGTGTATTCAACATCATAATAAAATAGTCTCTTAGGTGTATAGGAGATTGTGATAGTTGTGTATCTAGATACCATTTTCTATTTTTCCATAGTTTGTTGAAAGGTTTTCTATTTGGGGTTACTTTTCCCATCCTTAGGTGTGCTTTTACGCTAACATGAAAAATCACAATTGTCATTAGCGTCCAATGATGCATTTCAGACGCATTTATTCACACACTCTTCAACGCAAATTGATGAGAAGCCTTTATTTTCCAATATTTAATCAGGAGATGCATCTTTATATGTGTATGAGGTCAATTCTAAGATACAATGTTGTAGTAAACATAAGATGTTTAAGCTATATTAGGTAGTGAGAAAACTAAATAGGTAGCTTAAATGTGCACTCATTGAAAGTTATTTGGAGTTTAGAGCAGCAATGATGATTGTTTCATTTCTACAAAATCGCGGCGTTATTCGGAGATGCATCTCTAGATTATTTCTGACCTATTTTTGAATATGTACCTTCGGATTTAAAGCTTGCAAAATTTTGGTGCATTTTTTATTTGAACATCTATTTTAACGCATGTGCAATGACTGAAAATAATCCTTGCAAAACTAGGGGAAATTACAGGGCCACCAAAGGATCGTTTGAGAGTAAGTCAGTGAGATGATGGTTACATATTTGGGGGATGACTTAACTGAGGCGGAAAATGAGGTAGCTAACACTAGATGTGCTCATGATAAATTTAGAATTTTAGAACACCTCTATAAATACCACCTACGGTGGGATGTGGAGGTTGATGGTGATGGTATGCAAGTTGAGTAACCATTAGACTTGTGCATTGAGGTGTTACCTATTGTTCCTGGTTAACACATCCATTTTTGTGGATAAAAGGGTAACCTACGTTGATTTGGTCTACCTTAAGTACTTCATCGACTTAACAGAAATTCACGAGTACAATTGGGGTTCTGTTTGGCCTACATGTACTTGAAGTTGAGAAAGGGTTATCTTTGGAAGATTGTAGAATGTAGATGACAGAAAGTTACATGTTGCTTACAGTAATTTACTATTTCCATAGTTTTCATATTTAATTTTTTAAACTTGTTATTAATATTGTATTTGAACCATTTCAGGGATGGACCATCTCTCATTTCTTTTGCATCACTGAGTTGGAAGTTGTGTCTATCTACATTAAAGATTGGCCACTTGTTGTCGTCTTTACCCATATATGAGGAATATTGTGATCAAGCCATTCAGAGTGTATCTTGATTGTCATGTACCAGATGACATTGCCTTTTGCTCATACAATGGTAATCGCGAGACGTTTCAACAGGGTGTCTCTCCTTATACTCTAGATGGATGATATGTGGGTCAACTCTGATGTATTCTTATCTTCTCAGGCGAGTGATGCGCCAGTTTGGCTATTTATAGATTATTCTGAGATCCCCCTCCCTTGAGTTCGCTCCTCCCACTGTCTGTCGCATAGATATTGATACAATACTTGAGAATTTCGAGAGTCATTTTGTATAAGATGAGTGTCGTAGGGTGCCATATCATGTACATTGGACTTATGCAAATGGTTTTGTCAGCGTATTTTAGATGGGGGGATTATGTAGACGGCTCTATCAACTTATTTTTGAAATAGAGAGATCGGGAATAAAGTCATGATTCTTTGAGGAAGACAGTCCCTAGTTGGTTGTCTCGTAGTTATGTTTGGTCGGATACACCTAAGGCCAAAGACTCACCCAAATAATCGAGGCACACACAATATATTCACCCAAAATTTAAGGTGATAGATACATGGATCCTCTCATTTATAAAGTTTGGATAAATGATATGAGCGTTTGCGTCTTTTCTCCAATAACTTGTTGAAACTGAAGCGGTCAGTCTTCTTTTCCAACTATAGATTAAAGCGCTTAGTCTTCTCTCCACGAACACGGATCTTGTAGAGGTTAGTCTTCAAGTTTCAAAATATATATATGAGCTCAATATTGGTTTAACAGGATAACTAAATAACCTCTGATAGTTTAACCATACTAATCTCAAATCTGTTATGATATTTATATCGGCTAATCTTTAACAACCAAGAAACAAGGGAATATTATCAAAGATAAATAATCCTCAACACACATTCAGTTACACCCGAAGAGTTACACCATGAGTTAGACTCGCTCATAACTTCACATCGGATTAATATTTTTCAAAATCAACTGTTGGATTGAAACATAATATCATATAGATCATACCTATAAAGATTAAGATTAATCTATAATAATTCTATACCATTAAGATATCCAAAGATTGACGTCAAAATGGTCTTTCATATAACATTAATTTTGATGTAGTTCAATGATATATCAAATCATTATAGATTAATCTCAAACTTCATAGGTATGATCTATATAATGGTATGTTTCAATCCAACGGTTGATTTTAAAAAATATTAATCCGATGTGAATTTTTGAGCTTGTGGAGAGAGATAGAGAGAGAGAGAGACAAGGAGGGATATTCTTACTCCAAGAGTAAGTTATTACAATTTACTTCACACAGTGGCGGAGCCATAGCCTAGCGAGCCCGAGCACACGCCCGGGCTCAACTCCTATTTTCTTTGTATTTCTCCTAACTTAATAGCTAATTTTTAGATAAAACCAAGGGAAAAATTAATAAAACCAGAGGCAAAATTAGTAAAAACAGGGACAAAATTATATATTATGTCACGTGTAATTTGCGGTTTAAATTTATGCCCAGACTATCTAAAATTCTTGGCTCCGCCACTGACTCCACATCCTGATCTTTTTCTCAATCCAATGGTTAAAACTAATAAATAATAGTTTTCTCTCTTCACATTTAATTACTTATTATTTTTAACCATTTGATTGAAAAAATTAATGGTCAGGATATGAAGTAAGTTGTAATAACTTACTCCTGGAGTAAGAATTTCCTCCTTATATATATGTGTGTGTTGACTAACAACGCAATCCCCAACCATAAGCTTTTAATGGGTTTAGCTTTGAATCACACATCTAATTCATATTTAGATAATATTCAACCAATATTTATAAACATAGTTACCTTGGTGAATGTGTATAATTCTACCCTTCCAGAACTACAATAGAGACCTCACTCAAAAATGGTACTTTTCTCACAAAAATATTTGGCTATAAGAACTAGTGAGATAAAGTTAAAATAAAATTTTAGAGAGAGTGTGTGTGTGTGTGTGTGTGTGTGTGTGTGTGTGTCAAATACACAAATTCGTTTTCTGGATGATTTGAATGAGAAATGGAGCATTTGCTTATAGGCTTGAGGTTCCCTAAAAAAGGAAATAACATTTAAGCAAAAATAGTCGTTATTAATCGATTGATACTTTTTCTAATTGGTTATTTTTTGAAAATCAAACATTTATAAGTTCACAATATGGAAAGATAATATATATAGCCGTTGTATAGCATATGAGTGCTTTCAATTTTCCTGGCGCCTTAAGTTCGTGTCAATCTAATCAGTTAGCGTAATCGATTAAATACAGTTAAAAAATCGTTTATGGAATCCTGTTCTATACAACTTCTATATATTTTTAAAGTATTTTATTTTGGTAAATAATTTGATAAAAATATTTGAGTGTGTGTGATTATATTCATGTACTTCTATGAAAAGTCTCTTTGCTTTTACATAGTTTCACTCACTTATTATTCTAAGATATTTTGTTTAAGCTTTGTCGGTTGTGATCTTTTTTGCTTTGACACTTGCTTGAGATATCTTGAGGCTTTTGCTATAATCTAGTTTTTTTTCCTTTATCTAATAGTCATGTTTATCAAATCCTAATACTCATGATTTTCATCTTTAACCGCTTAAGTGTATTATTTGACTTATCATTGGTTGCATCTTTATCGCGATGGATATATCTGTTCTTTTTCTTATAGTTGTTATCATCAAAAGATATTGTCTTGATAAAGAGTATATTACCTACAAAACAAGGTTCGAGTCCTTGCAATACCAAAAAATACTATAGTAATTGTCAAAGAGGTGTGTTATTTTGACACGGTTTTGTCTGTACACCGTAGGCTACAACAACATAAATTAGTTTAGCACAAAAATCAATGTTACAATAAATTATTAAAAATTAAAATTATTATGTTTTGTGTATAAAATTACGGTGTAGTGTTAAAGAAAAATTTCAACATATCTTTTCCCATTGTCAAAAGCTTCATTGTAGAACGAAAGGCCATTATCGATTCCCAACCTCTTGATCTTCCTGTGAGTCTGATTTTCGACCAGAGTTTTCCAACTTTTAAATTTCAAAAGTTTCGTGCATGGTACTCTGGATCAATACCCATAACGTTTTGGAATAATCATCAACTATGGATATAATATACATGGCACCTGAGCGTGAAGGATTCCTTGCAGGCCTCCAAAGATCGCCATGAATGTAATCAAGGGATCCATGTGTTATATGTTTTCCTTTGTAGACTTCACTCTACAAGATTTACCAAACACGCAAGATTCATAGAATTCCAATTTTTCGACTTTGTCACCACCTAGAAGATTTTGCTTCCCCGTTTTGACATGAATCATTTCACTAACATGGCCCAATCTCGTGTGTCATAGTTCTATCTTCAACACAAGTTTCATGGAGGCAAAATATGATGATCCACTTACAACCTCAGCCTCAAGGGTATACAAGCCTTATTTCTTCACGCCTCTCTAGACTTCTTTTGACCCCTTCATGACTTTCAGGATACCTTGCTCTCCTCTGAATTCATATCCTTTCTTGTCGAATTCACCAAGAGAATCAAATTTCTCTTAAGATCAAGTACATGCCTGACATCATTCAATAAATTTATTAACTCTTCATGGAGCTTGAATCTCACATATCTAATACTTCCAATTTTGGAGGCTTTGTTGTTTCCCAACAGCAGTGATCTACCATCTTAATCACACAATTCTTAAAACACGTCTTTGAATCCATAATTCACTACATGATAGAGTCGTTCCATGGTTATTCAGGAGTTCACTGTATATCTTTCTTGTGTGACCCTTCTTCTTACAGCGGTAACACCTAATTGCAAGAGCATCACCACCATAAGACTTTTGTTGACCTTTACCCTTCTTTTTCTCAAACTTACCGTCTTTCTTCAAGATTTTACCTTTAATGGACAATCCTTCACCAACAGATGATGGCTTGTGCTTCTTTCGTTCGTTCAAATCCTTATAGTACAAGATTGATTAAACTTCTTTAAAAGGTCAACAAATATTTTCCATTCAAGAGAGTTTCTTTGAAATGAGCATGAGACTTAGGTATAAAACACGACAATAACAATATTTGATCTTCATCGTCGATACTAACCTTGATATTCTCCAAATCAAGAATCAACTTGTTGAACGTATCCAACTACTCTGTTAAGACTCTATCTTCACTCATTTTGAATGAATGCAGAGCGTGATTTAGGTACAAACAATTTACTAGGGATTTAGTCATGTGTAACCATTTGAGTTTGCTCCACGCGCCTTCTATCATCTTCTCCTTCGAGAACTTTCAGAGAACCTTATCATTAAGGCTTAATATGATGGCACTATGGGCTTTCTCGATCATCGTCGTCTTATCCTTCTCCATTAGTGTAACATCCATCTTCTCTGATCCTTCCAATGCTTCTGAAAAACCATGTTAAATAAGTAGGCATTCTTTTTCATGCACCACAAACCAAAATCATTCACACTGGTGAATTTCTCAATCTCATACTTTGTTGACGGCATCTTGATCCACACTCTCCGCACCTGTTTGTTACAACAATCAGCGTCAAAAAAGAATAAAAAATCATGAGAAATATTGAGTTTCTTGAACAAACACAAGAAATCCTTTAGATTTACGAAGGAGGGATAAGAGAGAAAAAGAACAAAAATCAGGATTGGTTAAAACAGTTTTAATATTTACTCTCTCAATTAGGGAAATTGATTAGAAGAAAATATCAACCAACCTTAACCCTCTCTTAACAACCTGATAGAGCGGACTATTTATCGACTACAAGTTAACTTAAATCTTAAGCTAACTTAACCACTAAACTAACTTAACCGACAAGCTAACTTATACACCTGTGTGCTAGAACATGCTTTGACTACAACATACACACCTTTGACACCTGCACGCTTGAACAAACTTCGTCTACAACATGCATCTAACCTTGTCAAACCATGAAGTTATCATTGTCAAGTCTAGAGTTTGATCCAATATATCATAGTACTAATCGTGTAGTATTTTATGTTGATTTTTGGACATATCTTGAACTTATGTCTGAGTTATATCTAAAAGTCATGCGTATTAATCCTATTATGAAGTAATGATATGAATCTTATATGGTTTCATTTATTATATTCTAGATATGTAGTTGATGGCGTTATATTTATGGTATCATTATCTCTTTAGTCTGACATATAGTTTGTCAGAGACTTATTTTTAAACTTGAACCTGTCCTTTTCAAATATGTGATTGACCTATTAGCCTACTTAAAAACATGTTTCATTTGAATATATGAAAATAAGCAATTTAATTAATGTTTAATTAGATTAACAATTAAAAGAACAATGAGATTAAATATTTGTTTGTGTTGGGTCATAGGGGGTCTGAGGACCATCACATTGGACATAAGAGTGACCACACAAGTGACAAAGAGACACCACATATTAAACTAAAACTTTAAAGCATTTGATATATAGATCTTCTCTTCTATAAAATGTTCAATATTTACTTTTCTATCCCGATGTGATGTGAGACTCGTACTCACACTTAATATACCAGTTGTTTACATTTGACTTATTCAAACTTACTTATTAGCATAAATTTTGTAAAATTTATGAAAACAACTTATAAAAATTTTATATCAAATCTTAAATCTTCCTCATACATGTCATAACCAAATGAAAATAACTGCATTTTATTTGTGACAAAAGTGTTTCTTATACATTTTTGTTAACAATGAAGGCTGAACAATACATATTGTTACAAGTTAACACAAGTATCATCAACGTGGAAATTGACAATAAGAAGAAAAACTAAAGTATAAGGTTAATCCTCATGTGTAATTTTTTCTATATTGTACTATAGAAAGGGACGTGTGGCACATATTGGACCAACCAGAGTCCAATTTCTGACAAGACAAACAATAGAGAATCTTATGCCAACTTTATAACAAAAAAATGGTTGATTTCTGTTACATATTCTCCAACTTTTATTTATATATATAACACTTGTTGTCTTGAAACATAGAGGTATTGGTTCTGCCTCTTGGAATTCCAAACTGATCATAATCACCAAAGTACGCTAACCCTTTTGATTTTGCTATCTTCAGCTTCATAAAATCTAATTCATTTGTTATGGTCTTTTTGTTGTGCTAAAGAGATGGTTAACGTATTTTTAACTTATGATCATTGATTAGTATACATATTAATAAATATTGTGTTGATTTTGTTATGGTGTGTGAGGGTGGAGATGAAACTGAGGTCATTTTTTGGTTTTTTTGATTGGTTGCAGTTTGTGGATTGGAGAAGAGTGAAAGTGAAGCCATTTGTGAGTAACTCGAGAACATTCGGGTTGCAGCGATTAATAGATAATTCGATACAAATGCCTTTGAATGTGTTTCAAGATAAAGATGGATTGCCGAGGATTGTATTGACTGATCCAAATGGTTCTTCAGCTGAGGTTGGTTGGTTTGTTTCTCTTTTGCTAATTAAGTGATTATAGCATAATCATTTATCATATAAGTGTTTTTATATGCTATGGTTTCATTCAGGTGCTTCTCTATGGAGGCCAGATTGTTTCTTGGAAGAATCAAAGGAAAGAAGAACTGCTTTTTATGAGTAGTAAGGTAAAAAACAAATAGAATCGGATTCTAAATTAGATCGAAGATTGTTCTATTCGATGATCGAACTCGTGTGTTTGTTAATATCATTTGAGAAAACTTTTGTTCATCAGGCTAAATGGAAACAGCTTAAAGCAATCAGAGGAGGTATATCAGCTTGCTTTGCAATGGTAAGTACTTTCTTTCATCATATTTACAATATATAGTTGAGACGGATATGGGGCGTGACATGATGCTGATACTGATACATGGATACTAGTAATATTTCGAGGAAATAGTAGTTGAATCTAGTTATATGCATCGGTGTCGGACACTAACACGAGTTTTTGATATTCTAGTACAATTTTGTGTTGCAGTTTGGTGAAGTTGGTTCACTTGAGCAACATGGAATGACAAGAAACAGAATGTGGTCATTGGATAGAGATCCTTCACCGTTACCTCCAATAGACAATCATTCATCTGTGGATTTGATATTAAAGTCAACAGGAATTGACTTAAAGAAACCACATAGGTATTTATGATCATATGTAGCATCGATATTTTATGTGTCTGGTGTCTGACTCATGTCAATATCGGACACTAACACAACACTGACATTTGTAACTACATTAAATTTTGAGTGTTTGCGTGTTAATGCCGTGTTTGGATTGTGCAGTTTCGAGTTGAGGCTTCGGATATCTCTGAGTGCTGGCAAGCTCATTCTGATTCCTAGAGTCAGAAACACAGACAACAAACCATTTTCTTTTGCATTTTCACTATGCAACTACTTATCTGTATCAGATATAAGGTATGCGCTTTACTTACTTTTTATGACCAAAATGACCAAAAAAGTTAATCAAGATGAACAAAATTCTGCAGTGAAGTTCGTATTGAGGGATTGGAGACACTTGATTATTTTGATAATCTGGTGAACAGATCAAGGTTCACAGAACAGGCTGATGCAATTACATTTGATGGAGAGGTAGGAATCATAAAACATCACTTTTCTTTGATCATAAGACAGTTTCAACTACACTCTACCTTTCCTTACGAGAGTTTCGTTGTTTTGGTTCTCTCGTAGACGGACAGGGTATACTTGAGCAGCCCGAATAAGGTTGCCATAATAGATCATGAGAAGAAAAGAACCATTGTACTCCAAAAGAAAGCATTTCCAGATGCGGGTAATTACTACATATAGATACATTTGATATATTCAAATAACAGTGTTTCTGATTTCTCAATTTGTGATGAAACTGCAGTGGTATGGAATCCATGGAATAAAAAGGCCAAGGCTCTACCCGATTTGGGAGATGAAGATTACAAGATGATGTTATGTGTGAACTCAGCAGCTATTGATACTCCTATTCTCTTGAAGCCATGTGAAGAGTGGAAGGGCTATCAAGAACTGTCAACTGTTTCATCAAGCTATTGCAGTGGACAATTGGATCCTCGCAGAGTTCTTTATGGCTTTCATTGATGCAGTCAAATCAATCAAGCTTTATATATTACATTGCTTTTGAGAAAGCAAAAAGGTGTGCATGGAAGTGATGCTGATAGATATATAGCAGCATAACATAAAGCCTTTTTCCACCTTACAATAATTGAGAGAAGCTTACCTTTATGGCATTATGCCATGACAATTACTAAGCAAATTTTTCTGTGTATTTTTTAAGTTCCAGTGAAAAAATTTCAGAGAGTGGAAACTGGATATTTTGTGTATACATACTATTTGTAAATTAGAAAAATAACATGAACTTTTTTCTTTTTTTCTTTCAACGCTTTTTGTTTAGAGAACCTGCCAATTTTGTGGCCCTGTGATCATTATTAACATGTTTCTATCTAAAGAGATTAGACAGAATACAAATGCTTGCTTGAAACAGGTTTTTCTTGCAAATTTGATTGGTTAACATGATAAAGGAGAAAAATAAGAAAGCGAAACATTTTAATCACGCCGGAATATTGTGAACTGTAACCAGCAAGAAACAGGTCCTAAGGAAATCATAATTTAAAATCCAACATGGAATGTATACATTCTCCATAGATTGTGCTAGCTGTACAATTTAACACAAAATGTATAAATTGGAGACAAATGAAAATATATATATCACTCGTCATCGTCTTCATCTTCGAAACCTTCAACAGCCCCAGCATCATCTCCAATGCCTTCAAGTAGTTGGTCAACATCCTCTCCCAACTCCAGCAACCTAGCACTAAGTTTATCGACCTTGCTTTGTTCTTGCCCTAGGCATACCAGTAGATCATTCAGTTCAGCCTCAGTCTCCTTCGAAGCTTCTTCCCTTGCTTCAGCTTTTATTGCCTCTACATCTGGGAGTGTTGAGAGCCCTCCATCCCTCAGTGATTTCACCTCATTTTCCAATTGAAGGTTAGATTGCTCAAGGCTATTGTATGCATCGGATAGACTCAATAGATCAGCTTCCATCTTTCCAGCTAAATTCTGATACATTTTTGCCTCTGATTCAATTTTTGCTTTTTCTGCCTTAAGCGCCTCCAACCTTTTAGATGCTTCTTGGAAATCTCTACGGAGTGTCTCTGTTTGGACTCTGTCGACGCTTCCACTCACTCTTTGTTCAGACTGGAAACTATTACCGGTCTTGGCCAGGTCCTCGGCCAATGTACCATTTCGAAGAACAAGATCCTGAGACGATAAAAAAAAATCACTGAATAATACACATATCAAGAATAGTCAAACCATGTTACATTTGTTGAAGAGCACAAGATCCTACACACTTCTTATTCTTCTAATGGACTCAATACACCACACTCATGGTATAAACCTCAAATAATTAAATATATACTAAGGTATCATCAAAACAAACAAACTTGCTGGGCAAATCAACGAGGACGCAAGTCTATGGCAATACATCATAGTAACTAACAACACTTCACAAGAATGCTCTTTGTTATCTTAGTATGCTACCATTTAAAACCAACTCCAGAATCACACACTAGGCAAATGACTGCAAATCAAAAACCACACAACTAAATGCTCAGAAAATCTATTATTTCCGTTCTCAATTGCTCCCTATGTTCCTTTTTGGTTGTTGTTTTAAGACTATTTACATATACCAAAATATTAAATTTTGTTACTATTGATAGAACTGTTTGTCTCTTTCCTACAATACTCTTAATCATTTACTATTTAACTCTACCTATTTCTCTCCCTACATTAAATAGTCAAGGGTTATTGACAAAACAATAGTTAATGTTGCATTGAAATTTCAAAACGACATGTAAATAAGACGAACAATTTTCTACAAAATCAACAACCAAAAAGGAATAGAGTATACAAAAAGGTAGACGGACTGAAAGGAACAGATTCATGACTTATTCGTGTATACATTTTAAGAGGCATTAACAAATACAAATAATACCTGTATCTCAGAGTGCTGATTCTCAACAAAAGCTTTCAACCGCTTTATATATTCACCATCACTTTCACCACTCTTCTGCTCTATTTCTGACGGTACTACCGCAACCTTAGTTTTTGGATGACTATAAACCTCCACAATCTGTTCTCTAATATTTGCTTCCAGCTTTTTGACAAAACTCACAAAGTAAGAATCCAAGATTGAAGCAAGAATCGGATGATCCGTATTTTTCTTTTCTGACAAATCATTCTCATCTACATCTTGAATATCTGCCATACTAGCTGCTGAAGATCTAGAGAATGATCTGTGTGTGAGTGATGACTCCGCGTTAGCGAAAACAAAACTCTTATGCATCTCCTCAAATTTTAAGAAGTACGAACTAAGCCCTATTTTCTGACTTATTAAATCAACAATTGCAAATGCATCTTTTCCACTATCAGTGGAATTGTTATAGATCATACATTCACCCAACACAACTGCTGCAAATCCCCTTATACACACTGTTTCTGACAGATTTGATACTAGCTCAAGAAGATAGGTAAGGTGGGGCCAGGCATTTAGGAAGCAGTGCACCGCATTGTGGCAATCTGCTAGCCAGGTAACCAGTAATTTCAAAATAACAGCTTGAACATATGAATTTCCTGATGTATTATTAGACTTTCCATCTTCAGATTTCATTGAAGAGGCAAGGGCTAAATATTTCACCATTCGATGCATTAGAGGTTCGGGAGCTCCTAAAGATTGCATGGGTGCCTCAATTTCAATTTGCAAAACCTGAAACATCTCTCATAAGATTTCGGAGCACCTAAATTTCTGTTTTTCCTTTTCTAAATCTTATGATTCATACTATCATCAAGCATAAATTTGTGAAGAAAAAAAATGTCTAGTGAAAAGAAACCAAAAACAGGTCAACATTGATGTGGCATGGGCACATGGCTAACAGCATAAGGGAGTGAGCCAATTTCTTTTTCTTTTCACTTGGAGTAAAAGCTTAAATTGGATATGAAATACCCATATAGTAGAATGCCTTTCTATAGAAGAAATCTATAGTTTATAAAATTATCATGTTATAATTTAAGATGAATTCACTGATTTTTATATGGTCAAAAATTTAGTCATAAAACAAATTAATCAGAATGTATTATGTAGTCCCTGTATCTGCTAAAACTGGTTGTAAAATAAAGCTAAAAAATACAATGAAGCAGGGAATTTATTTGCATACCCTTTCCTTGCATGGGAGATTGTCCTTCAATATATGTGATAGAACACTAGCAGCTCTACTACAAGTCTACATATTTAACATAACGTTAGTCAGATAATCCATTTTACAGGTAAAATATAAATTAAAAAATTTTTTAAAAAAAAAGAAAAGAAAAAGATGTGTTCATTAGAATTTTACACTCAACAGTTCCACTGTGATTAGTTTGCCATATAAATCTGAAATGTATATAAAGAAGTATCCCATACCTCAAGATCACCATCGTTTTCACCCAAAGTAAGACCGTGTAATAGCATGCTGAAAGATAAACAAATGATAAAATTAAAAGTGATTGAAGGTAGCATATCAACCCAACTGTTAAAATTTAGGAAACAGACAAACAAGATGTTGTTGTATTAATAAGTGTGACATTAAAGCACCACAAACAGAACAAACCTTCCAAAAGACATATTAACATCCTCCTCATGGAATGAATGATTCACGGAATATGGTTGTGGAATTAGAGTAGAAGCTAGCATTGCTTGGCCATCAGCATTTTTCTGATTTAGATAAGGTTAATCAAAAATGGAATAAATCCATTAAAAAAAGCAGAAATGAAACATATGTAGTCAAAAGCATGTATGCAACAATAATCAAATTTATTAGCTCTTCGATTATTTGATATGTATGATAATGAGGAATGCTTTTAAAAACAACTCAAGATAAAGAAATATGCATAACCAACCTCACAAAAGTTTTTGAAAACATAATCAGCTGCAATGAACTCTTGCATGCTAGATGACCTCAAAATTATTCGAAGTATAGAATTCAGAGCAGGTTCGACTTGTTGCTCCTCTCCAAGAACTTTGCTAGCAAGAAGATCAAGATTCTTCGAATCTCCAACAATCAAGTCCCCAATACATTTCAATGCCTAATAAGATAGAATTTAACAGCATCAAATTGAAAACCGCTCCATACTTCATAGTAATTGAAAATTTTCATACAAACTAGACACTCCAGAACAAACAAAAATTTAGATCGACGGCGATGGCATAGAACAAAAATGAGGATGTTGCATTGGAGGTATGGTGAGACTATAAGGGATAAGATTAGAAATGACATTAATATAGAGATGGTAGAAAATAGTCTTAGGATGTTTGGGTATGTAGAGAGAAGACCTGTAGATTCCGTTGTAAGCTAGAGGTAGAGGAAGACTTGGAAAAACTAAAAGAGAAACTTTTAAGAAAGATCTCGAGATTAACAAATTGGATAGAAATATGGTCTTGGATAGAACATTATGGCGTAATTTGATCCATGTAGCCTACCCCACTTAGTGGGATAAGTCTTGGTTGTTGTTGTTGTTGATAGTGTAGAATAGAAACTAGGAAAGGCATACAACTATAACCAAAAAGTAAAAATGCTCTTTTGAAATGGAAATAAAGCTAAGGTAAATTGGGAGGCATCGACTATTTTATAACCCAAGCAAACTCCAAGTTCCACCAATTAATCAACAAGACTTGTTATTGACAAAAATGTATACAAGTATTTAGAACAACAGATACTATCACTCGGATGCATGGACATCGCTCTGTCATTAGCTAAAAGGCTAAACATCAAACAGAACAGCAATATCAAACATAACAGCAATATACAACCATGTCTAGATGTCATTTGTAATGTAAGGAATGAAATATTTATGATAGCAATGTAATCAAGAAAGGAAAGGTTATTTCTTTCCATACACATTGTAATAAGTAATAACATGAGTTTGTTGCACAGATTTGTCTATATTTAATATTTATAATAATTTATAAGATATGGTTTTAAAAAATGTGAAAAAGATTATCTTATATGTAAATGATATGTTCAGAAATAAAATTTTATTATTGTTTAAAAGCTAATATTATATGAAGTATTTTATAATGAAAAAAATTAATAGGACTTTACATTCAAAATCACAAAGACAGTGTTAAACTAAATCTATAATGAACATATAAGATCAAATAATTAATTAAACAATATTTATATTTAGAGCTGATGTATCTATACATTGTGAGAGGAGAGTTATCTTACCGCACAGCGAACCGCAACGGGTACCCATTGGCTTTCAACACCTAATATCAACAAACTGTCCAGTACTTTTTTCTACACCCAATTCCACAAAACATAAGTATTAGATCACCATAACCAGATTGTTATTTAGAGCAATCATCATAATAAGACTGAGATTTTCACAAACCTGAACCAGAGCTGTCTTATTTTTCTGTTTATTAGCATCTTTCCCAGGATCGGCATCAGAACCTCCTTTTAGTAACAATTTAATGGTTTCTAATGCACTGAGTAGATTGATTGTCTACTGGCATGGTGTTTATAACAAGAGTCAGCTATAAAGGTTAACTAACAGCATAAAGTTAAAGTAAACAAAATTTAAAGAATCCTACCTTTTGTTGAGTAAAGGAGTAAGAACTTCCCCTCAGCTTCAAAATCAATATCAATGGATCAAGTCCTATAGTCTCTCTGAGTAGTACCTGAACCATGCATAGCTTAAATCAGTATCAATCAGGTATAAAATAAATCAACACGACAGAGTCAACAAACCTGATTGGATGCATTGCTACGAATCAAATTGTTTAACAATTCAAGGCAGTCCTGAAAAGTTACCAAAGAATTATTGAGACCAAAAGATATATAAAAGCAATTTGAATAAGCACTGTGATAGAGTAGCCATGCCTCACCTGCACGACTACACCACCATCAGAATTTCCCTCCTCCTTTATGATACTGAATATCTTGTCATAAGCACCTTCAAAGACAATAATCTTTTGGATCTCCTGTAACCGTTAAATTTATTTAGATTGCATAATTTCACTGTAGTATGAAAGAAAAAAAGTTTAAAAAGGTGTAGTGTGGGATAACATTTCTTTTAGAGCAAAAGGTTACCTCGGCTTCACGGGTCAGGTGAGTAAGAAGCAATAATGCCTCATTCCTTATCACCTGAAAGGTAAACCATGATCAATTTTCCATTACCAATTACAGCCAACAATCAACAAGTAATTATGATTGGAATGTTTTTAACAACTATACTTTTTATAGTAGACATGACAGGATATTAATTATGTTTGAAAAAGTTGAGATTATTAGAAAGTTTTCAAGTCTTGAACCTCACGATCCATAAGCATGTCCATTAGTCGAGTTATGCCACGGGGGATAGTCAATATAGTTTCCTGTAACCTGAAGAAGAAGTCAGGTAAGGTTCTTTAAAAGAAATATGATTTAACAATTTCATGAATCAAACTACCACGGAAGCTATTAAAAATACCTCTGTCGAGAATTAGTGAGAAGGGCGGTCAATATTTGCAGAGTATAATATCGTACATAAAAATCATCCTCTTCCTGTCAAAGTATCCCAAAAGAAAAGATGACTAAGAAACTTCATGGTTTATATGCATAACCCTAAAAGGTCAAGGAAACTTTTAATGATATAATTGAGATTAAATCCCATGATTTTGGTAAAGTAATTCTTACCAACAAACTTAGAAGAAGTGGGATACTTTCTTCTTCTCTGGAAAGTAAATCAGTATTCATCAAATCTGGCTGAACTTCATTACCTGATCCTTTTGCATGATTAATAGGAGTTAATGCACTCACAAGAGTTTCCAAGGCACCGCGAACCTGCATGGATGTAATTTTTAATTAACATGCGACTGCGATTTGTTAAAGTGAAAGAAAATAGGAGTAAATGAATTGTTTTAATTCAATAACTGCAAACAAAAAAAAAACATCACAGTCTAACTGATCCAGTGTCCACCAACAAAGGAGATTAGCAACGCCAACACATGATACCCCAACACAGTAGGTTGATGGTTGGAGTGAGACAGGAGACCACTGATTAAGGTGTACATGCTTTGTAATATCTCTGTCTTAACCCTATTCTTTTACCCTGATGGTTACAGGATTTGGAATCTAGGGATTCAATCAATAAATTTTATTTCTTTGCCTATTTCTCATCCAATTTCTTTAAGAGCGCTGCTAGTGATCTACAATATCTTTAAGAAATGTTATGTAACATAAATAAAGGCTGTTGCTTATTATAGAACTCATGCATGGTTAACAAACAAATTTTAGAACATAGAAGGTCGGCAATTAAGTTAACTGAAGAACCTCAACCCAAATACTGAAAGATGAAATTCCTTTACACGATAGTTGAGTAATCAATCTTTTTTTTTTATTAAATATGTGATGCGGTGTCACTAGAGTCCCTGAATGTATTGAAATTACAAAAGTATAAATGTGTGTAATAGCATCTTCTATTAGTAATTTCATGAGCCAAACAAACTAACGGACGATATATTCAAGGACTAACTAACTAACAAAATACACATTTGAGAATCAAACAAAGAAAGGAAAGACATATTTGGGAATGCTTTGTAATTGTTAAGAAATGTGGTTCGGTCTAACTTATCCTTACAAAACCGGCTTGTAGGGTGAAAATTGCACCCACTTATAAGGACGTGTTCAGACCATATATTGTTCGATGTGGAACTCTTGACACACACCCTCACGCCCAGGACTGGACATGGGTGGCCCGATAGCGGAAACTTGATTGCAGGATGCTCACCGGATCTTAAACATGGCTTTGATACCATGTTAAGAAATGTGGTTAAACCTAACTCATCCTTACAAAACCGGCTTGCAGGGTGAGGATTGCCCCCACTTATAAGGACATGTTTGGGCCATACATTGTCCGATGTGAGACTCTTGACATTAATTTTGATAGTTGATGCATTCAGACACTATTGACAGCGTCTAGCATATTCAAGAACCCGAATTGTTATTTACTCATGATAAATATAAATTAAGGACTGTATACGAGTCTAGACTAAGCAAGGCGAACTACAATATGAATCTAATAATCAACCTGTTGAAAAACAATATCACATACTTAACCTAAGTTATTTTCCTCTTTTCATTTATTGTCTTAACAACAACTAAAATAACGATGTGGTTCCTATAGGACACAAAGAAACATGAAAAACAAAAGAAAGAAAAAATAGACAGTAAACATAACAGGGAAGAATGTTTTGTCACCATTTCAACATCATGACGTTCTTCCTTCAACACACCTAACATTATAGGAAGGCCTGAAAAAGGTGCAAGAAACACATTCCATAAGACGAGGAAAAAAACAAAACCAAAACAATTCGTTTGAGAGAAAAGGATACACTCATACACATACCCATTGCCCCAAATGCTAACTGGAAAGCTTTATTTTCCGAGACAACAGCCTGAAGCTCAGTAATCGCATTTCTCCTATCATCGGGTAGTTTACCGTTGTTTATTCGATCAAGCAAACGCTCAACATACCTAACATTGACAAGATTTATAGCAATAAGTAAAGCTTCCCAAAAAATCAAAAAAAAAAAATCAAAAATCAAAAATCAAAACTTTACCTATCTTCATTTGAAGAATTCTCGTTACCAAAAACAAGCCCAACAACACCCTGTGAAAAAAAGTTAATACATTAATTAAATTAATTTCAAAACGTGATTAATGAATAATTAGCCTAATCTAGTTGTGATCACTGAAATTAATACAATGCAGTGAGTCAAGAAATTTTACAAAATTAATTTGAAGAGAGTGGTTAGGGTGGAATTGTTACCTTGTAACCGGACATTAAATCCATTTTCATAGCTCAGAGATTTGTTGAAGGAGAAAAAATCGAAGCGAATCTGATCGGAATAGGTGATGATGGAGATGTATTGATGATTGAGGAATCGGGAAAGTGGTGATTGGGATTTTGTTTTGAGCTTGGAATCAGAAGGAGGAGGTTTTTCTGTGTTGTTTATTTTCGTTGTTGAAGATTTGTTAAGTTAGTCACGTCACTCTGTTGTTTGACAGATGGTTTAGACTTTAGATTTCGAGATTGGGCCTTTTCTATCTAATAGGCCCATGGGCCTCACCTCTTAAAAGGCGAAAATTGTACTTTGTACCCTCACTATTAATCTTATATCCCTACAATTTTGTAAAAATGTCACTTTTACCTTTAATATAATTTAATTATTTTACCTTTTCACTTTTACCATTCGTGAAAAAGTAAAAAATTAACAGTCCAAAAAACTCATCCGAAACACAATTCGGAACACTTTCAGTAAGTATTCTGGTTTGTTAAAATACAAACCGGAACAGTTTAATTATATATTCTGGATTTCACAAAAAATATTCCAGAACAGTTTGTATAAGTGTTCTGGTATAAATGACAAATGGTAAAACAAATCGGAACACATACGAAAAGAGTTTCGGAATTTTGGGATATAAACCGGAACACTTTGCAAATGTGTTCCGGTTTGTAAGATGTGCGAACCGGAACACTTTGTACATGTGTTTCGGTTTGTCAAGACTGTAAACCGGAACAGTTTTCTGAAGGGTTCCGGAACGCGTTTTTGAAAGAAAAAAAATTCAGATATGGAAATTTCAGTCCCAGTTTGCCAAAAAAATGAGTCATCCATAGATACGACAGATGTATTCACTACAACACAAACATTCGTTACACGAGAAGATGTTACTAGCTGGATCAAAGAAGTTGGATTAAGAAATAAAATCATTGTTATTATCAAGCGTTCGGACACTGAAACTGGCAAGAGAGGAAGGAGGAACAAGATAATTTTTGGGTGTGATAAAGGGGGAAAATACAAGGATAAAAGTGGAACTCATAGTGCAACTAAGAGATGTGGATGCCCGTTCAAAATTAGATCAACTCCGTCAAAAGATGGGTTTGGATGGAAGGTAGATGTAAAGTGTGAAGTTCATAATCATGGATTACCTAATAGGCTTGAAGGTCATGTGTTTGTTGGCAGGTTGACCTCAAATGAAAAATAACATGTTTTTTATTTAACAAAGAGACATGTTCCTCCTAGACACATCTTGACTTCGCTGCAAGAGAGGAATCCTGAAAATATCACTCGGATCATTCAAATATATAAGCAGGAGAGTGTGATACAAAAAGAGATAAGGGGTCCAAGAACTGAGATACAACATTTGCTAAAGCTAATTGAGGATGTAGGGTATGTCTACTGGAGTAGAAAAAAAGATGGTTCAGATATTGTGAGAGATATTTTTTGGGCGTATCCAGACACTATCAAGTTGCTGAATATTTTTCCCATTGTCTTAGTTATGGATAGCACATATAAGACAAATAAATATAGGCAACCTCTCTTTAAAATTGTTGGCATGACATCGACCGAGTTGACTTTTGTTGTTGAATTTGCTTATATGGAGTCTTAGCATACAGATAGTTTTTGTTGGGTCTTAGAGAAGCTGAAGGAATTATTTGTGCAGAAATATTTGCATCCAAAAGTGATTTTGACTGATATAGATCTAGAATTGATGAAAGCGGTGGAAATTGTGTTCCCTACTGCACAAAATTTGCTATGTCGTTTTCATATTAACAAAAATGTTGGGATGTGATGCAAGCAATATATGGTGAAAGAAATGCAAGAGACCATTGACACATTATGGGAGAAAGTTGTATGGGCTAGTGATGAGGTTGAGTATGCTCAAAAGTTGGAACAACTTGAGCAAGCATGTTTTAATTGTGCGGACTTTATTGATTATGTGAAAGACACATGGTTGATTCCACATAGACATAGATTCGTTGGAGCATGGATTGATCGAGTACTTCATTTGGGCAACACCACGACTAACCGGTATGTATTTTATTTTATTGTTTTTATTATTTTTTATATATATTATGCATTAATATTTACAATGTTTTTATATATATTACACATTAATATTTCTATATATATTACGCATTAATATTTTTTATATGTATTATGCATTAATATTTACCTATTTTTACCATGTTATATATTTGTTATGCATTCATTTTTAGTGTTGAATTCGCTCATTGGAAGCTAAAACAGATGTTGGGAAATAGTCTAGGTGACATGGTCAAATGTTGGGAAGCTATGAACAACAACCTGAGGATACAAATAGGCAACATTTGTGCTTCGTTTCAAAAAAGTTTTTATGAAGTTGAGCATGCACATGTTAGTCCATTGTATGGAAACCTGCGTAGTTTTGTTTCTAGAGCTGCTTTGAGACGCATTGCACAAGAGTTAAAGAGAGTTAATTATGTTGGAACTTCTAGAGAAATATGTAGGTGTACTCATAGAACAAATTATGGGTTAACTTGTGCTTGTGAGTTAGTTAGATATGTGCTTAGTGGTGTACCTATACCTATTGAGAGTGTTCATGATCATTGGAGGAAGTTAAGTATGGAAGGTGAGTTGCAGGCATAAGGAGAAGATGGATCGGAGATTGACATGAATAATGTAATGGAAGAAATATGGAGAAAGTATAGATCATCAGATGTTGTTGGGAAAAGAGCATTAAAAAGCAGGTGTAGTGAAATTGCTTACCCCGCAACAACTTCCTTATGTCCACCACCTAAGAAAATAAAAACCAAGGGAGGAGTCGAGAAGAAAGGGAAAAAACTAGTTGGGTATGATGTTTACAGGGACCCTTCATAGCATGAGTATGTCGAACAAGCATCTCAAACTTCACAAAAGCTGTCTTAGAAATCACAATCAAAGAGGGAATCAAAATCAAAAAAACCTGCACAACAAGACTACACTCTTCAGTTTCCAAGTCATATCAGGTCATATATATTTATTATGCATTAATATTCATAGTGTTAATTATTTTAGGTTTATTTTTATATTATGTATGTATAATGCACTGATATTTATAATGTTAATTTCTTAGATCATATCTTCAGGAGATTGTGGATGTTGAATCAGATGGTAATTGTGGATTTAGAGTCATTGCATCGTTGCATGGGTATAGTCAGGATGGTTGGGCAATGGTTCGTCGAGAGTTGGACATGGAAATAAGGGACAAGAGAGTTTGTATGAGAAGTTATTCAGAGATAGACTATCAGAAGTGAGAAGCGGGTTGATGATACAGTCCACTGGTAGACAGCCAGAGGAGAAATGATTGACACTACCAGACATGGGTTACTTGATAGCGAACCGCTATATTGTCATTCTTGTTCGTTTAGGCAATCCCTGCTTGACATTTTTCCCTTTGACATCATCACCTTCACATAATCCTACTATTTAGTGTATAGGTTTAGTCAACGGTAACCATTGAGTTCAGGTAATAATTTATATACCCGATAATAGTATTTTCAATTATTATTTATTATACAAGCAACTGCATGGATGGTATCATTAGCTGGACGTTTGCAACTATGGCTACATCTTTCGCCAGTTTTACCTTCTTATATTCGCTTAGCATAAGCTTATCATAAAATTATATTTTGTGTAATGTAGAACTAAATTATTATGAAATGTAGCAAAGCATTACAACAATGCACCGATGTAATTTTTATTCATCCAAATATTTGAATGAATCCAATGATAAATTAATGATAGCATACACTAAAGAGAAATAACGCATAAATCCAATGATAACATATATCATAAAAATAAGTCATATAAATATTTGAAGACAAAGACAAATATTTAAAGAGTTACTAAAAATTACATAAATCATAAAATCACTCTTCATTACATAAATGCAACACGGCAAATAAATCCGCAAAGTGCGGATCATCCTCTTCAGTAGCAAACTTTTGTAGGTGACGATGAATGAATACGGAGGTACGAGCCAACTTAGGATCGGATGACCCTGCTGCAAACTGAGGAACTGTCACCTATCTTGGTTCATCAACCGGCGGTGGTACCAATCAAGGGTGTGACACCCGATAATACCAGTTCAAATAATTTTCCACAGTCTCAGAGAGAAATGTGACAGTTGTTGTGTGACCAACTACATCTACAACACTCTGGTCGTAACCAATCCAGTTAGCATCCACATCCGCCTCAATAATATTAGTGGGTGGACGTGGTATATACTGAATAAGACCAAACTAACGTAAACATCTGTCAGCCAAATATAAAACATAGGTACCTCCCCAAAAAAGTCCTCCTCTGAAATAAGTAAGCTTGTTGAATGGACGAAACTGCCTATGATCCTTTAATGGACGCCACACCACGTCCATCGGTGTCAATCTATCGAGGATAACTCGCAATGCATCCACCTTCAATGCTCCCTACTTGTAGGCCCATCTCATTGCTCTCGGTATTCCAACGTTCTCACTTGGATGCCAGTTTTCCACTACTCTTCCAATTCCAGGAAAATACTCATGGATCCAACACTGTGTCAATAAAAATTATAAATAACATTTTAGTAATATTTTTTACGTTACTAAACAATTAATAAGAATTAAAAATTATCTAAACAATTAATAATAACATAAATAATAAATGAATTACCTGAAGAAGAGTCGGATAACCAGCAAGTTGTTTGGTGCCAAACACACATGCATCTCCAAGTGAATCATAAAGTGTCACCAATGCAGCTGCCCCCCAACTGTATCTTCCAACACCCTCCAACTCCGTAAAAAGAGATATATATTTTGCTTCGACAAGCGTAAACGTCTTGTCGACAAAAATGGTACAACCTACTAACATCATCAGGTACGCCCTGGTCGCATATGCCCAATTATTAACAGCTCTATGGGCAACAAATATATCATACAACCATTCCAACTTATAGTAGGCACCTCTGTTGCCACGAACTTGAGTCATGACTTCTCTACGTGACACTCCTAAATATGTCACAGCAAGCTCAACAGCAGCATCTTCAGAAACATGTTGGGGAGTCCAGAAAATACCTTTAATAGGGAGGTGAAGAATACAAGATATGTCATCGAGAGTAATCGTCATCTCACCAAATGGCATGTGAAATGACGATGTCTCAAAATGCCATCTCTCTACAAATGCAGTGATCAAATTCGGGTCTATCTTTGTCATACTGGATCTTTGCAAATGTGCAAGACCCGAATTTGTCACCCACCTTTCTATCTCTCTAGGGAGTTGTAGGAGAACCCATTTCTTGAGTTTTTGACCGTGTGCAGCATATTTTAATTGTTTTTTAGGTCCTCTTTCCTGGAAAAAAATGTTGAAAAAAATGTAACATATTAATAAATTATGACAAAAATTAAATTAATTCATTTCACATTAAATTTTCATTTACCTACCTCTCCATACCACAAGTGTCGAGCACAGTGTTGCTCGTATCTAACTAATAGAGATAAATTTGATGGTCCACCCGAGAACTCCCTAGGCTCCTCCAGAGGATGTGACCCGGATCTAGATGCACTGTCGTTTCTACGAGGGAGGCGTCCGTCAGGGCCTAATCTTTGAGGCATTCTGAAAAAAATTATAACCTAAAAAATATTTTTTTAAAACTGAAAACAGGCCAAACCAGAACACTTGTGGAGAGTGTTTCGGAATGTATTTCGGAATGCAGTTTCCCAATCCGGAACACTTTTACAAACTGTTCTGGTGCGTCCTTTGCAAACTGGAACACTTTCTAAAAGTGTTCTGAATAAGTTACAACAAATCACCAAAACCGGAACACTTTCTAAAAGTGTTCCAATTCATATTTTTTTCCGGAATACTTGAACTGTTTCGGTTTATATTTTTGTAAACGAAAGACTTTAGAGAACTGTTCTGGAATGCAATCTAGTGAGAGAGAATTCGGAACACTTTTGAAACGAAATGTGAAAAGTGAATTTTTTTTAAATCTTATACTATTTATATGAGGGTATTTTAGTCCAAAAAGTATTGTAGTGGGGGTACAAGTTTAAAAGTGGGGGTACAAAGTACAGTTTTCCTTAAAGACGTATCTATTATAAATATAATAAAGAAAATTTTACCCTATACCCCTACATTTATTCCCCAACCCCTACAATTTTGATATTTTGACGAAATCACCCTTGTATAAATATTAATCACATAATTTTTTTTACTTTTATTATTTTCACTTCTGTAAAACGAGAGAAAGAGAGTTTTTTTGACAAACCGGAGAACCCAACAAGCCCACATCCGGTTCTTTATTTTACAATCCGGAGGACACAAGAGTAAGTTTTCCGGTTTGGCATAAATGAAATTATACAAACCGGATAACACGTTAGGAGGTTATCCGGTGTGCTTTTGAAAATTTTAAAACACCCCGGAACTAACATTAAGGGGTTATCCGGTTTGCTTTGGAAAAACTCTGAAGCTAACGTTATGGGGTTATCCAGTTTGCTTCCAATCACCCATGATAACCATTTCTTGGATTATCCGGTTTATTCTTCGTATTTGGGTTATTTTTGACCCTTTTTTTTCTTCTTGGTTCGCAGACAGCACGACGGTAATAATATGCGTAGAAGAATAGAGGAACGACAACGTTGCCGTGAAGCGGACGATGCAAAGGGACATCAGTCGCCTGCATGGGATCAGGTGCATCCACCTTTTCCAGGAGGACCCACCGATACTTCTCTTTTAGTCAGATATGATGGTCACGTTGCTCGTCATCTCTGGTTTGGCGAGGTAAGTTAATCGTTATCATTTCATTTTGAATAGTTTTTATTTGTGAAAATTTATATATTTTATCACATGTTTGGTATAAATTATTTTCAGGAGAGACATCCTAAAAAAGAGTTAAAGGCTGTTGCACATGGCAGCAAATTGATCGGTTGGGTTCCACACATGCTCCCTCCTATTATAGAGAACTGGTTGTTGAATTCTGGTATATCCTTTCTTCAAAGAACTAGTTTGTCGAGGATTGACCAACATCTAGTATCGGCATTTGTAGAGCGATGGCATCTTGAAACATCGTCATTTCACATGCCATTTGGTAAGATGACCATTACTTTAGACGATGTTTCATGTCTTCTCCACGTGCCGATTAGGGGTGACTTGGTTGACCCTACAGAAGGGTTCACTGATAATGATGCTATTAGATTAGCTATTGATCTTATGGGAGTTTCGTTGGAGGAGATTGCTGAGGAGGTCCAATTTTATAGAGGTCCTTACTACAAATTGGATTGGTTAAAGATTATTTTTGAGCGTCGGCAGGCTGCTAACAGGTTTGATTGTGCTACCAGAGCGTACATGATGTTGTTATTGGGTTGCACCATTCTGACAGATAAGACCTTTACTCTGGTGGAGGCAAAGTAGTTATCACTATTTAGGGATTTGGATGGATGTGGTAGATACTGTTGGGGAGCTGCGGCACTGGTTAATCTTTACCGTTATTTAGGTGATACTTCTTTCTATTCTTGTAAATAGTTGGGTGGATATGCCTCTCTATTACAATATATATATATATATATATATATATATATATATTATCTTTAGTTATTTATGAATTTTATTTATATTATTCATGGTGTGTAATAGTGTTGGATCCACGAGTATTTTCCCTCTATTGAGAAAAGAGGTCTATCTGGGATTTGTGGTGTAGGTAGTCCACTTTCGAGGGCGATGAAGTGGTGTTACAGGAAATCCACTACAAAGGTCGATCAGCATAGGATGCATTTAGATGCATTGACACCGGGTGATGTCATTTGGCGTCCTTTTGATGATCACCGACATATACGTCCATTTGATGATATATGTCTATACAAGGGTGGTCTGAAATGGTATGGTACAATAATGCTATATCTACCCGACAAATGTTTGTGTTAGTTTGGATACAGACAGTACATACCCTACCATCCTCCTGTTGTTGAGTCTATTAATGTGGATGTAGACTGGTTAAGTTATGTTCAGGGGGTTTTGGATGTTATTTGTGATGCAGTTTTTGCTATCCGACCATATGATGTAGTTGCTGAGTATCTGGGTTGGTATTATATGGTGTCACATCCTCGATTGGTAGCACCGCCATAAAATGAGGTGAGAGATCCCTGCTGTTTATGCCGAGGATCGAAGATGAGAGGTTAGCATACATATCAGGTGAGCTTCATCGCTACTTGCAGCGTCACGGTGCAAATGAGGAGGACGATGAGTTCATTGAGATTTTTTTATCATTACGTGTAGTTCAGGGCGGACCACTACCTCAGGGAGGACCGATACCTTATCCATCTCCATGATTTGCCTTGTTTATTTTTTTTTTTTAGACTTATATTGTATTTTGTGACATGTATTATCCCATGACTTATGTATTTCTGTCAGACTTATCTATTGTTTTGTGCACTCTTTTAATATTTCTACTTTCCACAATCCTAAATATAAAAGTTAAAATAAAATCTAAAATATAGCATGAAAGATATATGTCAACTTAATCCAAAATCTACCATGAAAGTCATATGTCAAATGAACACAAAACAAAGACATCTGAATCCAAAATCTAGCATGAAAGTCATATGTCAAATGAATACAAAACAAAACAAAGACATAACAATTATAGTTTAATAATATGTGGCACTACTACAGGTGTAAGACGTTGCCAATGTTGTAGTCGTCCGCCAAATCCTATCATCCAAGAAGTCGCCTCTTTTGTGCGGAATTGTCTCCAAGCCAATGTGACGGGTGGTAACGGAAAGCCTTCGTTCATGTTTACCTGGTTATAAGTAATTGAATAAATAAATAAATAAGTATATGCGTAATAAAACAAATAAGTAAAATAAGTATATATGTAACTTAAAAAATAAGTATATGCGTAACTTAAAAAATAATTACCTGTACCCAATGATTTCCATCTATAAATTCAATGCAGTAAATGGACACATTAGGCGAATGCGAAGTCGTCACAGGAAAGAACATTAAAGAAGGAAAAGCCAAAGAGACAACAATGACATTATACTGATTAGCTATTACATAAGCCATTTTAGATAATGTCATCCATTTCTCTGGTGGTTGAGGACCTAACTTTGATATCATCAACGAATCTCCCACTATCAAAAAACGAGTTCCAAATAACTTTTCATACAACTTGCTTCTAGGACCTTTAAGTTCATTATCCAAATCACGAAGAATAATTGACCATCCATCTGATCCATAACCATGAAACAATGCAATGACTCTAAACCCACAATTTCCAACCTTCATCACATCAACAATGTCATCAACAAATGGTCTAATATGTGCTAGAAATTGTGTAATAAATTTACTACATGATTTCTTCTCAGAGGTTTGGGATAATTATGAACATACCCTCTTTGAATACTTTTGGGAGCTCGAGTGCGCTCGATCAACATACTCATGATATGAAGGATCACGATAAACATCATATCCCGTAGGTCTCTTCCCATTCTTCTTCACTCCTCCCTTGGTTTTTATTTTTTCAGGCGGTGGCAACATTTTTTATGTAGTGGGATAAGCAATTTCACACACCCTACTCTTTAATGCTCTTTTCCCGACAACATCTGATGCCTTGTACTTTTTCCAAATTTCCTCAATTGCATTGGTCATGTACACCTCTGATCCATCATCTACATCTGAAGACACCGGCGGAACCTCCGACATGATAACTGGTATCAAATAGAGTCGCCATCGAATGTCTTTTATCTCACGAGGGAGAAAGGAAACATCGAGTAAACCTGAGGGGAGAAATCACGGTCCTATGGCCAAGAGATCAAGAGAATCTAGGTAAGGGAGTTAGTTACGTGAGGGGAAGAGATTAGCACCCCACACGCCCGTAGTACTCTACGGTATCCACTTTCTATTTCTAGCTAAAGGGTGTGTTATATCTATGCTTAATCGTTATCATGCATGCAAAAGGAAAGAGAAAATAAGAAAACCACGGGGAAAAGAAGGAAGTATTTACAAAGTTTGCTCGATCGAGCCCCGTGACAAGATGCCTACGTATTCCCGCGTGCAATGGGAAAGTCAGAGCGTCGTAGTTCGACTCACTTGTTTTGGTGGGTTTTGTGTTTTTTACTTATGAAAAAGGGTTTAAACACAAAAAGAAAAGAGAACGCGCAAAGGCAAAAAGAGTTGGTGTTGGTTGGTTGTTTTTACCTTGAGAAAGGAATTTAAACCATTATTATGTGTTTTGAGTTTGAAAGGAAAAGAAAACAAGTTTTAGTTTTAGTCACATGCAAAATGAAAAAGAAAACTAGCAAAACAAAAGGGAACTAGCCAAACACTAACCCTAATGTCGTCATGCGAAAGGTTGAACCTATGGTTGAGGATGCGAGGGAATATCTACCTATGTTGACATGCAAAGGATGTGGATCCTAACGTCTAGGCTAAAGAACCAAACCTAACCAAGGGAACCTGCAGGAAAACTAACAAGCAAACACACTTCACAAGTAGAATTGCCCTAAACGGGTCTTTAAATAAACCAGAGGGGTTCCTGAACATGCTCCAACTACGAAAGCCCCATCATGCATCTCTATTCCTACTTCTCATGGAAAAAGAAACCTGTAAAGCCCTACTTCTCATGATATCTAGGAAAGCTGTAAGAGAATGCGGTAAGTGGTGTAGAAACTAACAAACAGATATAGAATCCGAAGAGCACTGCAAGCGGTAGAATTACTCTGGAAAACTTCAAGTACTGCAGCCACGCAATAAGAGTAAACCGGTGAGAATTGTTCAAAGCACCAATACAAGCGAAATACGTGTCAATACGCATCCGAAGTAACAATGCCTGCAAGAACGGGAAGAAGGCAAGCAAAACAAGATAGGAATGGTGTACATGTGGGTGTACAAGCTCAAACAAAATCTGCAAGAAGGGAGTTAGACCCAAAAAGCAAGTAGAAGAAAAGTATGCGAATATCGAAGAAATGAGTCGCATGTGTATGCGACGCATGTCTCTGCATGAAATGAAGCACAAATAGTAGCCAAGCATAGCCAGGGTGACTACTGTTCACCATTAGAATCGAGAAAAACAGAAAAAATAAACCAGTGGACCGCGCTAAGCCCGGTATACCGTGCTAAGCGCGACCTGCAACCCAAAAAGTCATAACATTTGGCGCTTAGCGCGCTCTGGACAGCGCTAAGCGCGATCTGCAACCTGCATAAAAATTATTATTGATCCGAACCACCTGTTTGTGATGTTTCCATGCCAAAATTCGATCCATACCGTTAGGCCACAATCCAGCAACAAACGAGAGCTAAACGAACGTGCATGGAATGCAAATCGACCGATAAAACCAAAGTTCACATACATGTAAATATGCATGAACATGTGAGGAATGCAAATCGAATCGATAAAACCAATGTTCACATACATGTAAAGATGCATGAACATGTGAGGAATGCAAATCGAATCGATAAAACCAATGTTCACATACATGTAAAGATGCATGAATATGTGAGGAATGCAAATCGAATCGATAAAACCAATGTTCACATACATGTAAAGATGCATGAACATGTGAGGAATGCAAATCGAATCGATAAAATCAATGTTCACATACATGTAAAGATGCATGAACATGTGAGGAATGCAAATCGAATCGATAAAACCAATGTTCACATACATGTAAAGATGCATGAACATGTGAGGAATGCAAATCGAATCGATAAAACCAATGTTCACATACATGTAAAGATGCATGAACATGTGAGGAATGCAAATCGAATCGATAAAACCAATGTTCATATGACAAGTTAAATGCATGAACATGCAAGGAATGCAAATCAAAATGATAATTCCAATGTTCATATGACAAGTTAAATGCATGAACATGCAAGGAATGCAAATCAAAATGGTAATTCCAATGTTCATATGTGTGATGATGCAAGCTAGCCATGACATTTTGAGGTTTTCTTTCAAAGAATCTAAGTCAAGCATTGACACAAACATTTGGAGTGCACATGCAACAAGTTCATGCACAATGCACTAAATGCTTGGATATCTACATGTTGAATGCAAGTTATGCTTCAAATCACCATGAATCAATGAAATTGATCAAGCTAAATACTCACCAATGCATGAACATGCGATAAATGATGCAAAAGGTATGAGTTTATGTCCTATATGCAAGGGGAAAATAAATGCACAAGTGTATATGCATGTTATCCACAAAGAAATCCTCACTCCAACACGAATAAGGCGGCAAAACTCAATTCAAATCAAAATACATGAGTACAAGTTCTAGAATCAGAATCTACATTGAATTTGCATGCAATTTCAGTATTCAATTTCAAGAAAAGCTGAAAGTCAAAAACAACTTAAAATAAGTGCTTATTTGAACCTAACACTTGTTTGCACTTGAAGTTTGAGTCGAATTGAAGAGGAATTCCTTGTGCTCTTCAAAGAAAATATCAAATCAATGAGGAATTGTTGATAATCTTCAGAATTAAGCTTGAATCCTTGAAGAAAAGCTTGGATTTCAATGGAGAATTGAGGAAGAAGAAGAGAAATCCTTAAATCTTGAAATTGAGGAAAAAATCAAGATGAAACCGTTCCTTCCATGTCAAATGTGAGTAGAAGGAGGAGAAGAAGATGTAGATTGAAGTAGGAGAAGCTGTAATGGAGAAAACCAGAATTCGCAGGTCGCGCTTAGTGCGGAGGGCGCTCTTAGCGCGGAGGGCGCGCTTAGCGCGGTCTGTGGTTGAAGCCGGTGGTGAACGGAGGTCCGGTGGAGGCCTGTGGTGGTTGCTTGGAGGGAAAGTTGGAATTTGAACTTTTTGAGTTTTTGTGCTTTGGAATTTGAGAGAATTGAAGTGTTTGTGGTAGTGGAAAATTTAGCAAAATGAGTGTCCTCCTTGATTTGTGAAGAGGAATCAACAAGCTAATTATGATTATCCGGATAATTTTCGTAATTAATCCAAAACAGCCAAATCCGTGCGGAATTCAGAGTCGGAATGTAAACGAAAAGTGTCCGGAATGCGATTTTTCTTGCGGGAATCAAAATCTCGACTTGATCCAATGAATTATCAAGGAAATAGGAATTTTTGAAGTTTCAGCATCAATTTTGGACCACTGACACATGTAGAGTTTCGTTCGCGCTCTGTGGGGAAAATGCCTCGGAAGAGGATCTTCTGATTGAAATTTGCACATGCGTATCTATGGGACATTTAAGGCTAACAAGATTTGTGAAATTTTGGCACCGGTCCCGTCCCGTTTCGATGAAAATCGAGCGAGATATGATTTTTCGAACTTCGCGTATCAGATGAAAATTGCAAAGTTCAACTCAAAATCACCCTCAGAGGATAAAAATTATGGTATTGATCGGTGGGGAATCAGCTCCCGAGTTGCAAATGAGAGTTATAGAGGAATTTGATATGGAATTTTAGAAATCGGTCCCGCTCAATTCCGAGCTTCTAGCTAGGAAATAAAGCCTTTTCGGTGAGCCAAAACGCACGGTTCAACACTAAAATCAGCTTGATCTGTCAGGGAAAATGACTCAGAGCTTTCTTCACAAAATCCGTTCTCGACCTTCAAACGGAAATCGTAGATAATAACGAGAGGGAAATGCCAGTCGAAAATCAACGGAAAATACCCAAGGAGATGAGAGATACGCCTTCTGGAGTGTCCAAAATACGCAGAAACCCGAAATCCACTTTATTGAGAAGTAAACTCTTTTTGGGTGCCATTCGGAATACCTGGAACCTGATACTCCTCATGACAAATGCTACGCATGCTACTACATGTATTTTTTATGCAATGAAATTATAAGCCAGTGAAACGCGGAAAAGAAGAGGGTAAATTTTAGGGTACAACAGCTGCCCATATTCAATCATCCTCAAGCTTGAGAGCAAGGTTGGCGTCTGCCTTCCGGGCGACAATGCATGAGGTGATTGAATACCGAAATGGACTCGAAAATTTACGCTCTGAATACCATTATCTGCTTTGGAAAAGATATGTTGCGCCAGAGCTTAACTAGGTCACAACAAGAAGGAACACAAAATAAACGCTGAATTCTACGAAAAATAGGTACAGGTGTATTCCTGACCCGGAAGAAGAATTGGCCTCTGCCCAATTCAATCTGCAATGTAAGGGGAGAACTGACATGCAAGCAGAGGCAAAGACTAGATACGCAAACCAGGCTAACCACGTTACGCCGACTAATTGGGCGGGTTCGTGATGCAAAGACCAGAAGACGCCGATTAGACTTTACGAAGGAGAGAAACAAGCGTATTCTTGTTCTCAAAAGACCCACAATTCCAGGGGAGAACTAGCATGCTAGTGGAAATAAAGACTGGATACACCAAGTAGACTAACCACATTTACGCCGACAGATTAGGTGGGTCTGTGATGCAAAGACTAAAAGGTGCCGACTAGGCTTTACTGACTCAGAACGCTACTCTGAGGGGAAAGACAAGTGTAGGGCTTTCTTTCGAAGCTGAAGACGTGTTGCACCAGGATAAGAGCCGGAATTTTCAACACTAATCAAGAGGAAATGGACATATTGCGCCAGAAGAAACCGGGAGACAACGGATTCCAAGAGAAACACGATACCGTTGGGGATGGAATGCGTTTCTGGCTTATAATCCTATGAGATGAATGACTCTCCTAGGGAATAGTGTTGATGTAATGATGCATGTTTGTAACAAATATATAAAGTGAATGAAATAGGAACTCATCTAGGGATTAGAGCATTAGAGAACGCCCGAAAAATCACTCAAAGCAAACTGAATCTTGTTTGATAAACCTGTTGATGCCATGGGAAACTCGTCCGTTAGACAGAAGTCCGCTGGGAAATAAGAGAGGCGCTCGAAGAACAACTTCCACTATTACCCATCACGACTACGGCTGGAGAGACAGAGATACGTCGACTACTGGGGAAACTGAGTGGCCAAGCGACACCCATCACTTGCACTCTAGGAAAATCAAGGGGAACATACCTTAACTCTACCGGGGAGAAGTCAAGATACACTGGCATTCATATCGGGAATATTGTGAGAGGCGAATCCGCTGGGGATAACCATGCAGAGGAGTTTCCACTGGGAAAGATACAACGGACCCATGTTGGGGATCAGCGTCGTATGGCGGCAGTGCTGGGCAAGAGAAAGGACTCTGATGGGGATAAAGAACTTCTGGAGATCTTTTCCATTCAGAAACGGTTTTACCGGGAGAATGCAGCTGGGGAAGTGTTAAGGAGAATCCTGATCCGTCTCCACATTAGCGCAACTGGATATCCTGCAACATAGAGTTAGTAGAGTGACCCTGGCATGATACGACACGTGTTGGGGAAACTGAGTGGCCAAGCGACACCCATCACTTGCACTCTAGGAAAATCAAGGGGAACATACCTTAACTCTACCGGGGAGAAGTCAAGATACACCGGCATTCATATCGGGAATATTGTGAGAGGCGAACCCGCTGGGGATAACCATGCAGGGGAGTTTCCACTGGGAAGGATACGACGGACCCATGCTGGGGATCAGCGTCGTACAGCGGCAGTGCTGGGCAAGAGAAAGGACTCCGATGGGGATAAAGAACTTCTAGAGATCTTTTCCATTCAGAAACGGTTCTATCGGGAGGACGCAACTGGGGAAGTGTCAAGGAGAATCCTGATCCGTCTCCACATTAGCACAACTGGATATCCTGCAACATAGAGTTAGCGGAGTGACCCTGGCATGATACGACACGTGCGTCTGCCATCCAATCACTCAAGTCTTAAAGCAATATTCAAAAGTTTCTGATCATGGTAAAGCCAACAATGCTTATATATGCAAAATTTACCACAAAACTTTGAACGTCTTTTTCAAACAAATCAGTAAATGCAAGAAATTAATTGACAAACAAAAACTCATTTTATTGATTGAGAGTGTGCATGTAAATAGGCAAGTACAATAGGAAGCAACTCCTGAAATGAGGCAATTGCGAAAGTAAAATAAGAGGAAAACTAAAACGCATGGCAATGTGTTGCACCCCAAAATTTAACCTCTTGATTTAGGCTTATGTTTCATCATAAAACATCATATTGCATTGCATTCATATCTCATGATAGGATCCAAGCTCTTTGGGTTCTCAAGTCTCCCACAAGCAAATGAGGTTGATTGTATTAGCATGCCCTTCTGAGGGAATCTCAAGTTTCCATATCTGTGGATCTTTCAAGTCACCATGATGTATTGTGTGACACCCCAATTAGTTCAATTATTAAATAATTATAATTTTTAATTATTAATTTAATTAGGAATGTAATTATTAATATTTTGGATTAATGGGATTAATTAAATTAAATGGAAGTGGAAATTATTGGTGGTGTGAAGGGTAAAGTGAGGGTGTGAGGAGTAAAAGGCTCTACTCACATTATTATTTTATTTTATTATGATAGAATAATAAAAGGAATAAAAGAAGGAAAAAGAGAAAAAGAATCACTTTTGGAGAAAACTCACAGTACGTGCATTTGAGAAGAGGAAAAGGAAGGAGAAAAGCCAATTCGTGTCGGAAGTCGAAGAACCCACAAGGTAAGGGGTGATTTCGATTAATTAATGTGTATTATGGGTTTTGAATTCAACTGTATGGATCATAGTATGTTAGGGAATCCCGGTTTAGATATTCTAGGTTACCGTAGATTTATCCCTATTGTGTCGGAATGTGAAGAATCTTTTGATTAGTATGATATAGAGTCAATAGGAATGAGCGATTCATGTTAAATTGCATGTTAATGAGGTTAATTGAGTGATTTTGCTGTGTTGGAATATATGGACACGATTGGAATGGATAGTAAAAATGGTTTTGGAAAATACTGCTGTAAAACTGATATTTTTGGCTCTGAGAGTCGTGGGAACCGGTTCCCCAGTGGGAGAACCCGGGTTCCAGTGTGTAAAATTGAGAAAATGGGCATTTTTGAATTCAGGAACCGGTTACTCCTGGGGAGGAACCGGGTTCCACGTTGTTTTTTTTCAAAGAAAATGATTTTTCCTTCTAGGAATCGGTTCCCTACCTGGAGGAACCGGGTTCCCCATACATTTTTCCAGGAGCGTGTCATTTTTGAATTGTGGGAACCGGTTACTCCCAGGGAGGAACCGGTTCCATCAGAACTTTGAAAAATTCCAAAACTTTGAAAATTCATAACTTTCAAACCGTAAGTCCGTTTTGAGCGCCGTTTTGGACGTTGTTTCTTAAATTTAATGCTCTATTTTATAAAATGAAAAGATTTCCTAAAACTTGAAATTATTTTGAAAATGAGTCGAATTTCCGAATTAAGTGATTATTGACTGACGCACATTGGTGTGTATGCAGTAGCGATCCTATGGTGATGGATGTATTAGTATTGTGTGAATGAAAGGCATGTTTATGCTGCTGTTGTTTGTATGCATGATCGTTGAGATATCATGTTTTGATTTTGATTCAGTTATGATAATTTGGTGTATTTCATAGACTGATTTGATGTTGCATGCTGGTGATGTGCGTGCATATGCATTTTTGGTGAAGTTAATTCCCATTGTGTGGAATTTGACTTGTATTGCCATTAACCGTACCCGGGTGATGATGGGTGGTTAGGCTAGATTCGTGTCCGGGTGTTTATGGACGAATCGATGATTACTGTATCCGGTTGATGATGGATCAGTGTTGGGTGACTTGGTCACGTGTTGGTACCACATGCATTGTATTTGCATGGAATTGTAACATGCTAGGATGTCTTCCAATGTTACAATTCTCTGATTGTTAATTGTTGCGCATAATGATTTGTATGGTTGTATCTGTGTATTAAAAATCTGAATTATGTTGGAGTGGGTGAAATAATATGCTTGTGATATATGTTGATTTGAGAGGCTTATAATGCATGTTAATTATGAGAAATCTCACCCTTACTTTAATGATTTCAGATTAAAGTTAGCAGCTCAGGAGTTGGTGAGGATGGCTCTAGAGCTATGTTATTTTTAGTCCGCGTGTTAGTGTCATGCTCTGATAGGTTATAACACTGGGGAACATTTAGTTGAGGAATTATTTATTGTTCAATTGTTCTTTGAATTTCATTGGGAATAATTATGATTTGGTTTATTCCGTTTTGGTTTATGGTATTTTTCCGCTGTGTAAGACATGGTCTTAAATTGATTGAATTATTTTAAGAATGACCCTCAGTGTAGCATGACTACTGTTTTATTAGAGGTTTTAATTTATTTCATAATTGTGACATCCCTTGTTCTGTGTTAACTCTGATGAAACCTGTCTTTAATCATTGATATAATTAATATATTCGGGGTATTTTAGAAGGGGTGTTACAATAGTGGTATCAGAGCATAGTCGGTCTTGTCTTAGCGTCGTTATCCCTTTTGTATGCGACTAGTGTAAGATGACACTGTCGATACTTGTGTGCTGATGAGATTGTTTTGTAATGTTACAGAATAATGGCTGGAAGAGGTAACGGAAGAAACGATGATGCTATTGCTGAAGCATTGGGAATGTTAGCTGGAGTGCTCGGAGGGAACCAACAGGGAGCTGTTATTGGTGCTGACCAACAATTGGGAAATTTTCAGAGGAATAATCCTCCATTGTTCAAGGGTGCACATGATCCCGAAGGTGCTCAGAAGTGGTTGAAGGAGATCGAGAGGATCTTTAAAGTGATTTACTGTGCTGAAGAGCTGAAAGTGAGGTATGGTACTCACATGTTAGTAGAGGAAGCTGATGACTGGTGGGTTGCTACCAGGACTGAAATGGAACAAGATGGCATTGCGTTGACTTGGGCTGTGTTCAGGAGGGCTTTTTTGAGGAGGTACTTTCGAGGTAAGAAGGAGATTGAGTTTCTAGAGCTCAAGCAAGGCAACAAGACTGTAAGTGAGTATGCTTCGAAGTTTACTGAGTTGGCGAAGTATTATGCTCATTACACTAACGATGTAGATGGAGAATTTTCCAAATGTATCAAGTTTGAGAATGGTCTTCGTGATGAGATCAAGCAGGGTATCAGGTATCAGCGTATCCGTAGGTTTTCTGATTTGGTGGACTGTAGCATGATTTTAGAGGAGGATCTTACTAGTACTAAATCAAATGCTCGAGGGTATGTTGATAGGAAGGGTAAGCAACAGATGGATCGTGGTAAGCCTTATGATAGGAGTAATTAGAGATCTGGTGGTTGGAAGAAGTCTAGTGGAGGAGATTCTGGTTCTTCCATTAAGTGCTACAAGTGTGGTGAGACAGGGCATCGTATGATGGACTGCAAGAGTAATGATAAGAAGTGTTTCAAGTATGGGAAACTCGGTCATGTAGCCAATGATTGCAGAGTGAGAGTGGTGACCTGTTACAACTGTGGTGAAGAGGGTCATACTCGTCCTCAGTGTACAAAACCCAAGAAGGAACAAGCTGTTGGTAAAGTGTTCGCCTTGTCTGGATCAGAGACTAAGCCAGATGATCGGTTGATTAAAGGTACATGTTTTATTAATGACATTCCTTTGATTGTGATTATTGATATTGGAGCCACACACTCTTTTATTGCTTTGGATTGTGCTAAAAGATTGAATTTAGAAATTTCTAATATGGATGGAAGTATGGTTATTAACACTCCTGCGTCGGGTTCAGTGACTACTTCATATGTTTGTAGGAATTGTCCTATTGTGATTTTTGGTAGGGGTTTCGGTATGGATTTAGTGTGCCTACCGTTAGAACAACTTGATATCATCCTTGGAATGAACTGGTTGAATTCAACCAGGTTCATATCAACTGTTTTGTGAAGACGGTTATTTTTCCTGAAGAGGTTGGTGTCGAAGATGTGACTATGTCGGCTAAACAGATGAACCTAGCTGTTAAAGATGGTGCGGTGGTGTTTATGTTGTATTCTGCAATAGAAGCGGAGGGAAAGGCAAAGAGTGATGGATTTCCAGTGGTAAACGAATTTCCAGAAGTGTTTCCGGAAGACGTTAGTGAATTGCCACCTGAGAGAGAGGTAGAATTTACTATAGATTTGATTCCTGGAACTGGTTCAGTGTCGATGGCGCCTTACCGTATGTCGGCATTTGAATTGGTTGAGTTAAAGAAGCAGTTGGAAGAGTTGCTTGATAAGAAGTTTATTCGTCCTAGTGTTTCGCCGTGGGGAGCTCCGGTGTTGTTGGTTAAGAAGAAAGAAGGTTCAATGAGACTATGTGTTGATTACAGACAGTTGAATAAAGTTACAATCAAGAATCGGTATCCATTGCCGAGGATTGATGATTTGATGGATCAACTAGTTGAAGCTTGTGTGTTCAGTAAGATTGATCTGAGATCTGGATATCATCAGATTCGTGTGAAGACGGAAGATATTCAGAAAACTGCATTTAGAACGAGGTATGGATATTACGAGTATTCTGTTATGCCGTTTGGAGTTACTAATGCACCTAGTGTTTTCATGGAGTATATGAACAGGATATTTCATCCGTATCTCGACAAGTTTGTGGTAGTATTTATCGATGATATTTTAATCTATTCGAAGAGCGATGAAGAACATGCAGAACATTTCAGAGTTGTATTAAGATTGTTGAAAGAGAAGAAACTTTATGCGAAGTTGTCCAAGTGTGAATTCTGGTTAAGTGAAGTGAGTTTTCTTGGCCATGTAATTTCTAAGAATGGAATTGTTGTTGATCCTACGACGGTAGAAGCGGTATCTCAGTGGGAAGCGCCGAAGAATGCTTTTGAGATCCGTAGTTTTCTGGGTCTTGTAGGTTATTACAAGAAGTTTATTGAAGGATTTTCCAAACTAGCGTTGCCATTAACTAAGTTGACCAGAAAAGGGCAGGTGTTTGTTTGGGATGTTGAATGTGAGAAAGGGTTTCAAGAACTGAAGAGGAGGTTGACTAGTGCTCTGATCTTGATTTTGCCGAATCCGGTGAAGTCTTTTGTTGTGTATTGTGATGCATCATTGATGGGATTAGGTGGTGTGTTGATGCAAGACAAGCAGGTTGTGGCTTATGCTTCGAGACAATTGAAAATCCATGAAAGGAAATATCCGACTCATGATTTGGAATTGGCAGCTGTTGTATTTGTTTTGAAGTTATGGAGGCATTACTTGTATGGTTCCCGATTTGAGGTATTCAGCGATCACAAGAGTCTGAAGTATCTCTTTGATCAGAAAGAGCTCAACATGAGACAGAGAAGATGGTTAGAATTCCTGAAGGATTATGATTTCGGTTTGAATTACCATCTTGGTAAGGCAAACGTTGTTGCGGATGCTTTGAGTAGGAAGTCCTTGCATATGTCGATGTTAATGGTTCATGAGTTAGATTTGGTTGAGCAGTTCAGAGACTTAAGTTTGGTATGTGAAACTACTCCGAATAGTGTGAAATTGGGTGTGTTGAAGCTGACTAGTAGTATTTTGGAAGAGATTCGAAATGGACAGAAATCTGATGTTGGTTTAGTTGATAAATTGACATTGATCAACCAAGGTCAGGGAGGTGAGTTCCGGATTGATGAGAATGGCGTCATGAGATTTGGTGATAGGGTCTGTGTTCCGGATGTTGCCGAGATTAGAAAGAGTATTTTGGAAGAAGGACATTGTAGCGGGTTGAGTATTCATCCCGGTGCTACTAAAATGTACCATGATTTGAAGAAGTTATTTTGGTGGCCGGGAATGAAAAAGGAAATTGCTGAGTTTGTATACGCGTATTTGGTTTGCCAGAAATCAAAGATTGAACATCAGAAATCGTCGGGATTGATGGAGCCGTTGTTCATTCCAGAGTGGAAATGGGATGACATCTCTATGGATTTTGTGTCTGGGTTGCCACGGACGGCAAAGAATTGTGATTCTGTTTGGGTTATTGTTGACCGATTGACAAAATCCGCTCACTTTATTCCGATAAGGATGGATTACCCAATGGAGAGGTTGGCAGAATTGTATGTTGAGAAGATCGTAAGTCTGCACGGTATTCCTTCTAGTATTGTGTCGGATCGAGATCCAAGGTTTACATCTAAGTTCTGGACGGGATTGCAGGAAGCTTTGGGTACTAAGTTACGCTTGAGTTCTGCTTATCATCCACAGAAAGATGGTCAGACGGAAAGAACGATTCAGTCGTTAGAACATTTGTTAAGAGCTTGTGTGTTGGAAAAAGGTGGAGCTTGGGATACTTATCTACCATTGATTGAGTTTACCTACAACAATAGCTTTCATTCGAGTATTGGTATGGCTCCGTTTGAGGCATTGTATGGTAGGAGGTGTCGGACACCGTTGTGTTGGTACGAATCTGGAGAAAGTGTTGTGATTGGACCGGAGATCGTTCAACAAACTTCAGAAAAGATCAAAATGATTCAGGAGAAGATGAGAGATTCTCAGAGTCGTCAAAAAAGTTATCATGATAAGAGGAGGAAAGATCTTGAGTTTAGTGAAGGAGAACATGTGTTTATGCGGGTTTCTCCGATGACTGGTATTGGTCGAGCCTTGAAGTCAAAGAAGTTGACTCCGCGCTTCATTGGTTCGTTTCAGATTACCAACAGAGTTGGGAAGGTGGCGACGATTGCTTTGTACACTCGCAAATTTGCGATGTTTTCCATGTATCTCGGTGAGGAAGTCTTGATTCAGATGATATATGTCGAGAGAATTTGACTGTTGAAGCGGTACCTGCGAGAATTGAGGATCGGAAGTTGAAACAGTTGCGAGGTAAAGAGATCGCATTGGTGAGAGTAGCTTGGGGAGGACCAGCAGATGGAAATGTCACGTGGGAACTGGAGATTCAGATGAAGGACTCATATCCCGAACGTTTCGCCTAAGGTATGTTTTCGAGGACGAAAACTCTTTTAGTAGGGGAGAGTTGTGACACCCCAATTAGTTCAATTATTAAATAATTATAATTTTTAATTATTAATTTAATTAAGAATGTAATTATTAATATTTTGGATTAATGGGATTAATTAAATTAAATGGAAGTGGAAATTATTGGTGGTGTGAAGGGTAAAGTGAGGGTGTGAGGAGTAAAAGGCTCTACTCACATTATTATTTTATTTTATTATGATAGAATAATAAAAGGAATAAAAGAAGGAAAAAGAGAAAAAGAATCACTTTTGGAGAAAACTCACAGTACGTGCATTTGAGAAGAGGAAAAGGAAGGAGAAAAGCCAATTCGTGTCGGAAGTCGAAGAACCCACAAGGTAAGGGGTGATTTCGATTAATTAATGTGTATTATGGGTTTTGAATTCAACTGTATGGATCATAGTATGTTAGGGAATCCCGGTTTAGATATTCTAGGTTACCGTAGATTTATCCCTATTGTGTCGGAATGTGAAGAATCTTTTGATTAGTATGATATAGAGTCAATAGGAATGAGCGATTCATGTTAAATTGCATGTTAATGAGGTTAATTGAGTGATTTTGCTGTGTTGGAATATATGGACACGATTGGAATGGATAGTAAAAATGGTTTTGGAAAATACTGCTGTAAAACTGATATTTTTGGCTCTGAGAGTCGTGGGAACCGGTTCCCCAGTGGGAGAACCCGGGTTCCAGTGTGTAAAATTGAGAAAATGGCTCACGTTGTTTTTTTTCAAAGAAAATGATTTTTCCTTCTAGGAACCGATTCCCTACTTGGAGGAACCGGGTTCCCCATACATTTTTCCAGGAGCGTGTCATTTTTGAATTGTGGGAACCGGTTACTCCCAGGGAGGAACCGGGTTCCACTGTAACTTTTTAAAAATTCCAAAACTTTGAAAATTCATAACATTCAAACCGTAAGTCCGTTTTGAGCGCCATTTTGGAAGTTGTTTCTTAAATTTAACGCTCTATTTTATAAAATGAAAAGATTTCCTAAAACTTGAAATTATTTTGAAAATGAGTCGAATTTCCAAATTAAGTGATTATTGACTGACGCACATTGGTGTGTATGCAGTAGCGATCCTGTGGTGATGGATGTATTAGTATTGTGTGAATGAAAGGCATGTTTATGCTGTTGTTGTTTGTATGCATGATCGTTGAGATATCATGTTTTGATTTTGATTCAGTTATGATAATTTGGTGTATTTCATAGACTGATTTGATGTTGCATGCTGGTGATGTGCGTGCATATGCATTTTTGGTGAAGTTAATTCCCATTGTGTGGAATTTAACTTGTATTGTCGTTAACCGTACCCGAGTGATGATGAGTGGTTAGGCTGGATTCGTGTCCGGGTGTTTATGGACGAATCGATGATTACTGTATCCGGTTGATGATGGATCAGTGTTGGGTGACTTGGTCACGTGTTGGTACCACATGCATTGTGTCTGCATTGTATTTGTATGGAATTGTAACATGCTAGGATGTCTTCCAGTGTTACAATTCTCTGATTGTTAATTGTTGCGCATAATGATTTGTATGGTTGTATCTGTGTATTAAAAATCTGAATTATGCTGGAGTGGGTGAAATAATATGCTTGTGATATATGTTGATTTGAGAGGCTTATAATGCATGTTAATTATGAGAAATCTCACCCTTACTTTAATGATTTCAGATTAAAGTTAGCAGCTCAGGAGTTGGTGAGGATGGCTCTAGAGCTATGTTATTTTTAGTCCGCGTGTCAGTGTCATGCTCTGATAGGTTGTAACACTGGGGAACGTTTAGTTGAGGAATTATTTATTGTTCAATTGTTCTTTGAATTTCATTGGGAATAATTATGATTTGGTTTATTCCGTTTTGGTTTATGGTATTTTTCCGCTGTGTAAGACATGGTCTTAAATTGATTGAATTATTTTAAGAATGACCCTCAGTGTAGCATGGCTACTGTTTTATTGGAGGTTTTAATTTATTTCATAATTGTGACATCCCTTGTTCCGTGTTAACTCTGATGAAACCTGTCTTTAATCATTGATATAATTAATATATTCGGGGTATTTTAGAAGGGGTGTTACATATTGTGTCTCAAGACATTCCATTTGTCTCATTGATCCCATAGGAATTGAAGTTTTGAAGAGAATTGGTGAGAAATTCATCTGTGGCACTCATCTGATGAAATTAGGGTTTTGGTCCTCTGTGGAGTTTGAAGCTTGAATGAGTCATTTCTTGGAGTATTATCTTCTTATTATCATTGAAGTTATCTTGGTTCAGAGAATTGCCCATTACATTCATAAGATTTGAGGTTTTAAACTTGATTGGTCACCTCCTAACACATGGAGCAAAATTAGGGTTTTGAGTAAAATCAGGATTTCTTCAGGTTCTTCATTCAAACTTGATTTCACTTGTTTCTATATGTTGATGGACATTTATGGTTGAAATATTGAGGCTCAATTTGGAGTGGAAGCAAGTCAATTGATCACAAGGGGCAAAATGGTCATTTTTGTCAAAATCAATCAAAGTCAGGAGTTGACCAAGTGGACTTTTGGTCAACCATCAATTCAAAGATCATATTTTCATTTTTCATGACCAAATTCACCATTGAATCAAAGAAATTGAAGAAATTGGAGTTAACTTGTTTTTGAAGAAATTGGAATTTTGAAAATTTCTGAAGTGTCCACCCTATGGAACTTTGACACATCATAACTTTCTCAATTTTTATCCAATGGTTTCATACCATACATTTCTGGAAAGCTTGGAAAAAATCCTACAAGATTGCCAATGTGTAAAATTTCTCAAAAATGCACCATTTGGGAGATATTTGAGTTAGAAGTTTTGTGCACAAGATTTGACCAAGGCTGGGCAAGCAAGCATTTTCTGGGCATTTTCTTTGAGTAATTTTCACAAACAGGTGGTGGGCATAATGTTGAGGCTTATATCTTTTAATTTATATGGAATTTTTGAAAACCACTTCGTGAAATTTGAAGTATGCCATGAGAGCTTTAAATGGAACTTTGAATCACATCATTTGGTTCAAAATTGAGCAAGTTACAAGGCTCACAAGTTAAGGTCGTGAAGTTGTTCACCATGCACGCCATGCAGGCCCATGTGTGCCCAGAATTTTCAGTGCATGGCTTGTTTTTTCTAAACTTGTCTTGGTCATATCTCACTCATTTTTGATCCATTTTGAGTGAACCAAAGCTTGTTTGGATCCTCATGCTATGAACTTTTGATATGTATCAAGAGGCCAAAGAACGCCCAAGCCATTTGTGAGAAATTTGAAGGAGAAAAAGTGACATAAAGCTGATTTTTGGATTGGTTTGATTTTGTGTATTTTTGATAGTTGTTTTGCAATTTGTTTTGAGCTAGCATGGTCAAGATTCGAAGCAAGCCTTGCCAACACATTCCTTGCCATAAAAAGCCCAGCATACTTGAGCACATTTGGCTCACACACATTTAATGCACACTTTGTTTTTTCTCATTTTTAGCAAGCTTGAGGATTCTATCACGTGAGTCAAGCTTCCACTCATTTTCCAGCTCATCAAAACGCAAGAAAGCAAGCATAAACAAGAGCAAAACGCAAGCTACATGAAAGATGCCATTTTTATGAGATTTTTGCCATCACGGATTTTTGGAAGCAAAGACCAAGCTACCCTCATGATTTTACACACAATATAAATTGGAAGCATCCCCAAGTGCATTCAGAGGCTCTCTCTCTCGTTTCCAGATCCAAAAATTACTCTACATTTTTCAATTTTCACAAACTTTGAAGTTGCTACAAACTGCATTTGAAGTTGGTTTTCTTGATCATTATCACTCCATTGAAGATCTGAGAGCAAGATTCAAGTGTTTCCTTTGCAAATCCAGAGGTATATTTGGATTTATTTTCCAAATCAAGAGGTATGTTTCAAATCTCAAATATGGAATTCTAGCTTGTATTTGATGAAATAGATGATTTGTATGTGTGGTTAGCTGGCCAAACATTAGGTTTGATGTATAAACTTAACTGTTTGTGAAGCATATTGCATAACATGAAGTTCTGAAAATCCGTATTTAGGATGATTTTTGTGATTTTCGTGCTTAGATTTCTCAGTGTGTGATGAATCATTTTATGTTTTACGACTTGCATGATGTTCCTTGCCATGAGATCTTTAAAATGAGCTTTGAACCACGAATTTTGGTTGAGAATTGAGAGAGATATGAGGTCTGGAAGTTGGGGGACTGGGCTGCACGAAATTGGTGTTTAGGGAGGTTGCTGGAGGTTAGGGATGAAGTGAGGTGTCACTTCCTAATTTGTCCATTTGAATTTTCATGCATTTTTATTTATTTCTTTCATCTGATTTTATTTTAGGTCCAAACTATTTTCAAAAATTATGAAACAAATATCATAGGTCCTTTTAAGTATCTAATATTTTGTGGAATTTTTCTGGAATTTTTAAAAATGTTTTGATTGATCAAATAAATTCGGAGATTAACTAATTTTGATTTGATTAACTTTTGTCTAATTTTCTTGTAAATTCTTGAAAAAATACTTTTCCATGATAAAAAATTCCAAAATTTTTTTTATGAGATATTTGATTGGTTTATGATGAGACCATGGCTTTTATTTGATTATTTTTTAATTTTTTCATAATTAAATAAATTCATGCATTATATTTCATTTCATGCACAGTTAAATCATTTTTAAATACTTCCATGCATTTTAAAAATGAACAAAAAATATCATGGCCCATTTAGATCATATCTCATGCATTTATGAATTTTATTTCAGAATGTTTTCATTTTTTCTATTTTTTAATCATTTTATGCATTTTAATGCATCTCATGCACATTTAAATCATTTTTAAATACTTCCATGCATTTTAAAAATGAACAAAAAATATCATGGTCCATTTAAATCATATCTCATGCATTTATGAATTTTATTTCAGAATGTTTGTATTTTTTCTATTTTTAATCATTTTATGCATTTTAATGCATCTCATGTACATTTAAATCATTTTTAAATACTTCCATGCATTTTAAAAATGAACAAAAAATATCATGGTCCATTTAGATCATATCTCATGCATTTCTGAATTTTATGGCATAATTCTTGCATTGTTTCTAGTTTTTTTTTAACCATTTTATGCATTTTAATGCATATTTAAATCATTTAAAAATATTTCCAGGCATTTAAAAAATGAATAAAAAAATTTCTAGCTCATTTAAATCATAATTCATGCATTTTTTATTTTTGTTTCATTATTTTGTCATTTTTGCATAATTAAATCAATTTTAGCACTAAATACATGGTTTGCATCATTCATTTTTGCAATTTTATTTGTTTTATCATTTTCCTAAAAAATAAAAGTACCAAAAATATTTTTTTCATCATGTTTAGAGTGTTGAGTCACTGTCTCCATTTTCTATAGATTTTTATTTCTGATTTTTGGTTTTTATCCCTGTTTTTTATTATTTGGGTCACATGAGCATGCATATCCGTAGTATTGACTTTTAGGATTTTGTTTTGACCATTCCATGAACTTTCAACTTGGGCAAGGATATGTCCCTAACTTGTGAGGGATTTGAGCCCCTCCTTTCATTTTTGTTTGAATTTTATCCATCATTTTCTTATTTTCATGGAATTTCAAAAGTGAACATACCTTTGCCTAGTGTAATTGGAATCCAACTTCAATTGTGAAGCTTGTGGACATGATTTAAGGCTAACCCTTGGGTGTGTAATGATTGTTTTGAGTGCCCTAGTGTTATATGATGTGATCCCATTCATTGAAAATCCCATGTTAAGTCACTAAATCTTTACATTGAGCACAAAATTTTCATGGTTCTTAAAACCCTAGTTTATTGATGCATTGGCTCTTAAATCTCTCTCTTGCATAGCTTGTGTTTTCAATTGATGTTTAGGGGGGAACGATAACCTCAAGGATAGTCTTTTAAGACTTAAGATACACTTGACCCCAAAGGATCACCTTGATCTTTGTTTAGAAGTTTGATTTTCATACCATTTGTTGCATTCTTGTGCATAGATTGTAAGGTGAGGAATGCATTCATGCAATTCTTTAAGGATTTACTTCTCACTCCCTTGCTACATCCTCATAGCATCTTTAAGGCCTTGACTCCAGTACGATTGATTCATTTAAGCCCCTAATGTGCTCAAGCACATGCAACTCTTGCTAGTTAGAATGTTGTCAACTTTTATTTGTAGTTTTACTACTCATCTTGTATTATATGCATCATGCATGGTTCTAGCCATCCAATTCCAATTGGATCTTTGAGTTTTACTTCTGACCTTGTACGTTACTTAACTAATAACCCCATGCCCTTTGATTCATTGGCTTGCACTCATTGTAATGTCATCATGATGACCTAAAAGAGCTAGATTTTCTTTCTTCTTCTTTTTCTATTGTTGGTTGGAACATACCTTGAGGGACTATAGGTTCTTGATCTTTGAGGCATGTCTTCCCAATGGACATTATCTCAAGATCATGACAAACATCTTGTGAGGGTTCTATCATCGCCCCATGACATAAAAGACATTTTCCCTTCCTACAAATCTTGACCAATGGTATTTGATCTAAGATAGGTGGTATTTTGTTTTAGATGATTTTGTTCATTAAATAGGTGATTTGTTTGTGTATGGAAGCTTTATCTTCTACATTTGATTGCTCATGAAATATATCTTGAGTTAAACTTATGACACAAGTCACACATTGTTTTATTTTTCCAATTAAAACTACTTTGTTCAATCTTTCTTAAGTGTCGTGTTTAACTAGTTTAGGTTTTTTTCTTCCAATGAATTTGTGTGTGCAAGCTTTTTACCTTGTTTGAATTGATCTTGTTTGTAGTTTATATAGGTATTTATCTACTGACCTATTATGTAGCATTTCATTCTTTCCTCATCTCTTTATCATGATTGGCTCATTCATTTGCTTGTTCATCTAACATTTGATTCTAGGGTTTAGAACCACTCCTTTCCACTACTAATTTTTGCATTATGAGTAATGATAGAGCATGACATTTGATAATTGTTTTGTGTTCATATGAGCATCATGTTTATATCCTCATCATTCATCTCATTTGTCCACAACACTTGACACAAATATGTTAGGACACGTTCATCTAAGCACCTTCACCACACCATTAGATGCATGTTTAAGCTTTTGTTCTAGTTGTTTTGTTTGTGCATTGTAAATAATGAATATGTATATGATAATCATGAATTCTTGCCATGCTAGCTACTGCCATTCCCATGTTTGTATGCCTTTAGTTTCCACTTCATGCATTCATGCATCAACCATGCATCATTTCATCTTTAGTTGCATTCTAGGTTAAGCATCCCAACTAGTTTTTGCATCCATGTTGTAATTACATATTCATGGAATTTCTTTTATGGTTTGATTATTAATTCATTTTCATGATATTGGTACTGTAACCTCTTCATGTTGTCACCTTCTTTTCATGCCATAAACTTCACACACCTAGATGCATTTCACCACACACGTTTGTTGCACGTTTGCACGCTTTTGATAGATTTTGGTTCTTAAATCTTTGTGGGTTATTTTGCATGATGTAAATGAGCATTAACATGATTAGCTACTGACTTGTATGTCTTTTTATTCTTTAATTGTCTATCAACTTCATCTAAGTCTAACGCTTTGCACAATTAGCTCTTTGCATGCTTTTAGGATTAGTTTCGACCTAGTTTGTGAATTAACTTGTTCGTGGGTGTTTATAATGATGTTTGATGTTTGCTCAAGTTTTGTATAACTTTGTAAATGAATGTTGTGTATACTGAACTCGCCTCACATGACACTTTGCATGAGCATAATTCATTCGAATATCATTGCATTTTCTTCTTTCATCTTCTTCTTTCTTTTTTAGCACTTGTTAGTGCTTGGTTTGTGTGCTTTTGCCAAAGCACTTTACTTGATTCTACCCCTCTTCTCACTTGGTTTCCCAACCAAGATGATTGATTTTATAGATTCCCCTTAGGTTTTGCTCGATTAAGTTAGTTTTCGAGTTTAGACGTTAAGTTAGGCATCCATGCATGATAACTTTAGGTAGATTCCTCCCCTTGATTATACCCTTAACCTAGGATCAACTTTGCATGATAACATTTGGATTTAGAAATAGGTTAGTCTCCCTTAGCCATTTTACCTTTATCCTTTTTGCATCCTTAAAATTAAAATCTTGTTTTTGTCAAGTGCATTAAAACATTCTAATAATCTGAAACTTTTTCCAAAGTAAAAGATACAAACCAATTAGTCTAGGATGTTTCGTCGTCCTGTTTGCTGCTGATGCTTCTTCATATTCCGATGCTTTGCCATCTCATCCTTTGATGTTTCACCATCTCATCCTTTGATGTCTCGTCATCTCGATTGTTGATGTTTCGTCATCCCGTCTCCCGATGTTTTGTCATCCCGTTTATAGCTGATGTTTCGTCATCATGGAGGTGTTTCGTCATCGTTTGTTGTTTCGTCTGCTAATTTAAAAAACACAAACTAACCAAAACAAGTGAGCCGAACTACGACGCTCTGACTTTCCCATTGCACGAGGGAATACGTAGGCATCCTGTCGCGGGGCTAGATCGAGCAACCTTTGTAAATATTTTCTTCTTTTCCCCGTGTTTTCTTTTTCTTCTTTTCTTTTCTTTTTACACATGCATACCTTATACCATGTACAGATATAGTTATACCTTTACACCCATTAGATAGAAAGTAAAAGCGGATACCGTAGAGTACTACGGACGTGTGGGGTGCTAATCCCTTCCCCTCGCGTAACAGACTTTCTTACCCGATCTCTCGGTTGCAAGACCGTGATTTCTTCGTTGCAGGTTTACTCAATGTTTACCTTTCCCTCTTGGTGGGATAAAAAACGTTCGATGGCGACTTCATTGATATATAGCTATATCCATTGATTTTCGTCCGGGTGTTTCACAATGCGACAATGAATCCTCATTGGGTTTCAACCCTGTTATCAGTCTTATAACTCCAACTATCTCATCACTTCGCTTTTCCTGAATAAGGTGATTGGCTTGATCATTGCCCCCTCGGAGTAGCTCGAGATGTTTCCACGGAGTGCGACCACTGATCTGTTAAGCAGGCCTATGCATAATATCTCTTGACTATATCTGCGTTCACGGGTGGTGGGAAGTCTTCTTCGTCCATTGTTGCGAGCATCATGGCGCCACCCGAAAAGACTTTCTTCACAACAAACGGCCCTTCATAATTTGGTGTCCACTTGCCCCATGGGTCTCCTTGGGGAAGGATTATTCTCTTTAGCACAAGATCACCAGGTTGGTAATTTTGAGGTCACACCCTCTTGTCAAATGCTCTTTTCATCCTCTGTTGGTAAATCTGCCCATGACCGACAACTGCCAACCGCTTCTCATCAATGAGGCATAGCTGGTCTAAGAGGTTCTACACCCATTCATCTTCATCAAGCTCAGCATCTTTCATGATTCTTAATGAAGGGATCTGAACTTCGGTTGGAAGCACGACTTCCATGCCATAAACAAGAGAAAACGGGGTTGCCCCTGTTGAAGTGCGAATGGTAGTCCTATAACCATGCAAAGTGAAGGGCAACATCTCATGCCAATCCCGATAGGTTACTACCATCTTCTGCACAGTCTTCTTAATGTTCTTATTTGCCGCTTCAACAGCTCTGTTCATCTTCGGGCGATATGGGGACGAATTATGGTGCTTGATTTTGAAGGACTCACAAAACTCCTTCATCATCTTGTTGTTAAGATTCAACCCATTATCCGTGATAATCTTGTCGGGAATCCCATAACGGCAGATGATGTTGTGCTTGATAAAACGAGCAACCACCTGTTTGGTGACGCTTGCATAGGATGCTGCTTCCACCCATTTGGTGAAATAATCTATTGCAACCAAAATGAAGCGATGTTCGTTGGACGCTGTCGGCTCAATTTTTCCGATCATATCGATGCCCCACATAGCAAATGGCCAAGGAGAGGTTAAAACATTCAAAGGCGACGGTGGCACGTGCACCTTGTCAGCATATACTTGGCATTTGTAACAAATCTGGGCATGATTAAAGAAATCGACCTCCATGGTTGACCAGTAATACCCAGCTCACAAGATCTTTTTAGCCATAGTGTGCCCACCTGAATGAGTTCCGAATGGGCCCTCGTGCATTTCTTTGATGATTTTTGCAGCTTCATCTTTACCAACACACCTGAGCAACAGCCCGTCATGATGTCTACGGTAGAGCACACCGTTGTTGAGGAAGAACTTCACCGAGAATCTTATCAAGAACTTCTTATCTGTTACAGAAGCTTCCTCAGGATACTCTTGAGTCTCAAGGTATCGCTTGACATCGTAGAACCAAGGATTGCCATCTTTCTCTGCTTCAATCTCGAAACAGAAGGTTGGCTCATCCAATCTCTGAATGGTTATCGAAGGCGCTTCATAAGCCCATTTGACCTTAAACATGGATGCTATGGTGGCCAAAGCATCGGCTAGGTTGTTCTCTTCTCGTGAGATGTGATCGAAAGTGATTTCCTCGAAGTAAGGAATCAACTTCATCACATGCTCTCTATAAGGAATCAAATTTGGGTGACGAGTCTCCCAATCTCCGTTAATCTGGCAAATCACAAGTGCAGAGTCTCCATACACTTTCAGGTGCTTAATTCTCAAATCAATTGCCGCCTCGATACCAAAGATACAAGCCTCATATTCAGCCATGTTATTGGTGCAATCAAAGCAGATTCGAGCTGTGAACGGGATATGATGACCGTCCGGAGTAGTGATTACTGCACCAACGCCATTGCCTAATGCATTGGAGACTCCATCAAATACCAAAGACCACTTGGATCCTGGTTCGGGTCCCTCATCTGGACTTGGGATGTTACAATCCCGAACGTACATTATATCCTCATCCGAAAATTCAAACCTCATCGGCTGATAATCGTCCACAGGCTGATGAGCAACATAGTCTGCCAACACACTACTCTTGATAGCCTTCTGAGTAGTATATTGGATGTCATATTCTGTTAAAATCATTTGCCACCTAGCGATTCGGCCTGTCAATGCTGGCCTCTCAAATATGTACTTGATTGGATCCATCTTAGATATCAACAAGGTTGTGTGGGTCAACATATACTGCCTTAGTCAGCGAGCAGCCCACGCTAAAGCACATCAAGTTTTCTTGAGCAATGAGTATTTTGTTTCACAGTCGGTAAACTTTATGCGTAGGTGGTATATTGCATGCTCTTTTCGACCAGACTCGTCATGTTGGCCCAGCACGCACCCCATCGAACTTTAGAGCACTGTCAAATACATGATCAACGGCCTACCCTCCACGGGAGGCATGAGAATCGGAGGTTCCTGCAGATACTCTTTTATTTTGTCGAATGCGACTTGACAATCGTCATTCCACCTGACCATCTGATCTTTTCTTCGCAACTTGAATATAGGTTCGCATTGGGCAGTCATGTGAGAGATAAATCTAGAGATGTAGTTTAACCTCCCTAGAAAGCCACAGACCTCTTTCTTAGTTCTTGGTTCAGGAATTTCTTGAATTACTTTTACTTTAGCAGGATCAACCTCAATACCTCTTTCGCTTACAACAAAGCCTAACAGCTTACTGGATCGTACGCCAAACGTACACTTATTTGGATTCAGCCTCAGCCTGAATTTCCTCAATCTATCAAACAACTTTTGTAGGTGTACCAGATGCTCTTCTTCGTCCTGAGATTTAGCAATCATGTCGTCGACATATACTTCAATCTCCTTGTGAATCATATCATGAAAAAGAGTTACCATCGCACGCTGGTACATTGCCCCGACATTCTTCAATCCGAAAGGCATCACCTTGTAACAGAAAGTTCCCCATGGGGTAATGGAAGTTGTTTTAGCCATGTCTTCCGGTGCCATCTTGATCTGATTATACCCGGAAAAGCCATCTATGAACGAAAACACTTTTGCATGAGCTGTATTGTCCACCAATATGTCAATATGGGGAAGAGGAAAGTCATCTTTCGGACTTGCTCTGTTCAGATCCCTATAATCCACACACATTCTAACCTTGCCGTCTTTCTTGGACACAGGAACAATGTTGGCAACCCATGGGGGATAAGAAATGACTTTCAGAAAGCCTGCATCAAGCTGTTTTTGGACTTCCTCTTTGATCTTCTTAGACATCTCAGGGTGAGTTCGTCGAAGTTTCTGCTTAACAGGAGGACAATCTTCTTTCAAAGGCGGCTTGTGCACCACAATATCGGTATCCAACCCAGGCATGTCTTCATAAGACCAGACGAAGATATCTGAATACTCTCGGAGTAGTTCAATCAATCTCTGTTTCACGCTATCTTCTAAATCAGCCCCAACTTTAACCTCTCTAATCACATCAGCATTGCCCAGATTCACTTTCTCAATCTCTTCCTGATGCGGTTGGATGACCTTTTCCTCTTATTCTAACATTCTTGCTATCTCTTTAGAGAGTTCACAATCTTCCTCACCTTATTCTTCGGCTTGGTTGATCGGATTATCGAAGTCATAAAGAGTGATAGCAGAGTCGTTATCAAAGGGATCCATTAGGAGTGTGGGATTGTATCTGCATGATTGATTTTAATGCCTATTTTAGTTTTTTTTTAAATGATAAAAGAAAAATAAAGCATTGCCATTTTGAGTTTCAAAATTGTGATGTAAAATTGAAGGAAAAGGAACAAAACATTTGAATGAAAAAGACGTTCTTTATTTCATGATAAAAATGTTGCATATGCAAACAAGGTGGCCCTACATATGATTCACTGTGCCTTGGGCAAAGCACAAGAATTATTGCATGATAATAGAAATAGAAGAAAATTACTCTTTGACCATCGTGACTGGGACGCAGTCTTCCGAGGTCCAGTTGTTGAGCTCCATGCCAGGGACACTGGGACGGATCCACCTATCAATATCAAACTCATTGTCAGAATCATCCACGACATTTGCTTGCCCGGAACCGATGCCAACACTAGAAAACTTTACAGGAGTAGCCAAGTTGGGTGCTTTTAAAATCTGACGGTGCAAAACAGGGTCAAAGCCCAACCCGAACTTGTTGAACTTGGGTGCTACCTCCACCACACGACCCCAACCTTCAGGGCGTCCAGCCTCAACCACAGCTTTCGCATCTTTCAAAGATGCCATCGAAGATTCCGGCTTATCTTTCTTAACCTCCTCCCATAGAGGAGTCTTCAACATGTGCACCGTCTCAAAGCCTTGAAATGGAGTCTCATGAATCTCACCATCGACCTCGACATAGCGAAAGGAAGCAAGATGACTCACGATATATTCTTCTTCAGCATAGACTGTGATAGTTTTCCCTTCAACGGGATATTTCAGCTTCTGGTGAAGAGTTGATGTGAGCGCTCTAGCTTTATGGATCCACGGACGGCCCAAGAGGCAACAGTAGACAGGTTGAATGTCCATGACAAAGAAAGTTGTAACGAAAAGATGAGGGCCGATTTTGATGGGGAGATCTACTTCTCCGAAAACAGATCGTCTTGAACCATCGAATGCTTTCACTATCAGATCACTAGGCCGGAGTTCAAGACCACCATAGTCAATCTTCATCAGTGCGGACTTGGGGATCACATTGAGTGAGGAACCAGTATCAACCAATACTCGGGACAAAGTAGTGCCCCGACATTCCATGGAGATATGCAAAGCTCTGTTATGGTTCCGACCCTCTGGAGGCAGATCACAATCAGTAAAACCCAATCCGTTGTTGGCCGATATGCTTGCACACACATTCTCAAATTGTCCAACCGAGATCTCTTGTGGCACGAAAGCGGTGCTCAACAGCTTCATCAAGGCATTTCGATGCACTTCGGAATCTCGAAGCAATGAGAGAATAGAAATCTTTGCAGGCATCTGAGCAAGCTGGTCAATTACCCGGAAATCACTCTTGCGGATAAACTTCATGATCTCCTCTATATCCTTTTCAAAGTCAGGATTGGGCAATTCTGGCGCTTCATAGGCTGCTTGCCCTTGGCTTTGGCAACAGCTTCTGCCTTAAGTTGTATTGCCAGATCAGAGAAAATTCGCCCGCTTCGGGTCATACCACCACTTCCAGCAATATCATCAGCATTAGCAACATCCAACACATCACCTTTCTCTGTTGGAAAGGAGACATCTTCCTGTTTCACCCCATGGTAATAAACATCTAATCCATAATGCCATGACACAGCTTTGTCACTCTCATACGGAAAAGGACCGGACCTGGTAACTGCTAGGGGAATATACTTTGTTGGTGCAGATATCACAATTGGAGTATAAGGAATGGTAATCATAGATATACTAGGCATCTCAACCGTCTTATCCTTTCGGATCCGATCAAACTGCAACTGGCCATCATTAATCAAACTCTGAATACCAACCTTCAGATTTGCACACCCTTTTGAGCAATGTTCACACCGTTCGCACACGACTTTGCAACCTGGAAAGACACCTCTCTTAATCAAATACTTCTTGACAAAAGGCAGCGGTGCTTTCACCAGATCAACATCCATTACCAGATTAAGGACCTCCCCATCTTCTATCACAGCTTGGACAACCCCATGACGTGGAATCGGATTCTGTGTGACATTTGGTCCAGCGATTTGTGGTCGAGCCTCTAATTCAATGGTCTTTGAATCAATGAGGTCCTGCACTTTGCATTTGAATGCGTAACAATTCTCTGTGCTATGCCCCAAGGTTCCGGAATGAAACTCACAACTAGCATTGGCATCATAGTTTCTGGGCCGTTTATCCAGAGGAGGAGGTGCAAACGCAGGCTTGGGAATAACCAATTTAAGATCATTCAAGCGGACAAAAAAATCAGCATAGCTCATAGGAATTTCATCAAACCTCCTAGGAGTACGATTCTCTTGTTGCCTTTGGTTTTGCTGACGCGGTGCTTGCTGGGTTTGAGGTTGAGAAACTGATATGGTCACTACATTAACCTGAGCCTTGCTTCTACCACCATATACAACACTGGCTTCTACCTTTTCCTTCTTGGGGCTACCGCTGTATGCTTTCTTAGCACCAGAAGAACTTCCCTCAACCTGTTGGATTTTACCGGACTTCAGCCCACTCTCGATCTGCTCGCCATATCGGACCATCTCAGCAAAGCTCGCAGAGGTACTGCATGCAACATAGTAATGTCCAGACAGCATGCTGGTAAGCATATCAATCATCTCCCGCTCGACCATGGATGGTTGAACTCTAGCAACAAGTTCTCTCCACTTCTGAGCGTACTCTTTGAATGTTTGCCCCGACTTCTGAGACAACCCAACAGTTGTGTGCGATTCGGAGCCATATCAATGTTAAACTGATACTGATGAAGGAAAGCATTCACAAGATCACGCCATGTCCTGATATGGCCTCGTTCCAGATGGATATACCACTCTAGAGATGCCCCGGTCAAACTCTCTTGGAAGAAGTGTATCAACAACCTTTCATCTTCAGTATAAACCGCCATCTTGCAGAAATATGCAGTGATATGAGTTTTGGGACAAGTTGCCCCATTGTACTTGTCAAACACTGGCACTTTGAACTTTGGAGGAAGCCTCACTCGAGGTGCTAATCCCAAATCAGACAAATCCAGCCCAGACAACTTTTGACCCTCCACAACCTTCAACCGCTCTTCAAGCAAACGGTATCTGTGATCATCTATGGGAAAGTCAACTTCGCTACCATTCACAGAAAAAGCTTCATCCTGCTGATCAAAATTTGGGCCCTGGGAACAAGGACGACCCCGAACATGATGCCCTTGCATCCCATCATCAAAGAAGAACTGTCCTTGAGGTGGAGTAGGTGGTGGAGGTGGAAACCGACCAGTGATGTGTACACCCGGACCACGAGGGTGGTCATTGACACCCAAATCAGCATTATTGGCTTCAACACGGGGCTGACCCACAGAAGCGTCATCAAACGGATTGCGTCGACCATCCTCTGAATGAGACCTCTCAACCAAAGCCCTTAACTCTTGCTGGCCCTGATTCATATTAGTGATGACCTCCATAAATTGAGTCATCTGCGCCTCTATCTGCACTTTCATCACGGCCATGTCTGCCTGAAGTTGTTCCATCTATCGTTTCTCGTTGCTCCGAGTCGAGTAACGGTGGAAATTTGCAATCTTTCTGCTAAATAAAAGCAGAAGCCGAGGATGAGAACTCCGGACAAAACCTGTTATGCATGGTATGTATATATATGAATGATATGCATGTTATGCATGTTATGGCATATTTGGACATTTCCAGGACTCTTAACACTTTGACTCAAGTTTCAGGTTTTAGCAAGATAATGAATACTGAAAAGTCTAATATCATTGAATCAGAGAAGATTACAAGCAATTGAACACTATTTTTTTGCAAATCATAGAAAAAGGAATAATCCCATCAACAAGCCTGATGGTGATTTTCACACAAGACAAGTAGAGCATAAATCTAGACATCCGACATAAGAAATCCTTCTACCTTTGGTGCACCCGACTGAACCTTGAGACGCTCCAACTCTCTGACAGCAAGGGATAGTTGAACTTCTTTCTCTTGGATACGGGATTCATACATCAACTTCTGATTATGCATTTGCTTCTTCAAGTCTTCGATTTGAGCCTTGAAATTCTTCTCCAAGCCGACGACAACCTTTCGGTGTTCTTCCATGGAAATAGAGAAATCTTCAACTCTGGACCTCTTCTTGGTTGAATCAGATGCTTCTCCTTTGAAATACTTGAGCTCATGCGCCAATTGATTCTTTGTTTGAGTTGCAATAAGATAATTTACCGCTAGCGTCTCCTTTTCTTCAAGCAAAAGGCGATTCTGAGCAAGCACTCGCTCATAATCTCCTTTAGAAACAACATCTGGAATTGACTCTGGAGGATAAAAAGTTGTTGCTCCGGTAATGGAAGGCCACTGGCGGTCACTATTCTTGTCTTTGATCCATTGGATGTAAGAAGCGTAAGCCGTGGGGTCTTTCTTACCAAAATATTGTCCTCCTTCAAGACGGATGCTTTTCCATGCTTGAACAACTCTAGTCATCATCCCACTAACATCAACCACATCATAATACAAAGTTTCCCGCACAAAACTTGCGTCAGGAGGTCCAACCAAAGCATAACCCAATTGTCTCAGAGCAAGAGTCGAATTGTAATTGATACCTCCCCTTATGCCCATGAGGGGAACATTAGGAAAATCTCCGCAACGGATAACAATCCTTTCCCATTCCATCTTGGACATCTCGCGTCGACTCTAATTGATATCGTGAGATATGAGGCCCATCAATCTTGGAACCCACCTCATGGTATGCCGAGTGTCAACAAAAGCACCGTTTTGAGGAAGAAAACCTTGAAACCAATGGTATAACAATGGCGCACAACAATTTACAACTCCTCTCTTCCCTTTGAAGTTTCTAGATTGAAGAGAGTGATGAACATCTCCTAGCAAAGTCGGAACAGGATTCCGTTGGATAAAAATGGAGATGGCATTCATGTCAACAAATTTGGGCTCATTTGGGAACAAGCACATCCCGTAGATACAGCAGGCTAAAATAGCGTTGAAGCTCTTCCAATCCTTCTTGACAATTTTGGCATTACCCTCCCGGAGAAGAAAACCCATATGAAAGCCTTTCACGGCACCCTTGCTTGCGACATTGGCGGATACCACAAATTTTTGCAAATGAAGAGGTCTAGCGATCTGATCATCAGTCGGTCTCTCCATAGAGGCATGAAAAGGCACTTGATGCAAGATAGGAATGTCTAGGATACTAGAATACTCTTCGAATGTAGGCATCAACAAGTAATCGGGGAATACAAAGCACCTCAACTCACGGTCATAGAACTGGAAAAGGGCCTGTAGCCCGTCCTTCTGATAATCGGTCAAAGAAGATTTCAACCATGTAAGAATCCTTCCATAATCCCGGGTAAACGTGACAACATTCTCTGGTGGAGACTTATTGGCCATCGGAAGGAGATTCTCAAGAGTGGGAGTGGGGAATTTATACACTAGATGACGTCTCTGATTGCTCTTCTTTTCAGTATCCATCTTCCAAACCAACCCAATCGACCTGGCTCAAAGGTTAGAAATCCTGGAAACAGACAAATATGCATATTAAAATATGCAAAAATTAAAATTTTTCATGAGTGCAATGTTTTTGAATCATGTATCCTGTATATCGGAACCACTGCTGTACTGAACTCTCAGACAAGTATCACAAAGTCTGAAACTTGTCACTCAACCAAGATATCATATAGAAACTGGAGCTGAATGTCACAGGTTTAAAGGTCCGGCATCAAACTGGAATCCCATAGAAAATACCAGAAAATCCCAGAAAATACCAAGTCACCATCAATAACAAGGTCATCGGCAGTAACAAGTCACCAACAACACCTGTAGTAATGATATCCCACCCCAACTCACAGGGTGATTCTAGACTCAACAGGTGGTCCCTAGTGATAGTCAGAGTCGACGATCCTTTATCGATTACTTCGCTGACTACACAACAGGGTGTAGGGCGAAAGCACCGTCAATCGAATCTCGTTTGAATTCGGTACTCCATGCCTCCTCACACGCACCATGGGATACGAGATTCAACATGGACATCCATCTAGCCTATGTGTCACTGGCCGGGGTAGTTGTCCTTTTACCTCAAGTAACACCCACCCAGATCAAGAGATAAACCAGCACAGTAGCAGTCCAGATACAGGATATATGAAAGTAGTAAATATGCCACATAGAATGGAATGCAAAGCATACAAAGGATGACAAAGCGATAAAGCAGATAAACACCCAATAGACATGAAAAAGAAAGCTAGGATCAACTCCTGATCGGACCAGCAAGAGGTCTGTACGATCCCCAGCAGAGTCGTCAGCTGAAGACACCGGCGGAACCTTCAACATGATAATTGGTATCAAATAGAGTCGCCATCGAACGTCTTTTATCTCACGAGGGAGAAAGGAAAACATCGAGTAAACCTGAGGGGAGAAATCGCGGTCCTATGGCCGAGAGATTAAGAGAATCTAGGTAAGGGAGTTAGTTACGAGGAAGGATTAGCACCCCACCGTAGTACTCTACGGTATCCACTTTCTATTTCTAGCTAAAGGGTGTGTTATATCTATGCTTAATCGTTATCATGCATGCAAAAGGAAAGAGAAAATAAGAAAACCACGGGGAAAAGAAGGAAGTATTTACAAAGTTTGCTCAATCGAGCCCTATGACAAGATGCCTACGTATTCCCGCGTGCAATGGGAAAGTCTGAGCGTCGTAGTTCGACTCACTTGTTTTGGTGGGTTTTGTGTTTTTTACTTATGAAAAAGGTTTTAAACACAAAAAGAAAAGAGAACGCGCAAAGGCGAAAAGAGTTGGTGTTGGTTGGTTGTTTTCACCTTGAGAAAGTAATTTAAACCATTATTATGTGTTTTGAGTTTGAAAGGAAAAGAAAACAAGTTTTAGTTTTAGTCACATGGAAAATGCAAAAGAAAACTAGCAAAACAAAAGGGAACTAGCCAAACACTAACCCTAATGTCGTCATGCGAAAGGTTGAACCTATGGTTGAGGATGCGAGGGAATCTCTACCTATGTTGACATGCAAAGGATGTGGATTCTAACGTCTAGGCTAAAGAACCAAACCTAACCAAGGGAATCTGCAGGAAAACTAACAAGAAAACACACTTCACAAGTAGAATTTTCCTAAACAGGTCTTTAAATAAACCAGAGGGGTTCCTGAACATGCTCCAACTATGGAAGCCCCATCATGCATCTCTATTCCTACTTCTCATGGAAAAATAAAGCTGTAAAGCCCTACTTCTCATGATATCTAGGAAAGCTGTAAGAGAATGCGGTAAGTGGTGTAGAAACTACCAAACGGATATAGAATCCGAAGAGCACTGCAAGCGGTAGAATTACTCCGGAAAACTTCAAGTACTGCAGCCACGCAATAAGAGTAAACCGGTGAGAATTGTTCAAAGCACCAATACAAGCGAAATACGTGTCAATACGCATCCGAAGTAACAATGCCTGCAAGAACGGGAAGAAGGCAAGCAAAACAAGATAGGAATGGTGTACACGTGGGTGTACAAGCTCAAACAAAACCTGCAAGAAGGAAGTTAGACCCAAAAAGCAAGTAGAAGAAAAGTATGCGAATATCGAAGAAACGAGTCGCATGTGTATGCGACGCATGTCCCTGCATGAAATGAAGCACAAACAGTAGCCAAGCATAGCTAGGGTGACTACTGTTCACCATTAGAATCGAGAAAAACAGAAAAAATGAACCAGTGGACCGCGCTAAGCCCGGTATACCGCGCTAAGCGCGACCTGCAACTCGAAAAGTCAGAACATTTGGCGCTTAGCGCGTTCTGGACCGCGCTAAGCGCGATCTGCAACCTGCAGAAAATTATTCTTGATCCGAACCACCTGTTTGTGATGTTTCTATGCCAAAATTCGATCCATACCGTTAGGCCACAATCCAGCAACAAACGAGAGCTAAACCAACGTGCATGGAATGCAAATCGACCGATAAAACCAAAGTTCACATACATGTAAAGATGCATGAACATGTGAGGAATGCAAATCGAATCGATAAAACCAAAGTTCACATACATGTAAAGATGCATGAACATGTGAGGAATGCAAATCGAATCGATAAAACCAATGTTCACATGCATGTAAAGATGCATGAACATGTGAGGAATGCAAATCGAATCGATAAAACCAATATTCACATACATGTAAAGATGCATGAACATGTGAGGAATGCAAATTGAATCGATAAAACCAATGTTCATATGACAAGTTAAATGCATGAACATGCAAGGAATGCAGATCAAAATGATAATTCCAATATTCATATGGCAAGTTAAATGCATGAACATGCAAGGAATTCAAATCAAAATGATAATTCCAATGTTCATATGCGTGATGATGCAAGCTAGCCATGACATTTTGAGGTTTTCTTTCAAAGAATCTAAGTCAAGCATTGACACAAACATTTGGAGTGCACATGCAACAAGTTCATGCACAACGCACTAAATGCTTGGATATCTACATGTTGAATGCAAGTTATGCTTCAAATCACCATGAATTAATGAAATTGATCAAGCTAAATACTCACCAATGCATGAACATGCGATAGATGATGTAAAAGGTATGAGTTTATGTCCTATATGCAAGGGGAAAATAAATGCACAAGTGTATATGCATGCTATCCACAAAGAAATCCTCACCCCGACACGAATAAGGCGGCAAAACTCAATTCAAATCAATAAATTCATGAGTACAAGTTCTAGAATCAGAATCTACATTGAATTTGCATGCAATTTCAGTATTCAATTTCAAGAAAAGCTGAAAGTCAAAAACAACTTAAAATAAGTGCTTATTTGAACCTAACACTTGCTTGCACTTGAAGTTTGAGTCGAATTGAAGAGGAATTCCTTGTGCTCTTCAAAGAAAATACCAAATCAATGAGGAATTGTTGATAATCTTCAGAATTAAGCTTGAATCCTTGAAGAAAAGCTTGGATTTCAATGGAGAATTGAGGAAGAAGGAGAGAAATCCTTAAATCTTGAAATTGAGGAAAAAATCAAGATGAAATCGTTCCTTCCATGTCAAATGTGAGTAGAAGGAGGAGAAGAAGATGTAGATTGAAGTAGGAGAAGCTACAATGGAGAAAACCAGAATTCGCAGGTCGCGGCTTTGGATCCATAATCAACAAGCTAATTATGATTATTCGGATAATTTTCGTAATTAATCCAAAACAGCCAAATCTGTGCGGAATTCAGAGTCAGAATGTAAACGAAAAGTGTCCGGAATGCGATTTTTCTTGCGAGAATCAAAATCCCGACTTGATCCGATGAATTATCAAGGAAATAGGAATTTTTGAAGTTTCAGCATCAATTTTGGACCACTGACACATGCAGAATTTCGTTCGCGCTCTGTGGGGAAAATGCCTCGGACGAGGATCTTCTGATCGAAATTTGCACATGCGTATCTCTGGGACATTCGAGGCTAACAAGATTTGTGAACTTTTGGCACCAGACCTGTCCCGTTTCGATGAAAATCGAGCGAGATATGATTTTTCGAACTTCGCGTATCAGATGAAAATTGCTCAGTTCAGCTCAAAATCACCCTCAGAGGATAAATATTCTGGTACTGATCGGTGGGGAATCAGCTCCCGAGTTGCAAATGAGAGTTGCAGAGGACTTTGATATGGAATTTTAGAAATCAGTCCCGCTCAATTCCGAGCTTCCAGCTAGGAAATAAATCCTTTTTGGTGAGCCAAAACGCACGGTTCAACACTAAAATCAGCTTGATCTGCCGGAGAAAATGACTCCTTTGAGAGCCTTCTTCACAAAATCCGTTCTCGACCTTCAAAAGGAAATCGTAGATAATAACGAGAGGGAAATGCCAGTCGAAAATCAACGAAAAATACCCAAGGAGATGAGAGATACACCTTCTAGAGTGTCCAAAATGCGCTGAAACCCGAAATCCACTTTATTGAGAAGTAAACTCTTTTTGGGTGCCATTCGGAATACTTGGAACCTGATACTCCTCATGACGAATGCTATGCATGCTACTACATGTATTTTTTATGCAATGGAATTATAAGCCAGAGAAACGCGGAAAAGAAGAGGGTAAATTTTGGGTACAACAACATCCACCTCTTGTTTGCCTTCCATACTTAGCGTTCTCCAATGAATGTGAATAGCCTCGATTGGTATTAGATCACCACTCAGTTTATATCTCCCTAACTCACAAGCACAAGGTAACCCATACACTTTTCTATGAGTACACCCGCACTTTTGGGTGTCTATACCAACAATATCAACCCTCACCCACTCTTCAGCAATATGCCTCCAAGCAGCTCTAGATACAAATCCACGCAAATTTCCATAAAATGGACTAGTGTGTGCATGTTCGACTTCATAAAAACTCTTCTGAAATAAAGCTCTAATGTTTCCCAATTGTATCTTAAGATTTCCATTCATAGCCTCCCAGTATTTGCACATATCACCTAAACTATTCTCCAACATTTGCTTCAATTTGCAATGTGCGGATTCAACCCTTTAAATAAATCAAAAAACAAGTAAGTACACGTAATATTAATATAAATTTCTTTTTGAGTAAAATCAATATATATTAACATAAGCATACCTATTGGTTGTGGTGTTTCCCAAATGCAACACTTGATTGATCCATGCTTCGACGAATCTATGTCTATGCGGAGACAACCATGTATCTTTCACATAATCAATAAATGTTGTAAAGTCAACACATGCATGCTCAAGTTGTTGCAAGCGTTGTTGATAGTCTACCTCATCACTAGCCCTTACAAGTTCATACCACATTTTCTCTATCGACTCCCGCATGTCATCCACAACATATTCCTTACACTTCACTTTCACATTTTTGTTGATGTGAAATCGACAAAGCAAATTGGTTGTTTTTGGAAATACTGTTTCAATTGCTTTCATCAAGGCAAGATCTCTATCAGTCAACACTACTTGTGGCCAAAACCCGTCCTTAGTAAATAACTATTTCAACTTATCCAAAACCCAACAAAAATTTGATCTCGATTCCATATATGCAAATGCAACGAAATGTCAACTCAGTGGATGTCACACCAACTATTTCAAACAGAGGTTGTCTATACTTATTTGTCTTGTATGTGTTACCCATAATCAACACAACAGGAAACATATTCAACAACTTCATTGATTCTAGATGAGCCCAGAAAATATCCCTCACAACTTCTGAATCATCTTTTTCCTGCTCCAGTATACATAATCTGATTCCTCTACCAGCTTAAACAAATGTTGCATTTCTGTTCTAGGCCCCCTTATATCTTTCTGTATTTTACTCTTGTGCTTATATATTTGCGTGATCCGAGTGACATTTTCTAGATCTCGCTCCTGCAACGACAAAAGTATGTGTCTTGGTGGAACATGACATTTCGTCAAATCAACAATAAGTTGTTGTTCTTCTGCATTAAGTCGACTTACAAAAGGATGCCCTTCAAATGTATCAGGTAACCCATGATTGTGAACTCCACATTTTACATCAATCTTCCATCCGGAACCATCTTTTGACGGTGTGGATTTAATTTTGAACGGACAACCACATTTCTTACTAGCACTATGTGTTTCACTTTCTCCTTCTTTGTATTTTGCACCTTTATCACAACCAAATATTACTTTATCACTTCTTCCTCTCTTGCCTGTTTTGGTATATGAACGTGTTATTATAACTGTCACTTTATTCCTGATTCCAATCTCCCTAATCCATCTTATCGCCTCTTCTCTTGTAGCAAAACATTGTGCACATGTAAACATATCAGTGGTATCTACGCATGTCTGATTTTTATCGCATATTTGAGGAATAACACTTGTTTAACAAAATTAAAAAAAATTAAACAAAAAAAATAGAAAAACCGCACCGGATAACTACACAACATGTTATCTAGTTGGCTTTTTATTACAAATTGGAATTCACAGCCAAAGGATATTCGGTTGATTAATGTTGTTAACCGGATAACTTGTGATCTGGTTTTTCGGGAAAAAAACGCGATCCGGGTTTAGCTTTACAAGGTTATCTGATTTATGATAAAAATACATACCAGATTTCTCCATCTTAGGTTATCCGGTTCTTAAATTACAAGTTCAACTTGTCTTTTTCGGATGCGTTCAGATGAATAGTAAAAATAGTAAAAAATTCAATAGAAAAGTAAAAATAATAAAAGGGTAAAGTTGAAATATTAGAAAATTTATAAGGGTATGGAAATAACCGTACGGGTATAGGGTAAAATTTTCTCATATTAGTATTTTAAATAGGGTCGGCCCAACTAGTCGGAGGCCCCGTTCAAATTTAGAAAATAGGCCAAAATTTAAAAAAAAAATACACTTTAAAATTTGTGTTTTTACATCTGTTTTCAGAAAAATCGGTATAAAATTATAAATGCCTAAAAATAAATTAATATTGTACAACTACTTTTTTAAAGGTACGTGTAAAATGTATCGGTTCTGTAATTAAAAAAAAAAAATTGGGCCTAAGGGCTAGTGATGCAGCACTCGCTTCACCTAGGAAAGGCCGGCCTTAATTTTAAAAATAAAATTATATTTTAATTAAATATATATATCTTATTGATTGACAATGTAAAAATATAGTACTACACATTCATCTCCCATTTTCTCATTTAGAACGTCTCAATTATTTTCTTACATATATAATATCAAAATAGTAAGATGTGTGTTAACCTATTACAATAAAATTTTATGCATATTTATTACCATCCGTTTATTTATCAACTATTACTTTAAGATTTTATGCCTATTATATTTTATAATCATCTTATTTTATCTATAATATTTGTCTCTTTAATTATTATCTTTCTTAATCTATAAATGTTTTCATTCTATTTCTTTATGGGAGTTATATTGATCTTTGTATAAAAGTTAATTTAATTCAGTAAAATAATAAAATATTTATTATTATATAATAAAATATTTAATTATAAAAAATATTAATTCTTATGTATTATTTGCGTAAATTTTTTTACACGGTCAATATATTACAATCATTCAAAAATTACGATTAAAGTTTTAACGATAATGATTAGTAATTGATAGTGTAAATTTTTTTTACCCTGTCAGTACATACAAATTAAATTTTAAAAAAAATCTAAAATATATAATATACAATTTTATTTTTGTGATCGTATAAAATTCATGAACTGTTTATAATATCATAACTATTTAATTCATACAACACTTATTTATCAAACAATCACATGTCATACATTTTATATCTATTCTTAGATTTCACCATTACACTTATTTATCAAACAATCACATATCATACATTTTATATCTATTCTTAGATTTCACCATTAAAACATGTCGTGATATTTTATAATATAATATGTGATAGTTATTACTCCCTTCGATTTTGTTTTATTAACATTTTTGCTTTAAAGTTCTAGACATACTATATTCTAATTCATATAATTTCCTTATATTATAACACTTGAATTTACATTCTCTTCTTTTCTCTTCTATTGTTATACTTTAGATCTCACAGTTTAGATCACTCTTTTATAATACACAAATAGTTAATACAAGAGGTCTATGTTATGATGCGTTAGTATAATAAAGTTTAATGTTATATTTAATTCTTTCTGATTTAAAATGAAAGTCGTTTAAAAATTTTATACGCAAATTTAAAATATAATAATATTGTTATTAAATATTATATTTTTATAAAATAATTTTATAAATATATTAAAAATAATATATAAAATAATATATAAAATAATAATTAAATTACACAATTAAAAAATAGTAATTATTTTAATATTTAAAAGTGAAAATGATATTTATTTATAAAAAAAATATTTTAAAACCAGTAGTACCATTTTATGATTTCACACATACTAATACAATCAATATAGATCTATTTTGATGCATCTATTTATATTTATATTTACTCTACTTTACCCTTAATCATTACATCTCACTAAATTAATAAAAAAACATTTGAAAAATATATATACCTTCAACGAGTTTTTATAAATAGATCGTTAAAAATAATTTTAAATCATCCTCGAGCCAGACCATTAAATTCATATATTTTATATTTATTATGAAGTTTGATTTTATAAATTCATATATTTTATATATTAAAGAATTTGATATTATAAAGTTAAATTCTTAATCTCAAATATATATGTTTAATTATAATATTTATATTTTATTATAATATTTATATATATATATATATATATATATATATATATATATATATATATATATATATATATATATATATATATATATATATATATATATATATATATATATATATATATATATATATATATATATATTATTTCAATTAAATAAAAATTAAATTTTATAAAAACAATCCCGGCAACTGATGTCAGATGATGTAAATGTGTAGTAACTACAAATTACAGTCTATCATAAATATTTTTTGACAAATTTCAATTTGCATGTTACACAAATTTTTTAAATAGTTGTTTCACATCCACTTAATTACAGTGACATATGATAAAAGAAAAGAAACACGTGGGTGTGGTCGTAATGTATTGGTTGCATGCATATATTTGTCTACTAAATGCTCAAAAGTTACCATCCTGAATTTTCATTTTGTTAAAATTTGTTAACGACACATGCATGTATATCATTTACTTTAATTGATATTATTTATTCATTTAACTATGGTATTATTTATTTCTTTATTTGTAAATATTCTATTTATTCAATTAATTTTGCTAACAAACTCCAAGGCTTTTTATAAACAATTGAATAAAAGAATTATTCATTATGTTGTGTGTTTGATTTTAGATAAAGAATTATTTTTAACAAATTAATTATGAAAGATTAATTATTTAAAATGAATTGAAGAAAAATAATTTATATTTAGATACAACACAATGATACATTAAAATAGTTCTATAAATTGCAATGGTTTGAAGTAAATTCATTTCATACAAAAACAATATCTCATTTATCCATACGCTATGGGAGAAACCACTAATTTTCTTGTTCTATTTCTCCTTGTTCTTGTGGCAATATTTCAGAATGGTTATAGTGTCGAGGAAGTAAGAAGAACTAATCAACTAAAGAAAGATGATGGTATTTACAAATCTCAAAAATTTGGAAAGTGTATAGATTGTATGATTTTGTATGGCATGTGCTTGAATACTCCTTACTTTTGGCCTGTGTATGGTAAGTTTTGTACTGATATCGATCACGCAAACATCGCACCTATTAGCAGTGACGCTCCTAAGCTTACAAATGATGTTCTTCCATGATGATAAGAGATATTGTAGTCCTCCGTTGCTGGTGTGTTATTAATATATCTATATATCTATTGTCAAAGTGTGTTTTTGTTATATGTCTTGTTCAGAGGATTAAATATATTTTATTTTTATGAAAATTTATATTAAGTTTTTCTCTTTGTTATGATTATAAATAAAAGTAATGAGTTTTTGTCAAGTACATTGAATAACTATATTAAGGAACTTCTTTAGCTCTAATAGAAAATATACATGTCATTTCTATCAAACATTGTTCACACCGTTTTATAACACTACACATTGTCTAGTTAAGCAATCATGAGGCTCACAATAGTGAGAAATGAATGTTGATGAATGAGAGAGTATTGAGGTCAGTTTTAAATCGAAGGAAATAGATACAAAATAAACATATGAAGTGTTATCTCCATTTACATGAAATGACACTAGAATAAACATATGAAGTATTTTCAACATAATTTTCAGAACTACATAAATTGAAACAAACAACACTTTATAGATCTCATTTGTGTACATAAAACATAGACATTGTCGTTATCAAATCTTAAATTTGATACCACACTTCTTCGATCTTCATTATCAAACAATATTACTGTGTTTTGCTTGTAAAGTTGGTTAGTGAATTTTGCGTAATTAATTATCAAAACACTAGTGAGATATTTAATTGTCAGGTTCTCATGTGTTTATGAATAAATACTATAAAATTACTCTCCTCCTTCCAAAGTCACTATCTTCAGGCACTTGGAAAAGTATGGAAGTTACTTCATATGTATAGGCTACTGAGATTTGATTATGTACATCATTTTACACTAAGTGTAATATAATTAAGTTAAGTTGTATTAGATGATGAGATGAGTATATATAGTGGTGCATGGATAGTTATCTTATGCATGAGTTACACTATGATGCATACATGTTCATGTACCCCTAGTTTACATTGAGCTACAACATGTCATGGGAGCAGGAGAAAGAAGTTCATGTGTGATGGTGCCTCTGAGATATCGTAGGATGTGCTTCACAGTTGACCAGTGAGATTCTAGGGGAGACGACGTAAATTGGAAAACTTTGTTCACACTAAAAGTTATACTAGGTCGGGTAAGAGTCACATTCTGCAAGGCACCACAATCGATCAATTCAATTGGAAGTTTGACAAGAGATTTGTGCCATGTTTGCTAGGTTTTTAGTTAGTGATTATAAAAGTAGGAGTATCGTTAGCCAAGGTTTTAAAAAACGGTAACGATCGTGTAACAGTTTTATTGATTTTAGTCGGTACAGGTGTTACGAACTTGATTGCGGCTGTCCTGGTGTGATTTTAACATAATTTCTTCTTCAATGTAGAAAAATATAATAACGTATCAGTATCGGCATCTGCCAAAATCGTTTTGTCGCGGCGGTCGCAGACCGTTTTTTAAAACCCCGTCGTTAGCATTCAACCTTTTAGATCCAAAAAGTAGATCTCGAATGTATTTGGTTTGAGTGAGAAGAAGGCCACCAGTAGATACTCTTTTGATCTTGATTCCAAGAAAATATAAAGGAGTCCCCAACTTTGTAAGGGAAAATTTAGTGTGCAAAGAGTGATTCAACTTATGTACAAGTGTATATGAGGATCCAATAATGAGAATGTCATCAATATACATCAATGCATACTCAGTGGTTCTATAGTGTGAGTAGATGAACAAAGAATGGTCGCATTTGTTGTGAACAAAGCCAAAGTGGACAAGAGTTTGAGTGAATTTGTCATACCAGGCCCAAGGAACCTGCTTGAGGCCATATAGAGTTTTGTGGAGCTTATACACAAGATGAGTTCCTTGATGCATCATGTAAACTTCCTCTTGTAAGGAATCATTTAAGAATTCATTATTGATGTCTATTTATTTCAACTCCCAGTGATCAGTCAATGCTAAATTCAATACAACTTTATGTTGGATTTGAGACTTTACACACAAGAGGGGGTGAAATGTGTGGTTTGAAAAAATATGAAATTTTTTTCGAGATTAAAAGCAAAGTTCGAAAACATTTTCCTAAAACCTAAGATTCATTAGAGTTTCAAACTGTTTTTCTTTAACTTAACAACGAAATATAATTTAAAGTAAAGTACGAAAGTAAAGGATTAAGAGAAAAAAGAACACCACAATGTATAGAGGTTCGGTCAAATCAAAAGGACATACTCCTCTCCCCAAGAACTAGTCTTGAGAGTTTCCATTAATACTCGAGCTTTTAGTAGGTGAAGCTCACAAACCCCTTTATACAAGGAAATTTTGGTTTTCCTACAACTATGATAGTACAAGACAGATGATATGATTGTGTACATCTTCTCTGTTGTTGAGACTAAAGTGGTCAAACTTCCTTCCCAGCTGTAGATTGAAAGTTATTAAACTTATTTCCACGAAATATCTAAGCTCGATATGGTTTAACAGGGTAACCATTAATCTCTTGAGATTTTAACAGGTTGATCTTCTAACCTATGGTTTTAAAACGGGCTAACTGTGAACCTATTAGTAAGTTCATCAATATTAATGATCTTCAATCTTTAAATAAACAAGGATTTATAATAGCCTTAAGGGAAACTCATCAATAGTAACAATCTTCAACCATAATGAACATAGGAACTAATCACATAATTCACAACTAAGTCATTTAATAGGTTTAGCTTCAAACCATATGATTTTTACTAAAATGGATTATGTTCATTAAGGTCCATCAACAATAACCTTGAAGAAATTTATACATTTCTATCCATCCAGAATAACATAAATCTATCACTCACAAAAGATCTTTCCTCACAAAAGCATTTAGCTATAAGAAATAGTGAGATAAAGTGACAAAGAAAACTTAGCGAGAGAGAGTATGTGTGTGTGTTTCAATACACATTTTGCATTTTGGATGATTTGGACCGAGGAATGAGACCTCTATTTATAGGGATCAAATTCTTTCGAAAAAGAAACATCATTAAATAAAAAATGATTGCTACCAATCAATTAAATCATTTAAAAGTAAGGACTAAGATTTCCAAAATAGGTAATAAGTGATGTGTAGCCTTTGTTATCATTTTATTATATTCAAACTGTATTTATATTTAAAAACGTGATAATCTAATTTATCGATACTTTTTGCTAATCCATTAGATCTGGCCAAAATAAGTTTCAGGCTTTTTGAATGTTCTCATTACTTCCTAAGAAATTCTATATATCTTTTCAAAGAATTTTCTTTTTAGAAGTATTTTATAAAAATATTTAAGTGTGTGTATGTGTGTGTGTGCGTATGTGTATGCGCACACGCGTGCGCTTATAGCCAACTACCTATATAAAGAAAGAATTTTTGCTTTTACAAAATTTTCACTCACTTACTAAAATGTGGTAACTTCTTGTAGCGCCTCGAAAAATTTGCAATTTCGGTACAATGAAGTCGCCATCGAGTATTTATTTATTACAAAAGGAATGAGAAAACATCGAGTAAAACCCACAAGCAAAGGATAAGATAGTCTACGAGACCAAGAGATGGATTCAGAAGTCGGTTATGCAAGGGGAAGGTATTAGCACCCCTCACATCCATCGTACTCGATGAGACCCGTTTAGTTCATGTGTGTGTTCAAGTGCTTATGATAATTGCTATCTTATAAGTAATGATCGAGAAAGGAGAAGGAAGAAGGTTTTTTTTAATATTATTTTGAGTTTGCCGCGGTTTCAAAACCTTGTGCCTACGTATTCCCTCGTGCAATGGGAAAGTCAAAACTTCGTAGTTCTTCTTGAAAATGAAAAGAGTGTTTGTTGATTTGATTTTAGAAGAGAGTGATGCGCAAGGGCACAAAAAAATATTTGAATGAGTTTGGATTGATTTTATAGGACACAAGTGTTTGTATGTCTAGAGTAGATACTTGGGACTCGCACACTTAGAGCGAGAAAAGGTAGATACCTTGACTCCCTCATTTAATCCTTTTCTTAAAAAAAAAAGAGATATCTTTAGAGTATTTTAGTCGGGTTATGATTCATCAATATAAGTCAGATGGCTTATTCTTGATTAAATCTCGAGAGAATAGACAAATGTCTATTCCCTACCATTCGAACCTTGTTTATTTGAGAAAAGAAATTTTTGAAAAGTCACTCGACGTTGGATCGAGGTTTGCAACTTTAATTATGAAAGTGTTTTGAGCGAGTTATGATCAATTAATATAAGTCAGATGACCGATCCTTGATTAGATCTCGAGAGAATAGACAAATGTTTATTCCCTACCATTCGACCCTTATTAGAAGAAAATTGGTATGTGGACTAAGGCGCGAGAAATGGGAGAGAAAAAAATAAATAATTGTGAACATTCGTGGAAGTAGAGAATAACTCAATAAAATCCTATACAAGGTGGCTATATGTATGCTCCTAGAAAGTGGGACTAGCGTGACACTAGTATTCTAAACGACCGATTGGAACAATCGATCAAATAGTTGTCGCTGTAGAATAACCCAGGATCAAACTATGAATGTGTGCGAGTGTGCACTGTGTATGTATACCTGTTCATTGATAAAGAGCCCAAGAGGAGGCTATGTGTTCTAATTGAATGATAAACGCGTAATGTAGCGGTAATTAAAACACAAAGAAATAAATCCTAAACTATTACAAACCAGTTGGGAATTGGGGTACAAGTTTGTGAGTGGGGATGTATCAAATTGAAAAGCGAGATAAGAGCTTAAAGAAGCAAGCAATACAACCCAATCGAATTGGTTTGAATAATCAAATAAATTGCAGTGCGCTTCAAGTAGTCTTCAAGATTGGATACAACTTGGCTCGTCAGATGAATGTGAGATAAAGGTCCCTACATTGTATGATATACAGACAAAACATATGCGGGGAAAGTTGAAATGCTCAAGTATCAATTACTGTATTTTACTAGATTGATTATAATAGAGATGCTTGTGTTCATGCGCGTTCGAAAGTTAAATTAAATTTCAAATTCGAAATTGCAACACGAGGATAACTACAATGTAATTTGAATTTTATTTACAAACGAATTGAATAAGAGTAAAAGTAAAGTAGTATATATAATATTTAAAATACCAACTATAAGTATACTATATAATGATATTTGCAGTATGAAATAGAAATACTATGTATAATTATATATACAATATCAAATAAAAAAGTAAAAATACTAAGTATTTGTATTTATATATACATTACTAAATATAAGAAATAAAAATACTAAGTATCATATATTTACAAAATATTAAAATACTAATAGAATTAGTAATTCAACATTTTAATTGCTAAAGCAAGTGTGGATGCACTAATTGGAAGTGAGTGTTTTGAATAATCCTTGAGGATCTTCACAAGTAGCAAACTCGTTAGTAGCATGAGTGGGATTAAATCGAAATTAAAATGAGATTTCAACAAATTAGAACATCGGTAGTAATCCAATTTCACAATTAGAAGCAACAAGAATGCATAAACAAGCAAGAACTAAAGCCAAATTGTCAATTGAAATCAACTTGAATTAGAAAGGAAATGATAAGTTGCTACATAATTTCAATCACATTGTAAACCAAAAATTCACATGAAAAGTTTCGATCTCAAGCACACACAACACAATTCAAAAATTGATGTAATTCAAACCGAATCAAAGTTTTAGTATCGGAAAAGTGGTGAATTGACATTTGATTCAAATCACAACTACATTAATTCATGAAGTAAATCGAGTTACACTCAGACACAAACAACCAACAACAATTATCATCCGAAGTTGCATATTTGAATCACAACTCAAAATCAATTGAGATAATGAGTAAACAAGTGGTAAACATGCGTTAGAACACACACTTTTAAACCAGGGCAGCAACTAATGAGAATGACATGAAGCTCCGAAGAATGTTCAAACTCAATTGGGAAACCAAATTTATTACATCCAAATTCAACATCCAAACCCAAGTTCAAATGGAAGTAAAGGTAACAATCTCCTTCAAGCCAACATAACAATCAAAAAGAATCGATTGAAATAACGCCAATAACATATGGTTTATGGTTGTATCTTACAATATAAACGTGATATAGATATAGATGTCAAACCATCATTGAAACTACCCTCAAATAGCATAGATTCGACACAAGATTTCAGCATAAATCAATAGTTTAATATCAATTTCAATTCTTATTTCCAAACCATATTTCAAACTACTGTCAACAAATTGCCAACCTAAACACAAATCTCTTGATTCAGACCAATGCAAATATTAACAAATTGTTTTCATAAGAACCAAGCATATCAAAATAACATTTATAGACAGCATCACAATTGTTCAGACAAAAGAATATGGAATCGAAAATTACCGATATATCGAAGCTGCCACGAGATGTTGTTGTTGATGTTGACAATGATGATGTTTGAGGCTTTAAAAGAGGCAAAAGATAAAGAGAATGAACACGACGAAACCCACCAAGAGCAAGAACCACAGATCGCAACTGTTGTTCACCGCAACCCGTGTTTGCTCACTGTTTCGTACAAATCAGCTGCCCAAGTCTCTCGTCTTGCACCATTTTGTGCCATCAGAGACAAGAATCAACCCACCTTCATTCATGGCCAATGTATGTTAGATATTAGGGTAAGATAATCCTGGATAACTTCGAAGAATCGTGTTTGTTCACTTTCCGAACAAAGTATTTCGACCCTATTCTTGCCTGGGTTCACGAAATCTTTGCGGGGATAATTCTCGAAGAACAATCGGTTTCTGGCAATAGAATTCGATTCGAATATAGAGATTAAATGGTCGTTTTTCTGTGTGCGAAAATAAGGCCAAAGAACTCCTTATATAGGAGACCAAAACTGAAACGAAAGGACACACCATTTCGGAAAACGGTTGTGTCGGTTGGCGAAAAAGGGGCTTCGCCCCTTGGACCCCAACGGGGCGCTGCCCCGCACCCCGCCAGGGGCTCCGCCCCTTGGAACCCCGTTTCAGTTATTCGTATTCGATTATACATTGGCTCAACGAGCGTGCACTCCACACTTCCCTAACTCGTTTCCGAACTTAACGTATAATTGCATTGGCCTTTAGTAAATCACATTACTACTAAAATACATTGGTGATACTAAAATCACCAACAATGTATAAACAGACTCCTTATGGCCTTTGGCAGCAATTGGAATGTACCCTTGAGTTTGAGTAGTATGCAAGGATATATTGTTGCTTGAGCTGATATTACGCAAGTTTGTCGAAGGTAATGAGTTGGCAATACCATTTTTAGACTCATCAACCGTAGCATCGTTGGACTTAGACACTGGAGCAAGTGCAGCTTCAATATCCCACATAAAAACCTCCCCACCAAGGCCACCAGAGGCAACAATATTGCTATTTTTTCCAGCCCAGAACTGAAAAATAATGATGGGGTCCGACCAAGGATATGGCTGAGTATTAAGCCATTCAAGAACTCCATTGCCTTCAAGTAATATGGCAGGAAGCACCAAGATCATGGTTGCGTAAGGTGCCATGTAATAAACCATACCATGTTTATACTGTCGAACTTGTATCCGTGCAGAAGAGATTTTGCAAGGATGGATAAGAGAGATCTGATAATGCTCCACTGGAAAACAAAGGCCTCTTCCATTACAGAAAGTGTGAAAAAGAATGAAAGAGTGGTGATGAATGATGAGAAGGTTCGCTAACGAAGAAGAATGGAAGGTGGAGGGAGGAGCTTAACGCGGACAGTGAGTTGGAGATTGGTGAGGAAACGAAGGAGGTTGGTGATGACGTAGGAACATTGGTGAAGATTGTTGCTGTAGATGAAGAGGGTTGGGTCGCGGTTTATTGGCGGAAGAGAACGAGGGAGTATGATGATGAAGAAGGTTTGTGAATATTGGTTGTTGTTTGATGGATCAGAGAGGAGTATTTATGGAGTGAAGAAATAGAGGTTACAGGGAGGGACAAGGGAGCTTGCAGGTTGACGGGATGAGGGAAAGGGAAAGGGAGTAGTATGAGGGTGAGATTTTCTGCCTCACCATTTTCTTCTCCTCTCCGTTTTTCCTCCATGAACAGTAAACCAAACTCAAATATATAGCCACAAATTAGGTTAACCAAATTATTTAATGTCCAAAATGACACTAATGATAAAATGGGTTCTTAAGTCCAAAAGTATAAAAATTAAACTATTCAAAAACATTTTGATTTTGATTTTTGGAGATAAAATATGGACATTTAAAATTGTTAAAAACGATAAAAGTTTAGACAATAAATTATCCGAAAAAAATAAATGAGCACATTAAAATAAACTACAGATCTCAAAGATTAAAGAAAAATTATCAACATGTTTAAAATCGAAATAAAATAATAATAAAGAATATTCGGCTGTAAAACACTTACGGTTAAAAACGAGACTAAAAAATGTATCTGAAAATTAGAGAGAGCATATTTTCATGATCTACGCGATACGTAGATTCTTAAAGCAGTGAGTTAAAGGCAAAAATTTGAAATATTTTCCCCGCTAATTTTCTGCACCATGTCGAATCGCTTTTAACAGTCTGTTTATAAAACCGAAAATTCAATATTATCGACATAAAAACAACTCAACATGATGGAAGAATCAAGTGAGGAGATAAAAATGCGTGAAGTGGAACATCAAGTATTTTACAACTACAAAACAATGCAAATATCGATTTAAATTGACTTTTGGTCAACTTAAATACGACTAATGATGCAAATGCGATGAATGAATGATTGTTTAACGCCAATGACCCAATGGGAGAATATGCAGATGAATATGATGCCTAAGTCAGATAACTTGAAGTTAGGAGGGAAAATTTTGGGGTGTGACACTTTCCTAAGCCCGTGTCTTGATTTATTCATTGTGTTAACACCTTGCTTGAAATATTCTTTTGAGCCTTGTGATGTATTCTTCTTGTTTGCCTTTGTATGAAGCTTTCCTTTTATCTTGAACTTTTGTCGGTACTTCAAGTGAGACTTCAAATGAGAATTCTATCAAACATATGGCTTGCATGTTTGACTGCTTGAGTGCATTGGTTCACTTTCTAAATGGTCACATCTTTTACTATGTGGAATATTGTCTTATCTGCTCTTTTACATTTGTCATCATGCTGCATCATTATCATCCTAATTATCTATTATGTTTTCAATAGTTGTCATCATATTACTGATCTTTATAGTTGTCATGACCTTTCTAGAGTTGTCATAATCAAAACAACATCTTTATTACATGTATTACATGCAAAAAAAGTTTCAACACTTTAAATGGTGGTAGTTTCACCACAGGGTAAACGTTTTATTGAAATCAAATCCAAATTGCTAATGGTAAACTTAAGCAAACATTTGGGATATATACTTGTTAAGGGTCCCATTAGGGTTTTCCTTCACTTTAAACTCCCACTTGCAACCCATTGGTTTTTTATGAGGATTTAAGGTTATTAATGTCTAGGTTTATTCGGCCATAGTGCATTATATTCAAGTTGCATAGCTTGAAACCAATTAGGATGTGTCAAAGCTTGCTTCACATAAGTAGGTTTAACACGAGATAAGAACATTTTTGGCTTGGAGTGACCATTCTTAGATCTACTTTACATAAGATGAGCATTAAATTTATGTAGAGTTAGAGTATTGGAAGATTAAATTAGAGGTGAGAATGACTTTGAAGAAGAAGTTTGAACAATGTGAGGTGCAAGTGTAACACCCCTTTTCTAACCCCAAATAATCATGGCATAAATCAGAGTATAATAGAATGCACACATATAAAGGGTGTCATAGTTTATTTTCCACACAATAGAAAACCAACTAAATAAATATGCACCTGGTCATAATCATAACACATATTTGAATCTCATTCTTTAAAACAAAACTATGCATTTCATAGCGGAGTATTTCATATTCACAGATACTATCAATGATTACATCCCATACTATAACTATTGGATGAAATAGAAATGAATCCATAACATAAATAAGTCATAAGTATTCATACATCGGCACCAAGGCCATATCAACATAGTATCTCAATATACAAATCCAAAATATATGAGAATACATCACAAATATCTCATAAAAGCATAAATCCAGATAATCCCTGTGTTACATGACCAGAGCAATGACTCACTACCTAGTATAAGAAATAACTAGATAAATTCCTCAACTAGTCTCGTGCGAATCACCACTTTCTTCGGAACCTGCACGTTACCCACATAGAGGGAACATCACAACAAAAGGGTGAGAATTCACATCATCATCCAAATGTATATAAATTGGAAGCAACATAGAAACAACATCTATTTAAGAATTCTACACACTTCATGTGATATTCCAAATAATTTGATTATACAAACATTCCAAGTATAACATATTCACATTTATCACAAATAGCATAAATGTCATTAATATAGTCAATTCAATGATCAATATAGTCAACTACCACAATTTCCACATACAACACACATTCTTCAATGACTCATGAGACAACAATGCAATGTGACTCATGCACGTGGTACCATCATGAACATTCCACTCACCTTGCTTCCGATTCAATAACTTAGAATCAAAGTCACGCTTCCGATCCAGACAAGACAAAAGCCACCATTGTGAACCCAAAGTTTCACCGCTACAGTTTCCATTCAAGAATCAAGCCACATTGTGAACCCAAAGTTTCGCCGCTACTGTTTCCATTCAAGGATCAAGCCACATTGAGAACCTAAAGTTTCACCACCCAATATTTCCTGTTAAGGATCAAGGTCAACCATGTATGCATGTGCAATTCATTAACATCATATGGAAATTAAGATTATTCACCAACCTTAATTACTCAAGCATATCACAATAATTCAACACATTTGAATTATCCACCATTTGCACTACATCATGTTTCAACAACAACAAGCAATACATATAGCATTTACTATCACCACACATCACAAATAACACATAACATACACTTCAACATATGTTATTCTCATCATTCTATCAAGACTTACACATACTAACTCAAGTATCAAGTACACATTGAAATAGAATTCAAATCAATCAAAAACACATTTAATTCTAATCGGATCGATTAATCACATACATGAAAGTACTCCATAAAATATAATCATATAAGATTTCATGTCAAATGATCCTAAAAATAGCATTTTTGGTTCTAGGTCACACTAAGCCCGGCCTATCATGCTAAGCGCCACTTCTTGAACATAGAACCCCAACTTACAGAACATTTTGTGCTAAGCGTGTCTCTGATGGCGCTAAGCGCGGTCTGTGAAACAAATAATTTTCTGCTACGAACCAGCTTCTTTTCCCCATGAATTTCTCACATAAAACCCATTCCAATCAATCAAATAACATCATTAAAGGGTATCCTAACATGTTTCTAATCATGGGTCATCATTTCTAAGTTGAAAACACAATTCCTCTTCAAACCTTAACATTCAAAGATTCCTAGAAATTGAAATCAAACAACCTAGCATGCTACTAGTCACTATCCAACAACATACAATTAAATAATAACATGGATTCTCCCCCTTACCTCTTGAAGATCTAGCCTCTTAGGGTTTCCTATTCTCTCCTCCTCTTTTCCTATTCTCTTCTCTTTTTTCTTTCTTTTTCACCAAATGACAACACTAACTATGTTTTTTCTTTAACCCGTTACTAACTAGTAAACTCAAATTGGGCTTTACAATTAACACCTCTTTATTACTTCTATTCATAAAATTAGGCCCAATACCAAATAATCACATTTCTACTCACCAAAACCCAATTACTTAAATAACACACATATTCAAATAATTCAAATTTTCATTTATCTCACCCAATTAAATTAATTATCACATAATATAATAAATAATAATTAACAATTAAAAATCGGGATGTGACTGCAAGGACCTCAGGAGATATGGAATTTCTATTATGACTTGGAATATGACAAGATGATGAGATTATAGGCTCCGATGAAGACAAAATAAGATGTTAGGACTGAGGAGTATCCCTAGGAACATATGAAAATGTATCTTGTAGACTAGTTAAAGGTGACAAGGCGTCTAGCACACTAGGTAATGATACATAAGGTAAATTAATTTGTTCCTCAAAATACTTGTTAAAATTAGAAGAGGTGTGAGATTGAGACACTTGAGGGAAAGGTAAAGATTCAGGAGACACAAGAGGTGAAAAGGGTGTGTCGGACCAACATATGGAATGTAAATGAGTTTTCATGGATTATAACATCCTTAGAGATAAACTACCTGTCTAATTCGTTAAGACATTTATAGTATCTATGTTGAGATGATACATCCAAATATATTCACACTATTGAATCCTGAAATCAAGTTTATGTTTGTTATATGGGTGGGTGAGAGGGAAGCAAGCACATCCAACACCTTAGTTTACTCAAAGCTTGGTAACTTGTTATATAAGGCATGACAAGGTGAGTGGTATTTTGAAAGTCCTGCAGAGGGAATCCTATTGATGACATGAATAATTGTGAATAAGCTATGATCCTAAAATTGAGCATGGATAGAGGCATGGGCAAGAAGGGTTAGGTCTATTTCCACAATATATCTATGATTTATTTCCATAGATCTATTTTGATGTGAAATGTTTGGACATGTGAGTCTATGAGTAATGCCTAGCTCTGTCAAGAACTTAGTTAAGGTCCTGAATTCTCCCCTGTAACCTGATTGAACTGCTTTCAATGTGGAATTAAATTGAACCGTAAAAAACTTGAAAACATGAATGGCATTAGACTTTTGCTTCAATAAATAGACCTAAGTGTATTGAGTGTGACCATCAATAAAGGAAATATAGTAATAAAATCCAGAGCTAGACATGTGTGATAAAGGTTCCCACAAATCTATATAAACAACATCAAAAGGAGCAATGTATGTGTTCAAAGAAAAAGGAGCATGCAACCTATGTGATTTTCCTAAGCAACATGACTTGCATTAAATAGTGCCTTTATTAGGAATATGAATTTTACAATGCTTAAGATAAACTTTTATACATCAGATAAATAGGAATGACCAAGCCTATAATGCCATAAAAAGGACTTATTTAGCTTAGGCACATCAGAAACAATAGTACGAGAGATAGAGTTGACATAAGTATTAGAGGAAAGTAAACTATATTTCTTTGAATGAGACATGCTTGAAGGCTTCAGGACACATGTGGAGAGAAGTATAATCGTCTTGAATTAAGGAAGCCACCAAGGTGAGGGGTTTTAGAATCCTAAATGATAAAACATTTGTCATCTTCAAATGTTAACAATATACAATTATCTTTACAGAATTTGGAGAAAGATAGTAAGTTTCTTGCAATGCAAGAAACTAGCAAAATATCAGATAACTTAAGAGAAGAAAAACATTTGTAGAAATATATGGAGAGTCTACACCATAAATTGCTAAGGGTTCACCATTAGCTACACTGACACGACTAAAATCTACATATGATTGCTTTGAGGATATATGTACATGTAGATAATGAAGATCATCATATGGATTATCGATGACGACAACGCAGGAAAATAACCTTCAAGCCTGATGATAACCAAAGCATGTTATAAGAGAAATTGAGATGAAGTGATTATATAATTAGATACTATCTAGAAATTTTTTGAAGCCACTTTGGTGAAAGGTGTGAAAGATCGCCAAATTATGTCGGTCTGTCTATCTGAGTGAACTGAGTACTATAAAAGTAATGTACTAGCTAAAGAGTACTAAGGAAAATCTCTCTCTCTCTCTCTCTCTCTCTCTCACACACACACACACACACACACACACACACACACACACACACACACACACACACACACACACACACGTGCACACACACACTTAAAAGTATTTTTATACCTTGAAAATGATTTTCTAAGCCAGAACCAAGTTATTAAAAATATATCCACACAATTTTAACCATATAATTGATTGGAAAGATGTGTCAATCGAATGGAATTTTTTTATCTAGCCAATAGATTAGGAAACTTGTAAAATCAATTAGAAGTGTGATAATCAATCATACAATCAATAAGGATAACACATTAATAACTTGTAAGGACTCTCTATCTAAACCTTCCTAATTGGGCTTCATAATCGATTAATGATTTACTATACGATCAAGATATCCAAAGATTAACGTCAAAATAGACTTTCATATAACGTTAATTTTGATGTAGTTCAATGACATAGTAAATTAATTATAGATTATTCTCAAATTTTATAGGTATGATCTATATGATGATATGTTTCAATCCAACGATTAATTTTAAAAAATATTAATCCGAAGTGATGTATTTGAGCTAGTGTAACTCATGGTGTAACTCTTCGGATGTAATTTGATCCTCCTATATATATATATATATATATATATATATATATATATATATATATATATATATATATATATATATATATATATATATATATATATATATATATATATATATATATATATATATATATATATATATATATATATATATATATATATATATATATATATATATATATATATATATATATATATATATATATATATATATATATATATATATATATATATATATATATGGTCTTTATTAGATAATGATTAATAGATGTTGCATATGTTGATATGATTATTGAACTTACTCAATTGAGATTTTCTAATAGTAAATATTATCTTAATCTATCAATAGAACATTCTCAAGAAGAAATATAATAATTTTCTTAGACCTAAGATTACCATGGTAATTAACAAATTAATTTATGTATTTCGATTCTAGACACCTAATATCTTGGATGCTAGTTGAAAGGATATAAGATATGATTAAACACTTGTGTAATTAATTAATAATAAAGATGAGATCAGTCAAATCTTGGTAATGAATATGAACTGTATGATAAAATTAAAATGTTGGCCAGAAAAATTGAATGAAATAAAAAAGTGAATTTCTAGTCATAAATATTAGCTTATTAAAATTAACTTATTAATTTTTCTAATGATTCTTAAAAGTTAAATACTTCATATTATCTTGACGTTAAGGAGTATTGTTAAATGCTTTGATTTGATTATTATATCATCAGTTTAGTATTGAACCTATTGGGTCACACATAACTGAGAGTTCAAATTTTTAATGAAGAATTATTTTATTACTCTCTCTCAAAAAATAGTCTGATCATAGCGGTTCAGAGGTATTAAACTCGGCCGATTTGGTTTATTGATCATTGATGTTAGAATATTTTATATTAATTTGGAGATCATATAAATTAATTAATATAAAAAGACATTAGGAAATATTTATAATATTTTAAAAGATATTATAAGATATATATTTATAATATTCTAAGAGATATTATTAGACATATATTTACAATATTCTAAGAGAATATATAAGATATTTATAATATTTGAGAGATATTATATGATTATAATAATTTCTTTTATTCTAACCATTAATGAGATATATTTTGGATTTGTTGGATTTTAGCAATTATAAATATGCATCTCTTTTGTTATAACACTATGACAATCTTAGAGTTTACACCAACAAGGGAGAACAAGGGTTTTGTTGACGCCATCGAATTTTTTTACTAATTCGATATAAACAATGAAGTCGCCACCGAGATTTATTTATTCCAAAAAAGGAAAGAGGAAATATCGTATAAAACCCACGAGAGAAAAGAAATGGTCGTCGAAACCAAGAGATGCAGGTTCGGGAGTCAGTTATGTAAGAGAAAGATATTAGCACCCCTTTCATCCATCGTACTCGATGGTACCCATTTAGTTCAAAATGTGTTCGTGTGTTAATGTGAAAATTTTCTATCTTCAATGGTAGAAAGGAGAAAGAAAGAGAGAAGAAATGTTTTTATTATTTTTGCTCGCCTTTAGTCGTAAGACTTAGTGCCTATGTACTCCCTCGTGCAATGGGAAAGTCAGAGCGCCGTAGTTCGGCTAGAAAATGATTGTTTGTTGATTGATTTTAAATGAAGAGACAAGTCAACATTTTTAAAGGAGAAGACTCGTCTAAACTCCCACAAGGTGTGATAAAGAATAAAGGACTATGTCTCAACATGAGGGAGGGTTTGAGAAGCCTCTAATACTCAAGTGGAGAAGTCGAAAACCATGGGGATAGAGGAAGAACATCTCAATTATAAATGAATCATGTCTAATCTCGAAAAGGGTTTTAAAGGTAAAAGGTGCCCGGATGCACAAAAAGCTTGAATGAGTTAAGATTGATTTTAAGTGGGTGAAAAGTATCGAAACATTAGGCTATCATCTAATGACTCAAATACTAGAAACTGGATGAGTGAGCTTGTGACACCCCAAATAATTCGATTATTAAATAATTAGAATTTTAATTATTAATTTAATTAGAAGTTTAATTATTGGTATTTTTGGATTATTGGAATTAATTAATTAAAATAAAAGTGGGAGTGTTGGTGGTGTGAAGTGTAAAGTGGGGGGTGTGATGAGTAAAAAGCTCTACTCACATTAATTTATTTTATTTTTATTATTTTAGAATAATAAAAGGAATAAAAGAAGGAAAAGAGAAAAAGAGAAGAATTGAGAAGTTTCATTCTACGTGCAATTGAGAAGAGGAAGAAGAAAGAGGAAAAGCCAAAGGTGTCAGAATCCGACGAATTCCCACGAGGTAAGGAGTGATTTTGTCTGGTTAATATGCCTTATAGGTTTTGATAATGAATAAGATGAATTGATACGTTAGGAATCTCGAATTAGAATTTCCTAGGTTTTGCCCTAATGATATAATCCGACGTAAAAACCTCAATTGGAATTATAAGAATGGTTAATATGTGTAGATTGATTGTGGATTAATTAAGGAGTGTAGTTTTGTTGTTAATTGGATGTGAAAATACATAATAATTATTGTTTCTGTTGTACTATGGCTGTTGGTGATGAGTGAATCAATTGGGATTGCAAACAGTGGGAACAAAAACTGATTTTTAGTGAAAAGTGCAGCATGGGTCGACACAAGGGCCTTTGCATCGATGCAAGCTACATTAGTGTAAGAAAACAGAAGCTGGAATAAGGCTTGTATCGATACAAAACCGTTTGCATCGACTCATGTGGTGAATTTTGGAGTTTTGCATCGACACAAGGATGCTATGTATCGACACACGAGGGTCTTGTATCGACACAAGAAGGCCATGGATTGACTCATACTGAAGGAACTTTTAAAAATGGAAAAATTATTATGTATAAGTCGACACATGCATGTTTTGGGTCGACACAAGCCATGTATGAGTCGACACATGGAGTTTTGGATCGACTCATACTGTTTGAAAACAGAACATAACCTTCTGAAAATTGTTTTAGTCATATCTTTGCGACCGTAACTCCGATTTAGGCGTAGTTGGTACCGTTGGAAAACTGAGGGCACGTACTATCTATTAAAAACATTTTTAAAACCCAGTAACTGAATCTTGATGGATTGATATGGCTTTCCATAGGAAGAATTCGTTGTAATTCGTGATTGTTCGTCGTTGACGTTGTGTATACTTGATAAATGTTAATTCCATGTGTTGTAATTAACGTTGTATATTCATGATTATGCTATTATCATGTGTTGTTGATGGTGTTAACTATGTATAGAATTATGTGGTGTTCATATTCCGTTAATTGAATATGGCATGCTTTTGATGTGCATGCATATGCATTCTGGTGGAGTTAATTCCCATTGTGTGGAATTTGGCTCATATTGCCAATAACCGTTCCCGGATGATTATGGGTGGTGAGGCTGAATTCATGTCCGGGTGATTATGGACGAATCGATGTTGGTGACTTAGTTCACGTTTTGGTACCACATGCATAGAGTTGTGCATTTGCATTTGTGTGAATTATAACATGTTAGGATGGATTCCAGTGTTATAGTCTGTTGTTTGTGTATGATGTATCTTTATGACTTGTGTATGAAGCAGACCGGATTATGCTGAATAGGGTGGACTGATGTATTATGATATTTTATTGCTTTTGATGAACCTATAATGCATTTTAATTATGATGAAATCTCACCCTTACCTTGATGATTTCAGATTGAAGTCTTAGCTGCTTAGGAGTTGGTGAGGATGGCTCTTGAGCTATGCATTTAGTTTATCCGCGTGCCAGTGTCGTGCTCTGGTAACACTGGGGAACAGTTGGTTGCGAGTTATATTAAAACTCTGTTTTCTTTTGGTGATAATTTCCGTTGTGTAGAACATGTCTTTTGGGTTAATTATTTTAATGAAGTTCTTCAGTAAAGCATGACAATTGTATGAGATTTTATTTTAATTGAATTGTGACATCCCTTATTACATGTTAACTCTGAAATATAATATGATAATTCACGGAGTATTTTAGAAGGGTGTTATAGAGTTCATCCAATCGTTTATCATCCCAAAACTTTATTATGAAATTAGTGAAGTGAAACGAGATTCACGTTTATTAAGTGTTTCGAGTGAATAATAGTATTTAGCTTATTGGGATATCATCCAATAATCTAAAGACTTTAAATTCTATTAAACCGTTGAGATATCATCCAACAACTTAACCAAATACCACTCAAGTTCTTTTTGATGCAGATATAAGTTTTTTAGCTTATTGGGCTATCATCCAATAATCTAAAGACTTCAAGTTTATTTAAACCATTGGGATATCATCCAACAATTTAAATAAACATCAATCAAGTTTTTTTTGTGAAAATACTTTTGAAAACAACTCGACGTTTGATCGAGGTTTGAGAAGAAGACTCGACATTGAATCGAGTTTTATTGAAAGTGTTTTAAATGCTTGGTGAATGGAGAATGAATGAATCGGGTTATGATTAACTAAGCCATGAAACTTGATCGATCTTGAGAGAATAGCCAAACCTACTCTCTAATATGAAACCCTTGTGGAAATTAGCAACTTGGTATGTTGACCAAGTGGCGAGAGATGGAAGAGAAATGAGTAATTGCGAATAACAATAATATAACAAATAAAATTGATAAAGCCCATACAAGGTGGCCAACACAAGCATAAATCGGTTAAAATACAAGTGTACTAGCAAAGTGGGCTAGTCTATTAAGACGACTAATTGGAGCAATTAATCGAAATAGGCTCACTATAGAAAATCCCAGGATCAAGCGTACATGTGTGCATGTGTGGTCCAAGGTAGAAAATGATTCACAATTATTAGTTAGAAAATGATTATTTTTTTGTGTAAGTGACGATTAAATAAATAATAAAGTAAATGCAAGCTAAATAATTATTACAAGTTTTTGGGGAGAGGGATACATCAATTACAAATGGGGATTAAATAATAAAATAAAAATAAAAAGCGATAAATTAATTACAATGCAAAAAGAGAATTGAGATACATTTTTCTGAATGAGGATGAAAATAAACATAGAGAAGTAAAGAATCTATTAATTATAGATCGATTAAACTAATTAATCAAGTTAAGAAAAATAGATTAGTAAACTAATTTATTTTAATCAACAAACATCAATTAACTAAAACGATGTAGAAGTAATAAATTAAAGTGAAAAAAAGAAAATAGAATTAGAAATGAAATTGAATGGAATCGGAAACTTGAATCGCTTTGATTGCTTCCACAATAACAAACTCATTAGTAATTACAAAATGATAAAATCGAAAAGAAATTTGTATGAACGATGTACATGATCAGGCTATAATTCAATACAAAATCTAAACATGGAGAATTGATTACAAAGCAAGTTAAGATTAAACAAGACGAAATGGGTAACAACTTATGTAAAATTAATAATGCTTAAAAGAAATAAATTGGGCAGCCACAATTCAATCAATTATATACAAAATAAAAATGACTTTTCTTGTTCGAATTCACACAAAAGAAACACATGTTGCACCATAAGTTTTTCGGTCATATCTTACGTAAACAAATGTGACATTGACATTAAACCATCATCGAAACTACCTAGAAATCCATTATCATAATTTCAATTGGCCACAGGCGAGAATAACACATTAACATGGTATCAATTTCAATTGAATTCAAAACAAAGAAAAACCGGTTTCAACACAAGAATCACTTTATAAAAAAGCCAAAAAAAAAAAACATATGCATTCATGCGCTTTTGAGAATTAAATCAAGTTCTAATTCTGAATTCATAATGCAAGAAAAACAACCCATCTTGAAATTCATTTGCAACACAAAATCTAAATTCCGAACTATTTTTAGCAAAATGCAACGTTAACTTTATAACCGGATACGAAGCCTATCGCAATCGAAATTAATACAAACAAAACTAATTAAAAAAAAGTATATGCTGCCAGGATATCGATACGAATTACACCATATACCGACACATACTGAACATTTTTTCACAAATTTTTCAGTATAGCAATTCATAAATGAAATCGGCAGAATCTTCAAACATTTATCACATCATAGCAGTTTTTTTTACGTCAGAACATATCACAATGACAAAATCACATACATATTTTTAGAATAATTTAATCACAATATTACTTCACAACATCGCAGTTTATTCGATAAATAAGGGAATGGAAAGTTACCAAAAGTCTCGAAGTCGGAAGCAGAGATGAACAAAGAGGGAAGAGAGTTCTGGCCGTGAACGCTATTGGCTCGAAATGAAGAAGCGTGTTGGCAGAAGGAGCTGGTCGTGAAGCAATCACAGTGAGGGAGTTTGCTTTGCAGAGTTGAAGCTTGTTGACGGATCGGAACAGTTGTTGAAGTTGATGTTGATGATGATTCTCACGTGAGCCCCGGTTGTTATGATGACGACGAGAGAGAAGATTTGATGGATGTCTGAGATGTGTGTGTACGGTGATGGCAAAGGGATGGAGCAGTTGAAAGTATAAAGGTGGTTTGAGGTGGTGAGGCGGAGGTTGTAGATCGACGAAGGTTGGAATCGCCAATGAAAGTGGGATCGATGAAGGAGAAAATGGAAGGTTGAAGGAGGTGTGCTATTTTTCGGTTTTGATGAAGGATGAAGGTGATGGTGTGATGGTGTCCATAAGGGAGAAGGCGGTGGAGATGTGTTACGGTTGAGGTTTTGCGAAGGAGAGGGTATGGACGAAGGAAGGTTATGGTGATGATGGCGATGGTAGTTGTTTGAAGGTGTGGGAGGTTTAACAAAAGGTGAGTATCGGTGGGTATGATGCAGCGAGGAGGAAGATGGGTGGGGTGTTTTCTGGTGATGATGCAGTGAGTTTCGATGGAGAGGAAACAATGAGGTATGGTGGTGTAAGAGAGAGGAAAGAGCGATGAAGAGGAAGATGAGGAGTTTCTACGTTTTTTCCTCTTCAGATCTCGTTTTTTTGTGTGTCCCTTTATCGTGTAGCCTCATCTTATAACCAATCAAAATCCTTATCCAATTTTAGGTAAAATAAAATGACCCAAAAGTCCCTTTAAGAAAATATCTTATGATAGAAAAAACTAAATATAAAATCAATTTAAATAAAAAATATTTTTTTTATAACTATATTTTTTAAAAAAAAAATTAAAGATTAAAATTAAATTTAGACTAAACTAAAACTTAATAAAAATACAATTTTGATATATATTTTGACAATAATAAAATAACTCAACAAAATTTAATTTTAAAATAAACTCTAAAAATAAAAGAAATTATAAGCGAATAAGAAAATTGAGACCAAAAATGCAAAATGCGCAATAAAAGTGCAAAGATGCGAATAAAAATTAAATATGATATAAATAAAACGGATGCGAAAATTCAGGATAAAATTTGGGGTACAACAGATTTAAAGTCATAGCATAGAGTTTTGATTATTCTCAAGGGAAACCTTAGAAAGACAATGATTTTGGTAACCTTTGGAGTTATCTAAGGTTATTGGGAATTGAAAAACACTTTTTACACCTTGGGATTGAGTTATTCATATATTGAAGTTTGAAGAGATTGAAAATTACTTGGGGTAGAAAATATGGTAATTCTTGGGCACCTTCAGGTTTGTTCTTGCGAACCTAAAGGCAAAGGATATTTTCTTGTAACTCGTATGTAATCTCTTGTAACAACTTTCTGAGTATATTGAATTGAAGAGCTTCTCTCTCCCTATAGTAGATTGTTTGATCGATTTGGGTAAACAAATGTTCGTATTTTTCTCTCCTAATTCTATTATATTATTTGTGTACGAATTATTATTGTTGTAGACCATTTATTTTGGTTTCTATTATTCGTTGCCTCAAAAATCGATATTTAATTTTATCATAATTAACAACAAGATTCACAACAAGTGGTGCGGTGAGCATGAAGCAAAGAGGTATTGTTTACAAGTGAGCACCATAGGCAGATGTGAGATCGAGAAATTTTATGGAAACAACGACTTTGGATTGTGAAAAATTAAGATGCAAGAAATTTTAATTCAAGAGAATTGTATTGATGCTTAGAAGAGTGAAGCATTGATGCATGCATGTCTTATACAAGTACAAAAGACCGACATGGTGGATAAGGCCATAACTACCATTATCTTGTGCCTTGGGGATAAAGCTCTAAGAGACGTCTCCAGGGAGCAAAGTGCGGTTTCTATGTGGATAAAATTTGAATCATTGTATATGACTAAGTCTTTGTCTCACAGGTTGTGTCTGAAACAATCTCTCTATTCATTATGAATGGTGGAGCATAAATCCATAGTTGAGCAACTTACAGAATTTCACAAGATTATTGATGATCTTAAGAATATTGAAGTGAAGATTGATGATGAAGAAAAGACTTTACTACTGTTGAGTTTATTATCCATATCCTTTGAGAACTTTAAGGATGCCCTTCTTTATGGTAAGGAAGATACTATTACTTTGGATGAAGTCTAGACAGCGGTGAAATCCAAAGAATTTTCAAACTCGAAAGATTTGAAAATTGAAGATAGTGGTGAAGGCTTAAATATGTCAAGAGAAAGAGGTGACCGTAAAGGAATGTTAAAATCAAAGAGGTATTGTAGCGACAAAAACTGCGAGTATAAGCCATTGAATTGACTTAACTCAAAAAAATAACAAAAGAGTCGCCACCGCATTTTTATTTGATCCAAAGGACTAGAAAAAAGAGCGAATAAAATCCTAAAAAAAGATCATAGATTTGAGGCCGGGGGTTAGTTATGCAAAGGGAAGGTGTTAGGCACCCAAAACATCTACGGTACTCCGCAGGAACCTTTTTGAAAATTTGTATATGTGTGCTAAAAGGAGTATATGTACAAAATGGATGGTGTGGGGGAGAAAAGAAGTATTTTTTTATAATTTTTGGTTTGATAGAACTTCCAATGATTTCCAGGCCTATATACCAATAATGTGGAATGTTGAAATCAAACCCAAATAGTTCGGCTAAAAAACTAAAGTTGTGTGTTGGTTGATTTTAGGAAAAATGTTAGTTTAGAAAAGCCACAAAGAGCTCAAAAAGTTTGAATGAGGTTAGGTGTTTTTTAGTCTTAACAAAAGAAAAGTCAAAGTATTATTAAATGAATTGAAAGTTTATTAAGAAAAGAAATTTTGAAAATGCATGGGCCTAAGTCCAAGTTTTTTATGAAAGCGGTTCGAGTTTTGAAAACAATAATCCTTTGAAAAAGATGGAAGATTTTGAAAATTAAAGAATGGAGAGGAGATGAAAAGGCTAACCTAAGTGCATAAAGTAAAAGGTAAGGGTAAAGAAATATCTAATCGGGTGAGAAGACTATTACTTAACATCAAGAGTCAATACCATATCCCATCCTTTGGAATACCACATAAGCAACAAATAACCAGACAAAAAAAACCAAGCTTCAGATAAATAAATGTGAACTTTTGTCTTGAGAAAAATGGGCAGAGTAACGGTTGTATTTGGAGGAAATCCACTCTTAATCGAGTATAACAGAATAAACTGCATACAAAGATAATAACCAGACAAGAAAAATAACACCAAGGACACAAAGATCTCCAAGCTGAGGTAAGGGTCCTAATCCTAAGTCCAAAGATCAAGCTCCAAGCACAAGGATAATAACCAAGTCCAGTTAAAAGTTTTTTTTATGTTTAAGTTGAATTACTAGGTATCTTGGAAAAGAAAAATAAAGCTCAAGTGAGAAAATTTAAAATAATAACAAAATAAAATGCTCACGTGAGCAAAGAAAAAATGACATGGAAAATAAAATGCTCAAGTGTGCAAAGAAAAAATGACATTAAATGTAAATGTTAAAATTAAAGGTGCATAAAAATAAAGAGCATAAAAGTAAATGCGGAAAGTAAAGAGCAGAAAATAAAAAGCAATTAATAAAGGTTAGCAAGATGACCATCTTGAAACTTATCAAGTATATCATCGAATTGTTAATTGTTAGTCGTCAGCAAGGTGACCATCTTGAAACTTACGCATTAAGACTTGCCAGAAGCTTGATAGAATCAACGCGACCACACGACAAGTTTCAATTGTTTTTTGTCAAGTATATCACCGGTTTTTGAATTTTTGCATCACTTGATCAAAGATGTTTGAGAATTTCAAATGGACAAAGTTAGTGGAAATTTGTCAGAAGCTTGATTAGAAATCAACACGACCACACGACAAGTGTCACAGGTGTTGAACCAAGATCAAAGCTCAAGTCATCTTTTAAGACTTATGTTAGAACATTAAAGTTCATGCCACCAATTGATCACTTTCTCCGAATCAGGACAAAAGAAAAATAAGATGAAGAAGAAGAAATAATTTCCAAATTTGTTTTGCATCAAATGAATTTATTCGGTCTAACTTCGTCAAAATCAATCAACTTTCTTGATGGATTTGGTCAAGAGACTAACAACACCCAAATTCCATTGATGTTGAGGAAATTTTTGACTCCAAAATAAATTCAAAAGTCAGCAAGATAAAAATGGAAATAAAATCAAATAAAAAGATTAAAAGTAATTTTGAAATTAGGTTATTTAATTGAATTTATTGACGAAATACATAAATATTATTTTTTCATCAAAAACAAATTCCAAGAAAATTACCCAAAGTCAAACAGAGGTCAACAAGTGTTGACAAAAATCTTAAAATTTTTTAAAGTCAGAAAATATTTTTAGAAAAGAAAATAAAAGGTGAAATAAACCAAAAATGAAAAAAAAAGAAGTAAAATCATAAATAAAAATAAAATGAGGTCACCAATATTTGTCGAATGACCATTGGATCCTTCCATAATTTTTCTAGAATTTTAAAATGCCAAAAAGTATTTTAAAACAATTAAAAACATCAAATAAAAGATAAAAATCATAAAAAAATATCAAATCTGAAAATAAAATTATGAAAAAATAAAATTCAGAAAGATAATATTTCAAAATATTTTTGTGAATTTGTTCATTATTTTTTAGTCATAAATGAATTTTATATGATTTTTTGAAGTTTAAAACATTTAAAACATAAAATTAAAAAATAAAAATAGAAGCCAAAAAATATGGGCCATTAGATCACAGTCAAAACGCGTTAGTAATCACATCCAATGGACATGGCGTGTTGTTCTTGATATGGACCTCCTTGGTTTTCACACCGGATTAGGAATTAAAATTAAATTAAAAAAATAAAACAAGGGAATATATCACGCGTTGGATCGAGTCTGACTCACAAAAGTAATTTGATCCAAGAGCTCCTATTACGCGTGCACGGTAAAGCAAAGTCACTGAATCCAATTTGAAAAAATTACATGTCACGCTTTCATTGATTGAAGATGTAGGTCGTCTTCAACCTCCAGCAATCCTCCATACGTGATTCTCAAACTGTAAAATCAATACACATGAGTGGTATCCTTGGATTCGTCTCTTTAAAACGATCTCAACCACATGCTCGTGCAAAATTTATTTAAATTGAGTGAAGAGAAATTTGGAAAAAACTCAAATAATAGCGAATAGGATTTTGATGGAATTCTCAGTCAATACTTGATGAAAACGCAAAAGGTGAAGATCACAAGGATCAGGGAGATGAGGAGAGTGCAATCATGCTTTATTTTATAAGGTTTGATGAAGATTCCTACTTGAACGAAGTTCACTTTCAGAACTCTGAAACTGGACTTGGATAGTACAATATAGGAAGCTTCAAGGCACAATTCTTGTTCTATTGGCTTCAGTGAGGTTCAAAGAAGAAGAATGAACGGTTAATTTCAAGATGGAATGGCTTTGAGAGTGAAAACAAAGTTGCAAAACATCTGGTTCGAGAGAGAGTTTGGCAGGGGTTTTTTGGATATCAAAGCTTGAGGAAATGAGTGAGGAATGATCCTCTATTTATAGGGAAGTGAGTGGTGATGAAAATGAGAAGGAATTGTGAGATTTGGAGCGAAATCATGCAAGGTGTGTGCACGAAGGAAATGTGACCTCATGTGCATCAAAAATTCATCCAAAACTTGCGTTTTAAGGTGCTAATTAATTCTGGACAACTTCTAAACATGATTAGTCACGAAAACAAGGCTTAATTTTGGCTTAAAATTGATTCGTAGTGCAAAATGCACAAACTGATGGTGTGCTCGAACAAATTTTGGCACAAACTTTGAACTGAGGCCAAATAAAACTCTCTCGTGCGTTTTCCAATTTTCTTTGAGCCAAATGAAGTATTAAAAGAGTAGAACACAATGCAAAAAGAATAAAATCCAATGGATGCTTGAGTTGACGGTTATAGCCTTTAGGATTTGTGAAAAAACACTGATTTTTTGGCCAGGCCTTGGTCATGCATACCAACTTTCTAAAAATGACTTATAATCTTTTCTTTTCAAAAATGACCTTCCACTCAAAATTTGCTATTGAATTTTGAAGATGATATGTAGTAGACCTCTCAAGGAACATTTGGAAAAAAGAATCACCCAAAAATTCCAAAAATTGAGAAAGTTATGGCCTTGTGAAGTTGATGAAATTTCATAAAATGACCTATAATCTTTTGATTTCTTCAAGCAACTTCCAAACACTTTCAATCTTTAAAATTTATATGGAGATAAAGTTCACATCCTCAAGATTTTTGTGCAAAAATAATAACCTCAAGGTGATAAATGATGATCAAGATATGATCTTTTGAAGTTGATTGAGCAACAATTGAGAAATTCATCAAGGACTTGTAATCTTTTGACTTCATAGGAAAATTTACAAGTATTTTCTCTTCTTACCAATTGAAATAAGTTGTATTAGACATCCTTAGGTTCATTGTGAAAGAAGAATGAGCTCAAGTATACAAGGGATGGCCAAGTTATGATCCTTTAAAGTCATACAAGACAAATGAAGCATCAATAGAGAAAGTGGGCAATCATAGACTTCTAAAACAATCTTCTCATCAATCAAACTCCTTGGATCCAAGCATATTCAGATTAGAAGTCCTCTTAAGAATCAAATGACTTTGAAATCATCCACAAACTTCACACAAATACCAAGATATGATCCTCAGAAGTCCAAAACCCTAATTCAAGGTAGATGGCCATAAAATGGTGAATTATTTGAATTTGATGATCTCTTTCAAACATGAAGCATATACTCAAGATGAGAGACCATATCTGATGACAAGAGAAATTTTCAATGGGATAAAATTCTTTCAAAATTCTTGGGGATTGAGGAGAGAAGGCATGAAATTAAACACATGAACCTATTGATTCCTTGAACAATGCACCATTCACCTACAACATTTGGAGAGTGAAGCATACACACATTATTGTTAGTCAAACATAAATCATTACATACATTTAATGGTGCTTGGTGATCTCCCAAAGGCAAACCCAAATATAGAGAGAGAGAGAGAGAGAGAGAGAGAGAGAGAGAGAGAGACCATTTAATCTTTGTGCAATGTAATGGTATGAAGTATAAGTGAATCTTAGGGACAAAAATTGGGGTACAACAGGTATGACAAGTCAAAGGTAAAATGTTTTAATTGTTAGAAAATCAAACACTTTAAAAGGGACTATCTTGAGAGAATGGTCAGTGGAGATTTTGTTTAAGCTGCAGTTTCCTTGGATGAAAAAGTTATGAGGATGTCGATCTACTAGTAGTATCGAGTTTGGAAACTAAAGATGGTTGGGTCATAGACTCAGGTTGCTCTTATCATGTGTGTCCAAGAATATAATACTTTGAAACTTTGAAGATGGTTCAAGGTGGAGTTGTTCGCCTTGGTATTAATAAGGCTTTCAAGGTTCATGGTATTGGTACGGTCAGACTTAAAATGTTTGATGATCGTGAAATTCTTATCACAATGTGAGGTATGTTCTAGAACTCAAGTGAAATATGTTATCTATAAGTATGTTTGATGACTTGGGTTATTGCACTAGAGTTGAACATTGAGTGTTGAAGATTTCACGTGATGAATTGATTATTGCTAATGGGTCTAAAATATGCGATCTATATATTTTAGAAGGTTCAAATGTTGTTATTCATTCATCGTTAACTATTTGAGGCTTTCATGACAAGGAAGAACTATGGGATTTAGGTTTAAGGCATTATGAATGCCTTGAGAAAGATGCAGAGAAGTATAATGAATTTTGCAGGAATCAAGGGATAAAAAGGCATGTTACCGCTTAGTTGTTATTGAATTTTTGGGTAAGAGTTGGAGATAAAATAACTTATTGGTTGGTAGAGAATTTCCTACTATTGATGCTAGTAGAAGATAAGGTTATTATAACATCTCAAATGGACCGTTATGCTAGCCTTAGATATTATATTTTGAATGTGGCTAAAGGACTGCAAAGTAAAAGAAGAAGAAATTTTAGGGAGACATTGGAGAACATGTGGAGTCAATGGTGGTTGAAAAATTATACTTATAGGCTTGTTAAATTACCCAGGAAGAAAAAGGCAATTGAAAACAAATGGATTCAAGTGGAGAGATAAAGATTCAAGGGTTGCTTAAATTTGATCAAGGTTATTGATTAGAGTTTCAACTTGGTAGAAAACAAAAATGTTGTTGGTGGTTAAATTGGTATCAACACGGTTTAAAGTCAAGGTGAAGATTGTTGTAATATGTCTTAAACCCTTAGTTGATGAAGAGAAAGAAAACATATTTTAAGATTTCCAGAAATCATAAAATCAAAAAATAGTCAGGTCCAAGCGGTTGATGGGTATCGAACTCGATCTGTTCGGTTCATTGATCCATTCATTGATGGTAGAATATTTTATATAAATTTGAATATCATACAAATTAATATAAAAAGATATTATAAAATATTATAAATATTCTAAAATATATTATAATATATATTTATAATATTCTAAGAGATATTTTAAGATATATATTTTTAATATTTTAAGAAATATTATAAGATATTTATAATATTTGAGAGATATTATAAGATTATAATAATATCTTTTATTCCGACAATTAATGAGATATGTTTTGGATTTGTTAGATTTTAGCAATTATAAATATGTATTTGTTCTATTATTACAATGTGACAATCTTCGAGTTTAAACCAACAAGAAATAACAAGGGTTTAAAGGCATACCATATGGTTTTGCCTATTCTCAAGAAAATCCTTAGAAAGGCAATGGTATTGGAAACCTTTGGAGTTATCTAAGGTTATTGGGAATTGGAAAACACTTGTTTACACCTTGAGTTTGAGTTATTTATATATTGAAGGTTGAAGAAGTTGAGAAACACTTGGGTGAAAAATAGGGTAATTCTTGGGCACCTTCAGGGTTGTTCTTGGGAACCTGAAGGCGAAAACTATTTTCTTGTAACTCATTTGTAATCTCTTGTAACAACTTTCTGAATATAGTGAATTGGAGAGTTGTTCTCTCCGCCAGAGTAGATCGTCTGATCGAACTGGATAAATAAACTTTCGTCTTTTTTTGCCTTATTCTGTTATATTATTTGTCTACGAATTATTATTGTTGTAGATTATTTATTTTGGTTGCTACTATTCTTTGCCTTATAAATTGATATTGAATTTTTTTCGTAATTAACAAGATTCAGAACATATATAATACCATAACTATATGATAATATGTTATTAAGTTGTAGAATGTGTAAAGAAAGAAATGTCGTTTCTATTTAATATTTAATATGGGTATGAGGTTTATAAACAAATACTAAATAATTTGTTTACGCATTACTAAAAAACCTCGATTTTATTGACCGATTTAGTGATTGGAAAGTTTTGGTCACTATAACCACCTAAATTTGATTTTTATGAGTAAATTTTTAAATGTCACTAAATCAGTCACAAAATAACATTAGCCATCAAATTAGCGACCGAAATTTTGTGACAAAACATTACAATCTCCAAAAAAACGGTTTTGATAAAAAAAATTAATTTATGAACTAAATCAAAATTTCGGTCACTAATAATTTTTGTTTTTATCTATTTTTTATTAAATTACTAATTCCCTCTCAAATTTTTCCCTTTATTAAATGATTTTTATTGCTTCATAATTTTTAATTTCAATAAAAAAAATTGTCAAATATTTTAAGAATTAAAAGATATTTATATCACAAAATTATACAATTTTTTAAGAATTTAATTGAAATACATGACGGTGTAAAGAAGTTTGACACCGTCAATGAATTACAACTGTTGATTTATTTAAAAAATTTGACTTTAATTTTAACTTTTTTTAAGTAGGATTAAATATATTTTTTATCTCTTTAAATATCTCAAACTTCATTTTTAGTCCCTCTAAAATTTTCTTTCAAAGAATGGCCCTTCTAACAATTTAAATTTTAACTTTTGGTCTCTCCTGCAATTTAACAACGGTTTTTACAACTTAAAGACGGTTTTAACGAAGCCTTTTTATTTAGTGGCAAAATTAGAGATCATTTTAACTACGATTTTGTTATGAGGGAGCAAAAGTTAAAATTTAAATTTTTAGGAAGACAATTCTTTGAAGAAAAATTTTAGAGAGACTTAAAACGAACTTTGAGATATTTAGAGGGACCAAAATATAGTTAACTCTTTTGGGTATTACATTTTGATGGTTATGATGCATTGTTGTTGTAAAAACATGTACACCTACAATGTATAGGAATTATACTCATTTTTTATAATATAATTTAGTTGCATTTAAAAATAGAAGTGAATGTAAGAACGTTTATAATATAATTTAGTTGCATTTAAATATTAGTTGCATCGGTAAATATGTTTATTATTTACTTAACTTTTATAAATATTTATTTCTACCGTTAATTTTAAATATTAGTTACTTTTATTGTAAGAATTCACGTAGTGGAAAAGTGATGCAAGCTTTTAGAGAAGTACTCAGGAGTTAAACAACTGATACACCTTTAATATTATCATATATAACAGAATTTAGTTGCAAAATAGATTTAATTTTATCCATAAATATTGAAAACACAAATTTTTTTTAATGAGACTTTAAATTGGACCCTTATAATTTAACTTGTTTCTTTGAGCTTTTGGCTCGAAACAAGATTCGTTAAAATAAAGAATGCAACTAATTTATAAAAACAAAAATATTTTTTTTAAAGAAAAGATAACTTCATTTAAAAATGATGTGGTTCAACCTAATGACATCTTTTATAAGAAAAAGTAGCATAAACAATTTAACTATGATGAGCAACAATACAAGATTTAGTTTAATACTGTTGAGTTCATTATCCATATCCTTTAAGGACTTTAAGGATGCTTCTTTATGGTAAGGAAAATACTATTACTTTGGATGAAGTCCAAACAGCGGTGAAATTCAAAGAATTTTCAAACTCGAAAGATTTGAAGATTGAAGATAGTGGTGAAGGCTTAAATATGTCAATAAAAAGAGGTGAGCGTAAAGGAAAGTTAAAATCAAAGAGGTGTGACAAGTCAAAGGTAAAATGTTTTAATTGTCAAAAAATCAGTCACTTTAAAAGGGATTATCCTAAGAGAATGGTCAATGGAGATTTTGTTCAAGCTGCAGTTTCCTTGGATGAGAAAAGTTATGAGGATGTCAATCTACTAGTAGTATCGAGTTTGGAAACTAAAGATAGTTGGGTCATAGACTCATGTTGCTCTTATCACATGTGTCCAAGAATATAATACTTTGAAACTTTGAAGATGGTTCAAGGTGGAGTTGTTCGCCTTGGTATTAATAAGGCTTGCAAGGTTCATGGTATTGGTACAGTCAGACTTAAAATGTTTGATGATCGTGAAATTCTTATCACAATGTGAGGTATGTTCTAGAACTCAAGCGAAATTTGTTATATATAAGTATGTTTGATGACTTGGGTTATTGTACTAGAGTTGAACATTGAGTGTTGAAGATTTCATGTGATGAATTGATTATTGCTAATGGGTCTAAAATATGTGATCTATATATTTTAGAAGGTTCAGATGTTGTTATTCATTCATCGTTAACTAGTGGAGGCTTTCATGACAAGGAAGAACTATGGGATTTGGATTTAAGGCATTATGAATGCCTTGAGAAAGCTACAGAGGAGTATAATGAATCTTGCAGGAATCAAGGGATAAAAAGACATGTTACCGCTGAGTTGTTATTGAATTTTTGGGTAAGAGCTGGAGATAAAATAACCGATACACCTTTAATACTATCAAATATAATATAATTTAGTTGCAAAATAGATTTAATTTTATCCATAAATGTTGAGAACACAAATTTTCTTTAATGAGGCTCTAAATTGGACCCTTATAATTTAACTTGTTTCTTTGAGCTTTTGGCTCGAAACAAAATTCGTTAAAATAAAGAATGCAATTAATTTATAAAAAAAACAAAAATATTTTTTTTTAAAGAAAAGAGAACTTCAAAAATGATGTGGTTCAACCTAATGGCATCTTTTATAGGAAAAAGTAGCACAAACAATTTAACTATGATGAGCAACAATACAAGATTAAGATTACGCCTTGAAGTTTTCGCTTGGCATTTTGCAATCTCTCTAATGTATTGCAACATATGAATGTTAGATGATTACCACAACAATCTATTTGTAACAAATTTTGAAGTTATGTTGTTAACAAATGCTATATATGTATGTCTAATAATATGATACTATCATTTACAGTGAAACAACATTGTTGGTCAATAACTTAAAAATTCTAAATTGTATAGCTAACAAAACTGTTTTTGACAAATTTCTATTTGCATGCTACACATGTTTTCAATAGTAGTTCCATGTCCATCTCAATTACACTGTCATATCACTCTCCTATGAAAAACATTGAAATAGGTTAGTATATAGAGGCATGCATTCTTTGTCCCTATTACAAGTGACGACAAGAACATAATTAATGGCTCAAGTCACCATCATAAACTTTAATATGTTAATTATCATTTACCTTAATTGGTACTATTTATTTCTTTAATTTTGTTTAATTAATTAGCTAGCTGTATAAATTGGCATGGTTTGAAGCAATTTCATTCCATGCAATTCAATATCATTTTTCTATGGGAAAAAACATTGTTTCATTTGTTCTAATTCTTCTTGTTGTGCCAATATTTCTAGATGGTTACAATGCTGAGGAAGAAGAAAGATATAATCAACCGAATAAGAATGATGGTATTTACAATTCGCAAAAGCTTTGGAATTGTATAAATTGTGCGCTTTTGTATAATATGTGCTTGGGTGCTCCTTACCTTTGGACGGTTTATCATAGATTTTGTCCATTTAACGATAACACAAATATCGCACCTTATAGCAGTGATGCTCCTACACCTGAAAGTGGTCCTCTTCTATGATTATAGATATTGTAGTCATTACTATCTTGTGTGTTATTGATATATATCTAAAATAATGTTGTTTGTTGTTTGTGTTGTGTCGAGAATAAATATATGTTTTATTTCTGTGTTGAGTTTTATATTATGGTGGCATTTTGTTATATGGTTATAAATAAAAGTAAAGAGTATTTGTTAACTAGTGCATTGAATGATTAGATATAGAATTTAGCATACTCTACTTATCCTTTGCTACATCAAAAACCAATCCTTCAATGACTTATGTTCCCCTTGACAGAAAGAAAGACCATAGAAAAAGAAAATGAAAATGAAAACTTTATGTTGTTGTTTGCTAACTATAGAGAACCTCATAGAGCTGCATGCTAAACATACTCATAGAGAACTAGTGCTCAAAGTTATAATTTATGCACTTCATTTCCACCAAAAAATTTCCCAACGGTTTTATTGAAGTCAGATTTAAATAAACTGAAGGCAATAAGTATAATTTACATGACATGATAAGGTACATTTGTGTAACAATCATATATAATAAATATAAAGATCCTTATATTTTTTCAACAACACTCTTAACAAAATGTTTTGAACTTCATTTATTGAGTTACCTATTATAGGTCAAGCATAAACATTCTTTCACTCTCTTTGCAAGTCTTGAAAAGAGTTTTCTATTTTTCTTCACTAATGGCTCATTCTTTACAATAAGTGAAGACTCCATTTTCACATTCGGTGATGCAATGGCTCGATTGTTGTGTCGTAAATGTCTCAACTTCCATAATAATTGATGGCTTGACTTCCGTATCATGGTTCAATCCTTATAACCTTATCCTTTTATTTTATGAAATTTACTTTCTAACATTTTAATTTTGCTGCATTAATTCACTAAGAATTATTAATATGATCTTAATCAAGAAATATTAAAATTAATAGCGAATTTTAGATACCACAATTCAGCCCCCTCTTATGTTTGAAGTCACTTGTCCAACAAACAGTATCAAAGCCTAACTTTTTTTAAGGACTAATTATCTCAGGAGGAAAAATGTCTTAAAGCTACTCACTAAATAAATCCCCATTTTTTAGTGGAGAATGATATATTATGTGAAAAGAGAAAATTAAGTTTTTCATATAAGGGGTGGATTGTGGCATTGGAAGGCTGTGAATGAAGGTTCATTTATTCCTACACACATATTTAATGGTGTTGTAAAAAACAAACTTGTGAAAAATTGGACTAAAGATGATAAAGAAAATATGCAGCGCGGTTTGAAAATGAAAGTTGCCATCACTACAACTCATGATCTTGATGAGTTTTTACGAGTTTCTCACTGCAAAACTGCAAAAGAAATATGGGACATCCTTCAAATCACTCATGAAGGTACTACTGAGATGAAGAGGATAAGGTTGGGCACAATAACCCATGAGTATGACCTCTTCAAAATAAAACCTGAAGAGGGCATTAAATAAGTGCAAATATGATTATACCATATCGTAAGTCATATGAGAACTTTGGGAAAAAAAATTCAAATGAAAATTGGTTATAAATATTCTTAGATGCCTAAATTATAGTTGGAAACCTAAAGTCACTGTAATGTGTGAATCTAAGAACTTAACAACCATGGACACACACATTATCTTTGGTAAATTGTAGGAACATGAGATGGAGCTGAAAAGACTTGGTGATAATGAATAATATAACAAAAATAATAGGAAAGTTATTGCACTTAAAGCTACTTACATAGAACATATGGAATCATAAAATAAAGACTGTCAATGTGACATTAATAATTCGTGAAGCTCGAGTTTCAAAAATTTAAGGAGTTCCTAAGGCTCGAAAAAAACCTTAAGACTCGAGAAACAAAGTGAGAAAAGTTCATCATGCATTCGTACATGTCATCAATGCATAGATAAAGGGAATATAAGACCAAACTTCCCGCAAGACCCGGGAAGAAGTCTAAATGTAAGAAAGTTAAAAAAATCCAAAAGGAGGGCATACATATCCTATGATAACGATGATATGGAATCTTCAGATAAAGAAGAAGAAAACCTATGTCTTAGGGAAAATCATCAAGATGGTGAGGTAACTTCTCACTTTTCCTATCAAGATTTCATTCACCTTTGTAAGAAGCTAACAAAAAAAACGAGTAAATTAAAACAAATTATCTCTAACTCTAAAGGCATTATCTCTTCCCTTGAATGGAAAAATAAAAAATGTGTTGGATGAAATAGAAAGTCTCAAAGGTAGACAATATGATCTAATTTAAAACTCTTCCACGTCTCATAAGACTTTATAAGAATCTATCAAGCTTGATCAATGTGACATTTTGAAAAATAAAATATATTATCTTAAAAACACACTTGATAAGTTCACTAAAGAGACAAACAACTTGAATCTTTTGTTTGGAACTAAATGGCGTTCTGCAATAAGGTTGGTATTAGTTATAAGCCTAAGAACAATACTAAAAGCTTTAGGAATATTTTCAATGTATAAACAACATCTAAATGCAAAATCCTAAAATATAATCAATGTAATAAATACGACCATATATCATATTTTATTGTATCAAAAATAGTCATGAGAGAAAAGAAGGATATCCTCCTTCATACTTTCATAAAAAACATTGTAAACATAAAAATATAAAGATGCCTACTAATAATATGTATTCCACTAACATTAAAGGATCCAAAAAGATAGGTACCAAAGGTAGAAAAATCAAATTGTGATGGAGATGATGATTTTGAAAATTTCTCTTCAAGTGAAGAAATAAATATATATGTTCTATTGTTCCTCTCCTACAATGTGAAGAAATTCATTTTCCTAATAACAACAATACAAAATCGTTGAATCTTTGAATCCTGGTAAGATCCCTAATATTATCCCCTTAGTTGTCTTGATTAATTATAAGCGTTATTACACAAGTTACTTAATATTAAGTAAGTTGTGTAACAAAGATAATAAAGTATGTTTGACTCCTCTATATTCATGGCCAATAAAAATATTCATGTAAAATCCTTTTAAAACCTCTTTTCAGAAGTACCATGACTATGGAAGAACTCATACATATTACTTTTGGTTAACTAACTCCTAGTAGGTAGAAGTAGAGGTTGTTACTTTGCATGCATCCTTTAAAGAATATCATTGGAAGATGACAATCAGGAGAAATAAAAATGTAAAAATTCCAAATAAATAAATTCAAGTTAAATAAGTCAACTTAAGAGAATCAATGTCTAACTAAAGAATAAAGGACCATTAAGGACCATATTATTCATAATATAAATGGAGATAATTCTAAAAGAAATATATCTCAACACTCTCGTAGTATGAATGTTTCTAATATCAAAAGATAGGAGAGCTTCCATTTATATAGTTCACAAAACGATGTGTTGATTGATTTTAAATAAAAAGGACAAATTGTCATTTTTAGGAGAAACTCGAATAATCGACCACAAAGTATGAGAAAGAAGGACAATGCATAACATGAGAGAGGGTTTAGCCACACTTCTAGTACTCAAGTGGAAGAGTCGACATCTTTTCAATCATGACTTATGGGAATAGGAGAATAACATCTCAACTTTATAAATGACTCATGTCTAAACTTTGAGAAAAGTTTGAAAGGGAAAGGTGCACGAGGGCAGAAAAAGGTTTGAATGAAGTTTCTGTTTTTTAGTCTTTTTGAAAAACTTTTTGAATATGGTTAGATGAATTAAAGTTTCATTAACGAAAGGAAAGTTTAAAAATTCAATGACCTAACTCAATGTTTATTATGAAAGTGATTCATGTTTGAAAATAAGGATCCTAAAGCATAAAAGTAAATTCAAAAAATAAATGGGTCTCATTGTAAGGTAGCCCAAAAAAATCCATGTGTGTACAAGATGAACTAACCACAAGTGATGCAAGTCATTTAACATAAGTTAAGTCAGACATTCTCATTCCTTTGGATTTTAGCACAAATAAGTAAGCAAAGATGTAAACCAAGCGTCAAATGAATTAAGTGCTTAAAGATCCTTAAGAAAAAAGAAACTCAAGCCAAGAGGTTAGAACCAATGCATAAAAGTCAAGTCAAGATTGCAAGTAAACAAGTAAAACAAATAGAAAGTGAAATCAAATAATTGAAAAGCAACTAAACAATTAAATGATTAAAATACAAAATTAATTAAGTTAATTGAGAATATTTAATAAAATATTATTTAAAATTAGTTAAAGTAAATAAGAACAATTAAATAGATTAATTATTATTAGCAAAAGTTATAAGCACAATGAAAGTAATTAAAATGAAATAAAAACAATTAGAAATTTAACAAAGATTAAGGTAAAAGAAAACAACTAACAAAGACAATAGAAACAAAATAACTATGGGCCATGAATAAGCAAACAGGGGGTTAGGGGGATATTTGAAGTAGAATCCATGTTTACTAATTTTTCTTTGTGCCATTTATTATGTACTGTTTTTTTTCCACTTTTTCTTGTAATAGGTTTTGTATGATGAATTGTGGCGAAAGTTTTGGTTGTATTGACCGTGTATTCGCAGAAACTTGTGATACGGTTCTAATCTTGAAACTCTTTCTTACTTTGGACAGAATAACGATAATAAAAGAGGGAAATTGGTTGGTAATATAATAAAAATAAAACACTAAAAGAAAAAAGAAATTAAAATAGAATTATACAATTAATATTTTTGGTGATTCTTTTTTGAATTAAATAAATAAAAATAAAAATGTAATTAAAAGATTAAAAAAATCACATATTCTAAAATGCAAAGTGAAAGTAAAAAGGAACATAAAACAAAGATATATGCAACATGGCCGACTTTTAAAATGAAATATGCATCAGATGGAATAAAATGAAGGGGCAAAAAATGGGGTACAACAATTATCCATTGGAAAGAATCTGAAAGGAAGAAGTAGACAACAATGTTAGATCCATGGTTTTAGGATTGACAACAATTTAGCTAAAACATGGTTCACATCAAGATGTTAGGTGAGATGTCCTAACATGTTGGTCAAACTACATTGAAGACAGGTGCTCTGAAAGATGTTCTGACATATTGTACTAGAACATCGGTATAGGTTGTTATTATTATTGACAAATTTGATTTAATTCTGTGAGATTCTTTTTAGATAAATCTCACTTATTTGTGCTGGTCAAGAAGATTTAATCTAGAACAATTGATTTGATCTCCTACTGTACATAGGTTTCTAAATTTGGTTCTTTAGACAATTTAGGAAACTTGATATTTTGTTCTAAGATTTAAGGAGATTTTTCTGCATAATTGGTGCAACACTCAACTTGGGGATCAGGAAATATTTGGGTAAAGATTTGGAAGCCCATAGACTACTGAGGAGTATATAATAGAAACCTAAACCTAATGTAATTTGGCATTCATAGTTTTGAAAAAATAAATAAGGGGAAGCTTAGAGTTGTAGGTTTGAGAGTCATTTTTGTCTTGTTCGTTTGTGTGTCACCCATGTATCTTTTGATACATTGCGGTAGACTGATTATTTATTATTACTTGGAAATCACTCATGAGATTTTAAGTAAAGAGTTGATTTTGTGTCAAGTTACTGTTCTTGGTTAAAAGCTTTTAAGCAAAACTAAGTAATACTTATTGGAAGTGTAATCTTCTGTTTTGGTTTTGTCACTGCTTTGTGCCTAGTGTTATTACTGAGGTGGCTGTGGGAAGTGAGAGGGGTTCTCATATCTAGACGGTTCTAGGTAGAAATCCTATAAAATAGTGATTAGGTGATAAGTTGTAAACTATGATTGTTTAGGCTTTGAAGTAATATTATTATAGAGGTTTTCCTTCTTGGCTTGGATGCCTTTAGATTAGGTGATGTTGCACTGAACTTGGTTAACAATTGATTGTATTATTTATCATTCTACAATTTATTTCTCCATAATTTACAATTTGATATATGTTTCCTGTCAGACAGTAGATGTCGTGACATTTGTCTTGACGTTGTGTTCTGATGTTGGAACGTCAGTATTAACACGTTTTTAAAGTGCCAGAATTTTGATTGGTATCATAACAAGCACCTTGTTTTTTTTATTGGGTGAGCTTCAAGGATAATTTTTTTGGCACTATATGTCTTTTGGAAGGATAAAATGATATCATTCTTGAAATCAATGGATAGCATAACTTGGAAATTTATCATGTTGGAAGAATCCTGGTGCTAAGGATAAGAAGGAAATAATATGAGTTGGCTCTTGTTAACTCTAAAGCTTTGAATTCCATATTAAATGGATTTGATAGAAATATGTTCAGACTGTTAAACACATGTGATGTGGCCAAATATGATTTAGAATTTCTCAAGACCTCTCACAAAGAAACATACGGTCACGAAGATATTGAGGTCTCTACCCAAGAGATTTTAAATGAAAGTGACATCCATTGAAGAAGATCAAGACATAAAAAGCATAGATAAACCTTTGGGTCATTTTAAATTTGTGAGTTTATTTTTAAAATAACAGATCTTAATAAAGGAACAAGAGCATGTTTCTTGTCTCCAACTCTGAAGGAGCTTGTGATGTGTTCCTTGGGAGGCAATTCAACTTTTGAGGAAATTGGATAGAAGGTCAAGGCCAAATATCAAGAACATCAGTCCTGGCATCAACGAGAACTATGTTGCTCAAAGAAAAGTTTGAGCAGATGAAAAGGATAATCCAAGTAAAAGAATTTAGTATCATGAATCTGAAGAATTTGTACATATGCATTACCTTTCTTAAGAAACAACTTAAGGGGCTTTCTATTCCTTGGTCTAATGAGGGAAGTGTTCCTGATGATGAGTATGGAAAGCATGTTCTGCTTTAATTGGATGATGAGCTTCTAATGTAGTATCCTGTAATGAAGAAATAACTTGATGAGTTGGCTGCTTCTTACAAAGAAATTGTTCTTTAGTAGTGAAGAAGTCTATCAACAAGGAGAAAAATAGAAGGTAACTATATCTCTACTACAGGCTGAAAAGGAAAATGTTTGTCTACCATCTATATCCTGCAGATTGAGGTGACTTTATTGACCTCCAAACTTAAAAACTTGATCAAGTCTGTGAGGATGTTGAACAAATGGTTCTGATATGTTAATGAGATTCTACAATATGGGAAGATGATTAGAAACCTAAAAGGAATAGCGTTTGATTATCAAGGCTCTAACAAGCAAGGAAAATCTCTAGTAACAAACCTTGGTTCCTCCAAAAGGCAGGCTGAGTTAATGATGTTAAACAAAATGTCTTGAAATCATACTATGCATCAAAATTCTCAAGCTAAATGGAGGTTCTTGCACTGAAGTTGTCGCTTTTATGGTAAATTTGTTCATACCAGGTCCCTCTGGTTCAAATTTAATTTCCATCCCAAAGTCTAACTCATCCTAAGTTTGACCAAGCTGCGGTTAAAACTCAAAGATGGTGATAATTGTCTTATTGCTCATACCTCTCTTAGAGCTTTATCAAAAGAATATTGGTATTTTGTTACTGCCTATTCCAAACACATGACTAGAGTAAAGAAGTTTATGGTAAATGTTAACTCTCATTCTACCAGTTATGTTACTTTACGTGATGGTGCCAAAAAGGAAACTTTAGGGTGTTGGGTAACTAGAATGCTCAAAATTCCCTAGTCTTGATGATGTTCTTCATGTTAAGGGTTTGTTAACTAAACATAAGCCAGTTATGTGATCAATGTCTTATGGTAAATCTCACTTAGGGAGTATGTTTGGTCACTAATGAGAAAATTGATGTTTTGATGAAAAAGTCAGATCAAAAGACAAATGTTATTTATGGATACCTCTAAAATCTGCTAGCTCATCCACATGCTTAATGTCCAAGAAAGATGAAGTCAAGATGGCACACCAGATGTTAAATCATCAGACTTCCCCTAAAGTTCTAAGATTTCGTCTTAGTCCTAATGAGGCCAATGCAAGGTGTGAGTCTTTGTGAACAGAGGTTGTCTATGTGGTTATTGATATTTTTTTATGTCATGAATGTTTTATAGCAAAGAAAAATCAAAGGCATTTATCAACTCCTTCAAGGAAAACAAAGGTATGTTTTTGGGTTACTCTAATGATAGCAGGACTTATAGATATGTTAACTCCATAACCAATGTCAATGATTCAATCATTGAGAAAGGGTCTAATGTTAAAGCAGATGCTGAAACATCATCATAGCAGATTGATACTCTAGAAAATGAGGCAGACTCTTAAGAGCTAGCGGGAACTGGATTAGACAACTTTCAAGATAACAAAGTTCCCTCGTGTGTTTAGAAAATTTATTCAAAGGAATTCATTATTTTTTTGAAGAGATCACCACTAGTTTCAGAGATGTAATATCTAATTTTGGTTTTATCTCAAGTTTTGTATTAAAATTAAAGGAGACCTTGACTGGTGAATTTTGGAGGAAAACTATTGGCACAAATGGAGTTTATAGGAACAAGTCTGTTGGAGATGGTATGCTTCTTCTTGGGAATAAATCTTGCCTTTTGGATCAACAATGAGATAATTTATGTATTATGGTCTTTCACTTAGGCTAAGTATAATGTTAAAGGAAGTTATTACTCTTAATTGAGTTGGATGCTAAAGGAATATAATGTCAAATAGGATGTCATGACATTGTACTGTGGCAAGATGGTTATAATCAGTATATTCAAGGATTTCATTCTTCCAGCAGAACAAAGCTCATTAATATTGGTCATCACTTTGTCAGAGGTTTTGCTACAGGAAATAGTGTTACTCCTAAGCTTGGGACTTCTGCTAATCTACTGGAAGATTTTTTTATAAAAACAATGGATGCAAATTAATGAGAATTTGAGGGATTTTGTGTAAATATGTATTGTTGATAAATTAGAGCATTCACAGGTTGGGATGTAGTTATCTCTGACAAAGTCAATTTCAGTTCGAATGTTGTGAGAATCTCCAGTAGTCAAAGTTTGGGAAAGGAGGAAGAATAACAAGAAAATGTCATTTTCTATAGTGAGTGATACATTGTTAATGAGGATAATATCACTTCCTTCAAACACTTTATCCTTGACTGGTCAATCGTTACAAGCAAGTTTTTCCTTCTCTATTAAAATTAAAACCTTATTCTCTCTCCTTTCTCTCAAGTTATGTTTCAATATGAGTCAATCGTCTAAAGATGTTACTGCTAGAAAGGTTTATTGGCTCAAAGCCAAGTCAGGAAATAAGGAAAAGATTATTGATCTGAAGAAGGTTGACTCCAAGGTGTAAATATTTGTCGGATCATCTACTAGAGCATCAGTGACATGAAAAACGTCTGTAATAAAGATGAGGTCCTTCAAGAAAACTCATTTTCAATTGAATGACTATGTCCCAGATGGTGATGAAGATTGGATTGCTTATGTTGACATAATGGTTCGTTTGAATAGTTAGTTTTAAAGATAACAATTTCCTTTTGTTGTTCTTTGTTGGTTAAATTTGTAATAACCTTTTAACATTATTTATCTATTAAGGAATTATCTGAGTCTATGTTAACTGGATATGGTGTTTCTGCCTAGCGTCTATTTCCATCTAATTTTTTTGTTTATTTCCATTGTTATTGTGTGTTTCCATCTGTGTTATTGCTTGTGAGCAATATGTGTGCTTCCAAATTCTATTTTACATTTACTCTAATTTTGTCAATTTTGGGCTAAAAATAGGATTAAAGTGTTAGTGTATTTTGTTTGTCCATGTGTTATGTCACATGTCTTGACATATTGACTAACATTGTGATAGGAATGTACTACTATTGAGAGAAGAGTAGTCTATTATGGCTACTTGATGTATGCAACTATTTAGGGTGAGCATGATTTTCTATCATGCTTGTTGTTATTTCTACTCCTGCTACTGCTGATGATGGTCTGTGTGAAATAATGTCAAGCCACATGTTTTGAAAACCTACGTGATGTGTTTATGGAAAACCTTGGTTACTCTCTGATAATATATTACTCTGGTACTCTGAGTTATTTATGAGGCTTTTGTTGCATGTGATTTTGATGTGTGAACTTGGATAGTTCAAGTTTAGTTTTCTTGTGATTGGGGTTTTCCCCTTGAGGGGGATGATTGATTATGTGTGACAGAGGGAGTAATAGTTCTGTCTAAAGTTGCTGAGTATTGTTCTTAGCACTAAGATCTTTTGTGTATTGGAACTATGTTGATGTGATGTCAAACCACATGCTTTGGCATCTGACTCCTGGAGTTTTTGAAGTAATTATTATAACTGCAATGTATTTGTGATATATTTTGTATGTTTGCAGTTTGTACAAAGTTTACTTTTTCATGTAGCTTGTGTTTTATGTTTGTGGTTTTATTCCTCTCTCCAGTTTGATTGTGCTAAGGTTGTTTTAGCCAAAAAAAAATTAAATGGGAGACTGTTAGATCCATATTTTAGGATTGGCAGCAATTTTGCTAAAGCATGGTTCACAGCAAGATGTTATGTGAGGAGTCCTAACAGGTCGTTAGTCTATATTGAAGACAGATGTTATGACAAGATGTAACAGAACATCAATACATGTTATTATTCTTGATATATTTGATTTGATTCTGTGAGATTCCTTTTGGATATAACTCATTTATCTGCGCAACTCAAGAAGATTTAATTTGGAACAATTGATTTGATCTACTAGTGTATATAAGTTTCTAAAATTGGATGTTGAGACAATATAGGAAACTTGATTTTCTGTTCCAAGATTTAAGGAGATATTTTTGCATAATTTGCATGATTTGATGTTCCCATGGACTGCTGAGGAGTATGTAAAGAGAAACATAAACCTAATGTAATTTGTCATTCATAATTTTGAAAAAATAAGGGGAAGCTTAGAGTAGTAGGTTTGAGAGTCATTTTGTCTTGTCCATTTGTGTTTCATCCATGTATCTTTTGATGCATTGAGGTAGACTGATTGTTTAGTGTTTGTTACTTGGCAATCACTCATGGGACTTTTTAAGAAAAGAGTTGATTATGTGTCAAGTTATTGTTCTTAGTTAAAAGATTTTAAGCAAAACTAAGTATTGTTTATTGGAAGTGTAATCTTCTATTTTGGTTTTGTGAATGGTTTTATCACTAATGTGATTATGGGAAGTTAAAGGGGGTTCTCATATCTAGAGGGTTCTAGGTAGAAATTGCATAGGGTGGCGAATAGATGATAAGTTGAAAATTGGGATTGTTTAGGCTATAAATTAATATTATTACGGTGGATTTCCTTCTTGGCTTGGATGTCCCCAGAGTATGTGATGTTGCACTAAACTGGGTTAACAATTGGTTGTGTTCTTTATCATTCTACAATTTATTTCTACATAATTTACAATTTCATATATTTGTTTTGTCATACAACAGATGCCGTAACATCTTCCTTGACGTTGTGTTCTGATGTTAGGTCCTATTTCTTACTCCTTACTTTAAATATTATACACATTTTTAATTATGACAAAGGGGGAGAATACTCTCAGGCGGAGCAGAGTGGACTCTATGATTAATTAAGGGGGAGTTTGGTCACTCAAAAATACATGTAGTTATTTTATGTTAACACCTCCCCTGAGAGATGTGTTATCATCATCTAAAAGGGGGATAATGTGACCAATGGTCATAATGACCATCAAAATGAGGAATTGCAGCCTGCACAAAATTCTCAGTGGAAGATTCCATCGATCAATTGAAGTTTTGCTCAAATCTCATTATGTTTCACTCAAATTTTTCTCAAATTAACCTACTATGGTACCACTGTTAACTTAGAGTACATAGGCACCGGAAAATTGTTGCTTTATTGAGTGATACGATAAAACAAAAAGGATTGCAAAATGCTTAGTAGAGATGATACCCACTAACAGTATATTCCTAAAATTTAGCACCCAGTACTGGATCAATTAAATATCCCTAAAGACTAGGACAAACTCAAAACAAATCCGTTACAAACATAAATAAAATAATGAATTAATATTTCTAATAGGTTTGGCAGTTGCTTTTTCCAATCATTCTATGGCCGATTTTTCAAATGCCTTTGGTGAATGAATTTGACAAGATCGCAGTTGTGAATGTTCATGGTGTGGCTACAAGTTTCACATGTTATGGTGGGAAGAAAAATTCAAGCATGAAGATGGGTTCATGTTCATGGTGTTGATGAAACTATTGAGTTGTTTTCGTTATCCAGGAAGATTATTGGGGTTAATTCACTTTGTTTTAAGAATATACTTGGGTGGTTATATCATATAATTGGGTAGTATATCAATTTTAGTTATAGAGAGACTATTTTAAGGAAATAGTCGGTGGGTATATCAGGCTATTTATAGAATATTTGTTTTAAACTTGATTTGTGTGGCTAGTGTATTTATAAATAACACATCTCATTGTACCTAAAATATACACAATGCTCAATATACTCTTTTCCCTTAACCATTCTTTAATTTTATATCAATTTATCATTGTTTATCTAATAACTTGTAATACTTGTTACCAAACAAATTGGTATCAAGAGCGCTGGTTCAATCCTCAATCTCTAGCCATGGAGAATGGAAGCATTGGTATATAGTCATTCATGCATCCCTTCTCAACGACGAAACCAAAAATATACAAAGTATTTCTCATCATCTTCATCATCTCTATGCATACATATACTAAATTACACATAATCGTTCTTTATTGGGTACCATCTAGAGATATCTTATTAACATCCAATTAGGATTCGGTGTAATCGATTGGGTTGAGAATATTTTGGGGGTTTCAAATAAGAAAATCGAGTCCGGGTTTTCCTTCAAGATCATTGGTGTTTTAAGGTTTTTGACAAGATTTTACAATTTGGATTCAACTGAGTCAAAGTTTCGAAGAATGGTGGGTTCGGTTGAATGAGTAATGATAATCGGAGGATCACTTTGGTAAATATCATGTCACCATACATTCGCAATTTGGATTCAACCAAATGAATACTTTAAAGAACAAGTGGTCTTGCAAAGGATTAAAAGTAGACGGAGGATCAAATTAGAAGTATTCGGTTCACTTGATTGAGTTCAAGATCAAGGAAAGAGAAGAATATAAGATCAACATCATACCTAGGGTTTTGGATTGTTAGGTTGTTACTCTTTCTCTTATAAGACTACATTTGCCAAGGTTAATTTTCATTTTATCAATTATGAATGGAATTGGGGGGAGACGTACCCATAGCGAGGCCGATTGGGGAACTGCTTAAACAAATCATTTTCCCTCTCTCTCTATTTATCTCTCTCTCTCTCTCTCTCTCTCTCCTCCTATTACTTTACTTGCAAATTGTGAAACCATTTATAGTGCAATCGATATATAGAGATAATCTCTTTGGTTAATACCTCAAACTGTTTTGTTAATTTGATTACAATCTATGTGATTGTAATTGGATTTTAATATCAACAAAATCATTAAAAAAAAAATCCATTTAGTGTCGGTTGCAAGTCAAATGTTTGATAAATTTCTTAAATTGTTTTTTGTTTAATATTCATTGGAAATAGATTGGTAATGTGTTTTATATTCAAACATTGTTTGCTAGAATTATATTGATTGTTTCTCATCTTGTGTATATGTTTCATCGGTTTAACGCATATCTGATCTTTTTGATAACAGGTCAGGTAGACGATTGTTGATCCGAGGTTATTTCTACTTGTCATAGTTAACACATTTTAAAACATAATTTTAAGTAAAAAATTTCATTTGCAATCTATTCACCCAGCTAAATCGTAGTCTATCATCTTACTAGAGTTATTGTGAACATAACAAAGACTTCCAAAATAATAACCAAGAGCACTCAAACTCTCAACCCTCGTAATGCTCAACCTACCATCAAGGGAGATAAAAAAAACTTAAAAAGTAGTCTAAGGTCCCTAGATAGAACCCCCTAACCATCCCAACCACTTAAAATGGTTTTTCTAACCGTACAGTCACGAGATACCTAATTACATTGTTTCAGGATACTTGAGAATGTATATGTATCACTAGATATACTGTTTTGGAATTCAAACTAAGAACCTCGTAGTTATATGTGTGACTTTCTATGAGTTATTTGTAAAAAAAACATCTTCTTTTCTAATACATAATCAACCAACTCTTCAAGGAAAAACCATCTTCTTAATTTTGTAATTCTTTTCTCTCAAAAACCTTGAAGCAACCAATTCAGTATTGCATATTCATATAAAAGGCATCTGATTCTTTACTAATGTAATATTATATGCCACTTTGATTGGTTCAAAAAATCCATGGTTGGAGGTTCCAAGAATAATAATAACATGGTTTTTATTCTTATTCATGTTTGTGTTATTTTCTATGTGTATGGAAGTGGTAAGTTCAGTTGGTTGGAGTTTCCCAGCAGTTTTCAATCTGGGTGATTCAAATTCTGACACAGTTGAACTTACTGTTGATTTAGGCTTTTAGCTTTCCACACCTAATGTGTGAATAGGAATTAGTTTATTCATAGATTAAAGGTTTGATCCTAGAATAAAGGAAGCAAATCATAAATTGATTTATTCTCATTAAATGTAATTAATTACTGTAATTACTTGTATAACCCTATAACCTCTATACATACCAGAAATAATAATGAAAGAGATATCAGGCCAAGAATTATTGACATGGTATCAGTAGACTTTCAATCAAACCTGTGAATTTTAGATTAATCTTGGCTTTATTCAACAACAGCCCACTAGGTCGCTCTTGAAATCATCTCGGCAGATCTCGGTTCTTGGTTCCAGGCTTGCTATTGTGATCTTTGGTAATTACAATTCTTTCACGGATCTGTTCTTCGTAGTGGTTAAGGGTTGCAATTTCGTTATTCATTCTTGTTTGCAGCTCGAATTCGATTTGGGTGTTCTCGTATCGGTGTCGACAAATTTTCAGATTTGGTTGTTGATTTTTCGTATTTCTCCATCACCCAATGTTTGTTTTGTTCATTCATTAGTACTACTACAGATTGATTAACAACACTTCAAGTGCCACTTACAGTGATTAAAAAACACAAGCATCATTGTTGTTAGGTGGAAAAGCTCCTGTGCACGTAAGGAGGCTCTTGTTCAAGTGCATTTTTTTCTCAAGTCCTTTTAATTATTAGCAATACTGTTTCTATGGCTTTCAAAAGATATTTTATTTGTGTTTTTTTACCAGAAAGAATTATTCTGCTTGGGAATTTCAGTTTCTGAGTATGTCAAATGGAAAGGATTATGGAGTCACTTGGACGATGTCTCTTTGGCACCGTTAGAAATAACTGACTTAGATGTATGGTAAATAGAAGATGCTCAGATTATCACTTGGATTCTCGGTACTATAGATCCTCACATGATTAATAATTTGCGATATTTTTCCACTGCTCACGAAATGTGGAACTACTTGAAGTGTATCTAAAACCTAGACAATGCAGCCAAATGTTTTCAATTGTTGCTAGAGATTTCCAATTACAAACAAGGTAATCTGTCAGTTCAAGAATATTATTCTAGTTTTTTGAATTTGCGGACAGAACACTTTATGATTATACATGTTGATGTTCCCAAGAACTCTCTTGCGGATGTCCAAGAGGTCTCAATACTAGTATGCGAGATCAGTTTCTCATGAAGTTTCGTCTAGAATTTGAGGTTGTTAGAGGTGTTTTGCTGAATAGTAATCATGTTCCTTCTTTAGATACATGTGTTGGTGAACTTCTCAAAGAGTAACAATGCCTTGGTACTCAAGGATCCATGTTTCTTGATGCTATCATTTTTTAGCCTGCTATGGTTGCATATATTATTCAGAGTAGAGGTAAAGACCGTGATATTGGACAGGTCCAATGTTTCTCTTGCAAACAATTTGGACATTTTGCTCAAAGTTGCAGTAAGAAGTTTTGTAATTATTGCAAGCAGCATGGCCATATTATCTCTGATTGCCTTACCTGTCCTCCACGATCAATGCAACATTTTGTGCAAGCATTTCATGCCACTATAAGCTCTACAATTGATCCTTCCATCACCAATCCATCTAATGGTGGTGCTCTCTAACTTGAAATAATCTGACAAATGGTACTTTCTCTCTTTCAACCTTGGGAATTCGGGGTAAATCTTCTAATGTTTCTTGCCCATAGTTTCTTGATTCGGGTGCATCTAATCATGTGACAAACTCTTCTGAATACACGAACAATTTACATTCTTACCATGGTAATTAGAAAATTCAAATTGCAGATGGTAATGCTCTTTCTATCACTAATGTTGGTGACCTCAACTCTGATTTTCGGGATGTGTTTGTCTCACCTGAACTTGCTTCCAATTTATTATTTGTTGGTCAATTGGTTGATAACATTTTTAAGGTAAATTTTTATCATGATGGTTATCGTGTGCATGAATAGGTGTCGAGGAAGGTGGTTATGAATGGGCTTAAAGTGGGAAGACTATTTCCACTCCAGTTTCTTTCTAATCATTTATTTCTTGTTTGTAATAAAGTTTTGAATTCTTATGAGGATTGACATAGAAAATTAGGTCTTCCCAACTCCGCGGTTTTGTCTCATTTATTTAAAAATGGTTTGTTGGGAAATAAAAATGTTGTTTCTAATGCATCTCTTTCACGTCACGTTTCCAAATTGGCTAAAAGTAAAACACTTCCTTTTTTCTGATGCTTATCGGGCTTCTTCTTGTTTTGAAATGATTCATAGTGATGTATTGGGTATGTCTCTTGTAGTTTCTCATGCTCACTATAAATATTTGGTCACATTTATTGATGATTATAGTCGTTTTACTTGGATATATTTTATTCATTTGGAGTGTTTTCTATGTTTAAGAAATTTCTAACATATGTTGAAACTCAATTTCATGGAAGTGTTAAAAAATTTCGCTCTGGTTCTAGTGGTGAGTACATGTCTCGTAAGTTTCAGGAATTTCTTCAACAAAAAGGCATTTTGTCTCAACGATCTTGTCCCAATACCCCCCAACAAAATGGGATGGCAGAACGCGAGAATCGTCATTTGCTTGATGTGACACGCACTTTACTTCTTCAAGCTTCTATACCACCCCAATTTTGGGTGGAGGCTCTCTCTATAATTGTCTTCTTGATCAATCGTCTTCCTTCTACAATTATTGATCTCGATTCCCCTTTTTTCGTCTTTTTAAAATTCATACTAATTATAATAATTTACATATTTTTGGATGTGTTTGTTTTGTTCACTTACCTCCATTTGAAAGGCATAAGCTTGGAGCGCAGTCTGTTAAATGTGCATTTGTGGGATATAGTCACTCTCATAAGGGATTTGTGTGTTATGATGTCACTAACCATCATTTTCGCATTTCTAGGAATGTGACATTTTTTATAATCAGTTTATGTTTTCATGTGTTTCTACTGTCATGAATGATATTGTTACTCTTCCTAAGTTTTGTGTTATGCCTCAATCTATATAACGTTATAAACTAGGTCATGTATATGTCAGAAAACACAAACAGCAGGTTCCCACACCCCTTCTCGATGTTGAACCACCACCTGATCTTGTAACGGTTGAACCACGACGTTTTGTTCAAATATCTCAAGCACCAGATAGATATTCACTAGACAGGTATGATTCCTCACATACTTCCCTGACTGTCACACTCTCTAGCATCTTTATTCCTACTTGCTACTCACAGACTGTTAAAGATGTACGTTGGATAAAAGCAATGAATGAGAAACTTCAAGCTCTTCAAGATAATTTCACATTGGATATTGTCTCTTGTCCTCCTGATGTCAAACCCATTGGCTGCAAATGGGTGTATTCTGGAAATTAGTGTATTTTGTGAAATTGAATTCTGATGGGTCCCTTAATTATTTCAAGGCTCGCTTAGTTGCCTTAGAAACAAGCAGGAATATGGAATTGATTATGATGAGAAATGTGCACCGGTTACAAAAATGACATATGTTCGTATGGTACTCTCTATAATTGCTTCTAACGGGTGGGCTCTTCCTCAATTATATGTGAAAAATGCTTTTCTTCATGGTGACTTGGCGGAGGATATTTATATGACTCCTCCTTAAGGTTTATTTTCGTCATCTAAGGGTGTGTGCAAGCTCAATGCTCCTTATACGGTTTGAAACAAGCGCCTAGAGCATGGTATGAAAAATTCTGCTCAACTCTACGTGGGTTCTCCTTTACTCATAGCCAATATGAATCTTCTCTATTTATTCATAGAACGTCTACTAAAATCGTCCTACTTCTTTTGTGTGTTGATAATATGATTATTACTGGTTCCAATCATGCACAGTTACAAGTCGTAATTCATATGAAAGATCTTGGAAATTTACATTATTTTCTTGGTTTTGAGGTTCATTCTACATCCAAGGGTATATTCGTCCATCAACACAAGTACACCACAGGCTTAATTTCCATGGCTGGTCTCCAATCGGCTAATCCAGTGGATACTCCTCTTGAGGTTAATGTTAAATATCACCATGATGATGGTGATCTCTTGCCTGATCCCTTATTGTATTGTCAACTCGTGGGTAGCCTTAATTACTTTACTATTACCCGCCCTGAAATATCTTTTGCAGTTCAACAAGTAAGTCAATTTATGCACTTCCCTCATCATCTTCACTTGGCAGTAGTTCGTCACACAATTCTCTACTTGAAGGGAAGTTCTCACTGTGGCTTATTCGTTCCCGTTGGAACTACTCCTATATTGAGTGCTTGTAGTGGTGCCGATTGGGCAGGGTGTCTGGATACTCGGCGATCTGTCACTGGTTGGGGTATATTTTTTGGCTCTTCATTGATCTCATGAAAAAGGAAGAAACAAGTGAGAGTCTCTAAATCTTCTACTAAATCTGAGTATCGTGCCATGTTTGCTGCTTGTTCTGAAATAATTTGACTTCGTGGTCTTTTGGCTGAACTTGGATTTCCTCAAACAGAACCAACTTCACTTTATGCTGACAATACAAGTGTCATCCAAATCGTTGTGAATCATGTTTTTCATGAACGCACCAAACATATCGAAATTGCTTGTCACTCAATCTATGACGCATATGATGATAGACTAATATCACTTTCTTATGTCAGTACACAGTTGCAGTTTTGCATATATTATTACCAAGGTCGTTCCGCGTCCATGTCATCAATTTCTTGTTAGCAAATTGATGTTCATTGACCAACAATAACAATTTGAGAGAGGATGTGAATAGGAATTAGTTTATTCATAGATTAAGGATTTGTTCCTAGAATAAGAGAAATAAATCAGAAATTAATTTGTTCTCATCAAATATAATTAATTAGTGTAATTACTTGTATAACCCTGTAACTCTATATATACCAGAAATAATAATGAGAGAAATATCAAGCCAAGAATTATTGACATAATGGACAAAATTATTTCAAAATTCTATCTGGAATGACGTGTGATGGTCGTCTCATCGTCGATTTCTTAAATAAAATTTTATAATTCTTTACATAATACATTTGTAGTAAGTGGTTAGATTGAGATTAGACATAATATATATTACATTTTTGATTGAATACATATAAAAATGAGTTACTTGCACTATAAGTTTTGTCCACCAAACATACAAACAAACACCAATTATCACATTACATGTGTCATATGGAAAGGTCATGTGTAACACCAATTACCTTATGCCAAATCAATGAGAATTTTTCCTGTCACCCCTAAAATTATTCCTGGCACCCCCCAAAGTTTTAAATTCCAACTTTATCCTTGACCATTTACAAAGAATTTCCCAAACAAAATTTCTGGTAGAGCAATCTGAAATTTCTAGTATACCGGAAATTTCCAAATTTGTGGTATATTTCTGATTTATGCCAAATTTTTTGAGGGTTATTTCAAAAAATCCGGTATACCGGAAATATTAAAATCTTCAAAATTTACGGTATGTGCCAAAAATACGGAAGTTTTTTTGAAATTTCCAGAATACCGGATTTTTTGAAATTTCCGATATACCAGAAATTTCGCAAAAGGCTGAAATTTCGGGTATGTTTCCTTATCTTGTTTTTTCAACGGTTGAGATTTTGCCGACACTTTTGAAGGGTCCAGATTGCACCGACACTTTTGTGTGGTCTAGAAAGTATAACAATTTATATAAATATGAGTTTTAGGGTTATAAGGTATCACATCTCAACAACATGCCTCTTTCTCAATATCTAATTAAGGCAGAAGTGTATTACAACAGCCGCAAACCTGCCGTTGAGTTCAAGCTCCTAGATGGATTTGAGTCTTTCGCCGCATTGAAGGAAACGTTGAATGGTTTGTTGCCTAATTCAGAGAACAAAAGGGTGACAAAGATCGAGTTTCGAGAGGATTACATTGGTACAAATGGTTGGGTGAAATACAACCTAATTGAGCTGAAGAATGATGAAGATGTGAAGGCCATGTGGAAATCATTTTGTCGTAGGATAACTAAAGGCCCAGCCGAGTTGGACGCGAAGATCCGAAGTTCTGTTGACGACATAATGAAGTGTCTAAAGCGTCTAGATGAATTCGAATCCGGTAGTTCCTAGGTTTCATGTGACCCGAGGGTGTGACACACTAAGGAACCACTCCAGGAATCCATCCTCGCACTGTCCGGGCTCCTGCACCCTGACGGCTGCATCCATGATCTCACGGGGGTGATGATGTGGTTTTGAAACCACCAATCAATGCCGCCATCTAGGGCACGTGGTATCTGTAACGCCCCATTTTAATTAACATTATATTATATTAATATTTTCGAGTTACCGATCGATATTTATTTTGCGACGAGAATATTTATATTAATCGATATATCTATTAATATATTTGGCGACGTTTCGTTTGGTCCGGTTTTTATTTCGTTCGGTTCGGTAAAATATTATTCAGACCGATATTTAATTCCCCGGAATTATTTTAATTAATTGAATTAATAATATTATTGGATATTATTAGTGTGTTAATTTATAAGAATGGTTAGGGGTGTGGGGAGCAATTTTCTAGGATTGGGTTTACACCCTTGGCTAGTATGAAAACAACATATAAACCATTTTCCCCTTTTCTTTCCATTTTCCAACCCTAAGCCAAACTTAGCAGCTTGGAGAAAAGAGAGGGTTTTGGGAAGAAGACGAAGAGCAAGAGGAAGCTTGAGGTTGGGTTTTGTTGGAGCATCTTGCAATCATCCAAGCACTAGAGGTAAGGGGTTTGATTTTCCTTTCCATATAGTTAGGGTTTTGGTTGATATATTGTGGATTTAGGAAAAATTGATAGGATGATTCATGAGGTTTTGGTTGATTGTTGAAATAGCTTAGAAAGATTGAGCTAGGAGTATAGATTATTGGGTGTTTCATTGCTAGTTGTAGGAAATGGAAATTATAAATTGGAAATGAAAAAGACAAGAAAACTGTGATGCTAAATAAGAAAAACCAGAACTGTCTGATATAGAAACTGCAGGAAGAAAGAAGAAAGATTGGAGGGTGCAACATGGGGGAGGCGCCCACCTCACAATGAGGGGCGTCCATCCCCCTTCTAGGGCGCACGCCTCCCTTCCAAAAACAAACATGGGACGAGCGTCCCCTTAAGCATGGAAGAAGGAAACGAAATTCTCATTTTGTCTGTTTTCTGTAACTATGTTTTCTGTTTTCTGGTTTCCTGGTTTTCTGCATAATTCCAAGCTAGCCTCTGTCTGTTTCAATTTTCTTATTTTCTTGTACTACTAGTTAGTATTAATAAAATATAACTAGGACATAAGTTAGCCGATTAAATTTAGGACCCGATTATGTTCCGATTTCGGTAAATTCGACGATGGAGCAAGTTGCTCCGAATTCAACGAAAATTGACGTGCTAGCTAAGTTCGACGTGTAGAACGTAGTGGTGAGGTTAGTTTTTCGAAATTACGAGTTTTTACGAAATGACCCGAAATATACCAAATTACGGTTAAATTGAATCGGATTGCGTTTTAGTAGATTTAAGACACGTATGGACAATCCGATTGCGATGTCGACGATTATGATTAATGTCGGTTATTAGGAATGGCTTTCGCGACGATTATAGGTGTTTGACTATTTTTCCATATTTAGAATTTAGTTAATGAATCGATAATGATGTGGTGTGATTAAACATGATGTTGTTAATAAATGCTTCCGATTTGTGAATGCATGACTTTTGATGATGATGAATTATTGGTGATGTTTTGCATAATGCAAATATGATGCGATGATATATTTATCTTGATGTGGATAAATTATGGCGATGTGGGCTCTATGCCAATCTTGATGAGAGGTGATGATGTTTTTGTTGTGTTGTTTTATTGTTGAGTCACATACATTGCATTGGCGACGAGGGCTTTTATGCCAAGCGACGAGGCTTTTATTCCAAGCGACGAGGCTTTTATGCCAAGTGTTCCTAATTATGAACAAAGCAACGGGTACCACATGCATAACATAGTCGTGTCTCATGGAGTCGGTTATGTTTATGTTTGAGTTGTTTGGCGTTGGGTTTTAATAGATGGATGATGTTGAATTGCGATGATATATGATGCTTTGTTTGATGATGATCTTTATGATGAACATGAAATGAATATGACTTGATAATTTCATGATAACTATGCGATGAATATAAATGATGAGTTTTGCGATGATTTAACTTTGATGAAATGCTTAATGCAAATATGATGTGATGATGTTTGTGACGATGGACTTTTATGCCAAAAGCGATGATGGGCTTTAGCCATTTTGTGATGATTTTATTTATGTTGCTTATGTTATTAGCATTGTTTGATGTTGTTGTTTGATGTTGTTGTTAATGATTATCGTGTTGATTAGTGACGCATTAACTTGTGATGATTTATGCCGATGAGGTTATGGCGATAAAGTGTAGATTATACACATTATAATGACGATAAAAGTAAGTGAGTTTTGGATATGTGTTGGAATTGCACTTATTAATCTATACCCTTTATAATTCTGAAACTATGTATATATTTTATCATGCCTTTAATTATATGTTTTGGAGTATCTCACCCTTTACTTGTTTCGCCGTTACCTTTATATTGGTAACGTGCAGGTTATGAATATGGAGTTTATAGCTTCTGTTAGTCGAGTCGGTGTCGCTCTGATACGTATCACTCGGGGGGAATAATTATGTTGTCTTGTTGTTGTTCTTTGGTTGTTTTTCCTTTTGTAAATAAGAATCTTACTTTATGAAAACATGATTTGTTAAGGAAGTTTAATTAAGAAGATGTTTTGATTTTTATGAATCAATTTATGATTTCCGACGATGCTATGTATCCGAGATTTACACTTTAAAGCAAATTGTTAAAAGTGATTTGGTTTTGAAGGTGTGATGCCTCGATATTGAATTTATGAAATTTTAAATTACTCTGATTTTTGCATATAAAACCTTGGGTAATATTGGGGTTATTCTGATGTCGTGTGGATTCCTGGACATAACCATACTGTCGTAGACACCGCTCAGGAAAGTGCCTAGCCACATAGCCCTCCCACCTGACATGCCCTGAATATAAAGTGGATACCTCAAAAGGATGGTGAGGGCGATGAGCCGTGTATGGTGTCTGGATGACATCGTCCAAAGTCAGAGCATCCAGCCACCTCACATACATCACACCTCCGAGATGGATCGTCGGCCTTCCTCTTTCGTGGGTCTCTAGCGCCTCATGGATCCTCCTGTCACAGATGTGAGGGAAATGCTCGTATATCCAACACTGCATAAATAAGGATAAATAAATTATTATATGAAAACCTAATAATTATTAAAAAAAAACATCTAATAATTTATAACATACCTGCAACATGCTAAGATAACCAGCAAGTTGTCTGGTATCAGAACGGGAAGCAACATCAAGCGTCGTGTACTGCATTGTCAGTGTCGTCACTCCCCAAGTCCAAGTGGGACTGTCTAGGGAGATGAATAGAGACAGGTAAAAGACATCAATGTACACTCCATACTTGTCCGCAAAGAGAGTGCATGCCACTAGATGTAGCATGTACGCCCTAGCGGCAGTCTGATACCTATGTGCCTCCACCAACGCCTTATACGTACTCCTCAACCAAGACATGCGGAGGTGAAATCCCCGAGTCTCGCCAAACTCCTGTAGGACCTCCGCATCATCCACCTCCAACGCATCCACAACCATGTGCACCGCTGTCGCCTAATCCCTATAAACTGGTGTGAAAAACGTACCAGTTATCGGTAGGTGGAACAAAGCATCCACATCATCCAAAGTGACTGTCATCTCTCCAAATAGAAGATGGAAGGAAGATCTCTCTAGGTGCCACCACTCAATAAAAGCTAATAGCAAGGAGAGTCAAACATCGTCAATGAGCATCCAGTAAAGTCCTCAAGTCTAAACTCATCAACGATCCTCCTCACCTGCTCAGGCATCAGAGTCTCCGGGAAGTTCTTCAACTTCGACCTATGAGAAACGACCTTCAAAGTAGGACACTCCTAAAACAAAACAACACAATTACAACAAATTAGTATACATCAAATAGTGTCATACAAATAAAATATTAAGCGTTAAACCAAACCAATAATACTTATATCGCCCTGCCATATCCTATACGCGACATGGTCAGTATAACTCGTCAAGACGGACTTGTCAGAAGGTCCTCCAGGGAAACCACCATCGACACGGTGGGATGGACTGGTGTATCATGAACACCACTCCCTCCTGCACCACCGTCAGAACCACCTCACCACCACCTCGCACTACCTCGCACCACCTCCCCACCTCCCACAACCTACTCCTCAAAGAATCGGCGCTGAACCACCGATTCCAACTACACCGCTCAGGAGGGTCCACAATAGAAGCTCCGTATGAGGTGCATGAAACCCCGTCGCGACCTGCTTAGCCATCCTTTTCCGGTGAGAACCGGTCGGATGACGGCGATCACCTTGCGCCTCTGAGGCCTGTGCCTCATCTGTTGCTCGAGCCACAGCATCTGCTCGATCAATAGTCCTACCTAAAATAGAATCGTCTCTGCCTCTAGTCCTCACTGCAAACAAAGTCAAGAAACATGAAAAAATTAGAATTTTTTGGAAAAATTAGAAAATACCGAAAATTTCAAAATTTTTGGTATTTTATGCGTACCGGAAATTTCGAACTTTTCGGTATGCGTATCATAGGAAAATACCTTAAATTTCGAAATTTCTGGACAAAAATATCGGATATTTTGAAATCTACGGTAGGCGATAACGTAAATTTCAAAAAATCCGGTACAAAATACCGGAAAATTTAACAAAAATACCGGAAACTTACTTGTATTTGAGAAAATTCCGGTAGCGCTCTCAAATTTCCGGTATCGTCCAAATTTTTTCAAAAATGCAGGGTGTACCGAAATTTTCAATAATGAGGAAAGTTTGGGCAAAATTGACTTTTCAAACAAATCGGGGGGGTGCCAGATACAAGTGCAGGGTGGCAGGAAAAATTCTCCAAATCAATCCACTTAGTTTTTCCAGCAGTTTTCAATTTTGGTGACTCAAATTCTGATATTGGTACCCTTGGATGCTTAACAAAAAACATTGCCAAATTCAGAACCGATCCATCAAAACTCGATGAACTAGGACGTGTTACTTCACATAACATAGCTACTAAAACCTTTAATCTACAGCTTTATGCTTTATGCAGTAAATTCCAAGCACAATATCCAGATTCAGATGTCACATATGTTGATATCTTCACCATAGAATCAAACCTCATTGCCCACTTACAACATTATTTGTCTTTTTCATTTGAATTAGGATTCAACTTGCAAATCTTTCTTTCTCTCGTAACAGTAGCAATAACATGTCGCAGATGAAACAATGTTTCCTTTTCTTCTTTTTTTACTTGGTTAGTAAGTGGTCACATGGTGGACTTGCAACAGGCATTCTTAGCCGTGTCATTTGAGGTGACAAAGTGACATTCATTTATTCCTAGTATGTAGCTATCAAATTTGTAACCTTTAATCAATGGAAGAACTAGTGACTTCCATAGTGGATAGTTATCTTTGTCCATCTTGACAGAGACAATTATAGGTAGGTTGTTTTTCTGGTTTACATTAGCAGCGAATGACATGGTTGGATCGAGAGACTTCAAGCTTAAGTGCTCTGATGCCAAGATAGAAATTATGTAAAAAGATTGTAAAACAATAAAACAATATCCTGAGTTGGTGAATTTTTGAGACAAAAGTTATTTAATTTTTTTACAATAAAAATATCCATAATCCTACCAACAACCCCAATTTGCAGGTTTTATAGGGGGCATTTTGACGCACATTGGACATGTTTTTTGATTGAAGGAGTCATTATGCCAAACAAAGTCTTAAAAAACTACAATGGATTATGATCTTTCATGTACTTGGGCTAATCACTGTCCCAAGCCTCATCTGCAACCTTTGGCGATCTCTTCTTATTACCATCTGATTTAGACATCCACTCTTCCGAACCACTGAATACATCCGTGAAGTCGGATTTAGTTCTACCTCTCGCACTCTTTTGTGCGTTAAAACTATTACGATCCCTCACACCATTCTTTTTGTGGCTCTTTAATTGGTCATTATGTTCTTCATCGTCGCTGCTGCTGCTCTTGTAGTTACCACTACTGCCTCGTATCAAATGAGCCGAGTTGTTCTCCTCTTCGTCAGACTCCCACATTGCATTTTCAACTTCACTAAGCATACCTTCTGATTCAGAACCTTGTATGGTCATATTCCTCATAAATTTAGCTTCGCTGTGTTTGCTTGGACCGCCATTAACTTGAGATTTGCCAATATCAACATTATTTTTCCTTTCTCCTCTCCCCCTACTTTCCTTGAACCTGCCTCTAGCTTCATCGGATCCATCAGAATTGTTTTCAATATCAATATTATCTACAATACTACCGGAATGCCACTCATCATCATCATCATCATCATCCTCGTCATCATTGTCGGAATGAGCATTTTCTTCATCGTCACTATCATTTGTCCGATACTTGGGATGTATTGGCTGTCGAGCCCTTGAACCTCTAACCTCACCATCATAGCTGTCATTTCTAGAATCATCTGATCTTCTGAATCTTCCACCATACTCTTCTCTATTCCAATATTTAAGTCTGCCAAACTCTTCTTTTTCTTTGGCCTCTTCTTCTTCATATTCTTTATCTGCAGCGTCCTCTATATCAGCAATGAACCGATCCAGCTCCTCCTGATCACTATCAGCAGAAGGATCCAACTCTTCCAAACCTTCGTTAGGTTCTATAACTGACGGTTTATCTCCACGGAAGACATAAGGACTTCCTTCTTTCTTGTCAATTGCATTGAAGAATGTGGAAGCAACTCTTTGGATGCTGGCCATTGCAGTTGGATCCTCAGGATTTACTCCCATTCGTCGGAGCTCTTGTTCAATTTTCTTGATATTTAGCTTCTGAGATTCAAGAGCTTGCTCAAATCTGGCCTTGAATAGGGCCTGCATATAACAACAATAAAAAATACATTATCTTCGGACATATTCGAGATCTTTGTATATAAGATACCATAAATAGGACTGATATGGCAATGCAATCTTACCTTCCTCTTTGTAAGGGTGTTCATTGGTATCAAGTTTTTGGGTTGCCGATAATTTCTACCACGGAACATAATGATTGTTTTCACATTATGAACGTTAAGCACAATCCCACCACTCAATCTCGCAAGCATTGAAGCCATTTCTTTTATTTTTTCCTTGGGGAAGTTGTCACAACAAACTTGCACAGTTTCATGAAACTTCCAATGGAGATGCATATTTTGTACAACTCCTCCAAAGACTCCACGAACACCAACGGGAACATAATTCTTATTCTTGAATCCAATTTTTTTATACGCCTGGAGCTGTTCCGGTGTAAAGAGCTCCGGGTCATGCCGTGGAGGAGGCAGCTCTGGCAAGTCATATTTCTTGAGTTTCTGTAGTAGCAATGCAATTTTCTTCTTCGCCTGCAACAGTTGATGAAGGGTAGGAAAATAAGATTTAACCAAATAATGATATAACGAACGCCACAACAAAATCAAGCAAATAAAATATCACAATTCAGATACATGGTATGTTATCACAATTTGAACATTTTCACTTCACAATCATCATGTGTAGTAATAATTAAGTAATCAAAGCCAATGAAGTAGCAACAATGAAAAATCTACTTAAAAAGCGAATTTTCAATATCTCCAATGAATAAGCAACAAGAATTTTATCCAGGACTCATGACCACATTCTAAATGTACAACAATAGTTTTCAAAGTAACCATCATTTTTTAATCAATCACCAGAATTATCATACAAATTTTGTATAAGTTGGGACAATGGTAGCTCTTAATCTTGCCCGTTTTGCACCGTCATCGAAGTTTTGCCATCATAAAATATAAACCAATTCTACTTACAACTTTCCCATAGAAGCAACATACATGCATTTAACGTTAAGCCTGAGCTATAAACTTGAATGCATATGACAGAAGCTTACTACGGCTCATAACAATATATAAAATCCAGTGTTATCACTCACAGATTGAAGAAAATAGCAGTTTGTTCAAATCCCTCTACACTATAGTGCTAAAGGCTCTCTTTGGCAGCACTTCATATCATATTCTATAGCATTATAGCATTGTAAAGCAGCTATTTGCCAGCATTAACTAAATAAAAACATGGATTACGTCTGTGTAGTCGAACTCAAAACAGTATTAGAAGAGCACTAGATAATTTACTCTTTTGAGATTGTAAACGAGCCGCTCCTCCTCGGTCATAAGCTTCTTCTTCAACTTTTTAGCTCTTCGAATCTCCCTTAACGTCTTCCCCGACTCTTTTTGCAATCTTCTTTCCACCTTGCTTCGCATACTCCTTCCTCTCGTCGTTGACATACTCCGGTACAACGATCCATTCAAAAGATTCATCGGTTTAACACAACAATAAAAACTAACTTTATCATCATCAATGTTTCTTTGCTCTATCCCTTGTCCTAAAGACACAACAACATTTCTGAAACAAAAACATTGAATCAAAACAACATTTCTTAATACCATAAAACAACAACTAACAAACATAAATCTATGTTACAAAAAAAACATGGGCAATAAATTAATGTTGTTGCTCAAAAAATTAATGGAAAATTGGGGGTGAATGAAGTAAAGGTGTAAACTTTGAGGGAAAAGAGTAAAAGGGGTTAAAGGGTTTACGAATTTGGATAGAAAATTGAAGAAAAGACGGAAAAAAAAACACTGAAATTAAAGATGATTTTTAATACCTGAAGGGATTTGGTTGAAGTTGAAAGAATGAAGAAAAGGGTTTGAAGGAGCAATGTCTCTGAAGATATCTGACACTAAACATTGTTTCTTTCGTTCACCAAATCACGCAAAGTTCGAATTTTTCATTCTGCGTTTGACATGGATGCGTGAGGGTTTATGCAAGTGCAAAAAAACAGGGTTTTGATATGAATAATTTATCATTTTTTATAATGTTGAAATTTTTAATTAAAAATTAATTAAAAATTAATTAAATATTAACATGAACAGTTTTATTGCAATAAGAATAATATAGAATATTATAGAAAATAATTTACTTGACAAAAAAAGTATAACATCAAAGTTCGATATAAAAGTAGTTAAAAATCATGTATAATAGTGGTAGGAGGTTAACATTTAATCTCTATTTTCTAAAGATTATTCATTTGTTAAATTTGATTAAAAGATTTCTCATATTTCATGTCAGGAGTACAAGACGGTTCTAATCATCTTTGATATATAAATTTCACGTTCATTACTGTAAAATATAAATTTCGACGTACTTTCAGTTTTTTTACTTTCAAGACACATTTCACAGAGATTAAGATTTTCCAACCATGGAAAATATGACACTTTTTTATTATTTTAAAATTAAAATTAAATTACATTTCACCACGCTCAAATTTTCTAAATGTGGAAAAAGTCTCTCTTAGAGACACATTTCAAATTCCAATGCATGTGATTTATTTTTTTCATTTATTTTTAAGACACTTTATGTTACAATATCTCCATTCATTTTTACTTACTCTAAATCCTAGAATTTTAATGTTGAACATTGTTGTGTCTTTAGACACATCTTCACTTTTAAGATACGTGAAATATTTCACCACTTAAGACCCTAAATATTAGAGTTTTAATGTTGAATATTATTGTGTCTTTTTTTGTTATTGCTTGATGACACTATGTCATTACGTAATATTTGTGATTATTTTTGACGAAATCGATGAAATTATGAGCAAAAACCAAACAAATATGTGGAAGAGTAAGATAATGGACTTAAAAAAAGAGCATTTTCACCCATGAAATTCTCGCATAATGGCTTCATCATGGATGCGATGTAGAAGTATCGCGACCCACACCAACGCGGTCGCAGTGATGTTTTTCGTGACACGCTTTTTGCGCTTTAGATAGAAAAAAGTTAAGACTTTTATGAGTTACAAATTTTAGCCACAAAAGTGACGACAGAGAATTTTGTAGAGAAAATTTAAAAATATAAAAAAGCATAATGGCTTCATCGTGGATGCTCTTCATTTTAGAGAGAAAAAAGATTTTCGCCCATGAAATTCTCTCGGCCATAATGGCTTCATCGTGGATGTGATGCAGCAATATCACGATCCACACCAACGCGGTCGCGGTGACATTTTTTCTAACACATCTTTTGCGCTTTAAATAAAAGAAGGTGGATACATTTTATGAGTTACAAATTTTAGGCACAAAAGTGACGACAAGGAGTTTTGGAGAGCAAATTTTAAGAGCATTGATTATTTTACATTGATTCTCATGAATTCTTTTTATTAACTCATGATAATTGTTAATTTCACTATAAGTAGCTAAGTTATTTTTTATTAGGTCTTTATTGATGAATCTAATTGTACTATGTTGGATCATATGAATGTCCAACTTAATAATTAATTAGGAATAGATAATTATAAGTTGTGACTTTAGAATTAATTAACGAACTTAGAAACGCCTAGTTTTATTTTGAATTCGCCTAACGAATCAAAGAATTGTCGTCTAAATTAGTGTGTTGTAATCAAAGACTATTGTATTATAATCGAATATTTTAGAGTAAAAAATATAAAAAGGTTTTAAATTATTTGTATAATTGAATTTATTTATGAAATATATTGTAAATTATTTACATAAACTATATTATTTAATTGGTCTATGTAGTGTTTATGATTCTAAATAAATAAAAGTTAATGAATATTTTTTATGAACAAATATAAAATAGTAGATATAAGATATATGAGAAGAATTATTATAAATTCTTTATATGAATGATACTATTTTTAATAATGTTTGCTTATTATTTTTAATCTTTTAATATATATATATATATATATATATATATGTGTGTGTGTGTGTGTGTTTGTGTGTATATATATATATTAACTGTTATTAAAATGAATATTATAGTTTTAAAAAAATTACTTTAAATTATAAAATGAGATATTTTTAGTAAAATAAAGAATACTAAAAATTTATAGTGATTAAAAATTCATTATTAACATAAAATTTATGTTTTGAAATTCAACAATAAATGCATTAAACAAAATATTATAAAAATGTTGAAATATAACTGATTTTTATATCACTAATAAGATTGAAACAATTGAGAAATTTAACATTATACTTATAAATTTCAATTTAACATTTAACTTACCATTTAAATTTAAAATGTAGAAGAGATATATTTTTTATTTATTTAAGATTATCAACTTAGTCGTAATAATTGACTACTTCAATTATATTTAAAATTTATTTTGATATTTTTCTAATCATATATATGGATTAAAATTTGTTAAATTAGTAATTTATTTTTTATGGATAGAAATTTGTAAAATAGATGGAATATTTTTTTGTTAAATAAGTAATTTATTTTTTATGAATTGAAATTTGTAAAATTGATGGAAGATTTTTTTTTTAATAATAATTTATAATAATTGGGAGATTTTTAATAGTGGTAACATAATATTATATTCCTAAAAAAATAGTAGTTAAATAAGTAATTTATTTTTTATGGATGAAAATTGTAAAATAGATTGACAAAAAGAAAGGAGAAAATAAAATTCGGGTTGAGCAAGAATGGCTTATAAGATGACACATGGGCAAGAATGACTATTATGACACATCATCATATAGTTAGATTTTTTTCTAAGGTTGTCATCATGACAACCTTAGATTTAGATTAAGTAGATGCATGCATGTCATAATGATTATATATTATATATGAAAAGTATGAAATGTGAATCAATGACTATAGTGTGTGGAGTCACACTACAAGGTGAAGGACAACGATGATGGTAATGACGACGATGTAAGCAAGAAGCCCCCTCTTGCCAAAGTGCTACGGTACCTGTCAATAATTCTATGTTCAAGAGACTGTTTGTTAATGTTAATGACACAAAAAAATATAAGAGGGCATGCAAATGAAAGAAAATATGATAGAAAAATTCTTCACGTAGATGATTCTTTGTAATGAAATAAAATTGATTTTTGTATCCAGATTTTAGCCAAAAGGCAAGAATCCTTAGGCTTGGATTTGACACTCATGAAATGAACTCATTTGGTAATCTAAATACTAATTATACTTCATGATTTGCTCTTCTTATGATTTATAACATATATTTGGGGTTATGCATGAAGCACAAATATATTTAACTTTTCAAACATACACATTCATGATATTTAAATGACATCAATACTCATATGAAAATATTGCAGCGGCATCATCATCAAAAATTTTAAACGTAAAATAAAAACATACTTTGAGTCTTAAAATCTAACTTTTATAACATCAACAAAAGCTTTGTCGACGCTCAATTCGAATCATCTTAAAACATTTAAACAACTTCAATTGCATTTGCTTATAAAACTAACAACATATAGTTTAGGAAAATCAACCGTCAACCCCAACCTGATGTTACATGAATCTGAGCAGAATTGCACTATATAAAATAATAAATTAAAGAGAGTCTCCAACGACTAACCTCCACTTACTTTCATGAAATCTACTCCTGAGTATCTGCACGTTATCCACATGAAGACAATATTCAAACTGAAGAGATGAGTAATCATAATCAATTATAAAAGACATAAGAAAAGATAGATTGCATCAATTATTTACAATCACTCAAAAACTTCAACAATTCATAAACTCACACCCAAAACATCATAAATAACTCATATACAACTCACATTGCAAGGTCCACATGTAGTCACAAAACATTCACAAGTATCACATCATCATATAACACAACAAAATTATGCAATTCTACATATAATGTTACGCAACCAACACTAACTCAATGCATGTGGTACCAATCATAAACACGCAGGTTCATTTTGCTCCCTGAACCACAACCATAAGATAATGATCCCTATCATAGGATCTTGATTCCTCTTAAACTGGAGCACCACAAACCGCTACCATCACCATAGATAATGCTTCACTGATTCTCTAAACTAAAGAATTAACTACTCACACTCGAACCATCACCATAGAAAACAAGGCCACAACATAATTTAGAAATAAAGTTCCAATAACCTGGATGCATGGACTCTCAATCATGCAACAACGACACCATCAACATAAGCATCTCAACATAAATAAGCACACTTGAACCATCACCATAGAAAACAAGGCCACAACATAATTTAGAACTAAAGTTTCAACAACATGGATGCATTATTTACAACATGCAACAACAACAACAACGACGACAACAATGACAACGACAATAGCAAAAACATCAACAACATCAACAACACTGTAACAAAAACGTCAAACTTCATCATCATAACAAGTCATCATAACATAACATTACATACCACAGGCAAACATCAATAAATATTACTACAATCAATAACAACGTCAACTTCACTCACTCAACATATGCATATTCATAAACCTATAATCATGTTATTTTATTATAACATCAACAACACTTACATTGTTATCCAATTATAAATAATATTTTCCACATCATAAACATCTCACAAGGTAACATCAACAAGTACGCACAATTTTCATAAATTATTCATGTTATCACGACACATTCAGTCCCCTGAAACTAATTACCTTTGATGGTAAACTGCGTTAGTTTTCCAACTCTTCAAACGATACATAAGTCGGACTTGCGGATCAAAAATTATGGCCAAAACAATTTCAAACAAAAAACACGAACAACATCTTCCACGTTGAGCGCACCTCCCTGCACTGAGCTCAAACTGTGATGGACAAAGTGCAAAATTTTATGTATTTTTCATCGTTTGAGGTCTTTTGAACCTCCAATTTTTATTTGTAAAGAGTCTCGATCTCAAAATTCAAAATACTACAATTATGTAACAGTTGTAACGGCATACACCATCTATTTAGAGATCCTAACATCATACATACATCATACAATCACCAATTTCATGTTTATGACTCAAACCCTCATAACTCAGCAATGGAGGAAAACTTATCAACAACCAAAAACAAAATTTTCACGTAAATAGGCAACGAAATTCATCATATAATACTCATATAACAACATCAACATCATCAATTATTTCATAACATTCTTTATCAAATCAAAAAGGACTAACTAAAATTATATTCTACCATTCCCTATCATCATAATTAAAAACAACTACTCACTCTTACCTTAGAATTCTTCTAGAAATTGTTTCTTCTCTCTCTATAGATAGATTTGATGGTAAACTGCGTTAGTTTTCCAACTCTTCAAACGATACATGAGTCGGACTTGCGGATCAAAAATTATGGCCAAAACAATTTCAAACAAAAAACACGAACAACAGCTTCCACGTTGAGCGCGCCTCCCTGCACTGAGCTCAAACTGTGATGGACAAAGTGCAAAATTTTATGCATTTTTCATCGTTTGAGGTCTTTTGAACCTCTAATTTTGATTTTGTAAAGAGTCTCGATCTCAAAATTCAAAATACTACAATTATGTAACAATTGTAACGGCATACACCATCTATTTAGAGATCCTAACATCATACTGTTCGCGTTAAAAGGTGACGCGCTAGAGGATGCGAACGTGAGTTCGGATTCTCTGGCTCGAAACGATTTAATCTTTTGATTTGTTTATAAAGATGCCGCGAGCATCAAGCTTTATTATTTTCAACACAAGAAAGATGATTTAATGATTATGAAAAAGGGGAAAGCTGAAATACCCTCAATTGATATTGGTATACGTAACGACTAGCGCAAACTAGACGCAACGCATTGGGGAGATTCTGAGTAAGGGGGATTGTTATATGAAGGGAATAGATGGAGCACCCTAAATATATGTAGTTATCTATAGCTTTATATATGAATATATTTGATATGTTTGTGTGTTTTAATTGCTATTTCTATGATTGGGAAAGTTTCTCCTTTGGGATTTTAAACGAGATTATGTGGGATTCTAGTGTTTGTTATTATTGTGCTCGCAAAGATCGTGGATCTTCGCATACATATCCTAGTGGGAATCGAGCATTTGTAGCTCGGATCTGTGGTTCTATGGTTTGTTTGGTCTGAGGGAGATATAAATTTGCTCGGCAAGGATGAGACCTTGTTCCTACGTATTCTCAAAAGGATGTTGAGAAAGTCAGAGCAATCGTAGTTCCCACTTATGCTAGTGGAAAGCAACGGAATGTTAGTAAGAGACAGACAAATGTCATCTTAATGAAAAATGTATCTAATCTATTTCATCACATACATTTTTGAAAAGTTTGATTTGAAATGAAATCTTTCATCGTAAGTTACAGGTGTTTTGCTTGAGTGTACAAGCGTTACCACTTACATGTTTAAGAAAGATGTTTGAAAGATATGATTGAATCTTTTAACTGTAAGCATTGGGTGTTTTGCTTGAGTGTACAAGCGTTACCACTTACGATTAAGAGATGTTTTTTGGTTTGAAAAGATTTTGAAAAGTTTTTTGATTGTATGTGATGTGATAGATAAGATACTTCTTCCATAGAGATGATAGATGTCTAAATCTAGAGGAGAAATTGATTGGATTAAAGGGATGCTTTTAAGAAGCCCGTGGGTCCTTGTATTGTTAGCCCAAGAGGAGGCATTCCGAGGGTCATCGAGGGTCATCGAGGGTCCTTGTATGAAGCTCAAGAGGAAGCTATAGGGTATGGCTGGCTTTGTGTTAAAAGGGATTTCACCGAGAAACCATCCTTTTTTGAATAAGAGCAATTTCACCGGGAAATTTTACTCTCTGGGGATTTGAAAGTGATTTCACCGGGAAACCATCCTTTCGGGGTTCTATCTTAACGCGGGTGATTCTTTGTATTAGAAGCCCAATAGGAGGCTGTTAAGAGATTTCCTGTCTCTTTCATTGTATGATGCCCAAGAGAAGGCTAAACTCAATGAGGAGTTCTTTTGAACGAAGCCCAAGAGGAGGCTGACTCAACAGGGGAGTGTTTGTCTTATATGAAGCCTAAGTGGAGGCTAACTCTGTGGGGAGAGTTATCTTGTATGAAGCTCAAGAGGAAGCTAAACTCAACTGGGGATGAGTTGTCTTGTATGAAGCCCAAGCGGAGGCTAACTCATGCTGGTGATGAATTGTCTTGTATGAAGCCCAAGCGGAGGCTATACTGTGGGGAACCTATTGATTAGTCTAATTGTTATGTTATAACTAGACAGTTTGTATATACAGGTGTGTGTGTGTGTGTGTGTGATACGTATTCACAGGAGTTTATGAAGGAAATATAAACAATGCATGATGTTTATTTACAGAAGTTTATGAAATATAAACAAGTGTCTGTGATACGAACGTTTAAAAAGAGCGTAACTTGATTATTTACAAGTTTGAACTGTGTACAAGGAAATGAATATGTACACAAACGAGTATTTATGTACAGACAAAGATGGATGTACATAGGAGGGTTGGGACTTACACCATAAGGGAGGCCCATTGGCTTGAAAGCAGTTTCACAGGGAATAATGCTCCTTTCAATACCAATGGTATTCAATTGAATATACAGATGAAACAGAAACGACTAATCAAAGTTTATACGTAAAGGATCATATTATGTACGATAAAAGTTTTGTATGAAAATAAATTGATATGTACAAGGAAAAGATATATGTACATAAAGAATGTTGATTTGTATACACAAGTGAAGTGAAAAAACAAACGATCAAGTTTGTTCTTGAGTATAAAAAGTATCATGTTATATATGATGAAAATTTGTATGTGTTTGAAGAGTTTTTGATATGTACAAAGAAATATTATGTACATAAAAGAATGTTATGGGACTTACACGTGAGGAGGCCCATTGGTTTAAATTTCACGGAATTCTTCTCCTTTCAATACCAATGGTATCGTGTATAAACAAAAATGAAAACAAAAAAAATTTGTTTATGTTTGAATATTGACAATGATGATTTGAATATGTACAAGTAAAACTAAGTATGTACATAAAGGATTGGGACTTACACCATAAGGGTGGCCCATGATCGATTGAAAAAAGAACGAATCGATTTTATCATTTAAATCGGATCGATCGTGGTAAAAAGATGTAAGTTTTGATGAAATGTTTTGAAAAATGATTTGAAAATGTTTTGAAATGTGAGGTTCATTTATGAAAAGTTTTGAAAAAATCGAAGTCGAAAACTTGAAAAATTCACCTTTAAGGAGGTTTGAAAAAGTGTTGAACGTCGTTTTCGATTAAAATTTAATCGATGAAAGTTTTTTCTGAAAATTTTTGCACTATCATAAAATAGATATATTTATTGACAAGTTTTTAAAAAATCATCTCTAAATGAGAAGTTTTTATTGGTCAAAAAAATTGTGAAAGTTTTGTGAAAAACATGAAAAAATGGAAAGTTATAAAAAAGAAATGGTCTTGAGAGGGATTGAACCCATGACCAAAGGGTGGGACACGTGGCAGAGGAGACTAAGAGCAAGCAAACTACCACTGAGCCAAACGCGCTGGGGTGTTAATGGACTAGAACACGTGTAGACATGATATTGGAAAATTTAAATATTTAAACTCAAGAACACGCGCGAACTGTGTTCTTCGTGTTTTGATTTTCAGTTTGCCAATTTCAAGCTCAAATCTTTGTTTCTCAATGAAATGGAATGAAATAAAAATCAAACTTGCTCGATTTTTCATCACGAACATGAATATGACTGTTAATTGCATTTATATTAAGCCCAGAACGATTTAGGTTTCGAAGAACACTATGAACCCTAAACTGAAAAATCCAAATTAAATGATGTATGTTTGATGATTCTTGGATTTTTTTGAGGGTTATTGATCGTTAGGGGTGCAGAAAGAGTTTGGCCAAGAGCTTTTTCAAATTGGTGCAAGGAATATGGATATCACAGTTCATGTTCTAACCTGTTCAAGTGAGAATCGAAGAAGCTCAAGACGCGTTTCCAGAACTTGTTTGAGGATTGCTACACCATCATCGGCATGTATGGAAGCTATGTGGATGGTATGCTTGCTTTGAACTTGCCTCAATCCTTCCAACCAAGTCAACCTGCAGTCAGTTCAAAATGAAACTCGGAAATCGAGGTTAATGGAGTTACAGATTGTTGTTTATGTTTTGAATCATCCCTATGATGTATAGTGATGATGTTTGAATGGTTAGAACACAGTTTGATCAAGCCTAGAGTGGAATTTGATTGTTAAGGCAGCTTTGGCAAGAAAAATGACATGAGATGTGATTCTGAATTCTAGCTTACTCTATGTTGATTTTAATGTTCAAACAGATTCCATATGGATATTATGATATGTTAGACACCAAATTACTCAAAGGTTTTCATTAATTTTCAAGATTGCAAGTTTTGGCAAATTGAACTATAATGCTTTGATTTTCAAAAGTAAAGAGTGAAAGCATGGATTTGTGATGCTTTGGTATGGATTGAGCTTGAATTTGTGAGCTATTTATAGGCAAGAGAATTCTGAAATGTTAGGCAACAAGTACAAGCCAATTGGTGGTTCAAAGATAACTTAAGGGGTAAGAAAGACTTTTGCCAAAAAAGGAAACTTCCTTTTTTCACCATGTGCTTATTTTTACACTTTGATCCAATCCTCTCAATTATCACTTCTCATTGATCTTTATCAGTTCATATCCCAATTTGGCAAGGTGGCAAGTGGTCTAAATGAGAAAAACACAAAATGACCTATAATTTGATGTTTTGACTTTTGAAAATCAAGTTTCATGGAGCCTTATGTTTCAATTTCAAAAGTGTAGCTAGACTCCATGGATTTGTGAGTTCTTGGACATTTTAGAAAGCTTATTTCACAAGCTACAACTTTCATGTTTTGATTTTTTTCAAATTCAAATTGGAACTAGGTGAAAAAATGGCATGAAGTTTGGAAAAAATAAGAATTTTCAACACTTAGAAATTTTTCTAAGTATGAAAACTTTGACTTTTGTTGACTTTTTCAAATCCTTTGATTTTTTATGATCATGATGGATCATTTGAAGTATTTTGATGATTGAAAAAGTTTTGTTTTGAAAATTTTGATCAAAAGTCAAAGTTTGACTTTTACGCGATGAAAATTCATCGGATGTTTAAATTGTGATAAAGTCTGTGAACCGTGATGTTTTGAATAAATTAGGTCAAGATGTTGTATCTAAGATATAATGACCAATCTCTATCCAAAAAGTCATTTCTTGTTCAAAAGTCGAGAATTCTCATGCCCGATCAAAACCCTAATTGGTCGATCCTTGATTGATCGTGAGAGAAAATGGATCCGATGATCGAGGTTGATGATTTGATCAAGATAGATCAAATGAGGTGAGAAAACTCAAACCCTAATTGATTGGCTCTTGAATCGATGAAAATCGATGAAACCCTAATTTTGACTGTGAAATCCACACCGATTAATGATGACGTAGTTATGCAATGATGCAAAATGTAAGGTGGTGTATTAGGTCAAAATTGGGTATGACAGATGCCCCTATTTAAGTTTCTTTAACTGAGAGATGAAGATGAATATCTTCTTTGATAGGTGTAAAGAGACTTAAATATCGTATAAATTTTGGACCTAAGATACCAAAAATGCGGATGATGCAAAATGATTGTAAAAGTTTCAACCAAAGAAATGACATGGTGGGGAAAATTTGTGAATGCGTCCCTGTTGGGGAAAGAGTGATTCACAAAGTATGTGAATATCTGTTTCATCTTTGGAAACAAAGAAATTACCTTCTGTCAGCCTTGTGACAATGTTTAAGGTAAGTGAAAATGATATTACCAATTATCAGCTTTGTGATAGTTCATGGTAATAAATTAAGAACCAATTACCAAATTATATAACAAGGTAAATCTTTAGAAAACTGTATAATCTTTGTATAACAGCGTGAAGAAAAAAGATCTCAAAATGAGTTTTAAAGATATTACCAATTATCAGCAAAGTGATAACTATAACAAGGTAAATCTTTTAAAACATTGCTGTATATTCAGCTTTGTGAATAATAGACAAATAAAAGAAAAAGAACTCAGATGATTTTCTATTTCCTTGGATACAAACTTGCCGAGGATCTCTCTTTCGAGGAGATGCGGGCTTTTTGATTGACAGACACAGGTTTTCTTTTGGACAAAAGACAACTGTTGGGAAATTTTGAATTGTCGTGATTTTGATTTTGTTTGAGAAGAACAAATTCTCCCGACAAGTTTATGAATGAAAAATAAGCGGCTCAAGTGATGAGGCTGTTGCTTATTGCTTTGTTGATTATAGACAGGGTTCTATCCAGGAATGAACTGGAAAGAAAGAAATCAATCAAAACATTATTCCTAATGAGGAATGATCCCAGCTGGGGAATGTGGTGGAGAGAATAAAATGTATTTCTCTGTTTGGGGACTCTGCCGGGGAAAAAAGGAAAATGTATCCTTTCTGTTTGGAGATGTTCTACTGGGGACAGACTCGTACTTACATGAATAAGCGTGACTTATACCAGTGATATGGAAGCAAACATTTCAAAAGATGCAAAAATGCAATGAATGATGCTATTATGTATGAATGTCATGAATGTTATATGCATGCTAACAATACTTGACAAAGACACTAAAGAGATATTTGGGAAAAGGACCACGTCACAGTTCGAACAAATACTTGGTGAAAATTGCAGCAATGGTGCAGATGTTCATTAATGAAGAATTTGAGTTGCAGGCTTTAAACTTTCAGAGAAAGGCACTTCATTGGCAACTTGGCCGGGGATTCTTTTTGGGATAAGAATACCGTCCTTTGATGATTTCTGCTGAGGAGAAGACTGCTGTAGCAGTTGTTTTATCCTTCGGAGATTGAAACACTCTTGGAGAAACTGTTGAAGTTTTTTCCGTGTTCATAGTTCAAAGAAATTTTTTTAAAAAAATTTTTGGAAGTAAAAATTCATTTAAAACATTTTAGTTTCAGAAAGTGATTTTCACAATAAAAGCGTTATTTTGCAAAACAGAATAAAGTAGGAATTGCAAACAAAAAAGCACAAGGCTCAAATTTATTAATAGAATGGTAATCAGCCAAATGCGTGATTCCATGAGCTATTTACAAAAGTTGGAAATGATAATTTATTGGGAAAAGGCTACATTGAAAGCAAATAACCGCTACTATCCCTAACAACTTTGAATTCCCACTGTGCTTGTCGCTTCAGAAGAGTTGATTGAAGATCCGTTGATGGAAAATTCTTCATATGGACAAAATCTGATGACTAGATTACTTTGTCATTTTTGTATCCTTGTTTTTGCCTAGATTGCCTTTTTAGGTTTTCAATCTATCAGGATAATTTCTGTTTATTGTCTCTAATTTTTGCCTGGATCGCCTTTTCAGGTTTTCAATCCACCGAGACGCTCTTTTTTGCCTAAGCCGCCCTTTTCGGGTTTTCGACTTACCGATTCTTTTTGTTTTTGTTTTAGACAAAGTATTTCTTGATGCATCGGCATTTACGGGATGCGGGAGTTCATCACCATCCATGGTTGTGAGTCATAGCTCCCGAGAAGCTTCTTTTGACGATGTATGGGCCTTCGTAATTAGGAGTCCATTTGCCCTAGAATCGGTTGAAAAGAGAATCTTTTTAAGCACGAGTCGCCTTCTCGGAATTCACGGTCGGACCTTTTGTCGAGCTTTCTTCATTCTTCTTTGATAGAGTTGTCCGTGACACACAGGCGGTCGGCGTTTTCTTCAATTAAGTTCAGTTGGTCGTATCTACTTTGACACCATTCGGCCTCAGATAGCTTAGTTTCCATGAGAACTCTCATTGACGGGATCTCAACTTCTACGGGGAGCACTGCTTCCATGCCGTATACTAGATAAAAGGGAGTTGCCCCTGTTGAAGTGCGTACTAAAGTACGGTACCCGTGCAGAGCAAATGGAAGCATTTCGTGCCAGTCTTTGTAAGTGATGACCATCTTCTGGACGATCTTTTTGATGTTCTTGTTGGCTGCTTCAACGACGCCGTTCATCTTTGGTCGGTAAGGAGATGAGTTATGATGCTCGATCTTGAATTCCTCACACAGTTCCTTCATCATTTTGTTGTTCAAGTTTGATCCATTGTCAGTAATGATCTTGCTTGGAACTCCATATCGGAAAATGAGGTTGTTCTTGATGAACCTCACAACCACTTGTCTTGTAACATTGGCGTAAGATGCTGCTTCGACCCATTTGGTGAAGTAATCAATAGCCACTAGAATGAAGCGATGTCCGTTGGACGCTTTTGGTTCAATCATTCCAATCATGTCAATGCCCCACATGGAGAAAGGCCACGGAGAGGAGAGAACGTTGAGTAGAGTCGGTGGCACATGGATCTTATCTGCGTAGATCGCACTTTTGACATCTTTTGGCGTGTTCTGACAATCGGATTCTATCGTTATCAATAGTATCCTGCTCTCAAGATTTTCCTAGACATTGCATGCCCATTTGAATGGGTTCCAAAGGCCCTTCATGTACTTCATGGATGATCGTGTCGCTTCTTATCATCGCGCATCCGGCGAGAACCATATCGAAGTTTCTTTTGTATAGCACATCCTCGTTCAGGAAGAAATTCCTAGAAAGCCTCCTTAGAGTTTTCTTATCTTTGTACGATGCCCCGAGCGGGTACTCTCGTGTTTGAAGGAAACGTTTGATGTCGTGAAACCACGGTTTATCGTCGAGAGGCTACATTGCAAATACATATGCGGTCTTTCAAGGCGTCGGATACGGATTCTGGGCATATCGTTCCAATCATTGACTTTGAACATGGAAGATAGAGTAGCCAGGGCGTCTGCCATTCGATTTTGATCTCGAGGGATATGATGCAGTTCTACTTTGTTGAAGAAAGTCAACAAACGTCTTGCATAATCTCTATAAGGAATCAAACCAAGATGATGAGTTTCATACTTGTCTTTGATTTGGTTGATCACAAGGGCTGAATCTCCATATATGTCAAGGATTTTGATCCTCAGGTTGATGGCTTCTTCAATATCCATGATGCATGCTTCATATTCTGTTATGTTGTTGGTGCAATCAAATAGCAATCTGGCAGAAAGCGGGATATGAGAATCCTCGGGAGTAATGATGACTGCCCCGATTCCATTGCCAAACACATTAAGCTGCTCCATCAAAGACTAAACCCCATCGGATTACGGATCGGTCCTTCTCGGGTGGCGGTTCGTCGTAATCTTTCATCTTCAGTACATAATATCCTCGTCGGGAAGTCATATTTGAGAGATTGGGATTCATTGAGCGGTGATAAGCCAAGTGATCGCGAGAATGCTTCCTTTGACCGCTTTACGGCGCGATATTGGATGTCATATTCGGATAGCGACATCGCCATCGGCGATTCTCCTGTAAGGCGGGCTTTTCAAAGACGTACTTGATCGGGTCCATTTGGAGATTAACCAAGTCGTGTGATTGATCATGTATTGGCGGAGACGTTTTGTAGCCCATACGGCGCAACATGTTTTCTCGAGCATGGAGTAACGAGTTTCACGATGTGAATTTCTTACTCGGGTAGTAGATGGCATGCTCCTTCTTACCGGTTTCGTCTTGTTGTCCAATCACGCGACCATGGACTCTTCTAATGCGGTAAGGTATATGATCAATGGTCTTCCTTCCCTGGAGGGATCAATATTGGTGGTTCGACAAGTATTCCTTGATCTTGTCGAATGCTTTTTGACAATCGGCTGTCCATACAACCTTTTGATCTTTGCGGAGAAGCTTGAATATCGGCCACGGTAGCGATCATCGAGAGATAAATCTGGAGATGTAATTTAACCGTCCGAGAAATCCTCTTACTTGCTTTTCCGTGCGTGGCGTGGGCATTTCTGAATAGCCTTGACTTTGTCGGTCGACTTCAATTCCTTTTGGTGATGATGAAACCTAGGAGTTTTCGGACCTTACCCCAAGGTGCATTTGTTAGGATTGAGACGTGAAACTTCCTTAGTCGTTGAAACAATTTTAAGAGATAGCCTATATGCTCTTCTTCAGTGTCAAGACTTTGCTATCATGTCGTCCACGTAGACTTGATCTCTTTGTGCATCATGTCGTGGAAGAGAGTAGTCATTGCCCTACAGTAAGTAGCGCTGCATTCTTTAATCCAAATGGCATTACTTTGTAGCAAAGGTGCCCCACGACGTAATGAAAGATGTCTTCTCCATGTCTTGGAGCCATTCGATCGATTGTAACGGAGAAACCATCCATGAAGGAAAAGGCGTTGAATTTTGCGTACTATCCACTAGCATGTCGATATGAGGTAGTGGGAAATCGTCCTTGGACTAGCTTTGTTTAAGTCCGGTAGTCAACACACATTATGACCTTTCGTCTTTCTTGGAGCAGGCACTATGTTGGCTAGCCATTGAGGATATTCGAGTGATGAGAAAACCGCGTCAGCGCTTTTGAACTTCCTTTTGATTTTCTCGACCATTTCGGTGAACTCTCCTCGGTTTACCTTGGCGGACATTCGGTCTTAATGGCAAGTGATGCTCCACGATCTTTGGTATCTAACCCGGCATGTCTGGTAGGACCAGCGAACACATCAACATATTCTTTGAGAAGATTTATCGGTTTGCTTTTGACTTCTTTGTTGAGTGATGCTCCGATATTTACTTCTTTTCTATCTTCCTCGAACCAAGTTGATTGCTTCTAGAGGTTCTTTATGAGGTGAATGATCATTTCCTCGTGCCTTAGCGATCTAGAAATTTCATCGGGATCTCTTCTTCAACTTCCTCTTGGTGAATTCACGGGATTTCGAGTTGGAAGAAGCGTGAGTTATTGCTTTCAATGGATTTGTCCATCTGTTTAATCTGCATTTTGATTTATGTTTAAAAAGTTTTTATCATCATTTTTTTGAAGAAAATTAATGTGAAAGTGTCTGTGATTAATTTTTCATTATGACTCTTTTTGAAGATTTTTTTATTGTGTTTTTAGGATTATCATTTCGGAAAAGGGTAGAAATGAAAATAAACACAGTGTGGAAACAAAACAACGCATTTTATTTATGATTTCACAATATGAACAGGGCCTAAAATACAAACTCATTCGTCTTGGGCAAGACAAAGAGAAATTATTTAAAAGCTAAGCCCTATAAAACATCTCTTCGCTTTGGCGAGAGTTCAAAACAAAAGCAAAAATAAACTACTTAGAGCTATGAACATTAGTCCTAACTTCGGGTTTCGAATGTGAACTCCTTGGAAGTCGAGGTACTCGGGTAATTTTCCGCTTGGTTTAACCCTTGAGTAGACTTTGATTCTTGGTGGCAGGCTTTGAAGACTACGGACGATGGCCCACCTTTTCTTTGCTAAAGCGATCTTCTTGATTAACAGATCGGGAAGTACGAGATATAGCATTTGTACTACCTGTTGATCTTTGTGTTGAATACTGGGGATGTTCCTTCCAGTCTTCAGAGTGAAGAGACTCGTTGTCGGCGACACTTTCCGCATCGTATCCTGAATCATACTCTTGATCTTCAGTGATCATGTTGATGTAGTGATAACCAGGATCTGGCTTGGTGAAATCCACAGACGTGTTGAAACATAGATCTTCGTTTGGGATCTCGATTTGCTAATTAGGTTGAGAAGACGAGTATTCCTCTTCTGATTGACTAGGGTATTTAAGATCATCCCCCCATCCTGTAGATTGGATATCTTTGATCCGGATTTTCGAGCTTTCTGGCGCAGAGTATTTCACCATGTAGTCGAATTTGCCACTTGGTTCTCCCAAGGTATCCCAAACTTCGGGTGCGATTTTTACGTTGTTGTAAGGACATGTCTTTGAATCGATCAGTCGGTGCATATGATTCCTCTTGAGACACATATTCAGGACTATTCAAATAAGTGCTCCACTCTTCAGATTCAGATAGATCGTCCTCATCTTCTTCAATAGTTACAACATTAACCTCTTGCGGAACAGGGTTTAAGAGACCTCCACTGTGAAATACTTCCTTGATGGAAGTGCTTCATCCTTTGGTTTTTCGGGAGAAAAGCAGGTGTGAACCAGTCCTTTTGTTCCGTTGTTGGAGTTTTAATTACTTGTCCCCATCCTTGACATTGCCATCTTTCACAATCGTGCGCTTCTTTATATGAAGAGATAGATGATCTTTTTGCTAGCGATTCATCTTCTAACGGATGCTCGGGAGATCGTCCCTTCAATGTCATTATTGTGATGAAAGAAAGCTGGATAGATGACTTACAAGTAAAGCTTGTTCTGTGATGGTCACCAACTTTCCATTTCTTGTGAATTTTAATTTCGATGGAGAGTAAATTCTGCTCTGCATCGTGGATCAAGGTCTTCCTAGTAGGCAACTGTAAGCAGCTGGTACATCCATGACTTGGAAAGTAATTTGAAAAGTGTGCGGGCCGATTGTCATTGGGAGATCAACTTCCCCAATAACTGACTTTCTTGATCCGTCGAAAGCTCTTACTATTATGTCGTTGAACTTCATCGGCGTTCCTTTGTAAGCTAAACGAGCGAGCGTCGTTTTTGGCATTACATTTAAAGATGAACCCGTATCCACCAACACATTGGATAGGGAATCTGACTGGCAAATCATCGAGATGTGCAAGGCCAAGTTGTGATTTTTTCCTTCTTCCGGAAGTTCCTTGTCACTAAAACTCGGTTATTGCGGTGTTATGTTGGAGCGATCCTCAAATTGATGCGTAGTCACATCATGATCCACATACGCTGATCTAGTACTCTCATCAAAGCTTCTCTGTGAGCTTCGGAGTTGAGGAGTAAGGACAGTATCGAAATCTTTGAAGGAGTCTGCATCAATTGGTCTACGACTCGGTATTCGCTTTTCTTGATCAGTTTTAGTATCTCTTCAAAGTCTGAGTTGATGTTGGTTCTATCAGTAGAACCAATATTTGTGCTTGGGTTAACAATGGGAATCGTTGCAGGATTCTCAGCAGATATGTTAACTGGGTTTTGTTTAACAACGGGAACTGCAGGCGGTTTTGGTGGCAATGGAGTGTGCACTCGTCCACTTCGCGTTACTCGTCCGATTTCTGTTATATTGACATTAGCTGGCAGTGTAGGCATGGGTCCATCCTCTATCAGGGTTGCATTGTACTGGTAAGGAATTGCTCTGGTAGAACTATATGGAACAGGACCAGGTAGGCAAATTACCAAAGGAGATGTTGGAATGCTGGAACCACTGTACGCGATCTCCACATGCTTGGGTATGTTGAAACAAGGGATTACAACGTTTACTTTGGGGTTTTCCGAGTTGATATCTGAGACTAAAGCTCATGCGGAAAATGCCCTTGTATTTACGTCATGATCATCTGTTTACGTAAACTTGTAAATCACCGATTGTCTAACAAATCTTGGATATCTGCTCTTATGGTGGAACATCCTTGAATATTACGGGAGCAGCGGCAATAATCATGTACTCATTTCTTGTATGCTTCATGGAGATGCACCAAGTTTCCTCGACTAAGTTTACATACGTGACAAGGTACATCATGTATTCCTTAGCATTAGATTCTTTGAGTGTCCACTATGGTAGGAATTGGCTTGCACATTCGGACTGTGTTTACGAAGGAAGAAGATTAGTCTTCACTAATCTGTATACCTTTCTATGCAATGCTCAAGGTCGTGGCTGGTGCCCTTGGTGAAAAGGGCAAGATCGTCCGTTTTGTACCACCATGGTAATTTTTCGAGGGAGGTGGTAACCTTATCGTATTAGATTCCTTTCTATCGGCGGGTAAAGTTTGTGTACGTCATGGGAATTGGGTCGACCGAGTGACCCGTCTGGTTTGATTGTTATCTTCTTGAGTTGGCGAAATTTGTTGAGTTTGTTGATTTTGTTGAAATTGCGGAGCAATTCCTGTGTTTGGAGTTGTGTTGACGGTGGGTGCTATGGCAGCTACCTGTCGTTGTTGAATGACATTCTTACGTGGTTTCCCTCGGGATACCATTCCTACGTCATGTTCTTTTTTCCTTGGAAAACTAGTTCCAACCTTCTTTGTACCACTAGAAGATCCTACTTCCTTGGTTAGACGTCCTGTTCGAACCCCTTCTTCTAATCGCATTCCCATGCTTACCATTTCGTTGAAGTCTCCGGGAGCGCTAGCGATCATTCGCTCATAGTAGAATGAGCCTAGAGTATTCAAGAATACCTTAGTCATCTCCTTCTCTTCCAAGGGTGGGTTGACTTGGGCAATTTCCCTCCATCGTTCGCGTATTCCTTGAATGTCTCTCTTTCCTTTTGAGACATGGGCGAAGTTGATCCCTATCGGAGCCATATCAAGTTAAATTTGTATTCTTTGGACAAAGGCTTTGCCTAGGTCGTTGAATGTTTAGATATTCGTGCTGTCTAACCCCATGTACCACTTGATGCGGCCGGTGAGGCTATCACGGAAGTAGTGGATTAATGGCGATGATCCTCATTGTAGGTCGACATTTTCTGGCATACATCGTGAGATGACTTTGCGGCGGGAGTTTCCTTTGTATTTTTCAAAGTCAGGGACTTTGAATTTTGCAGGTATTCTTACGCGAGGAACTAAGCAAAGATCCCGGGCGTTTTTCCCAAACAATTCTTTCCCTCGAATCGTTTTTATCTCTAGCTGCATTTTGAGGAGTTGTTCCTAGAGATTTTCCATTGAACCACGTGAATTTGTGTTACTGCCTGGAGTGTGATGAACTTCTTCGTCCATGGTAGCTGAAGTCGAGTTCGTCATGATCGGTTGAAGCCGCATTGTTACTTGTGGAAGAGTTATTCCACGTTGCGGCGAGTTTTGTTACAAAGTAGGTATTTCAAGCGAGGTTGTTTGAGAAGTCGGTTGGCGAACTCCGATGCGAAGTTAAAAGGCATGCCCATGGATAGCCTTCGGCATCTTGAAGGCGAGCTACTAGCTGGCGATTGAGGCGGAGTAGTAGTGTCTTACGAGTTCTTTGCCGTTTTATTTTCGATCTTTGCTTGTTGACTTTCTTGTTGTGGCAAGTGAGTTGACCAAAGATGTGAGTCTCTCCACTTCTTCTTGTAGCATCGTTCGTACTCGAGTTCAACGTTCTCTTGCTCAAAGTTCTCCATTACTTTTCTTCTTTTTGATCTAGTATCGTACGTTCGAGTTGGCTGTGGACGCGGTCGACAAACTCTAAGACGCGACAGCTTGACGATCTTTCTATCTGTTCGAATTGTTTAAGCTTTTCAAGCTGTTCAAGAATGAAACACTGTTCAAGTGTCAGACTCTAAATAATAGACTTAAATGCAAAGTATGATGCATGAATATGATTGTAAAGAACAGAAGTTTCCAAAGAATTTAATGCTAAAGAGATATTTCTGGCAAATATTTGGATGGAAAACACAAATTTTATTAATTATTGAAAGAAGATTACAACAATTGTAAAATAAATGATAAAAATTACAAACTAAATTGAACTAATTAAATGTCTTCGTCGGATGACGATCCAAAAATCTTGACCGACGGGATTTCCTTTCCATAGTGAGCTTTTAGTTCAGCTTTCTCGGCTTTTAGCTTGCTGATAACTGTCTTCCACTCGTTGAGAGTAGGATCGTTGGTTGTCATTTCCTCAAGCTTTCTTTTCCTTTCTTTGACGTATCTCTGGATTGCGGTATCCTTCTGGCGAATCTTCTCATCTTTCTCCATGAGCCATTCATCCTGGAAGTAGAGCGTCTTTTCATGATCTTTGACTTGCTTCTTGAGTTTTTCATTCTCAAGGTTAGCCTTAAGGAATTTGTTTTCCAAAGTTTCTTTCTCAAACCTTATCTTGGTCAAGGCTTCTTGGTATTCTCCCACAGCTTTGACGGGAAAATCTGTTGATTTGGAAGCGATTGAGAACATGGGATCCTCATAAGCGTAAGGCATTGAAATTCCTTCGCTCTTTTCTTTACCAAGTGTAGGTTTCCATGGCTACACAATTCTTTGCTTTCCTTTTCTTTCCTTCGGATGTGATGCCAAGCTTTGATCCTCTTAGCTTTCAACCCACAGGAATCCTCTCCTTCATGATAGAAGTAGCTTTTCTTGTAAAACCAAAGGTTTACGAATTTGCATATCCGAGCTGACGTCTCGCTAAAAATGGGTTGTAGTTGATTCCTCCTTCGTACCGATGAGAATGCGTTGGCAAATTCTCCACGACTCTCAATGATTTCCATCTCATTTATGCCAAGGTATACCAATGGATATAAATCGTTTGTAAGAGACATGAGTCTTACGGACCAATGCCACTCGTCATTGTTTTCGCGGAAGATAGGATATTTAGGCAAGTGAGGTAATCCATTTGAAAAGCAGTACACACACGATAGTTCCGTCTCCTTGCGATTCCTATGATGAATAGAGGCGTCGTGTCACCAAGCAAAGTGGGAGCAGGATTTCCAATCGAAAGATCCTTATGGCATTGATATCAACGAAATTCGGGACGTTGGGAAACAACAACAATCAGAGGAGTAAAGCTAAAATAGCTTCAAAGGCTACCATACTACCGACAGGAGAATTTGAGAGCCTTCTCCATTAGGAACTTTGAAGTTAGTCCTAAGATTTTTCCTCTGGTAGTTAGGTTTTTGTCTATCTTAGATTTCTTTATGTGAGTCATTGCTGCAATGTCTGGTGACTTAGGAATGGCTTCCAAACCATTGAAAGACACTTTGTCTGATACTAAGATACCTAGGATATGCGCATACTCTTCCAAAGTAGGCATCAATGATAATAAGGAAAGTGAAATGATATTTGGATCGTAAACCGAGCGAAATTTTGAGAAGTCCTTCATCAACGTTAGCGTTCAAAGAGTTAAAAGAGTTCCATAGCGTTTTCAAATCCGAGGGATCTTCTACCAAGGATGCTAACTCTTTCAACTTTCCTCGTCGAATTCTAAAAGCGTATCTCTTGGTGAATCTTCCTCGGCGTCCATCACTCTAACCTAAAATATTTTACAAAGAAAAAATCTCTAAATTCTTTGGAAATGGGAAGAGAAATGAATTTTTTGTTTTATGAATGAATGAATGCATGAATGCGGCAAACATGGTTAGTAGTTATACACACGGCAGCGTTGAAGTCACGAGCATGAAGCCAGCGATAAGAATCAACGTGGTTAAGTTCTAAGGGCTTATTTATCGTGAAGCGGGTTCTCACGATATCAGCTCAACACTCCTCTTTGAAATATTATCGGTTGTTGAATACTCGATGGTCAATAATATTTTCAAGAGAAACTACTTTGATCGTAGTATCGCATGACAATTACTCTAGGCTTACACCGAATAATCTACTACATCCTAATGGCGAGGATGGTTTATGTGTTCTCTGACCCTCGACTTCTTAAGCTACCCAGAAAGTACAGCGTCTTAATTACTTGCTAAACACAATACCCTCAAGACAACCTCCATGGCGGAGATATTAACCGTAAGCATTGAACTTCTCACGTATTAATACCTCCACCTAGATCTTAAAATGTTTCTTAAATCCGGGTTAGGATTTCTTTCCATCGAGATGAAATCGAAAACACACAATAAAGAAAAAGCAGATATATGCAAAACATAAAAGCTTATCCCTTTCTTTTCTTTTTGAAAACAAAAAAAGCTTGGTGCTCTCGGCGAATGCGTTTTCTTTTCTTGAAAAAAAATTTCATCGCTCCCAGAGTCGCCATTTTCTGTTCGCGTTAAAGGTGCGCTAGAGGATCTTGACGTGAGTTCGGATTCTACGGCTCAAAACGATTTAATCTTTTGATTTGTTTATAAAGATGTCGCGAGCATCAAGCTTTATTATTTTCAACACAAGAAAGATGATTTAATGATTATGAAAAAGGGGAAAGCTGAAATACCCTCAATTGATATTGGTATGCGTAACGACTAGCGCAACCTAGGCATAACATTAGGGAGATTGAGTAAGGGGGATTGTTATATGAAGGGAATAGATGGAGCACCCTAAATATATATAGTTATCTATAACTTTATATATGAATATATTTGATGTGTTTGTGTGTTTTAATTGTTATTTCTATGATTGGGAAAGTTTCTCCTTTGGGATTTTAAGAAGATGAGATTATGTGGGATTCTAGTGTTTGTTATTATTGTGCTCGCAAAGATCATGGATCTTGCATACATATCCCAGTGGGAATCGAGCATTTGTAGCTCGGATCTCTGAGGTTTTATGGTTTGTTTAGTGCGAGGGAGATAGAAATTTGCTGCGGATGAGACCTTGTTCCTCGTATTCTCAAAGGATGTTGAGAAAGTCGAGCAATCGTAGTTCCCACTTATGCTAGTGGAAAGCAACGAATGTTAGTAAAGAGCAGACAAATGTCATCTTAATGAAAATGTATCTAATCTATTTCATCACATACATTTTGAAAAGTTTGATTTGAAATGAAATCTTTCATCGTAAATTACAGTGTTTTGCTTGAGTGTACAAGCGTTACCACTTACATGTTTAAGAAAGATGTTTGAAAGAGATGATTGAATCTTTTAAGCTGTAAGCATTGGGTGTTTTGCTTGAGTGTACAAGCGTTACCACTTACGATTAAGAGATGTTTTTTTGTTTGAAAAGTTTTTTGATTGTATGTGATGTGATAGATAAGATACTTCTTCCATAGAGATGATAGATGTCTAAATCTAGAGGAGAAATTGATTGGATTAAAGGGATGCTTTTAAGAAGCCCGTGGGTCCTTATATTGTTAGCCCAAGAGGAGGCATTAGGGTCATCGAGGTCATCGAGGTCCTTGTATGAAGCTCAGAGGAAGCTATAGGGTATGGCTTTGTGTTAAAGGATTTCAAGAAACCATCCTTTTTGAATAAGAGCAATTTCATAAAATTTTACTCTCGGGATTTGAAAGTGATTTCAGGAAACCATCCTTTCGGGTTCTATCTTAAAGCGGGTGATTCTTTGTATTAGAAGCCCAATAGGAGGCATTAAGAGATTTCTGTCTCTTTCATTGTATGATGCCCAAGGCTAAACTCAATGAGGAGTTCTTTTGAACAAAGCCCAAGAAAGGACTCAGCGAAGTGTTTGTCTTATATGAAGCCTAAGTGGAGGCTAACTCTGGGAGAGTTATCTTGTATGAAGCTCAAGAGGAAGCTAAACTCAACTGGGGATGAGTTGTCTTGTATGAAGCAGCTAACTAACTCATCTTGATGAATTATCTTATATGAAGCCCAGCGGAGGCTATCTTGTGGGAACCTATTGATTAGTCTAATTGTTATGTTATAACTAGGCAGTTTGTATAAGCAGTGTGTGTGTCATATGTATTCACGGAGTTTATGAAGGAAATATAAACAATGCATGGTGTTTATTTGAAGTTTATGAAATATAAACAAGTGTACGTAAACGAGCGTTTAAAACAGCGCAACTTGATTATTTACAAGTTTGAAGCGTATACAAGGAAATGAATATGTACAGCAGTATTTATGTACAGACAAAGATGGATGTACATAGGAAGGACTTACACCATAAAGGCCCATTGGCTTGAAGTTTCACGAGAATAATGCTCCTTTCAATACCAATGGTATTCATTGAATATCTGAAATGAAACAACAGATGATCAAAGTTTATACGTAAAGGGATCATATTATGTACAGATAAAAGTTTTGTATGAAAATAAATTGATATGTACAAGGAAAAATATATATACATAAAGAATGTTGATTTGTGTATACACAAGTGAAGTGAAAAACAACGATCGAAGTTTATACATTCTTGAGTATAAAATATACATGTATATGTAGATGAAAATTTGTATGTGTTTGAAGAGTTTTTGATATGTACAAAGAAATATTATGTACATAAAAGAATGTTATGGGACTTACACGTGAGGAGGCCCATTGGTTTAAATTTCAGAATTCTTCTCCTTTCAATACCATGGTATTTGTATAAACAAACGAATGAAAACAAAAAAAAATTTGTTTATGTTTGAATATTGACAATGATGATTTGAATATGTACAAGTAAAACTAAGTATGTACATAAAGTTGGGACTTACACCATAAGGGTGGCCCATGATCGATTGAGAAATTCGAGAAAACGAATATGATTTTATCGTTTAAATCGGATCGATCGTGGTAAAAATGTAAGTTTTGATGAAATGTTTTGAAAAATGATTTGAAAATGTTTTGAAATGTGAGGTTCATTTATGAAAAGTTTTGAAAAAATCACTTGAAAAATTCACCTTTTAAGGAGGTTTGAAAAAGTGTTCAGAACGTCGTTTTCGGCTCGATTAAAATTTAATCAGATGAAAGTTTTTTCTGAAAACTTTTGCACTATCATAAAATAGATATATTTATTGACAAGTGTTTAAAAAATCATCTCAAAATGAGAAGTTTTGATTGGTCAAAAAATTGTGAAAGTTTTGTGAAAAACATGAAATGGAAAGTTATAAAAAGAAATGGTCTTGAGAGGATTGAACCCATGACCAAAACACGTGGCGAGGAGACTAAGAGCAAGCAAACTACCCTGAGCCCCGGGGTGTTAATGGACTAGAACACGTGTAGACATGATATTGGAAAATTTAAATATTTAAACTCAAGAACACGCGCATACTTCCCATTTTGGTTCCAATTTCAAGCTCAAATCTTTGTTTCTCAATGAAATGGAATGAAATAAAAATCAAACTTGCTCGATTTTCATCACGAACATGAATATGATTAATTGCATTTATATTAAGCCCGAACGATTTAGGTTTGAAGAACACTATGAACCCTAAAAATCCAAATTAAATGATGTATGTTTGATGATTCTTGGATTTTTGAGGGTTATTGATCGTTAAAGTTTGCCAAGAGCTTTTCAAATTGGTGCAAGGAATATGGATATCATTCATGTTCTAACTTTCAAGTGAAATCGAAGAAGCTCAAAGCAGCGTTTCGAACTTGTTTGAGGATTGCTACACCATCATCGGCATGTATGGAAGCTATGTGGATGGTATGCTTGCTTTGAACTTGCCTCAATCAACCAAGTCAACCTGCAGTCAGTTCAAAATGAAACTTCGAGGTTAATTACTGATTGTTGTTTATGTTTTGAATCATCCCTATGATGTATAGTGATGATGTTTGAATGGTTAAAACACAGTTTGATCAAGCCTAAGAGTGGATTTGATTGTTAAACGCTTTGGCAAGAAAAATGACATGAGATGTGATTCTATTCTAGCTTACTCTATTTGATTTTAATGTTCCATTCCATATGGATATTATGATATGTTAGACACCAAATTACTCAAATTAATTTTCAAGATTGCAAGTTTTGGCAATTGAACTATAATGCTTTGATTTTCAAAAGTGAAAGCATGGATTTGTGATGCTTTGGTATGGATTGAGCTTGAATTTGTGAGCTATTTATAGGCAAGAGAATTCTGAAATGTTAGGCAACAAGTACAAGCCAATTGGTGGTTCAAAGATAACTTAAGGGGTAAGAAAGACTTTTGCCAAAAAAGGAAACTTCCTTTTTTCACCATGTGCTTATTTTTACACTTTGATCCAATCCTCTCAATTATCACTTCTCATTGATGTTTATCAGTTCATATCCCAATTTGGCAAGGTGGCAAGTGGTCTAAATGAGAAAAACACAAAATGACCTATAATTTGATGTTTTGACTTTTGAAAATCAAGTTTCATGGAGCCTTATGTTTCAATTTCAAAAGTGTAGCTAGACTCCATGGATTTGTGAGTTCTTGGACATTTTAGAAAGCTTATTTCACAAGCTACAACTTTCATGTTTTGATTTTTTTCAAATTCAAATTGGAACTAGGTGAAAAAATGGCATGAAGTTTGGAAAAAATAAGAATTTTCAACACTTAGAAATTTTTCTAAGTATGAAAACTTTTGACTTTTTGTTGACTTTTTCAAATCCTTTGATTTTTTATGATCATGATGGATCATTTGAAGTATTTTGATGATTGAAAAAGTTTTGTTTTGAAAATTTTGACCAAAAGTCAAAGTTTGACTTTTCTGTGCAGATGAAAATTCATCAGATGTTTCAGAAATTGACTGATAAAGTCTGTGAACTTCTGTGATGTTTTGAATCCAGAAATTAGGTCAAGATGTTGTATCTAAGATATAATGACCAATCTCTATCCAAAAAAGTCATTTCTTGTTCAAAAAGTCAGAGAATTCTCATGCCCGATCAAAACCCTAATTGGTCGATCCTTGATTGATCTGTGAGAGAAAATGGATATCTGATGATCAGAGGTTGATGATTTGATCAAGATAGATCAAATGAGGTTAGAAAAACTCAAACCCTAATTGATTGGCTCTTAAATCAGATGAAAATCTGATGAAACCCTAATTTTGACCTGTGAAATCCACACCCGATTAATGCTGTCTGAGCTGTTAGTTATGCAATGATGCAAAATGTAAGGTGGTGTATTAGGTCAAAAATTGGGGTATGACACATACATACATCATACAATCACCAATTTCATGTTTATGACTCAAACCCTCATAACTCATAAATGGAGGAAAACTTATCAACAACCAAAAACAGAATTTTCACGTAAATAGGCAACGAAATTCATCATATAATACTCATATAACAACATCAATATCATCAATTATTTCATAACATTCTTTATCAAATCAAAAAGGACTAACTAAAATTATATTCTATCATTCCCTATCATCATAATTGAAAACAACTACTCACTCTTACCTTAGAATTCTTCTAGAAATTGTTTCTTCTCTCTCTATAGATAGATGTTCTTCTTATTTCCTTTGTGCCCCAGTCTTTTCTCCTTTTCTTCTCAATTTAACGTATAATATAGTTAATCTCTTATTCTCTTATTTTTTCCTTTTTCTATTATAGAATATCTCTTATAATGTTTTTCCTTGTATACCTTCTCTTACTCGCATGCAATTACCTCTATGCTCTTAAAATTTCTGCACATTCTAATTATTTTATTTTCTTTAATATTCCATCATTAAATCACATAAAATTATAATTTAATTATTCTAAATCATTCTAGCTTAAGAACTTATATTTCCGCCAATAATCAAATCACCATTATTCATAAATAAACATATAAGCATCATTATTCTAAATTTAGGGTGTTACACTAGTAATGATCATATTTTAGTGACACATTTAGTTTGATTATTAAACTCAACAAATCAAACTTAGATTATGCATTTCTCTCACTAATGAATGTTACCTTTCTAAAATGAATGTGAACGAAGTTTTTCTTCGTAGTCACTAACATAATATGTTTTATATGATGCAACTAGTATGTTCTATATGATGCAACTAGTAGAAGACCTGCCGCAAAGGTAAGTCAATTCTTAAGGTGAATAGTATATTATAAACGCAGTTAATAAACTTTAACATGAAAAAATTGGAACTAAAATTAACAAAAAATAATTGAGATGAAATTAATATTTAGTGTAGTTGATATATATATAGCAGTAATGTAAAATTACAAAACATAAATGAAAAGACAATGATCATGACGTGTCGTCAAAAGTACTTCAATACTACACTCTTCGGACACTATTACAACCAACTTTTATTTTTTTTAGGTTCATTTGACTATCAATATATTTGGTACATATATGGATCAGATACATTGATAGTCAAATGAATTTAAAGACTAAAAATTACTTATAACAGTGTCTAGAAGGTGTATATAACATCATATATCTAAGTATTGCATAGTAATCTAAAAAGAATAGAAATACAAGAATAAGAATAAATTGAATTTGTGATAAAGCATTTTGGAAGTTAATACTACTAATAAAGTAAAACATGTATGTGAATGGTCAAAGTAAAACAATAAATTGATTAAATATAAATATTTACAAATATTTTTTTGATTAAAATACAAACAAAATATTATAGTAACAGTGACCCATGAAAAATAGTAAATTTCAATAATAAAATTCACCTGATTAATATGAATAAATTTCAAATATTGAGATTGGAAAAAAAAAAATTACACTATATGAATTACCTACATTAGGTATTGAAAATAAATATTGAGAATAGAAAAAATATAATTAATAAGAATAACTTTTAAATATGGGATTGGAAAGTATAAGTAGACGTATAATAAGAATTGAAAATAATAAAAGTTATGATGATAACAGTTATGATTAGTACCATAAATTTTTAAATACGGAGAATTGAAAAGAAATAATGAGGATTTTGAAGTATTGGTGCTTAACTCGCTATTCGTATACATATACTTTTTAGTTTATAACTAAAAAACATTCTTGTTCTAAATTATAAGAAAAAAACATTAACTTTATTTCATTTAATAATTTTATTTTAAAAACTTCATTTTTTCCAACATAAAATTAAATGTAAATTGCATTTAATTGATTTTCTCTCTCATTTTTTCTATACACAACAATCAATCAAAATAGTTTTTACATCTTATAAAACATATTTCAAGAAACACACTAAAATTTAAAATTTCTTAATAAATGTGAAATATAGATTTTTTGCTTATAAATTGGTACATAGTAGTATGATACAAGAAATAATGAGGTTTTATAGTCAATTTATATTAATATTATTAACAAAGATTTACTACTTTGCATTAAGTTCCGATTATATACACAGACTTTGTAACTAAAATCACAGTATGATGCCTAACAAACTTTTAAACCATGATAGTCAAATAAAACAATTCATTTACCTCTTATTCTTAACACATTTTTATGTATGATATTAATCAAATACTAACTGATCCCTTAGACAACTAAAACAACATAAGCTTAAAGGAAAAGAACCTCACAGTAAATAAATGTTTTGCATAATAATTTATTCTACTACTTCAAAGAGGGTTGGAACAGAAAACTTCACAACCTCTTTAGAAACCACAATGACAATTACAAACACCACAAAATTACCAACATTTAGTATTATTCTAAAACAGAAACAACCAAGTTTTAGAAAACCTTGAAAAAGTGATTATCGGTATCACCAATGCTACTTAGATCTTGGAAAATCCTAGCAAACTCGGCAGTATCACCAATACATAACTTAGATTGATACCTTGAATTCTGACTCCACTGTTTAGCTTCAAAGTCCTAGATGCTTCACATAAAAATAACAAATCATACATCACAAAACACTGCACTTTTTCAATTCAATGTAAAATAATTTTGTTACAAAGGGTAAATTAGGGAGTTTGGTGGCATGTCGTAATCTTAGTTAGATAGTTGATTTGTCGGCTTCATTTATCCAACACAAACTGGCTTTAAGCAAGCACTACATCTTTGGTTTATAAATTTTTTCTAACAGCATTAAGAGACTTGCTAATTCAATTTAGATTCACAAATTCAGAGTGACAAAATAGGAAACGACATAAAAAATTGCAAATTGGTAATGATACAAAACTTTATGATACCGACAGAAACATTTCCCTTTTTATTATCCATGGCACACATATAAACAAGAGATGAAGGCTTTTGGATGAACCTTATTTTACATAACTATTTACATCTCAGCAACCTTAACCCCAAAATTCTCTAGAGCATACATCAAATCAAATAAAAATAAAGTTAACATCATAATGTTAAAAGAACTTGTCACTCTTGCTGAGAATGAAGGTGCCTTCTGAGTTGCTAATAGTCAACATTTTCTTATTGAGTTTCTTCTAGTCTGTTACAATTGGTGGGTGTGGTTTATTTAGTTTTCCTATTTGTGATCTTGAGGTATCAGTAACACCTATTGAAGCAGAAGAAATACCCTTTCGACCTGTCTTCTACATTGGCTTTCGGGGTTTCACCAGGGTCGTCTCGTCGATACATTAATGCACTTGTACCGGGAGATTCTGGTGGCAATACAATATTATCTGATGAAGCCATCCGCATCGGAACGACTGGTTCTGATGGCGAGATGGTAGAGAGATACCGAAGGAGCATCTGTATGATTTGACTGAAATTTGGTCGATCGTTTGGATCCTCTTTCCAGCATGATGTTACAATCATAGCTAAATCCTCTGGAAGCTCTTCGGCACTAGGTCTTGTATTCTGAAATATTTAAATATTTGTTTCATGACACGAGTCTTTAATAAACTTAAACTTGAAACAGAATTACAAGTTAATTTACGGTGTTGTCAATCGCGGATTGTCGTATACCTTAAAAGCAGCTGCATATGCTGCTTGTAGGTTAGACATGCCTTCAAAGGGTAGCTTGTTATGGATGAGCTCCCACAACACAATTGCAAAGCTGTAGGCATCCACTTTATGATTGTAATGCTTCTTCTCACCTTGTCTTAGAGTAACGGTGCTGTAAAGCTGCCATGAAACAAAAAGGTAACGATAATTACCGAACATGGAAACCTAACCGGAAAGTTCATAAATGTTAAAAGTTTTCAGAAATTAAGAAGTACTTCTGGAGCCATCCAACGATATGTTCCTGTTTCAGCAGTCATCATCTCTGTTAATGACTCCTCTCTGGCTAGACCGAAATCAGCAAGTTTTACTGTCCTGTGATCTCCGGTCAAGATCAAATTATCTGAGAAGGAAAAAGGAAACTAGTTATCAGGATTAAGCTTGGTCCGCTCTGATACAGAGAACAGATATTATCTCATATAAGCACTCGCGAGACTATTTGAGAGCTCTTATGGAAACCTCTTATGACACGTCTTTAAGCTATTTTCAGCTTAAGCTCTTTGGGATAGCTTATGCAAACAACTTATAGTTTATCTAAAACAATTTGACTTCATTTTACATTTTTTTAGAGAAATAACTTACAAATAAGCACTTATGTGATAAGTGCTTTGTTAAATTGTTTATCCTAACAGGGTATATATGGCCCTACAAGGGACGGTAATGATAGTTTGATCGTGTTGGACTATATAAACGGAAACAACAGACAATTTACATAGATTTCAATATATAAACTCCTTAACTATAGCCTATGTGTGCATAGCTGGTCATGGTAAAGCTTTTTAACAATAACAAAGTCATTTTTCAAAACAGTTTTTCATTTTGATAGAAGATCATATAATAAGCAATAAAATATGTACCAAAGAACATTTAACTTCTGCAGAATGAGAAAATTTTCCAAACTATATAACTAAGGTGTAATCTTTTCCATTTAAGTGCCGTGAGCTTATTCATAATGAAACTAATGAGAATAACATTTCTGCAGGCATACCGGGCTTAAGGTCGCGGTGAATGATCCCGTGTGAGTGTAAGCATTCCATTGCCCGTGCGATATCAAGAGCAAATCCAACAGCCACATGCATATCCAAGCACGTTGGTCGCATACTCAAGAGATATTTACGCAATGTTCCACCTAATAGAAGTTCAGTTACTATAACCATCACAGGTTCCTTGCAGGCCCCAATAAACTGGCATCAAACAAAAAACAAATGGAACATTTTATGAGAATTTCTTTTTCCATTTCATTCCTACCATCACAATTAGAGTAACTTTATCAACATTAATCACTTGTCAATTCTAGTCAAAGGAAAAATCTACTTAGATTCTTAAGTGTGAAAAAATACCCTGACTAAATTTTTGTGTTGAACTTTCGACAACATAGCAACTTCTCTACCAAACCGAGCCTCTCTTCTAGAAATCTCTTCTGGAGTTTCTCCCTTGTTGATAATTTTAACTGCAATATTTTGATTTTTATATCTGCAATCAGCAAATCCAACAAATAACTCAGCAAACAATCCTTCCGACAGATGCATAATGTGAATTTCTCCAAACAGATTAAGGTCGCCCTAAGTGCCTGTGTGCACTATTTCTATAACTAAACATAAAATAAAGTCAAATGGTTTCCTTATAAGTTATAAGTTGTTTTCAAAAGCTATACTAGAGAGCTTATGCAAATAAGCCAAGAACAACTTAAGAAAATAAGCTCAAAATTCAGCTTATGGACATGTCAAAAGCTAAATTGTCACAGTTAAATTTGTCAATCTAGGTCCGTCTCTCAAATTTGTCACAGTTAAATTGTGGCTAAATAAACCATGACTAAACAGGACCCCTGATCGTGACTAACCTACGGGGACTCCAAAAACTTAAGACGACCCTGAGTCAATCCACACATGCCCCAAGTACAAACCATGATTACTAAATTGGACATAAATCTACAGAAAAAAAAAAAAAGGAAAACATATAAATACAGACTTGAAAATCAAATCAAATCAAAACAAACTTTGCACCAAAACGTATTCATTTTCAAATAACAACAAATCTACATGACAAAGAACTCAAAACCCAAAATTGACTAAAAAAATAACAACTTTGACTTACTTTCCTTCATAGACTTTAGCATGAGCACCTTCTCCAATTTTAGGACCAACAAACAATTGCTTAGGATCTATAATCCACTTAGCATCTAAACTAAACTCAGCAACAGAATGAACTTCATTACCAGATCCCATTTTCAGTTTCTTCTCTCAGACAATATATCAAACACCTAGCACTCAACAACACTCAGCAAAAAAAATAAAAACTAATCATACCCTTTTAAAAAAAACCTTCAATAAATTGAATAATAGTTACTATAATTAATCTCTAAGAACAAAAAAACTCAACTTTATGCAAGTTTCCGAAAATAAACATACAAACTTATCCCAAAAAACACGGTCATGGATCATTAAAAAACTAGAATGAAATAAAAATTTGCTTTTTTTTAGGGGGCAAAGAATAAAACCTCACATGTTAAGAAACACTTAACAACAAACCAAAAACAAAAAATAATAATAATAATAAGTAGTATTAAATAAAATAAAACAAAAAATAAATTATCAAAGATCCAAAATAATAGGGTATGTCAGAGTATATAGTATATAGTACTAGAAAAAAATGAGGAAGAAGAGATATGATAGATAAGGGTGAGGTTGAAAAAGTGAAAGAGGGGTGAGAAAATGAACGATCAGGATTTAAAGATAGTGAAAGGAAGGTGGTGGAAGATTGATTGAATTGAAAATAATGGAAGAAAATATGATATCTTATGATTTGATTTTAATATGTAGTTTTATTTAATATTGTTGTGTGCAACGCGTATTGGTTATTGAATTGTTTTATAATGTTGATGGGATTGATTGGTAAAGTAAAAGGGTAGATGGAATTTAATTTAGTCTCTTTCAATATACACACTTTTAAGTTTCAAACATATTGTATGTTAGGTATTAATATAATAGAAGCATATTAAAGAATTGTGTTATGTTCTAATTCATTCTTATAAAATTGAGTCTTGGTCACATTTTTGCAGGTTTAAGATTGAAAATAAATTATGAATGATTTAATAGTAAAAATCTAATAGTAGTTTATATGATGGGCTTCTATTATATTAAGAATTGTGATTGAGTTTTAAACGTTCTTATAAAATTGAGTGATAAAATTAGATTATTCTAATTTATAAATACTTATTTAGATTCAATATGAAAATTTTAATAAAATATCACAAATATAATTATATAATATTGTCTGAAATTTGTGATAAAGTTTCACATCAAATATAAATAAAAGAAATATTATATTTATAAAAGAGATAATCGATAATTTAAATTTGTTTTAAGATTTTGGATCGTCAAAATCTTTCGTAACTATGAATATTTAATTCACATGATTTTAATTTTGAATAAATTTTCCAACATATTGGTTGATGTGGATATATATATATATATATATATATATATATATATATATATATATATATATATATATATATATATATATATATATATATATATATATATATATATATATAATTAGCTAACATAATAAAGTGTCCTTCCCTTAAAATAAATGAAATTAAAGTCTAGGATAAATGGAAACTACAAATCTAGATGAGTTGTTGCGGGAGATATATAAAACTAGACTAATGAGTGAACGTTACATGGTTGAGTTATGGTAGTGACAGTAATATTCGTAAGTTGCTTTTTTTAATTTGGTCATGATAAGAATATGCTTTCTTATCTTATCTTTTTAATTTTATATAAATGAAAGTTTACAAGATTTTGTCATGTCATAGTTAGAAAATGTCTCAAATTTTCGACAAGACATTTTATCAACATATGTCTGCATCGTGTCCTTGTTAACAATGTGATTCACATGAATAAATTTATTTAATATGATATCTACCTCCGTTCTATTTTTTATATATAAGAGCAATTTAATTTTAGATTAAATTGAATAATCGATATCTTAATCATAAATTGACCAAAATAATTGATTATTGATGAATTTAAAAATGAATTATATAATATATAGGAAACGAAAGTAATATATTTATAAATTAATTATTTAATTATAAAATAAATAATATTAATATTAATTTAATTATATAACATAATTATAAAAAATGGAAAAATATTTATAAAATAGAAAAAAATTAATATTTAAAAATAAAAAATTTGTGTCTCAAATAAAGATAACTGTTAATTAAAATAAAATAAATATTATATTGATAGTGGTCTATGAAAAAAAGATAAGTTTTAATATTTTGAAAAATAAAAATTTTGTATCTCAAATAAAGATAATTGTTAATTAAAATAAAATATGTATTTTGTTGATAGTGTCCCGTAAAGAAGAAAAAAAATTTGACATTTAAAAATAAAAATTTTATATATCAAATAAAGATAATTTTAATTAAATAAAATAGATATTTTATTAATAAAATCTTATGAATAAAAGAGAAATTTAAATATTTAAAATTCTGTGTCTCAAATAAAAGCAATTATTAAGCTCATGGTGATAATTTTGAATCCTAAACATTAGGTTGTACTCTCAACCCTAAAATTCCACTCAATATTTATTTAAAGAAAGCAATAAAATAGTTCAAATTGTCCGATTTGTTTACAAGCTTAGTACCGGTGTTCTTAAATTTCATGAAAAAAGACATAGTATGAAGCAAGGAATATGAAAATGAAATACATAATTACAGAACCATCCCTAATCATTGTTGTTGTGATAATAAGTATAAATGATATTTGAACACACCAATACTTTGATCTGTAGGATAAAATATAGTATTGAAAACCAAAAACAAATAGCGTTAAGCAAAAAAAAGAATACAATAAGTAATAGCAGATCCACAGTAAGTCAAAGGGTTAATATTTGAAAATCATACCTTAAAATTTCAAGTAATGAATAAAAAAAAACACTTTTAAAGAGATTTACGAATAAAAAGCGTAAATAAAAGTTAGGAAGTGAGAGAAAACATTGAAACCACAATACGTCCGATTATCAAAAATTCATATAAACAGCGAGTGGCGTACTAGCATTTAATAAACCAAATTCAAAGCGTGTATAACAACCCGCAAAAGTATTAGTACGAAATTATGACACCCCAAATTAATTCAAATATTAAATAATTAAAATTTAATTATTTATTTAATAAAATTTAAGTATTAATATTTTAGATTTAATTAGATTAATTAAAAATTGGTAGTGTGAAAAATAATAGAAAGCAAAGTAAATACTCTACTCTCTTACTAATTATTTTATATATTTATTTAAAATAATAA